>JABSTQ010009983.1:0-600000 GCA_013358835.2 Ixodes persulcatus
ATCTAGCCGTCACGCATGCTGCGGCGAAAAGCGGAACTATGATCCGGTTCGCGCTTAGTTGGAGCGCAGTGAAGGCTACAGACGCGTGGTCAAAGCTCTGAAACGCGCTGATTCAGTATGTTAACTCGGATGCTTGAAGCATCGTCACAAGCCAAGATTGCGCTTCTAGCATTATTTTCGGTTCATATTGTCAGTGCGGGAATCTTTACATGACCCATCGGAAATAATGAATAAACAAAGGCACGTGCCCGCACTATTGACACTGGGTATCGAGACTTATTCCTTGCCTTTTGAGGAACCCGCTTCTGCGCTAGTAAGCTAAGGAAGGGCTGACAAGCGAGAAGTTGGCTTTTGAATGACCATTTGAGATCGGAAATCTGTCGAAGAAAGAACTTCATTTTTCGTCAAGTACGTTGTACGGTGGTGTAACGATGGATGAAGCTGGTCCCTCTGGAGAAAGAAGTCAATCTAAGGTTCCTGTGGATGCTGATCAGGGTACGTAGGAAAGCTGGCTTTATTTTGTACAATACAATGATAGTTGTGTCGTGTTTACCCGTGTCTACCCTGTCACAGTATCTGTATAGTTGCGGCCGCTCAATTCATGACTTTTTCAAACCAAATAGACAAGCTATTTTTTTTAAAGCTGGCCGTTCGTCGTACATGTAGTATGTGTTACGTTCGACATGTATAAGCCCAAGCTGTAGGGAAGGATGCGTTGGCTTATATTAAATACAAATGGTTCGCCTTATACCTGTCACAAACCAATTAGCGTTATAAAAGTTCAAAGCCGAAATGCGTTTTGCGTACCATTCTAGCTTCTGCACGAAAGGCGCATATGTGCCCGACTTGTCATTTATGCGCAGCACGCAGATATGGCTCACATAAATGAAGGAGCAGTCATGTTCCATTCACATTTCTTTTTCATTGCAGAAGCCGAACTTCCTCCGTGCTCCTTTGGTGCAAGGGGTTGCCATGTGACCACACAGACCAAGACGCGGTCCCTCATCAACGCTCAAGACCTGACGCACACGTATCGGCGGCTCCTTTCGCTCCGTTCCGGGTGCCCACAAGGTGACATCCGTACAGTGTGTTCACATCATTATCAAGTATACCTTAAAAAGTATACACCACTGATTGCATCCAAGTGGTCTTCTAACCCTTTCTATGAACACGTCAAAAACCGCCGTGGATCAGCTGTCATTAAAATAGCCTTGGCAGATGCGCACCCCAATTTAAACCTTATTCCTGGAAACCGACTTTGTCAGCATGCCGGCGAAATTGTTTCGAATTGAAGAAGAGACCTACTTTTCAAGCACCACCACCACCTCTGGCTCGTGATGCCCCTTCTGAGCAAGATGACCCCGATGTAGCACTTGAGAGCGTCAACGAGGCCCTCGCAGCCGTTGGAGAGAGCCCTCTCCAACGAAAACGAGGGCGAACAAGCCGCGAGACATACGCCCAAAAGAAGGTTAGAAAACTTAAAATCTCTGCCGAAAGAAAAATTTATACATATTTGGGTGTACAGCAGAAACTAACTTCTCAGCCGAACCAGGATGAAGATTTTGTTTTGAGTGACTACGTGTCACTCATGCAAGATGTAAAAAACAAGTTTGACCTGGAGAAAAATAGAGAGAAAAAATTACAACTTCTAAAATTGGCCCCACCCTCTTGGTCTCGCGAAAAGATTATGAACTTCTTTGGAGCCTCGGAACGACAAGCGCGTCAAGCCGTAAAGGTCAGGTCAGAATCAGGAATATTGGGCACCGTGCCAAAAAGAAGAGGCCGCCCGGTCAGCGAAGAAGTCAAGGCCTCCATCATGGAGTTCTATCAGGACGACGCTGTCTGGTACTGCCTACCGGGAAAAAGGACGTGCTACGTGGTCGCCAAAAGCGTCTGTTGTTGCTCAACTTGAAAGAAATGCACGAAGAATGGAAAAAAGCTGCGATTTCAGGTGCGGCTTTTCAACATTCGCAAGTCTGCGGCCTTCACATTGTGTTCTGGCAGGGGAGAGCGGCACTCACACAGTTTGCGTGTGCATGCAACACCAAAATTTTTAGCTCATGCTTCACGCTACAGGATTAGACGAAAGCACCGAAGAACTTCTCTCCACTACAGTACGTGATCTACACAATGAAGAGTTCATGCTTGACAGGCGTGCCAAATGCCCAAGTACCGATTTTGCTGATACTTTGCTCTGCAGCACTCCACTTCTTGACCCGGTAGAAACGGATTACGTCCATGTGCAACAGTGGGTTAGCGGGGTGCGTTGCCAACTGGAAACCATTGTTCTGACACCAGACGAGTTTCGCGAAAATTCTTAGATATGCTGAAGGCACTGAAGGCTCACCACTTTGTGAGCAAACAACAGGCACGATACTTGCGGGAGCGCAAAGCAAACATAGGCAAACACGAGGCAATAGTACTCATGGACCTCGCTGAAAATTATAGTTTCATCGTGCACGACGCCCCGCAATCCTATCACTGGGTGAATACTCAGGCATCAGTACACCCCGTTGTTATTTACTTTCGCAAACAAGAAGCCACCACCCAAGAGATTTCTATAAAATCATTCAGTTTTATTTCTGACTGCCTAGAACACGACACGGTGGCAGTTTCTGTATTTCAGAGTGAAGTAATTAATATATTGAAGCGAGACCTTCCGCAAATTAGAAAAATTCACTACTTTTCATATGGTGCGTCCTCTCAGTACAAGAATAATAAAAAAAAAACTTTGCAAACCTCTGTCAACACGAAAATGATTTCGGCATTTCCGCTGAATGGAATTTTTTCGCAACGTCCCACGGGAAGAGTGCTTGTGACGGAGTCGGGGGTACAGTGAAGCGTCTGGCAGCAAGGGCCAGTCTTCGAAGTCCCTTCGAGAACCAAATCATGACCCCCCAGCAGCTGTTTACATGGGCCAAAAATAACATCGGGGGCATAACAATACTTTGAGTGCCGAAAGAAATGGTTGAAGAAAAACGAGCTCGACTCACTTCAAGATTTAGCTCAGCGGTCCCCGTCAAAGGAACAAGAAGTTACCATCACTTTAAGCCTGAGTCACCATCTACGCTACGTGCTGGACTTAGGGTCCTATTCAGCAACGCAAGAATTTGTCATTTCAAAGCCGATTTGAACACAAACGACGCGTGAGCCTTAAACGGCGCGCATTCGTCAACACCACATCGCCTCGTCGTTTGAGATTGCCCATTCACGGGTCTTTTGTGCTGCTGTTTACATCTGTCCTGACGTTAACAAGAGAGAGTGATCGCGTTGTGTATGTAGGAAAGAGCTAGCTTACTAATGGATGCTCTGAACCGGCAGCGCTAAGCATCTCCTGACATCAAGACACAGGAAGATCACAGGAGGACATCGCCGCGTAAAACGGTCGAAATGGGAAAAGCCATAAAGCAACAAGTGTGAAAAACAGCCCCTTTTCACCAAGATGTACCCGACAACTCAACGTCCTGCTCCCTACCTGCGTGGGCACACCGCTACACCGTCGCACGCTTCGCCGGGCTCGACGGTGCCGTGCTGTGCAGAGAAGAGGCACAAGAAACGACGCCAGGTTGCGACGTAAAAGCTCAACTTCAAAATGTTTTATTTTTTCGTATTTAGAACAAAATTATTTTAATTAAACTTTCAAGAACAAAAGGCAATAAACTCTTTTGTAAAAGTCACCATGTTTCGCATTTTTCTTTCGACCACCTGAAAGCAGAATTGGCGGCTCTTTAAACGGCAAAACGAAATTTTGCACAACGTAAGTTGTTTTTTCTGCAAGATATTTAGTTTTACGGCCCGAAACCTTTTTTTGTGCAGTATATTCACAAGGTTGCCAATAAGAATTTTTAATCACCTGCAGCAACGAGATAGTTTGTAACCAAACTATCAAAAGGGCTAAAATTCTCGTATATTACTTTTTTTTTTTATATTGCTTCAACCGAATATTTATGATCCTTATTTCACAACAATCAAAATACCATGTGGTTCTTAGGAAAAAATAGTCCACTGTTCTATAAAAATGTCTTAATTTTCATCAATTAATAAATGACTCCTAGTTTCACTCCTTTTTTACGAGTTCAAACCGCCATCACCCCATGAAATTTGTTTCTCGTCAAAACTATTTTAGAGAAGCACCACAAACATTATGGTGAAGAACCATTAATTTTTTTTTAGGAATCGGAGGTCACCGTGGGACCTTTGGCATGGCATGAAGAAGTCCACGTCAGCTGATGCCGCCCGTCGATTAGGCATCGCGTTTCGGAGTGTGAGGAGCCGCCCTCGGGTACAAAGGGCACAACGGGCCTGCTATGGCGACGCACTGGCGGCACCTCCGATTAGTACACGATACCCGCCGTTTCTTCCCTTACAGCCAGAAAAGTGGGACGAGGGGAAGCGGGCAGCAAACTCCGTTGTTTCTTTGGACCTAATCGCTTCGGCTATCGTCGCAGGTGGCGTGCTGTGCGGCGAAGAGGCGTTAAGAAGCGACGCCGGGTAGTGGTGCGAGAGTTCAAATTCAAAAATTGTTTTCTCGCTTTAAACAAAAATTACTCTGATTAAACTTTCAGAATCAATCGTTCTTCCAAACCCGCCATATTTTGTATTTTTACTTGGACCACCTCAGGGTGGAATAAACGGTTGTTTATGCGTCAAAACGCACTTTTTGGCAACTTCAGGATTTGTTTTTTACTGCAAGATGTTTAATTGAGCGGTTTAAAATATTTTTATAGGTTATATACCTAGAGGGCAGCCAGTAAAAGGTTATATTAGGTCCCTGGAGCATTTATATATTTTTTAATAAAATGACAGAAATGTTTATTTTTGAATAAAATTATGTATTTTTTAAAATTTTTAAATTAAACAAAACTGCACAAACCCAACCACATTGTAAGTCGACAACCATGCAAATTTAAGAAAAAGATATTCTTGGGTGTTTCATAAAAAAGCTGATTTTTCGTAAATTATTGAGTGATGCCTAGTTTCACGCTGTTTTCAAAAATTAAAATCGCGCTCACGTCTTCACAAATTTTTTTTCGTTAAAACTATTTTAGAGTATGGCTACGGACATTGTGGCCGAAGCCCATGAATTTTTTTTAGAAATCGGAGGTGGTCGAGCGCAACGTCTGGGACGTTTCACGTGGAATGACCCTATGGCATTGTCCCAGCGCCCTCACTTCCCTCCTCTCCACTCTCCCACCCTCCTCACAACCCCCGACTGGGCAGGCTGGCTCGCCCCCCCCCCCCCCCCCTCCCCAACTCGTTGGTGCACTACTGCCCCCACTGGTACAGCACGTCAGGAGCTCGAACCGGGCACCGGACAATGGTGTAAACAATAAAGTTTCCTCTCTTTCTCTCTCTCTCTCTCACATGCGTGGTGTCTACACCGCTAGGAGAGTAGCATTTATCACTGTGGGTGCGCTGGCGTAAAGGATTGGAGAAAAATGTATTTTTCCTGGTAAAGTATTTGGTGGCACCGTCAACTGGCATGCTTGCAGTCAGGCCAGAAATGGCCGTGGTGAGGTTATTCGCCACCCAAATGTCCCAAGATGCCTCTGTGGCACATTTAGATGACTGCGTTTGATGGGCTTGCAAGAATAGGACATTTAGAATAAAAAAAAATATAGCAATTCATTCAAAGCAGATATTAAACATATTTTGTCATAAACGTTTTAGATGGTTGTAGTTTAATTTCGTAATCACTGCAGGGTCAGAAGGTGAATTAAAAACAAAACTTGATTGCTTCCTTTTTTTTCTGGATTTGGACTTTACGGTTCTAGGTGAATCACAAAAGACATGGGCATAGTAGCGTGTTATCACCTCAAAGTTCGGGTCTATACAGCTTGAACTAATTGTATTTTTGACCGTGATCATAACAAAAGTGCCGCTCTTTCGGCGGTTGCTGCTTTTGAACTCGAGAGACTGGAATTGCAGCCATTGCGATTTCAAGATGTAATGAGTTTTCAGCTGCTCGTCACACCATGCCCATGTAGTGGAAATGAATCCTCGATCTTTTGGTGGGGCGTGCTTGTTAGGTTTAGACCGTGAAACCTCCAAAATTGTGTTTGCCTTGCCATGTCAAAATGTTGAAAACGTTTTTTCGTGTCAAGCACGCGTGAAACATCACCCTTTGCTACGTTCTTACAAATTTGTCACCCTGTTTTTTATTTGTTTTATTGTGATTTAGAATTTCTGTGGGCAACACCGGAGTTTACCGCCGAGTGCAGCACCTCATCCGGCCAGCACCAGCAAAAAGACGCGAAAGAGGATTAGCAGACAAGCCTCCACAACGTAGCACAAAAAAAGTTGACGCTGAGCATACAAACAAGCGTTCCCATTAATTAAGTTTCGTCAATAAAACTCCTCAAATGAGATGTCTTCCGACTGCGGTCGCGGCCAGCCCTTGAAGAAAGGAACGAGATCGAAGAGTGATTCGTATGCCGTGCGGAGCGATGAATCTAAAGTTTGCGTGACTCCTATACACTCAGTTCACCCCTGTGCAGACAGTGCGGTGGAAGCTACGCGTTTGCCGGGCTAATCAACCACCTCCCTTTTATCAGCTTGAGCCCGCTCTCTGCGCGTGGGGATGGTGGGAGGTTCATCACGTGGCGAAAGATAAACGTATGATTGGTCCAACGAGTATGTATACCTTACACCGCACGTTTAGCTTGTAGACGAGTAGAGTCCATGGACGTACCAACCGAGGGGGGCAAGGGGGGCGCTTGCCCCCCCCCCCCCCCAGTTCTCAGAGTGAGGGGGCAGAGCATGTGTTTTGCACCCCCCCCCCCCCCTGAAACAGCCGCCACTGGGCAGGGCAAACACTGGCCGGCGGCGCCCCGTAGTCCTGGGGGGGGTAGGGGGGGGGGGGGGGGTCTGGGTCTGGTTTATCCCCCTACTCAAAAACAAGCTGGTACGCCTGTGGTAGAGTCTATAGCCCTCGTGCACGCGTTCGCCGTCGACTTTTCCTCATTGGGGGACCCCACCTCTCTAAACATAGTTAGGCCGCAATATCCGCTACGGTCGGGTGCGTCGTGTGTCTTCCCTTATTTCCTCTTTCCCGTTCCCTAGGGTTCCCCTAAACAAAACCTTCTAGCGTATTCCATTGGCCGCCACCACCATCCGAGTTAAATTTCCCGCAGTGCCGTCAAAGTAAGTCACGGTTCACTTGCGGACGGCGCGAGTGAAGTTTTCAATGGAGGATGAAAACCTTCCATAGGTCTGTATCTACTATCGCGCCATCTATGTAATAACGTGCGAACTGAACGAGAGCGGAGACCGCAGGGACTGACCAGCATGCAAGTCTCCGCCTCCCGGACCTTGTAGTGCGATGTTGACCGGGGAAGCGATGGAGTGCAGCAGTTATGAGTTTCCACATCGCATATATTGTTCAAGCCAGTGAATCATAACTGTATTTCAAGCATTCTTTGAGAATAATTTGCGATTTTCTTTGGAGGGCTTACAATCGACGATGATTGCAAGGACAAAGAGCGATGGCAATGTTCTGTTGACAAACGTTGCACTCTTCCCCGTGTCGTATAGACATTTTGGCTTACGCTCCATTGTCATGTATCTGTCACGATTTGTTCTAGTTTATTTATTTATTTATTACATGTACCCTCAGGGCCTTTGGCATTGAAGAGGGGAGTGGTTACAAAAATAAATGATGATGAAGTAAAAGAAAGCAGTTACTAGAAGTATAAACAAATGGCGTCTATTCATACAATATTGGCTAAGGCGTTCTTGAACAGTTGGAGGTCTTCGATTGAAGCTGTTGGTACGGGAAGGCGATTCCACTCTTCTGATGTGCGTGGGAGAAATGACTGAAAAAAAGCATTAGCATTAGCTGAAAAAAGCTAATAATGTACGCACCAAAACAATTTCAAGATACGTCGTTCAACCCTATAAAGCCGGTGTCACACTGCCTATAAGGAGTATTCACTGAACGCCATATTTGTGGGTGCTGTCTAGAGCGCATGCTCAGAACGAGCCCCCAGCAATAGGCTGCTAAGACCGGCCATTTTGACGGTGTGGAAAGCACGTTGCAAAAGAACCGTGGAAGCTAGCCATCAGCACGCGCTCAGCAGTCGCGCACACACAAAAAGCAGTCTGCAAACAGATTCGAACGCGAGTCATCACGAGATCCGTCTTGGAATGCCGCATGGCAATGAGTTCAAGGAGACACCTTGGCACGCTGCATTCGAACCACGGATATTGCTGTGACTCGTGTTGCAGACGGCCTTTTGTATATGATGTATGAGCAGTGTGACCCCGACTTAACGGGGATCCAAACCAGTTGTTCCCTTTCGGAAGTCAATCGAACGTTGCGCTGGGATCGCTGTCACACGATTTCTAAATGCCGAATCGACCGATCTCACTAAGCGTTCCACGCATGCGTGGCGCCGCCATAACTGTAGTTCATAGGAAGTAGGCGCCAGTGCACGAGACAGCTCGTGCGGCCTCGTGCTCTGCTCACGAAAACCCTATTTGCGGCGAGATGTTTCGGTGGCGCCCTCGTTTGGTTACCTTTCGTGACGTCACTCCCTTGTGAACAACAAGTTCAATGGTGTTTGTAATGAGCAGGTGGAAGCCTGAAATCATAGCATTCTCAAAGCAACACTGCCAACACCATCAAAATTGAAGTTTTTACATTCCTCTTATTTCCGTCGATGAGACATTCTTTGCTGACGTCATAGTCAGCATTCGGCCAATTGTGGTGGGCCGACCACAGCGACGCTTTCGATCGCTCACGTCGCCAAGAGGGTTTGCTCACGCAAGTTTTATTACGGTGGCGTAATGAAACTGGTTGTGAGATCGGTCTTTTCTAGCTAGTCGTTTCGCTCCCTCGCAATAATTGCCACTTCCAATCAATGTAATTTGGGACAACGAAAGAAGCATATTCTTTTTATGATCAAACACAAAATCACTGCCATGTGTCGTATTTTTATACCTGGAAACACTGTTCACTCATAGATTGCTCGCTTAATCGCATTGCATCGAATACTAACTCATCTTTCGGAGACAATTTATTCCCGAAAAAACGATCAATTTCAAACCAGAACCAAGTCTTTAATTGTCATCATCACCGGCACGGGGTGTCACGTGAAATTATCTCGTCCGTAATTTTTTGCTGTCGCTTCAAACGTCTCCGAGTTGTCCGAGTTGCTCGTCCGTTTCGAGCCGGACGCGATCCGAGCGATTCGTGTCGCACTAGGGAAAGCAAGGGAACAACTCGCCAGCAACACCGAAATTACTGGGAAAGTTACCCCTAGTTTTTCGGTGCGCCACCTTGCACAATCCGTGCCCATGCGTGCCCTGCGCGCCGTGAATCGGCCTCCTGCGCTGAAGCTTTGAACAAACTGGGGTGCCCTCTTTTTATGTAGTTCAAGCTCACCTGGTTGCGCCTCGCACTACTTGACGCCCTCGCTGAGCTTTTTTAAAACTTTTCTTGTAGTGCTGAAGAACGAAAAAACACCTTTCTACATTTGAAATCGGCCAGGTTCAACGCCTTAGAACAATTGAAGGTCCGTGATTTATGCTATCAGCGCTAGGGTACGCGTTTTCTCTTTCTCTGCGGTGAAGTCAGAATAACTGGCATCTCGACGCTTTTTTTTTTTCTTTTTCTCTTCTCTTTTTTGGGACGCGTGAAATGGCGTCTTTTGACTCACGCCACAGTGGCTTACGCTCATGGCACCTTATTGTTGACCTGTGATACGACGGCGTTAGAACTCAGTGCTGTTTCTTTGTATTTCCCTCGTGATTACGCTCCGCACCAGAGCAGGCGCGCTTTTATAGACGCGTGGCAGTTTGAGACGCCTTCGTTTCCACCACCCCGAATTACTCTCTTTCCGCAGCGCCGCCTGGGGAACGCAGGTGGCCTATGGCAGTCGTTCAGAGCTGCTTCCCTGTGCGCCTTTATAGAAACTTCGATAGCTATCCGCCGCGTAAAAAGTGCGCTCCCGTGGACCCAATGGAAGACGCTATTAGTAAAGCACCCAACTACTCCGAGGGAACTATGACCACATTATATTCCAGAGAGAATTCCCTAGGCATATTGGGGGGAGGACGGGGGCAGAGAAGGAGTGTTTACAAAGAATGAGTAAAATACTATTCCCCTATGTACTTTTCTCTTCGTGGTCCGTGCGGCATCTGGGACAAGAAGTGGGTTCGGATATGACGTCACTTATTCCCTAAGTTGGTCTAAAATATGTGAGCTGGTACAGAGCCGTCTATACAGAGAAAACCGCGGTTGGTTGGTGGAGTTTATTGCACGCTGTATACTTCTTTTCCGCTTACGTCCGGACGCTGCCGACGCTACTAGTTGACGGGAAAACCCAAAGAGTGTCAAAATCGCAAGTAACTGAGCCTTTTCTGTACATGACTAGTTCAGCGGCAATGGAACAAGTACACAAGCACGCTAAAACAATGCTGGCGCGCTTTTGACGCTGTGTGATTGGTTCCCTTAAGCTCGTTGCATCGGCTGCGTCCGGACTTCAAGTGAAACAAGTTATAGAACAAGCCGGCTTAGCAATAACACAAAATAGCGTGTTATGTTATCGAGAGACGGTCATAGTTTCTTATGCAACAACGACAAAAGATGGCGGAGAGAACGTACAGTTTCCTGGTCGCCAGACTCTCAGATGTGGTTGCTCGACTGTTGGCATCTTCAAAACACTGGCGAACTCTTTTAGTACAAACAGCTCGGACCGAGCGTGACTCGATCGCAAGTATTCTTTTTTTTTTCTTAAGGACTTCGGCAATTTTTTTATTCGCTGTATCTATTTCCAGGGAACTTCTGTAGATGCATGCATTGATTGAAACCCCCGCAGTCATGTGTTTTCTGCATAGTTAGAGCGAAGTCAATTATTGCATCCTTTGAGAAGGAGCTCGAAAAATAGTGGTGTTTGAATCACGTACAAGTTCGGAAACCCTGATATCCACTGAGGTGTTGAACTAAATCTGCCACGCGAATCAGCAGGTTTCAGGGACGATACCTTTTCTCAGTGAAAGATCATCCCGTTTTTAATCATCAGAGAACTACACATATGTATTTTGTTTTGTTCTTTGCCATCGTTCAAACCGCTTACAAAAGGTATGCTACTACCGTATCAAGTTTCAACACACTTTTAGGATAATTGCTGCTTCTAAACAAACGGAGAACCACTGAAACTTCGGCTATCGTGTCGATATATATTCAATTTGTCTTTAACTTCAGGTAAGTTTCCTGAAAATATGAAACTAGCTAAAATCTCAGTTATTTTTAAAGGAGGGGATAAAAACATGTTGAGTAATTATAGACCAATTTCTATTCTTCCTATTTTCTCCAAGGGGCTAGAAAAAATTATATTTAAACGTATTGAACATTTTTTCGTAAAACATTGTATACAAACAGAGTTTCAATTTGGCTTTCAAAAAGGTAAATCTACTGAATCGGCATTGTTACTACAGAAAGAAATTATACTTGAAAATATTGAAAAACAACTGCTCACACTTGCTGTTTTCATCGACTATAGTAAAGCTTTTGATTAACTCAATCACATAACGCTACTTTCTAAGCTTTATAAATATGGGGTTCGCGGCATATCATTCGAATTGCTTAAATCATACCTAGAGAATCGCCAGCAAAGTGTTTCTATTGACGGTCAACGCTCATCGTTCTCGAACATTGTTTGTGGCGTCCCACAGGGCAGTATATTGGGACCTTTATTATTTAATGCTTATATAAACGATGTAGTAAACATTACTGATCAAGCTCAATTTATAATTTATGCAGATGATACGAGTCTTCTTTTTTCCGGTAATGATGTTGATGAGCTTATAAGAAGGGCAAATTTCGTTTTAGAAAAATTTTTCTTTTGGTCAGATGTCAATGGATTAAAAATTAACACATTAAAATCAAAAGCAATTCTATTTAGACCCGTTAATAAATTAGTAAATATTACAAATCCCCTAGTGATTGGAAACGCGTCAATTGAAATAGTGAATGAACACAAAACTCTTGGCGTGTACTTCTCTGAACATATGACATGGAATTACCACATTGATTATTTAACGAAAAAACTTTCTCAAGTAGTGGGGGCAGTTGCTAGGTGCCGTAGTGTTTTGCCGGTAAACATTAAGCTAAAAATAAACTACGCCTTATTCAATTCTCATTTGAATTGCTGTCACTTGGTATGGGGAACAACTACAAAGACAAACTTAAATAGCATTCTATTACTTCAAAAAAAGATATTGCGTTTTATTGCGGATGCTCCATATAACTATCATACTGAATCTTTATTTCATAAATATAAAGTAATTCGTGTAGAACACTTCTATGAGTTCCGCCTACTTCATTCAATCCGCTTCTCATCTTCCACGTTTGTGAATTTTTTATATCTCACTTCCGAACTAACTTTACATGAAAGCACTATCAATACACGTTTTCCAGAGAAATGGTTGGTCCCTCGAAATCGCACAAACTATAATCTTCAATCTCTTCACTACAACATTCCAACATTCTTAAATAAATGGCATCTTCATAGTAGCAATGCTTTCACTCTCCCTAAAAATAAACTTCGCACATACTCTGCTTAAAACCATAGGAAATGTTTTTTTGTTTTTTTTTCACATGTTGGTTTGACGTTGTGGCGTGAGAAATGTATTAATTTGTGATATCATATACTTTACAGAATGTATATAGGCAATGTTTGTGAATTTGCTGCTGTCATTTGTCACAGGACCCCAGACCTCGTCAAGCTGCTTATATAGCAGCTTTTTGTCTGGAGGTCCCTCCAGTGTATATCTGGAAAATAAAGCTTGAATTGAATTGAAAAAAAAAAACAACTTCACCTTGTTACACGCACCACTTTCGCAACTCTGGTATGTTACGTTTTCGGGCAGCCCACCGAGACGGAGAGTGTAGTTGGTCTGACTGCGTTTATTGCATGTCGGCAGCAGGACGAAGAAGACCCTCGAGCTGCTAGGCACAGCCGCTTTTAGCGGTTCCAACATGGCAATATGAGCCACTGACGCAGCAGCTTGACGGCGACGCTCTCGCTAGCGTCGATAAGCGAGGCCAACAAAACAACAGCATAACAGGTATATCGACGTACCTTTCCCAAAATCGCATTCTGGGCTCTGCCAACGTTGACTACTGGGCTGTGCAACGCGTTCAGAGCAGACACACCAGCCCTCTTCTGTGGAAGATTAGACGCTGCTTACGCTTCCACAGCCCATTACTCCGCATTTTTCGTGTGGCTCATAAGCGCTGGAAAGGTGTATGGAACTCGTTGCTTTTCGATAATGTTGTCTACAAGGTAGGCAAAAGGGACAGGAGACAAAAGGTATTCCCGAAGGATGGAGTCTGAAGAGCGTAAACCGAGTAGAGAGCTGACAGACGGAAGAGTGAAAAAGACGGAGGGTGTCGACAGTATCGGCAGGGGGCGCGAGAGTATAGCGGGGGGAACGAGACTCCAGAGACGAATCCCACTCGGCGAGACCGGCGGGCTTCCCTTCCCGAAGTTATAATCCCTTTTCACGGGCGAACGCGCTAAGCGGGGCTAATCCGAGCAGAGGTGGATGGGATTGGAGGATCTTGTTCACTGCGATGCGATTAAGAGCTCGGGCTTCCGCCGATGGCGCAGCGGGAGGCGCCCCCGGTGTTGCGGACGAGCCCAGACAAAGGTGTGAACAGGCTGCCGCCGCCAGTGTGCTCCGCTTCACCTTGCGAGGGACCGTGGTGGGCGCTACGAGTCATCTAAACCAATCCAGTGCTCTTAACCTATCGCGTGACTGCACGTCGTTGCGCTCCTTTTGAAGGTCACGTGACACCCCCGCGGCGTTAGATTGGCTTACATGGGTCGTAGCGTCCTCCGCGCTCCATCGTAAGATGGAACGGAGTCCACCTGGCGTCCGCGATGTCACCGAAAGATGACACTCCGGGCTCCAACCACGCCGCGTCGGGTTTCTCGAAAACTCGGTTCCTGAGCGTACACAAAGTTTGCGCAGTATGTTTGAGAGATTCATGTAGACCCTGCGCTCTTTAATGTGGGACTTTCGCAAAGAAAGTTTCGTGCTTCCATGCAGCCGTTCGTTTCCTTGAAATAGTAACTAGAGCGATAAATATTTTAAATGAAACAATTTTTTTTACGGAGGACGTATGCGGAGGATTGGTTGCCTTCATACACGTGTGCGTGGGGTACGTGTGTGACGCACCCGACGCATAAACGTGTGGGGTGCGTCACACACACATAAGCGTCTGTGTGACGTGTGTCAAGTCTGTCATACGTCACACGCAGATAAACGTGTGGGGCGACTCACACACACATAGGTGTGTGTGTGTGTGTGACTGTGACAAGCGTTTCACACGTCACACACACATAAACGTGTGTGTGAGATGTGGCACGCTTGTGTCACACGTCACGGGTTACACGTCGAGCTTTCAAAGAAGAATGTTGTGTATTATAGAGTCAAAGGCTGTATGCAAATCGATAAATAATCCAATTGTGAAAAGTTGATTGTCTATATTATGTAATATTTTATCTTTGATATGCAAAAGTGCTAATTCGGTTGTTTCACCCTTCTGAAAGAAATATTGTTGTTTGAGTATGACATTGTATTAGCCACAAAATTTCTGGAACCCTTCGTTAATTATTTTTTCAATTATTTTTGAGAACAGAGGCAACACTGATATGGGCCTGAAGTTATCCAAGTCATGCTTGGAGCCGCCCTTACTGATTGTTGAAACTTTCGCTATTTTTAGTTGATCAGAAAATGTCCCTCTTTCAAGGATACAAATGCATATATGGGTAAAGGGGAGTAAAATAATGTGAGATACAAATTTAATGGGTACAACTTCAAGGACATCGAAACCACAGGTTGTATTATATTTAGAGACATTATAAGCATTATAATTTCCTGTTGACTGACAGGATATAGAACAATCGAACTTGGGTATTTTTTTTTAGGTATTTTTCCATGATCACCAGGTTGACTTGTAGACTGGAATTCACCACCCGCTAGAAAATGTGAATTAAATCTTGTCGCTAGTTGAAGACGTGGCAAAGTTTCATCAACAATTCTTAAATCAGGGAGTTGGTTATGCCGAGGCTTATAGGTATAATAATGGCAATAGATATATTGTTCATCAATTATGAAGTTCACATAACCGGTTGAAACAGAAACGGGAGGGCGATACTTGAAAATACGCCGCTGTTTAGTCCGCAGAAACGTGTTTTTTGTTCACTGTTTCGCAGTGTGAAACATTAAATTACAAGGTATGAAAAAAAAAATCTTTGTACACACATGATAGATCAAAAGGCAAATACACGAAATGTGCACACAGTGAGAAATAATAAATAGTATTTTTTTAAATAATCCCGCACACCACATCCTACTGCTAAAATAAATACATAGAGATGCACGTAATTATATTCCTAATTATACATAAATAGCGTGAAGGACAGGTGAAGATTTTTAGAATCCTAAAATAAATCACATTTCGGCATCAGCTTGCTTTAGCCCGAAACTTCGCAAAATACTGCTTCGTGAGGCTGTTATATTCGGTTTTTAAGCCATGTATTTGAGAGACACAAAGGCTTCTTCTCGGTGCAGCGTCGTGAGGAATGGCGCGTGCGTCTGGCACTACGAAAACGCGCTTTCTCGCAATAGTGTTTTTGCAAACAAAGTTTCTGTGGCCATGCTTTTTGATCTATGCCGTATGGTGCGGGGAAGAGGAACTCTCACAACAAAGTGTGTTACTAAAACAGTAAAACTACACCCCTTCTTCCGCGCGCCCTTCCTTTTTTTATTTATTTTTTCGTTCCTTCTTTAGATAATACTTTTTATTCCTGAGGAACCGCCTCCTTCGTTTGGGGGTGTTCCGGTTCAGTTCCAGTTTTGTTCCAAGATGGCGCGAATATGTCGGTTCCGTTCAGTTCCGGTTGGGTTCCGGTTCGGTTCCGGTTCGGTTCGGTTCGGTTCCGGTTCGACACTGTGCTCAGGGGGACCCCCTGGCTTCCCGTTGGCTTCTCTCTATCAGAGACCCCAGCCGCTTCCTCCGCGAGACTCGACTTTTCAAGGATTGGAATCGTCGAAGGTCGGCGTCGAGCGACCGACACAAGAGACGCTTCGCCACGGGGATGACGCCCAATGTGTCAGCGAAGGGGGACAGGTTTTGTTGACTTCCGTGTCCCGCAGAGACGTTTCAGCGTAGTTCCCGTAACCGCCTCACGTGGCTGCAGATCGGCAACTAATGCGTGTTTTTCCTTCGCGAATACGCAACGAAAAAAATTTTTTTTTCGGCGCAAGCTGACATGTTTTTTGTCGCTTGTGCCTAAATAAACAATACGAAAGATACAAATTGCAAATTCTTTCAACATTAAAATCGTTGCACTACCCCTTTACTGAAACAAAGTATAGTTCCAGCAACACCACCTAGATAAGAAGGACATAGTGCTGAATTTCCAACGTAACTCTAAGGAGGTGATTGCGGGGCGTGAATTGGACACGAGTGCTGCGTCACCTTTCGGCTCAAGCTCGGCTCCTCGCTGATTGGGCAAACGATGACGCAATGCTCGTTTCCAATCCGTGTCCCGCGTTCGCCACCTTAGGGTGACGTTGCAAATTCAGCACCATGGCGTTGTTATCTAGGTGGTTCTCGTTCCAGCATGGCCGTAACGATATGGTACCTGGAACGCGTATCCGACTAACGTGTTCACCGCGTAAAAAAAAAAAAAAAAGTGGTCCCTTGAGTTTTGGCTGATGACGTCATAGGAGTGTCATGTTGACGCCGGACGCGATCCTGGCGGTGTTCCAGCAGTGGTTGTGGATGCGGCAGACGCCTGTTCCGCTGCAGGTGACTCTCCAGCTGGACAATCCACGGAAGCTTCGGCAACCAGGAGTTGGGACGCCGTGACGACAACGACACTCGCACCCTCTCGTGTTTCTTTGTTTTTTCGTCCAGAACTTTTACGCTCAACCGCCAAGGACCGCGACATTCAACAGCGTGGCACTTCGGTTTTCGTGACGTCATTTGTTGCCGCTTCTGGACCACTTAGGGTGCATGGGTGGAATAGGACGCTAAAACACACCAGCCGGAGACGCGTTCTAGGCACAGCGTATTGTAACGGTAACAGTGCGACGGCACTATACTATGCTCCAACTCTATTCACTTGCTGTTCCGTGTATCAAATTTCGGGAGCATTAGATGGTATTAACATATGTTGCGGCAGACTTTGTCACCGACATGGCAATACAGGCCGGAGGGGAGGGGGGTCACCGGAATAGGCGTGTCCGCAAAATAATATAAGGATCGATGCAATCGAAACGCGTTGCTAATTGGGATACCTTCGTGGACCGGGAACGGGGAATGCAAAATGCGGCGTTGTTTAGTTTCTGAAAACGAGCCCCGGCGGCGACCGTTTCACCCTGCGCACTAGAGCTGGAAGTGACTCTCGTAACCCCGCATCGGGGCGCGTCCATCCATATTTTAGGGCAGCGAACGGCTTCCATCGTCGCATGCATTACTTGGGGCCGCTTCGACAGGATTCATTAATAACGAGCTGGATCGTCTGCTTTCTATTCTATCCACCTGCGCTGCGGATGGGTTATGAATGGCCGCCTTTATTTTTATTTTACTCGGCCGGTGTTTAAGGCATTCCTGGAAAATATTAAAAATATAACTCTTACCTTTTTTTGAGTGTGTTTGTCAGGAGAAAAGTTATGGCCGTCTTTGTTTGTCATTTTTTTTACATTTTTCGATTAACAATTTTGTTTTGCTTCCATTCTCGCTAATCAATGAAGCCATTCAATCTAGGTCACAACAGTGCACGTGCTAAAATAGCAGGGTATTGGTGGCTTCAACGCCGGAAAGACTTTTTTTTTTCATATAGTATTCTAAACAAACGGAAATAAGAAAGGACCGTTTTGCGAATGTCTATTGACCGCTAGAAGATTGGTTCGCTTTAAAACGACGTCTAATGCCTCTCCTGTATAAGAGCAATTTGACCGGTGCAGTATGCGTCTTCATATCTGAGGTCATTTATTCTGCGTAAGCAGAGTGGCGATTACACGAACTCAAAATCTCAACCGGCGTGATTGGAGCTTGTGAACTCGCGGTGTTCGGGACTACAGCCGAGAAGTCTGAAATACATAGATATACCGTAAAGCTGCGGTAACGCAGCCAACGTATCATACAAAAGACAATCTTCAGACAACGTTTGAGGCATGTTTCTTCCTTGTGTAAGGTCCTTCTATACATTGATCATGAGAACACTGTCTGGAGACTTAGGCTATAGGTGGCGCAAGCTACCGCCCGTTACAATGGGCACGGCCATTAACACCCATTCATCCATTTATTCATGTTCGAAGCATACATGCATGAAGCAAACATGCTTCCAAGATGTTTGAGGCGTGTCAGGGAATAACTCTGTCATCATGTGTGCAGCCAGAACCGTGTCTTTTGTAGTATATATGAACAGTGTTACTGCGGTCCAAGGACGCCCTTTATGGTACGCCCCGTTCCCAATATTTAAATTTGCCACGTAACTATCCTCGCGAACGAAGGTTATGACCATGTACTTTCCGTTTTGTAAGATACAAATCATTTAATCGAAGCAGGCATATAGGTTAATAGAATGTTTCAGAAATCTAGGATGATAAAGTTGGAACATACTGCAACAAACTGGTACGATTCTGGTGTTGTTAGGGCGGCGCAAAGATTAAGTTTCTTCGTCTCCCGAAAATATTACGCATGTTTTGCGCGTGCGCAATCAGCGTGCACGTAAGTAGAACTGCCCACCGACGTTGGTTCGTATACACCCGCCGCTCGGTGTGTCTATTTAAGGGGGGGGGGGGGGATGGCGTCTTTCCCCGCGTACTGCGCTTCGACAATCGACTTGGCGTCTTCGTAGCTATGCGGGCAGAAACCGAGGGGGAGGAGAAAACGAGTGCGCGCGGGGACGTCAGAACGATAAGCTCTGATTGGAATGATTAGTGGGTAGATGTACAGCTGCCTTTGTCTCCGATGCACTCGGCCAACGCGTTCGAACGGGAAAGCCAAACGCCAGACGCGGGCGTTCCGTTTAACGAGTGAATTGGAGACCACCTTACCCAGCAGCCAGCTTTAGGCCTACCACAAATCATCCCAACCGTAGCTCGGCGTTCTGACATCGTCACGCCGCTCTCGTCTCTCCCCCCCCCCCCCCCCCCCCCCCTTCGTTTCTGTCAGCATTGACGACGTGCGCTACCAAGAGCGTCCCTGTGATCGTCATATCTACGTTTGGCCAAACTCTCAATATGGCGTCTTGGGTATGATGAATTCTACTTTTATTAATGAAAATAAAAGCAAAACCACACTCAACTTTGGAGGCGCCAGTTTATGAACTTGGGGACTTCACGTTTCTATATTTATTCTTACACACACCATCAAAATTGTCGCTGGCAATCGATAATCTCAGTCGTGACGTCACAGATAGGAACCTAGGAGAAAGGTAGGAACGCCGCGTTTTCCTCACTTCTACTGACCCAGTCCCAAGCGGACACGACAAGAAGGGAGGACCGAGACGTTTTTCTCCTCAAGGTAGATAAAAGAACCCCCCCCCCCCCCCCTTTCCCTCCCGGCCCTCATCTTCTTTCGGTTTCGTTTGTCCGGGCACGTCGAACATGTACTTTAATATGAAAGGAAGATCCATTGGTGGATCCTTAGAAAATGCGGTAGCATGATCATCAGTGTTAGCGTTTCCCAATGAGGGACATGTGTGGCATGTCAGAATGGTCGTGTTAGTGCAACCCCTAGGGATCCACTAATGAATCTTCTTTAATTTGTTCCGGCGAAGCGGGCTCGCCGAGCCCACTTCGCCCCAACCTTTGTCGCATGCAGACTCGCGTCGGCTTGCCGCTTCTTGCGCCGCATTTCGGCCAGCCGAGCTAGGCGCCGCTTGCGCTTCTCTGTCTCGTTCACTCGCCTGGCACGCTTAGCAGCAGCATCCGCTGCCTGATGCTGCATTCGCCGTTCATCGGTTTCTCACGCGCGCATTGACTTCCGTACCGTGACCTCGCCTCCCTTTCGCCTTTGTCCTTCACTACTCTCCTCCTCTCTACGCGGCGCGCTTACCTTTCCACTGTTTTGTTCACAGAGGACGCCGTTAGCTTTTCCTTGTCATGTGGGTACTAGTGCTAACGCATTAATGAACACCATCGGTGTAAAAGCGAGACGAAATGATGTGCGGTCGCAGGTTGACATTCTGCTTTTCATTAAAGAGTTTAATAAAAGCCGCTTGAGCGATTACGGTTGAATAGGTCGACCTGCGGATAGTCATGTTGGAACGCTGGTCTTAAGAGTAGCTCCTATCGTATAGTGGTCAATGTAACTGTCGTCTGCAATGCCCTGTTGTCCCCTCCCCGGGAGCGATTAGGCTATTGGGAAAAGGCTGAGCAGGCTTGAGGTACGCCGGAAAGGAAGCACGTACGTATATTTATAATTTAGAATACTAGCATTAAAAGAATCAGACAGAGGGACCAACGTGACGCGAGGTAATGTTTTAGGGGCTAAGCTCCTTAGGGTCTAGCCTTGTCCGTCCGTCCGTCCGGCGTCCGAGCTCACAAAAAAAGAAAAAAATGTTTGCGCAGTCGACAGGATTCGAACCTGTGCGGGGAGACCCCAATGGATTTCTAGTCCATCGCCTTAACCACTCGGCCACGACTGCGGGACGAGTAGGGGGCTCTGAGATGTGGTAGTAACTCAAGAGCTGGGGATGTCATGGATGAAACGTTGCATGTAGCCGCTCAACGTATATACAGGAGAGGGCGCTGCGGTCTAATGCGTATAAAATCGCGTTAAACTTTGCATGCATTGGCTCTGCATTTCACCGACCATAAAGCAGTAATAATGAAGTCGAAACGCAACCCGGAACTCAGCACTACCTATGAGCAATAAAAAAAAAAACAGCACCATCAGCACTACCTATGGACAATAAAATCAGTATCATCAGCACCACCAGAGCTTCGCCCCAATACACATCATTCACCACGTGGAGATGCGGTTATTTTATTATCTGTTTATAGTTTTTGGTCGACAGTCGTTTTGTACACGAGTCTAGTTTTTATTTTTATTTTCGTCCATTCAGCATCTACATGTCACTGCTAAAGGACACATCTTTTAAACTACTTTAGGCTGTTCAGCCCATTTCTTAGAGCAAAACTGCGTTCGTGCGATCTATTTCAATCAAATTGAATCCCGGATCGTTGTTTCGAGCTCTAAAGCGCGCTTCAATTTTGAATGTGCATTTTATAGTCGTCTCGCCGATGGCAAATTCATGAGCCCTTAAAGGGGTACTCCGGCTATTTCTTCATGGTCCCCGATTTGCTTGAAATTTTGCTAAACTCGCCAAACAACATCGCTAAAATAGTATCCCAAATATTAGGTCAAAATAATTTTTTTTCACGAAGTTATTGAATTTACAATTTTGGTCCTCACCGTGTTTTTCAAACTGAAAGTCTCTACTGGCAACAACGAAAAAGTGACGTCAGTGGAAGGCAGGGGCTCACTTTTTGGGCTATAGAATATATTCCCAACTGATTCCAAGCAGTTTCATGATGTCAATTAAATGCTTTGGAAGCTCGCTCCAGTACCCGCGCGCCAGCACGGATCAAATGATTGGCATATTCTATTTTTTAGACTGCTTGCTCGACTGGCAAGCCTGCCTGCCACTGACGTCACAGCACTGAAAAGTGCGGGTATATTTGAATGTTGGTTTTTGCATAATTTTCATTTGCCGATTTCACAATAACTAATATGAATTTCGCGATACTAAATAGCATACTGGAAAAGGTAAAGGCCGGGGAGTCAGAAAATATAGTTAGTTGAGGTAGCTCGAAAAATCACCGGAGTACCCCTTTAACGTATAGAAATAACCGTAAAAATAATGCAGCGCCCATCGGTGCGGAAGTGATGACTTCGGAGTACCTAGTGCTCCGCGTCATCCATGTCGCTTTGTGGATTGGCCCGAGCCACAGAGCGGCATTGAAGACGCGATTTATTTATTAATTTTTTTTAATTTATTTAAGCACCTAAATCGCCAGAAGAGGCATTATAGTAGAGAGAGGAGAGAGGAAGGGCACAGACAGAAAATGGTACACTACAAACAGAAAGTAAAACAGAACAATACATACAACGATAATTAAACGTACCCTTGAACCTTCTGAGAAAACAGCACCGACAACATCGATCAATGCCACTTAGCAGGTTATTAGCGGCGAGGTGTTTTGGTGGCGCCCTCGTATGGTTACCTTTCGTGACGTCATTACCTGGCGAACAATGAGTTCGATGGTGCTTGTAATTAGCATGGTGGAAGCTTGAAATCATTGCGCTCTCGAAGCAACACTGCCAACACCGTCAAAAATAAATTTCTTACGTTACTTTTATTTCTGTCGATGACAAATCCTTTCCTGACGTCAAAGTGAGCATTCCGCCAATCGCGTAAGGCCAATCACAGCGACACTTTCGATCGCTCACGTCGCCAATTTCAATCGTTAATATGAACCGCGGTAAAAACGAACATTTGAAAACGTCAGTTCTGCAATGAAATTGACGATTTTGTTTTAATTATGTCTCCTTGCTGACACGTAGGCAGGCTCAAAAAAACATACAAAAAAACTTGGACCTACAAATAGCGGTATCGTTGTAAATGTAATAGTTTGAGAGGGAGACATTTCCGCCTTTGACCAATACCACCTAGAACACAAGGCCTGCGCGTTTCCTCCTCTAAACGTCATCACTAGTAGATCCCCTCAGCGCCCCCTAGCTAGCCTGGATGAGCACCATCGTCTGCTACTTCGTCTGCAACATCGTCTGCTCCATCGCCTGCTTCAGTGGTTTGTGTAGCAGATAATGAAACAGATGCTCACGCCGAGTGTCTGTTGCTGTAGCATACAATGAAGTTAGACGTTCATGTGGAGCGTCAAATGCATGAGTGAAATTGCCTTACTGCTGTGCGAAGGGCTGTGAAGCCCTTCGCTGGACGCTGGACGCCGGCACTGGACGCCATTTTTGAGGGCGCTGTTTATACTCCGGGTCGCTGCTTTGAAGCGTTCTTCCGCAGAACGAGCGCGCGCGCTAGAAATGCTCGTCTCAAAGCAAGGAGCGCGTGCTAGCTCGCGCTCCTGTTTGAGGGAGTTTTCGCATGCGCGTTGCAAATGAACTGGAAGCTCGCTATCAGCTCGCGCTCAGCAGTCACGCACACAGCTGTGGCCGCAGGTAAATGCGACGTAGTTGGGACGCGGCCCATACTCTCGTCAAGCTTCAGCCTGTTTGCCGCTTGGGGCGGGTCGGGGATCTACTAACGAAACGTCATGCGCAGGCCTTGTATTCTAGGTGGTATTGCTTTGACTCAGGGGTATCCAATTTAGAGACGATTTAAGTGTAATTATGCTAGCTCTGAAACCATAATTACCCGTAACAAATCCTGCAGCACGATTCTGATCCTTTTCAACTTGATCTACCGAGTTCTGCCTGAACGGATCCCAAATCTCATTGGCGTAGTCAGAGACGGTCCATATACTTAAGAAGAATATATTGTCTCATTCAAAGATAGGGGAGCCAACCTATTGGCGACGTGCGTGACCGAAAGCGTCGCTGTGGTCGGCCTTCCACGATTGGCCGAGCGCTGACTATGACATCAGAAAAGGATTTATCATCGACGGAAATAAGAGGAATGAAAGAACTTTAATTTCGACGGTGTTGGCAGTGTTAGTTTGGGAGCGCAATGATTTCAGGCTTCCACCATGCTATTTACAAACACCATCGAACTTGTTGTTTGCAAGGTAATGACGTCACAAGGGGGAACCATAGGAGGGCGCCACCAAAACATCTCGCCGCTAATAATTACGTTTAATAAATCCCAGTGAACGGCTTTCTTCCGCTGTAATAGAGTCAACATCTTTATTCCATTTTGGATCAGATTAAAAAATGACTCCGAAATATTTACCCTTCGATGCCTGTTCAAGCGAAACACCACCAATGCTGTAGGACGAAGGAACAATGCTAGTTTTACTAGTGAATCTGACGCTAAGACATTTAGGCACATCTAGAGGCATGCGCCATTTGATGCACCAGGTATCAATGTTATCTTAATCGCTTTGAAGAGTAAACACATCAGCATTACAAGTGACATCACTGTACAAAATGAAATCATCTGCATATAATCGAATATGTGAAGAGGATATCTTCATATCAACCATATCATTAATAAATATTAAAAAAAAGAAACAGGAGCAGGCCAAGTACAGATCCTTGCGGGACTCCGGATGTTTTTTTGTTGTTTTTGTTTAAATAAACGAGGACTGTACATTGTTAATTAACACGGACCGTTTCCTTGAATTTAGGTAATCGCCAATCCAATGAATGATTCCCGGATCTATATTTAGTTTATGAAGTTTCGGCAAAAGGAGAGCTTGAGAAACCATATCCAAAGCTCCTGCGAAGTCCACAAAGATACAGTCAACCTGTCGGCTTTATCATACGATTGTGAAGTGTAATGATAGAACTCGAGGAACTGCGTGGTGCAGGAAAATCCCGTGCGAAAACCATATCGAGACGGACTAGAAAAATTGTGAGACTAAGGAACTCCAGGAGGTTAGCGTAAATTATGTGCTTCATAATTTTGCAGCACATCAGTTCCAAGCATCGTTTCCGGGCACGGAGCTGACTCCGGCGTCCATAATACTGCGCACGTACACCGGCGAGACGGTCAAGCCAAAAGGGGTGGCGACGGTGGATGTAGAGTATGGAGACTTCAAAGGGAAGCTTCCGTTCCACGTACTAGGGGGAGAAGGGCCGCCTTTGATTGGCAGAGATTGGGTTCACAATTTTAAGGTCGCATTGTGTTCGCTTCACCCAGTCAGTGTTGACGTGAAAGCGTCGCTCCAAGGCATCCTAGCAAGTCACCAGGATGTATTTAAGGACAAGCTGGAATGCACGAAAGGGAAAGAGGCTCGTCTAAGCCTGAAAGAAGGTGTGACTCCGAAGTTCTTGAAAGCTCGAAGTATGCCGTGCGCACTGAAACCAGCTGTAGAGGAAGAACTAAAAAGGCTGGAAGCGGCTGGTGTCATTGAAGCAGTAGCACATAGTGTCCACGCCACACCAGTTGTTCCGGTAATCAAGAAAGACGGGTCTGTACGTTTATGTGGGGGCTATAAAACAACAGTTAACCCGTGTCTGGACGTGGAACAGTACCCATTGCCCAGGTTGGAGGACATGCTAGCAGCGGTGGTTGGAGTGACGGTTTTCTCCAAGATTGACCTAAGTCGGGCAGTGAGGTGGGCCTGTAGCTTTTCACTAGATTTTTGGGGCATGAATCGAGGACGGGGACAACATTTGCAAATTTTCAGACCAGTGGTAAAAATCCGCATTTCAAAGATATCGTAAACAAAATAACCAAGTGCCTCAAAATAACTTTAGCGCGGGACTTTAAAGGGTAACTGCATAGAAAAAAAAAGTTTTTTTTTAAACAGCCTAATTGGGGCAAGCATGTCACAAAACAAATCTTCTGCAAGAAATATTTTTTTTTTGGCAATATTTATGCCATAGGACGTAATTTAGTCGAAGTCAGAACCTATCCACATTTCGAACACCCGCTTTTTTGACCACTGCGGATGAGTAGTGCGCCTCGCCCCTCACTCTTGGATTTTCTTTTGGATTGACTTGGCTGCAGAGTTGAACGACGTAGGCAGCCTTTCGCCTTCCGGTGCGTCTTGTCGAAGATACGCCGCGGATAGTGTGTGGTGGGGAGGGGGGAGGGGAGGAACGGGGGGAAGGTGCCGCCGATGTACGCTGGAAGCTAGAGCCGGTTTGCCTTCGTTACTTTTATTTGGTCAGAGAAAATCTGACAACAACGCACGTTCAACATGGCGCCGGTATTGTTTTGTTTTGACGGCACGCGAGAAGTTCCGAAGTTTGTGAGCACATGTCGCGAAGACATGACCGGAGGAGTGCCCCTGTAATGTCCCCGGAAGACGGAAAGTATCATTTGTAATTGTCGTGAGTGCTTTGAAAGCAAAGGGAGTCACAGGGCTCACGAGTGCGCAACCACAAGACAACGTTCACGACAGCGCTGCGTTGACTTCAGCGATCTCGTTCTGCTTGGTGCAACACGGCGATGCGACAAAGAACTGAAACGTTCGTAGTGTGTGGTGCGGGGCTTGGAAGTAGAAACCCACACTAAACAGGGCGCAAATTGGTTGTTTTTCGGTTGAGGTTCAACGGGTTCAGTCCCTTCGTCGTCAGCTGATGCGGTCCAGCTGGTCAGGGAGGACGCAGCGAACAATTTCAAAAGTAAATCTTCCTTTGTTCCATTTCGAAATGTGGAAGATTCCCGACGCATACCATAAGTAAAAAACTGCGGGCGTTTAAAAAAAAAACCCAAAAAACTACGTTTTTTAATTGAACAATGAACTCTGGATTGTTGTCCTAAATCTGCCGTTTTTATGCTTCGTGTTGTTGGACTGCGTTTGCATAGCGACGTGTTTGCACAGCGACGCACACCGCTTGAGTAGGTAATTCGGTCCTGCAAACGACGGGTTATACAGAATTTCAGGGAAACAAGTAGGCACCGATATTTTCCTGTAAGTCTCGTGTGAGTTTGTTGCGCTCATCACGCGGTCTGAATAAATTTTGGCAAGATTTCCTACCTGCACCCAGATGCATGAACGGAGACCATTTTTTACATAGTAAACAGAGTGCTTTTTTATTTTGGGAAGAGGCGTTGGTGCATTTATTATGGTACAATCACTTGAGAGTTCAGAAATTGCCGAGGGCGAGCAAGCTTTCCGAACTACGCCTCTTTTCTTTCTGGCACTGCCCCTAGTTTCAAGTTGCAGTTTCAGTAGACATACCTACTATAGCAGGCACAAACTGCTCTAAAGCAGGTAAAATACTGGGAAGTCAGGACGGTGCGGACTCCGTGTTTCGCGCTTTTCGCAATGTGACTGGGGAAGTTCTTTTGCGAGGTATGCGGACTATGCAAACGATTTTGTTATGCCCGTCGCCTGCATCTCTCTAGCAAAACGAATAAGATGATCTACAAAGGTGCAATCACAAGCCTAGATTTAAGATAACAGTACACATTTACGATCACACTGCACATTCAATCTAAACAACTTTACTTAAGATGGTTCGAAAGCCGAGAAGAAACAATTGTCGGCTAACGCAGATTTTGGACGTCCGAAGGCTTCTGCAGACAGCTGTTACATAATAAGCTGGCTGTGCCAGGTATTTAACGTAACAGCTGTGTCTCAGTCGCGGGCATTCGGTGCACCCGGTGCGAATCTCGAAGGCATCCGGAGCAAAATGACGAGAACATTCCTGGACACATTTGTCGGTACGCGAACACTCGATTGCCTCCAACCAAATAGCATTCAGCTTGTCAACCTTCAGGGCGACATGGATGCTGGAAGACTCGCTGTCGCGATCACTCATCTGGCAACACTTTACAGAGCAACGGTGCCGCTTTACAGAAACTGACATCTCCAAAAAGTCGGCATTTGCACGCGCAAGCAAAAAAAAAAAAGGAAAAAAAAACACGCTAAGAAAGCAAAAAGGGAAACGAAAGTAACAAACCGCGCTATGAAAGCCGAAACCCCGCGTCGCTTCCTATAATTGACACCTGCGACAGCTGCTAAACACACACTACTTCCCTTCCACAAAACACTGATCACTTATGGGAAAATACTAGTCGAGGTAGGCGAGACAGGCGGGAGCAGTCTTCGGTGGCCTTGAAAGAATGGCGAAGCTTTTGTTTGTTATGGTATGAATCCAAACGGAAGTGCCCGTCTTGTAAACCTTTTGTAGAGAATAATAACTCTCATCACATAGGTTATTCTTTAAACGTAAAAATATGCCGCTCAAAAGGAAATTACAACATATCACAAAGGTTTAACAACCAAGATACAAGTTGTCGATCAATCTTTAGCCAATGAGAAGAGTTGCTATCGTATGTCACTCCGTGACGCATAGCAGCCAGTCCGTGACGTATAGCAGCCACTCCGTGACGTATAATACCAACTTTGTGGCACGCCATTTAAAACGGACGAAATAGCCGCAAACTAAAATCAGTCTCGCGCAATAAATATTGATGTAAAAGTTATTGTTCGCGGAAAAATAGTTTTTTGACATGCTTGTCCCAACAAAGCCGTTTAACAAAAAAACCTTTTTTTTTTTTTCGTTGCATTTATCTTTTAAGACAGCGTTTGGAATTCTATCGGGACCAGATACTGAACCTTGTCTTATTTTTGTTAGACGTTTGAAAGCACCATGTGTGTCAAAATGAATTTCAAACATCAAATTAGTAGGCACAGGTACTTCATCGAAATCGCAATAATCCACCATCACGATATCCGAGAAAACTGACTTGAAGCAGTCATTGAAACTTGCAGCCTTTAAAGTGTCATCCGTCATCCGCCATCGCTAAAAGGCTACCCCCGACGAGTAACCTTGGATCAGCAGAAACATACTCCAGCCGTTTCTATTCCGATCCTTACAATAAACAGCGAAGTGCGGCGGGAAAACTTCCTGATCTGAGCTAGACTGTTCAAGCAAGGATTCTGTTCCAATGGATTAGGGACCGAGATTAGAGTAGCAAAATCATCAATTTTGGTAATACTTCTAGAATGGACATTTGAAACTGCTACATCATTCTTAGCTGAATCACTCAGTCTTGATTTCTCGGATTGTTAAGTGTCATTACTTTTAACAAAGAGTGTGATTGGATCAATGTGAGACACTCGGTCACCTATGTGCAAGCGATTATATCGAAGTTGAAACTTGGCATTTTGGGTTCTGGCAGATTCTAGAACTATTTTACGTTCGTTTCTGGTCTTCAGTGAAAAGCCTTCGCTGAGCAACTAGGCAGTGTTGCGAAATTTGAACGCGCTGAACAAATTGTCTTGTTTTAGTTTGAACGATACAAACTTCGCAATGATAGGCCTTTTTTTATTAGAGCGGAACGCTCCAAGCCTATGTGGACGTTCCAAACACGAGGCATCAAATTCAACGTCAAGTATATATTTGCAAAGCGAAATGACCTTATTTTGAGGAGCAGTCCACGTTTCTCCAGGAACGTCAGGTCTCACGTAAAAAATCAAATTCGACCTCCTCGACTGACCTTAAAGATTGTCACACAGCGAAGCCAAGATTCTAACCTGAAAAGCCAATTCAGCTGAAGAAGTGAGAAGACAGTCCACGTCATTCCGCAATTTCAGAACAGACGCAAAGTTAGCTTCTACCGATAAAAGCCTGGCCATTAATGCAGCTAGCTTTTCGGCTACCAAAATCTGGTTACTTGAATTGTTTTCAACTCGGTAAAAACCGATGTTTGACCGACCTGTAACTGAGGCAAAATAGGCATACTTTGCAAGATAAGCTTTTGCTGAACTTCCGTCATTGCACCCGGGTTAGATTCAATGTCCCCCGCTAGCATTAGCAACACTTTCATACAGTCTGACAAAAAATAAAACACACTACTTGGGCACTGCAGCAGAACAAGACATCAATGATCACTTCGAATTTATCGATACACTTGTTTTTACTAACCTGCGTATAACCAACAGAATTGGGTTGATCGGCATCTTGCAGGTTGCCCTGCCGTTGTGCCCACTGAAGGGATCCCATGGCGGACGGCTGGCTATCCCCTCCCAGATTGCCGTCGATGATGATGATGCTGGGACCAAGAACGACGTGTCGATGCGTGGTAGGTCCGGCACAATGGTAGGTGGTGTTCCCCAGAAAGAGGACAGGGTCCACGTTGAAGTCTGTGTAGACAGGCGTGACTATGCACATTTGTTGTTCTAATCGATCGCGTTGAACTGGCTGGAGGCGGCAGGGACACCGAGAAATCGCAACAGCTGCGTAAATAATAGAGCTGGGTTACCATGACTATTTTAACCAGAAACTAGGGCAGAAGGAGGATTTTGTTTAGAGTTGAAGAGAAAGTAACAGGTATACAGACAGCGTCTCTAGCTTTGACAAAACAAAAACGCAAGAAGTGTTAGAAAAAGGACCTAAGCACCGTATATATGTAAAACCACTGAGTTTGGGTGTTTTTACATCCATACTGACAGTTGCAAAGATGGTCAGTCCCGATGAGAAAGCAGCGTTTGTAGATCTTGCTTTCGGTAAAGTGGAAAACGTAATGGGCTATGCGTACCCAAATCGCAAAGAGAAATTTCCGCGATATTAAAACAGTCAAAATACTCAAAAATAGGTTAAAAACTAGGTCATTACAAATGATACAAACTGACAAGTCCGGTAGATGTGCAGTTCTTCCTGAGTCCTCGTTTTTGATGAGAACAGAAACAATCCTGAACTTCTTGTTCCATGAATGGGGTGGCAACACATGAAAATAGGAAAGAATATAAGTACAATCCTAAAATACGATTTCGAAGGTGTGGCAAAGAATCTGGAAGGATCGTTGAGGTCGACATTGAGTGTGACGTTTTTCCTAAAATATCATAAACCGGAGATACCACTTCGAGTGGCTGTTAATGAAACTGGAACATGGCAGAAGGTTGTTTTTGTGTTTCTTCAAGAGTGTATAACACATGTTCATTTTGATCAGTCTCTGTCGCTAAGGAATTCAAAAGAGTGGATTGAACAACTCAATAGAGACGCTCTATGTTCCTGTCACTTTCTCTTCAACTGTAAAAAAGATTCCACCAGCTGGCCTGCGCATTGACCGTAATTTCGTAGAACTGGGTTTCGCGACATATTGCAGGCTGCCCTGCCGCTGTGCCCTTGCTGTACCCGGTTATATATCGAACGATATACAACCAGGACGGCATAGTTGCTTATTTACGCAAGCTATCTCCACCATTTGCTTGTTTTCAAACGCACCACTGAGTAGCTAACCGTACACAACACCTTCCGCAAATTGCAGCTTTGTGTGCATCCTTGTTGGTGGATAAGCGATTTGTCTGCCCGTGAAACATCTCTTCCAGCTACTGAGTGAATAACCCCTTTACGGAGGTTAATTCACAATGACCGCTGCAGCCACACACAAAGAGTGCAAAACGCACACGAATACTATGATAGAAAAACTGGCGTCCCTGGCACCTTTCTATGACGTTTGAGGGGAAACGAACACATGACTGCTAGAAACCGCAGTGGAGCTGGTTGTTTTATCGGCTGTCGCAAATAATTACAGCGTGTACGTTTATTTGTTACCTAGGAGATCCATCCTTTGCGCAGTCCAAATACCTTCCGAGCAATGAGATTACAGCAAAATAATCGTCACACTGGTATCATTCATTGCTTTGATGAAAATCAAGAAAATCAGGAGCTTCAAAAGGACTAGAAATTAAGGCGGAAGCACAGCGTACGCAGTCAGTGATGGGGGTAGTGTGCGTTCATTTTGATGTTTGTATGTGCTGTGTATGTGTATGTTCTCGCTTTATGTCAACTGTACAGTATTTTACGCAGTGGCACGCGAAGTGTATGTGTGTGATGATAAGATGTATAAATTCCAATAGTAGAGCAAACATTTTTTGAAAGCGGTAGATTCATAGGCCAAACCACGCTCAAGGTCACGTAATCAAGGTCACGTAACGCCCGTGGCTTAAGTGATTGTGGTTGAAGCGTAAGCTTCGATCGCGCAAGCTTGTAAGTGTTGGTCGCGTAAGCGCCGGTTGCGTAAGCTCCTAAGCGCTGGTGGGTGAAGCTAACGTGACCTGGCGTCCTTGATGTCGTCCTCGACGTCGTCCTAAAGATCAGTCTTGAGGTCGTTCTAGATGTCGTCCTAGAGATCGTCCTAGACGTCGTCGACATCGTCCTCAATATCGTCCTTAAGCTTGCCCTACAGGTCTTCCTAGATGTTGTTCTTGACGTCGTCCACGAGGCCGTCCATGACGTCGTCCTTGAGGTCGTCGTAGACGCCGTCCTTGACGTTTTCCTCAACGGCGTCCTAAATGTTGTCTTTGAGGTCGTCTTAGAGGTCGTCCTAGGCGTCGTTCTTGACGTCGTCCTAGACGTCGTCCTTGAGTTCGTCCTTGAGGTCGTTATCAACGTCGTTCTTGACGTTGAAACCGTCAAGGACGACGTTTTGTAGACGTCGTCCTAGATGTCCTAGACGTCGCTCTCGAGGTAGTATTAGACGTCGTTCTTGAGGTCGTCCTATACGTCTTCCTTGAAGTCGTCCTAGAAGTCATCCTAGACGTCGTTCTTGACGTTGTCCTCGATGTGTGTACGGGATATTACAACTATTTCATCACCGTTTCATTTCCTTATTGTTTTTACTGACGATGTTCCTGCAAAGCTACCGCATTTCATCGCGTTTGGTCGAATGAACAAAGCTGGAACATTTTTTTTGTGTCCAATTAGACGGTTTTTAGCGATATTTGCCTAGACATTTGCAATTACTCAGCCTGTGCCCGCCATCGGATGACCAGCGATTTAACCTTCTTTTACGCTTCGCGATATGTTCTGGACAGTGCACTGAGCCAAGTAGGCTGCTTTGAATTCGCTGTTTCGGGAACGTCTTCTGGTTTCACGAATGGTTTACCACTCCTCTCTGACGCGCAGTGCTAACAAAAGAAAAATTTCGCGGGGAATCGAAAAGGTCAGACTAGAGCCACTAAATGAGCTACGCTTAGAGTATCGGAACACTGTTCCCCGACATTGTTGTGGGCGCTGCCAGTTTGGTGCTTGTGCAGTGCAGGCGCAACTGCCGATCGTCATGATTCAAAAGTGCGACTTCCTCAGCATTAGATTAGGTGTTAGGAAGCTTTGCTCTGTCGCGAACTGTTAAAACATTTGTGGAGGATGGAAAAGTGTTTTTTGTAGTTTCAGATAAAGCTTCCGATAACTGGACACCATGATTTTAAGCTACAATATGGCCAAGTGTCGTTACTCTGAACCGTAACTTATATAGTGGCACTAGGTCAGACATGACGTGCGCGTAGTGGCCGAATTTCGATTGTCTCCGTTTGAAGGGACGGTGCAACGATATTCAATTAGAAGTTTTTCACTTTACACGAGCTTACTGGCGCTAGTGGGACTCAAGGATACTCCTACGCAACACCATCGGCCAAGAAACTCCTTTGTTGTGGTGTAATTTCAAGGACAAAAGCGAGTGTTTTTATTTAATCTCTCCTTCTCAAAACTTCATGACGTAACTGGGCGGTCGCATTACCACCCAGTGACAATATTTGAATGCGGCTCATAGATTGGACCTGAGCATAGTGTTGGCTCTCGATTTGGGTTCATGATAATTGATAGCTTGAGAAGCATTCGGGTAGTAACCCGTGTTCAATCGCTGCAATGACGACAATACCCGAACCACAACAATGTCTGGAACTCAGCGCGTATCGCGTGCCTTGCCAACCCCAGCGCATGGCTATAATCAACAATGGTGGCATATAATCGGCTCCAGATCACGTGGCTAAGGGGGATGCGTGGTCGAGTGGGCTAGCGCACACTAAAGCGCACACCAACTCGGAGCCCGTGGAGCGAGAGCTCGCTCTGCAGAATACAGAGATCCTGGGCTCAATCCCCACCCCTGCCCGTTTCAATCTGGATGAGCATCCTACCGGCGTGCGGTCGTGTATCACTACTGCGTGGTGCACGTTAAATACCCCAGGCTAGCGGTCGTTCAGCACTGGCGAAATTGCTAATCTACAGCGAGTGACTCGTGGCAACTTTGAAATGTCTGACCAACTACACACGCTGTATAAATATCCACACAACCCCAATTATTATTATCACGTGGCTGCGTGAGTGGGTGCAAGTTAAGAAGGTGAACGCCGCTCGTATTTTTTTATTTTTTCTGCGAGTTCGATTGCGTGTGGTGAAGAACGAATGGGTGTTTCACAGGTCATTAACGTCAGGCATCCGTTCTAAGTAAGTACAAAAATCATTGCAATGCCCCTTTGACATCGCAACGTTGAAAACGAGAAGATTGAGTGACTACGTTCGAAAAGCGTTTCCGTACTTGCGCGGGAAGCCGGTTTCGTGAATAAATACAGTTCAGTGAAATGCTCGAGTTATGCTTTCATTTGCTACATCTCTCTCCCCGAAAGGAGAGATTTGTTATGATGTATGCGAAGCGGTTGACTTTTTTTCCTGCGATAGCTTCATAGCAAGCCTGGGAGACCGTCAGTCGTTTGAGGTATTTGCTTGTTCGAAAACTATGCTGGCTCTTTTCGGTTGAATCGCGGCAGCGTTCCGCGTCAAGACCGACTGCATCCCTAGCATCCTGGCGTCCTCGTTAAAGGGCAACTCCGGTCAAAAACGAAACGAAAATAAATTAATGGTATCGCTTTAGGGGCACAAAATATGATCACACCCGAAATATTACGCCAAAGTGAAGCCACGTATTCTACAAAAAAGCGATTGTAAACATGCGACCAGTTGCTCTTTAGTGGGCGGCAAGCGGGTTAGCTTTTAGTCAAGGAATACTGGCGCAGTACTCCTGGGACTTCACGTCGCGGTGCAGCTGCGGTTGATTGATTGTACCGCGTACCGCAGCACCTTTGTGACGTCACGTCGCGGCCGTACGGCTGATGATCAGTGTTGCCCTCCCTCTAGCAGATAGTTTCGGTTTTGCCGTAGACGCCCAACTTTGAGCCGCGATTCAGGCTCAGGGACACTGCTTTAGGGACACTGCTTTTCAGGGACACTGCTTTTCAAGGACACTGCTTTAGTTGAAAACAGTTGTATCCCAAATTTGAAAATATATACCGGAGCTGCTCTTTAAGCGTTCCTGAGCACGGTTTCCTCCATTCGGAGCCGCCATATAGCAATAGACGAGGGAGGAACTTTGCTCCCCTGTTTGCAGGGCGTAACGATGCTCCGTTTCTAAAGGAACACGTGCGACAAGAATGGTCCTCCCTTCATGAAGGAATGTATACACCCTCGTTTCTAAGAGTGCATAAGAGAAAGCTACCGATACATCTCACCGCCAATACTATACAGAAGACTGAAACCGAGGGATGCCACGCTGACTGGAACATGCCACTGTCAAGCGCTCAGTAGCATAGTTGAAACTATTCGCCACCCACTTACACCTTGAGTGTTTCGACGTCTGTAACACGCGGTAAACTCGCCGTAACCACTGCGGACAGACGCAGAACTCGGAAGCAGGAAAAGAAACGACACCAGGGAGCACAATGAAATGTATGAAAAACAAGCCTTCCGATATTAATTAACAGTTAAGTCGAAACTAAATTGTAAGTGAGTAAAAACATAGGGCAATATGTATAAAAAGCTCCAGAATCAGAGGGTGCACGAACGCATTCTGGGAGTCCTAACGTTTTGTTTTTTTTTGTTTTTAGTAGAGGAAACCGGCCGCCAGGGTGAAAATACTCCAGAGCAATCGCAGCTGACGTCCACTTGCTAATATGCTCTGACAAACTGATGCTGCCGTGCGAAACGACATTGTCTATTTCCAGTGGAAAAAACTCCAGTGGAAAAAATGAAGGCAGCTCAGCAAGGAAAAAATAACGTGAGGGAGAGAAGAGGGAGTCTACCGGTGTGCAACAAAATCTGGGGCCCTGCCAGCTACGCTGACAATCAGTTGCCTGTGTTGTTGTTTTTATTTATTTATTATACGTTGAAAGCCCTATCATAGGGAATTACACAAGGGATGGGCTACCGAAAATTGCGGTAGTAAAAAGAAAAACAAAAAATGACCGCATCTCCACGTGGTGAATGATGTTGATTGGGGCGAACCTCTGGTGGTGCTGATGATAGTGATGTTATTGTTCATAGGTAGTGCAGATGGTGCTGATTTTTTTTATTGCTCATAGGTAGCGCTGAGTTCCGGGTTGCGTTTCGACTTCATTATTACTGCCTTATGGTCGGTGAAATGAGGAGCCAGTGGTTCTTCTAGCGGATCCAAGCTGATCCGCTAGAAGCTGTGTCCATGTCAGAAAAAGAATGTGTGGTATGGAACGTAGTTATATACACATTTGAGCATTTGACCGCAGCGCCCTCTCGTCTATAAACCTTGAGCCAATGCATGCAAAGTTTAACGCACTTATATACGCATTTGACCGCGGCGCCCTCTCGTCTATAAACGTTGAGCCAATGCATGCAAAGTTTAACGCACTTATATACGCATTTGACCGCGGCGCCCTCTCCTGTATAGACGTTGAGCGGCTACATGCAACGCTTCATCCATGACATCCCCAGCTCTTGAGTTACTACCACATCTCAGAGCCCTCTACTCGTCCCGCAGTCATGGCTGAGTGGTTAAGGCGATGGACTAGAAATCCATTGGGGTCTCCCCGCACAGGTTCGAATCCTGTCGACTGCGCAAATATTTTTGCTTTTTTAAGAAGACAGATGGGATGGCAATCGATGTGAACACGGACGGACGGACGGACGGACGGACGGACAAGGCTAGACCCTAAGGAGCTTCGCCCCTAATAAATACTTTCAAGAACGACAAAGGTTATATATTAACTCATAAGATAGCAGTACAGAAACGAACAAAAGTTATACATGCAAAGAAATAAACCTTGAACACTTTATCACCTCAATAGTCTTAAAACCGCACATATTGCAAGTATTAGCCTAGTAGCTCTCTAACAGTATTATTAATGTTAGCAGTGGCGTTGTGGTTGGGCAAATATTTGCATGCTGTTATTGTTGAGGGTATCGAAGAATTCCCGTAAGAGGTGGTGGACGCACGGATGGGCTGGGTTTTTTTCAGGTGTCGTCTGATCTTGAAAAAAAAAATGAAATAGGAGATGGTAACAGTGTGCTTCTAAATGTTGGATTATGATGGTAAATTTTGTAAAGCAGTGTTAATCGATACATTTTACATCGGCCGCTGTTAGTGGCCCGTCCCCCAGTTTCGAGGGCGGCGTGAGCGTAAACGAAAATAAGGAGTTTCCCGCTAAATTTCGCGGAAAAATTAATGTCACGTGACTTGACGTCACGGGAACTTCAGACAAATGGAAGTTCCCCGCCAAATTGAGCGAAAAACGTTATGCCGCGACCTAATCCCCAATTCAGTTTCTCCTCAAAATTTATCAGGGAAGCTAAATTTGTCGGTATGACGTCAATTTTGTTTGGCCAAATTTAGAGGGGAAATTGAATTGGTGCATAAGTCACGTGACGTCAATTTTTCTTTTACCTCACGTGACCTGACTTCACGAAACCTACAGGCAAATTCAGGAAAACACATCCCGACCTTAAAATAATTTATTCATCAACAACGTACCGATGCTCAATCAACGCAAAGTCGTTTCAATATCAGATCACGGTATGACACCCGATGGGCGCAATATCAATCGATCGTCATCGTCATATCGTCGAATAAGCAGCAAAGCTGCTGCTGTCTAAACGCATCACGTCGTGTGATCGTCGACGTCTGTGATTGTGCATCTGTGAAAAGGCTGATGGTGGAAGAAGCGCAAAGAGGGAGATCGTTGATATATAGATTAGAAAAAGGAGCGGTTCGAGCACGTTTTCTGAGAAACGCCCAATGTTACTTTTGACTTGGATGACGCTAAGTTATTTTATTTATGATAGCGTAATAGAGTGGACCGGAAATAAATTCTGAAATCCAGGCAACAATAAATGGGTCAATTCTGAAATGGCGAAGTCTCATAATAAGGCGGCATTGAGGTACCCGATCAAATGCTTTTGAGAGGTCTAGAAAGATAGCACCAGTTTGTTGTTTACGCTCCAAACTAAAATGAATGTGATGTAGAAACTCTAGAAGTTGCGTTTCGCGCGATAACGTTTTCCTAAATCCGTCGATCACCTAACCTCGCTCTTCGTGCGCGAGCGCGCGGAGAGCGAGTGATCACGTGGTGAGAGACCGACGGTAGACATCGCGAACAAAGCACGTAGCTTCTACCACCTTGTCATTTTAGAGTTGAACGGTATGAAAGACGGCGCCGACGTCACGTCGCTGCGGTGGCGCCGCTGTTGGCAGGGCGCATGCGCAGAAGCTCCACTTGACGCTAATCTCGTTTCTGCGCACGCGCAGTGCCCACACCTCGTGCGGGAACTGCGCGTTTTCCCACACGTCATGGCGGATTGTTTGCAAACAGCGCGTTGGAATATAGCGTCGCTCAGTTTCTTATGCGCGAAAACCAGGTCGTGGTCTGGCTCTGCTTCGGTGGTCTATCACTTGAGTATATATAGTTCAGGGCCTGCTTAAGCGTCAACAAATACCGAGTGAAGCGACGCTCGCCTCGTTTCGCATGCCATGGAACAGGTGTCGGCGTTTAAGAAGTCCAAACGGACGCTTTCTGACGTCGCGTTTTCGTATAAGCAGCCTGTTCGCTTCTATCTTAGTCTATGTCCGATGGCAGCGGGGCTCAAAAGTTGGCTGAATAACATCTTTGCACAAGAGGTTAGGCTAATTTCAAATGTTGGACTTGTTGCTCACACACACCACCGCGCAGGTTGCCGCCCGAGCTACAAAACCGATTGCTCAATGTCTCACAAGCCCCTAAAACTGTGCATTTGAAGAAAGAACAGGTACAGGCCACGAAACAGCGTTGCCGGCCAAGTTTCCGGTATATTTTCATTTACGACAGTGGGATCTATGCACAGATTCGTGTATTGTGAACGCCAAGTTTCTAAGACGCTTCGCGTTTGTCCTTTAAAGCCGAAGCTGATTTCCATTATGAACTTTTATTTAAATTATTATTTCTCCCTCCACGTTTCCCAAAGGCCGAAAAAATTGAAGGCCGAACGTCAGAATATTGGACAAAACGAAAAGCAAGGGGGAAACGAAGGGCATGACAACACCTCCCAAAGGCCTCCACCAAGAAACGGCATATCCCCCGCGTACATTAGAAGAGAAAGTAATAGCAGGAAAGAGCTATGTCGTGCTCTCCTGCATGCCCCCCCCTCCCCTCCCCTTTTCCCAACCCCCCCGCAGCCCCCAACGAGGCCCCAATGTATGCGCAATCGACCGCCACGTTCATTTCCTATCTGTGTAAGGCGGACTCCTCCCCCAACCCACTTTCCGAGCAAGCAGCAGTCCCCAGTTTTTCCTTCATTAATATTGCACCTTGGCGCAACCAAAAACAATGAATCATTGCGACTCCCCCCTTTCACCGATGGCTTACCCTCGCCCTCGTCGGAGCTAGTCCGAGATCGAACCCCTCCTCGAGTCGCTATGCACCTCAAGGCTTTGTCGGTGGACGCGGAAGGAGCGAGCCTTGACTATATCATCTCTAATCCCACGTCTTCATTTTTTCTCTCCTCTTCCGTTCATTTTAAGACACTGATTTTGTTTGCTTTTGTGTGTGTTTGTGTCTATTGACCCAACCGTGTTTCAAAAAGGCGTACGATATTTTCGTTCTTTTAATAAATGATAGTTTTTTATGAAGATATTTGTGATTAGCTCATACGTTTGGTGTATTTCTTTTAGATTCATTCAGTTCTCTAACCCCCATGATATCTTGATTTCCGGGCATGGCATGGCCCAAGATCTCGGATAGAGAATGCACCACGCGATGTAATACATCATGGTTCAACTGTTCAAATATCTTGGTATACTACATTTGAATTCGTCCATTTCACGCTACTTTAGAAATATTTCACTAGCTTAACACGTCTGTTTGATTTGTTATATTGTTGCGCTGGATGGAACGGTGAATTCGTTAAAGGGGCATTTGAGAAGATGTCAAGCACGGCAGGATCCTTCGTGCTTGTGTTTTATTTAATACAGATGGGGAACATATTTTATATATGTAATTTCTTTATTTTGTTTTAATATTTTGATGTCTAACTGGTGAAACTCGGGTTTGAGCTCCATTTAATCCGGGTAATCTGAGTCTGTCAAGATAAAGAAAAAACGTAGGCGAGCTGGTGAATAACATTCATTGTAAACCTGAGACGAATGTATAATAAGAAAAAAAAAAGGATAGAACAACCAAATCTCAAACGCAGCTTGACCTGGTTGTTCTCTCCGTGTTTTTTTTTTTTTTTTTTTTAGTATTCTTTGGTTTCGGGTTAAATAGGGATAGTCTGGTTTAAATCACTTCCTTTGCTAGAGCCCAAAAACCGGATGGATGAAACGCGTGTCGTCACATATGTATATTGTCCATTGACCATTTATGTGACCACGTTAATTTTTTTTTTTTTTTTTTTTTTACAAAAGAGCCAAGAACACAGATTCGTATGAAACATGGCACACGTAATTTTCCGGGTAAAATAGGAGTGGGCAAACAATCGACGTGCAGCGACGTGGTTGCTAACTTTGTGTATTTGTGCGACGCACTGGTCTTCAACATTGAGTTTAAAGCGAGACGTATCGCGGAGAACAACGCAGTGAAAGATGCGAGCGAGAAAGGATTTTTAGAGCGCTTAATTTGTGCGGATTGTCCGTCAGGGCCAACTGCGATTAATATCTTTCCAAGTCGCTTCTCGTTCACGGTTCCTTCGATCTGCGGGGTGCAGCTATATACCTATCACCTATAGGTATCGTTAAGCAGTGGTTACATTGTTCTCACGTCACACAAAAGGCGCAGTGTTCGCGGCTGGCATGATAATAGAATTATATGTGTATTTAAACGTCTCAAGTATATTCGAAGCATGTCTCCTTCATAGATATGTAAGCTTCGAAACATATCTGCAGACTTTTTTTTTTGCTTGATCAACGGGACCGCCATACAAGAAAGAAACACGTTTGAGACAGTTTTTGCAGACTGTCTTTTGTATGATGTATTATCTTTGAGACCGCCGCTTTAAACGGCCATCAAAATAATTTTATATGCACTCCGTCAGTAGATGAAAATTCGTCTTCGTCCACGATCCCGGGTCAAAAATGTAGTATGGCCTTTGTAACTTAAAGGAAAACTACAAAAATCAGGTTTTTTTGTTTTGTTTTTTAGTTTTCAGACGCATACTTTTTTTTAGTTTTTTGTCACTTTAATTACTGGTACGTGGCCTACGTTTTTTTAAGCTCGTTGCTCCGACTATAGACCGGCACGCTGTTTACAAACAAGCCCGCATTTGCCCACACCAGGTGTGGGCACTGCGCGCGCGTAGAAACCAGACTGGCGCGAGGTGAGGCGTCCGCGCATGCGCCGCACCGTCAACAGCGCCACCGTGGCTGCGTGACGTCAGGGCCGCGTGTTGGTCTATACTCTGTTCATTTCTAAGCTGACAGTTCGGTGGAAGCTACGCGTTCGCCGCACCGATCAACCGGCTCCTTTTAATCGGTTACCCACCGTTCTCGGCACGTGAGTAGGGGCGGTAGGATCGCGATCACGTTGTAAACGATCCACCTATGACTGGTTGTCACGTTTCGTGGCCGAGCTAATGAAGAAAGAGGCGCAAGGAGAAAAGATCTTTCGAAGCAGCAGAGCTCAGATTTCGGTGACGACTGGGAAAGGCGCAGCTTCGGATTGTGTCCCGAAGCCACTGAAAGGGACCCGGCGACCCGGGGAAGGCTCGGTGACCACCGAAAAAGATTAAAGGAGACCTCGGCACTGACATGACGCTGCAGCGTGGGACTCTCGGCAGCGACCCGAGCGAACACAAGGGTGCCGATGAACTTACTAGTAACAGATTCGATGATAACCAAAACCAGTGGCAGCAACTCCCGGCACTGACACGAAGAAAGACCACCACAGGGTATTTCAAGACGCAAACTGACCCGACCGACCTGGACTGTACCATCAACGGCGCAAACCCAGCATTAGATCGTCAAATGCATACGAATATGTGAGATTATTGATACCTTTTGTACATTTGTACATTAGTCTCTTATTGCTATTATTTTGTCTTTTTTTGTGTACTATAGCTTCATTCCTTTCATCGTCGTGCACTCTTTTTTTTTTTTTAACCACGACACTGGTCGAACCCCGTACCTTCCACCGCACTGTCAGCTTAGGGTTTAGCGTAAGTATATCAACTCGCCGTTACGTTTACTTAAAGCAGAGGGCATCGCACGAATAAGATCCCAGCCGTTTAAAACGCCCCGAGTTTAAATTATCCGGTCTTACTCACCCTCGTACGTCTTTTCCTTTTTTTTTTTAAACACGAGCTTAGGTGTTTGGCCTGCCGCGCTTTATGGTAATGGCGTAGTTGCCCCCCGTCCTCCATGGTCTGACCCCATACAGAAAAGGATTGTTAATGCCAGAGCGCTGAAATATTGCGTGGTTCTGGGACGGGGGCAGGGGGGGGGAGGTGCATTCATATGCAAAATTTGGGCGATTCCTCCTCCCATTGGATTTAGCAAAGCACAGAAGCACCGCGTCGCTACTGGATCAACGCGGATTAGGTTGTGAAACTTATGTTCCCCGTGTCGCTGTCAAACGGAGGTCGCTCTTTCCAATGTCTCTGGGTTTCGTTTAAACTTTGGCTTAGGAAATGTCGCCGGTCGTCCGCCGCCGTGCACGCCGCAGTGAGTATTTCTGTCTCCATGTTTTTTGGACGCAGATATATCTTGACACAATGGCGGCGCGCGCATGTCTTTTTTTAATGCCGCGTGTATTTTATTTGAGGTTTAGATTTATTAAAAAAGGGTCAAGAAAAGAGTTTTCTACTTTCGCTAAATACTACTTGGAATCACTCCTTAACATTAATAACTGAATAAACTTGCCTTGGCCTTTCTTTCTAGGCAATGGCAGTCACCGAAAATATTCGAGAAATAAGAGCATCGTTCATACCCTCAACTCGGAGCCACAACAAGGGGCCACGTGGCCTGGTGCCCATCCTATGTCACCAACGTTAATCATAGCCACGCGCTGGGATTAACGAAGTAGAAAACGCGTGGTGAAGTCCAGGAATTGTTAGCGTTCAGCTATTCTCATCACCAGAGTGGCTGGAAACGAGCACTGCCCGAGTGTCCGCGGAGGCATTGATTGTTACCAGCCGAAGTCGGTCGCTCACGCTACGCGAAGGCAAGACTGAAAGAAAAAGTCCACTTTCATTCACGAAATTTTACCACGACAAAGAAGCTTTAGAACCAATGGTGGTCTGTGCGAGTTCACTTGGGCCAGACTAGGACCAGCGTGCCTCTGCAAAGTCATGAACATTCCAACCCGATATCGTGTCATGACCCCTTTAACCACGATTTCGCATGTTATTTCCACCCATCACCATTAAGAACATCAGCAGCGTACAACTAATGAGGGTGAAATAAAAAAAGATGTTGATCTTAAGTCAAATTTCAAGGTTATGTGTCTCCTCCGTTTAGCTTTTACTACCATTACCAACAATTTAAGAAACGCAGGACATGGCGAGTCTATCATTAGTAGAGCCCTGCGCGGATAACAGTTTGATCATCCACATCCGAACCGCATCCGCAAGATTCTGAACCGCATCCCACCCACAATCCACGCATTCATTTTACATCATAAAATCAAGCATTAATAAAAAAAAAAAACGGCTGAATGATGTCCTATAAGCCGTCTGCTTACTTTTGTGCAACGAACTCTTCGTGTGAGAATACGGGAAAGGTCATTTTATTGTATTCTGTTGTATCATATTAATCAAATAAGCGATCATCGTTTCAGGAGCACTTCGCATCGCTGGAAAGATGATCGCAGTTATGAGATCGTTTTGGTAGTCGGTGACACTGACAATCTGTCCAGAAGACGCGCTCGAAAGGAAAAAAATTTTAATCTTTATTTTTATTTTTTATTTTTATAATTCTCTTCAAGCATACACTTATCTTATAAACATGTAAGTTAAGAAATGACCGACTGAAATGATATTGTGTTATTTTATTTAGGCCAAACAATAAAACGTGTGCACTCTTAAAAAAAAGCTAGTAGTATTTACTAGATAAGAGCTAGTAACCGCTTGTCACATATGTTACTAGGTACCTAGTAACCTTAGGTAGTAACGGTCCAGCTAGTAACGGTTACTAGGTCAAGAAGCTAGTAACTATTACTAGCCTCAAAGTAGAATCCATGTATTTTACTACCTCTAGCTAGTAACTAGCGCAACCTCCCGACGGAAGAGCGGAAACGCAACTAGTCACGTGATTTCCGGTGAAAAAAAAAAAAAGGTGTGGGGTTTTGCCACTTACCACCAGATGGCAGGCGCAACAGAAATTGTAACTGGAAATGAGTAATCCAGGTGGCGCTAGTCAACGTCCAATTAAATGCACACAAAAAAGGACGCCAATTATTTCTAGTTAACTTAGCTAACTTTCTTGACTGTCTTGAAGTCTTTTATTCTGACCATGTGAGTGCGCAAACTTGTCGTCGTGTATCAGCGCGTCAGTTCTTCGCAGTCGCTAGGTCAGTTGCGCGACGAGGCAAACCGCATGAAAGCGACGGGAACAAGCGGCCAACGCAATGAGCGACATTTCCTAGGAATTAACAACACCGAGCGGCGCGACGGGTGACCGTGAGAAATCGCCGTCGCTCGTCGCTGTCTCCGTCGATAGTCTCGTCGCTTGCTAAATCGATTACATGCGGTTCAGCTTTTAAAACGAACGTGGTCGCCGTCGGCGAGAGAGTGCTTTCTTGCCGTCTCTCGCGGCGAACGAAGGCTGTAATTGACGGGGAGTACGACGGCAGCTGCATTCCTTCCGCGTGCTGCGCTACAAAAATGCATACAAAATTATTACCGCGTGCAGCTCGCATCTTAATTTTTGTTGTACACTGACGAATGCTCGCGTTTTTGGGGAAGATATAAGCAAATTCAGAAAGACTCGTAGAATGCCAAAACAGTTTTTTTTTCCATTAGTCCTAAAGCTACATACTCAATTTAAGACGCACATCAACGGTTGTGACAGTGCACTGTCACGACCGAAGACAGCTCAATCAGAATCATTCAACCACCGAGCACACACAAACCGTGAAGTTCTCAGTGTCAAGTAGGAGGAGGCAGAGAAAAGCTTCTTGGACGACGAAACCCAATCCAGTGACAGCGGTACCAGCTCGTTAAGGCCGGTTCAGACACTTGCGTTTGAGTGCGTTTGACTGCGTTGCGGCGAGAACCGAACGCGAGTCACCGGCACATCTGTGCTTCGTATGAAGCGTGGAATCCAATTTAAGGAATCTTCTTGGCACGCGATATAAGCAGCAGGGATGTCCTGGTGTCTCGCTGCCGCAACGCAGTCAAACGCAGTCAAACGCAACTGTGTGAACCGGGCTTTAGAACTATCCTCAGAGCAGTCCAGGTTCACGCACACACTCGCCCCGTCGAGCGCACGAACGTTAACTATGCACTCCAACACGGGAACACGAGAACTGCACAAGACACAAGGCAAAAACGGCAGGTTGACATCGGAGAAATTAGCGTCTTGCGAACTCCGACTGGCCCCAACTTGCTTGTCGTACAATGTTGCCAAGCGTCTCTTGTGAAAGAAAAACATTAGTTTTAAAAAATACAGATATAAAAAATATAAAAAATCGGAATGAACTTTTTTATTTGTTTTCGGAAACGTTTTTAGTGTGTGCTATGTGGCTATTTTCATCCCAGTTAAAACCAAAACGAAAATATAAACGCTCACAAACGAATGCAAACGAGAAGGATGGTAAGTAAGCCGCATGGCCATTGCATTGACAATGGCTGCTGCGCTCGCTGCAGCGCTGGATTCCACGTCGGGCTGGTACGGAAGCTGCGATCGTTATAAAGTCAGCTCCAACCCTTAAACATGCCCCCTCAAACAATATTTGACGCTACCATTGCGTGTGGATACCTCCCCCTGCGATCCGAAACAGCAAGTACGTCGCTAACGCTGGCAATCGGGTATGAAGCAAGCGCCGCCATCTTCTCCGCGCCTTTGCGGTAGCAAATAGCTAGTAAAAAGGTAGTAACGGTCAGAAAAGGCTAGTAACGGCTGCATTTGCTAACTTTTTACTACCTATCGCGCGTTTGAGGTAGTAAATAGTTAGTGAAAGGTAGTAACGGTCAGAAAGGGGTAGTAACTGCTGCAGTAACTAGCTTTTTACTAGCTTTTTTTTAAGAGTGTGTGTGTGTGTAGGGGGGGGGGGGCGCTCACTCCCCGCATCAAAGTACTCGTGTATATGCGGTAAAGCGCCACACCACTTATAAACTATTACAATATTTAATAATGGCAGCACCTCCTATCGGTTTAAGTTTTAAACACGAGCCCTCAACTGCGTGCTCAGAACCATATACTTAAAAACAACTATGTGCCAACTGTCGAGAAAAAGAAAACGCACACACACGCAATGCACGTCCACGCACACACTCGTCCAGTCGAGCGCACAAACATTAACAATGCACACCAACACGGGAACACGAGAACAGCACACGACACATGGCAAAAAGGCAGGTTCAAATCGAAAGTGAGCGTCTCGCAAACTCCGACTGGCCCCAACTAGTGCCACTAGATAAGCTACGATTCAGAGTAACGACATTTGCCCATATTGTTGCTGATAATCATGGTTGCCAGTTATCTCAAGCTTTATCTGAAATCACGGGAAACACTTCTCCGTCCTCCACAAATGTTTAAACGGTTCCTGATGGAGCAAAGCAATAGAGCTTCCTAATACCAAATCTAATGCTGAGGAAGTCGCACTTTTGAATCATGACGATTGTAAATTGCGTCTTCTCTGCACAAGCACCAAAACGGCGGCGCCCACAACATCGTTGGAAAACAGAGTGCCAATACTCTAAGCGCAGCTCATTTAGTGGCTCTAGCCCACGGTGGAAGAAACGCATGTCTTTCTTCCACCGTGCTCTAACCCCAACCTGCTTTGTGGAACAATGTTGTCAAGCGTCTCTGGCGAAAGAGGAACATATATTTTAAAGAATACAATATTAAAGAACAAAAAGAACCTTTCTTGTCTTTGGTAACGTTTTTAGCACGTGCTACGTGGCTATTTTCATCCCAGTTAAAACCAAAATAAAAATAATCGCTGTGAGAGGCTCGCTAGGGGCGCTTCTGTTTTCATCTCTATGGGTAGTGCACGTGCTACCCACATGGTAATCTTTTAATTTTCATAGTGCATAGAAGCTTGGCATTGCACGTGCTTGCACCAGCAGATTGTTGTTGTTTGCTTCTTTGGGGTCGAAGAGAAAGGGGGGGGGGGGGGGGGATGCCAGCAGAGGAAGTTGAAATATTCTCGCTCTGGGTAACAGGCTGTAGTGGAGCTTGTTGGTGCATATTACTAAAAAGGCCAGCTGAACTTAGGAAAATATAATATAAATAGAGAAAGAGACGGGCATACCGCTTTCTATTTTCTATATTCTATTTTCCCAAGTTCAGCTGGCCTTTTTAGTAGCCTCACTCTGGGTTGTGAAAAAAGTTCCACCAGGCGGCGATACCCAGACTTCTCGCCGCGAATAAACGCTCCCAAAAGATTGCAAACGGGAAAAACAGTCAGAAGCCGCATTGCTATTGCATCAACAATGGCTGCGCCTGGCAGCGCTCGCGGCAGCGCTAGCTTCCACGACGTCCTGGAACGGAGTCTGCGATCGCTATGAAGTCGGCTCTAGTGCCAGCGCAGCTCATTTAGTGGCTTTAGTCAGCTTCAACCCTTAAAAATGTCCCCTCCTACAATATTTGATGCTACGATTGTGTGTGGATAGTTCCCCCTGCTTTCGGAATCAGTAAGTACGTCGCTAACGCTGGTCATCGGAGATGCAGCAGACGCCGCCATCTTGTCCGCGCATTCGGGGTGTTAAATATCTAATAAAACGTAGTAACGGTCAGAAAAAGGTAATAACTGACGCATTTATTAAATTTTTACTACCTATCGGGCGTTTCATCTAGTAAATAGTAAGTAAAAGGTAGTGACGATCAGAAAAAGGAAGTAACTGCTTGAGTTACTTTCTTTTTCAAAGTTTTTTTTTTTTTTTAAAGAGTGTGTAGACCAGTGTCCGCAATCCTACCCCCAGCAATGAAAATCGGAAATAATCATGTCAAAGGTAGGATCGTGTGAAGAGAAAGGCTGCTCATAAAACAAGATATATTTCTCTTTTTACACCACTTTTGGCACCGGTGTTGTTCGTGGAGCTTCGTGACTATCCATTCCTGACCTCCTTGCACTATGACATATGCGAAGGGTTCCAAAAAAGAACAACAGAGTCTTGCAAAAAGAGCAGCCCCCCAAATATGTCATGGCGTCAGCGTAGACAAACATGGCGGTGCCCATGAAACAAAGCAGACACTGGTCAACAATCAGCACTGTGTTACGTCGTCGGGTTTTATAGATCAAGAAGATAAACTCCAACTTGCTTACTTAAACTCTTGCTTTGGTTATTTTAAATCCTCCAGACACGTACTACGTATTTGTCTGCATTTGTCTATTAAATATGCATATATTCGTTTTGATAATTTTATTTTGCCGCGTCCATGACAGAGAAGGAACGCTTATCTATACACCTAGAAGATTCGTGTTTACTCTTACCATGATTGTGAAAGATAAGGAGGCCAGAATGACCTTGCCTGGTTAGGCTCGACCTAGCTAACTCCCGAATTTTCTAGGTAAAATATTCGAGATGCCGAGTGTTGTTGATAAGGAGCTGACCCTGGCCTATATAGTTATTATAATGTACACTATAGGTTCAACTGGCGCTAGTGTGCTGTCGCAAATTCGAAGCAGACAGCAACCAGTCTAAAATTTACTTCCGGTAATTAATTTTTATAGGAAAAAGTGAGCGCATTTTCTTCCTGCGCTCGATTATAAGAGCAAATATCCCGAATAATTCGTACGTACCAGGTAGCTTGGAACATTTGTCGGTCAGGCAGATAAAATAATTAGTTTATGGTGTTTTTTTTCTTCAAATATATTGCACTAAAAACGGTGCTAAAACGGTTTCGTACATGTATTTTTGTGCACTGTCGGACACTGTTAGCACGAACACGACGTCGGCGCTTTTCAGCATGAGGGATATACGTGCAAAACGAACGAAGGACATCTGAAAACCCAAGAGAGACGTCAAAGACTACGCAGTAACAATGAATCAGTAACTCTTTCAGCATGTTCGATTAAAATAAACTGAAGGTCACGTAATATAGTCCGATTTTCATTAAGTGCTGCTTAATTCTTTCTGCTCTGGGTGAATATGCTTGTTCAACGTTCAAAACATCCCCCGCGCGCTCAAAATTTCCAGAGCACAAGTGCCTCATGAAAGCTGCCCGGCGTAGAAAATAATAAAAAGAGTCACTTTCATAGCCCACGTACTTTATTTTTTACGTTTTGAATGTTTTTAACCGCTCGTAAAGATGCACGACGGGGCCATTCTTATATAGTGACAGGACTGGCATATTAGTAGGGCTGGGCGTCGATTAAAAATGTTAACCCGATTAATCGCCACCCTTTAATCGATTAATTCATCGATTAATCGGTTGCGTTGATTTTTATAAGTAATATATTAAAAAGAATGCAACAATTCTCGTTTGCCTTTGAAGACTTATTTTACTCTCTGTTACACGGCGCAAAGGACATTTAGAATTGAGGATACCTATAGTTCAACAATTCAAAGACTCACATATTTTAGCTCCGAAGAGAAAGAAGTTTGTCCACATTCTTCGACAGGAAGACAAAATGTCAGGACTTGGGTGATGCTTTCTTCTTTTTTCAGAAAAATGGGCCTCGATGAGAAGGCGTTAATTGTCGTCTGCGTTTTGGCGGATGGTCCTTGCTGCAGCGGCGTACAAGGGTGCTTCGCTCGTAGGTGATACTGAAGCGAACTTACGCTTCCACTGTACGAAAACGGCTTTTTGCAGATGATGCAGTGGACTTCCTTCGAGTTAAAAACTTCACCACTGGAGTTTACTTTAAACCCAAACTTTCCAGCGAGATTTCCTTTCATACTCGTGAACTCGTTCATTTTTACGGGCCAAATACTGGAATAAGTAACCATGGCGTTGTTTGCTTCCGAGCTTGTTTTTCTGCTTGTTTGTCTTGCCTGGGCAGGATGTGTAATAGACCCTCAAGACGTGAAGTTTCGCGGTCACGCGGGGATCAATTGCGGGCCCGGCTTGTTCATCTGGCCTCGGCAGAACCGTAATGTATATCCTCGAACACGTGACGCTTCGCGAGCTCGAGGGCTGAACCTTGCTCATACCACCTGTCTGGGAACGGAAAACCGCTCGGGGCAGAACGACCGGATACACGCCACGCAGGGGCATGAGTCACCCCTAGTTCGAGCAGGTCGTCCAGGATAGAGCCATGCGTGCGTCCAGTTGACTTCATTTTGAGCACCGATTAAAAAACCGATTAAGCGGTTAAAAAATTTGATCGTGATTAAAGCCTTAATCGATTAATCGGAAGACTAATCGATCAATTGCCAAGCCCTATATATTAGTAATTTATAAGCGTCACCGGAATGCTGGCGTACCTTGAACACACACTATATTCTTTTTGATTGTTATTTTACTTAGAATCGTCGCTTGTTTTCACACGCCTGCTGTCGAACAGAGGTTTGGGCCTGAAATATAGAAAAGTGAAACATCATTCACTGATGACTGAAAATGCGCTAAGTAAAGCAATTGAACTTTTGCGATGTTAATAAAGGTAGACACTATTCGGTACAACCCAAATAACAAAAGTGTCCCATGTTATTTTTCGGCGAAGAGACAAAATGCACTGCGCGTTTTCCCGTAGGAATGCACAGGAGCACCGCAAAAGAAGACTGCTTGCTGTCTGCTTCAGTCTGCGTCCCGGAAGTCGTATAGACACTATAGTAGGTTACAGCTTAAGAAGGTAGCGACAAATGCCCCTCAAAGGGAATCATATATCCCTCCGCCACCTCTGCATCCAATAGCGTCCCATCGTTTCCGTGACGTCGCGGCCAACGCGCGAGGAGGGTCTTGCCTTTCTGTACATATTTGCTTTATCTTTCGACTTTGACTTAGCATTGTGGAAGCCACAAGAGGGAGATTAGAGTTTTCCCCTTCCGATGGAAACAAATACGACTTGCGGGGATTAGCTTCCCCCTCCGATGGATACAAAGGCTGCTTTCAGGTGCTCGGGGCCCCAACCAATGAATACAAAGGTCGCTTTCTTAAAAAGTGGGGGTCGAAGACAAGTTGGCACCTCTCTGCGGCCATTATCTATCCAATTGAAGCGGAACAAGGAGCGTTTCCACTGAACTCTTCTTTCGACTTCGGAGGGAATTGAAACGGAACGCATCACGCTTGTGGGAGGAGCTTCTTCTACCTTCTTTACTTGTAACCGACTATAGCACCAGTTGAACCTCTACCGTACATTATAATAACTCTATGCAGTGGCCACGCCAACTCACTCTCCCGGCGACGACAAACTCTTCCGCCAACTTTCGACTCTGTGTTTCTGCCGACTGCTACGCCCGCGACGTTCTGTAGTAATCTTCATGTACCCTTTTGGTTGTTAGTTTTATTGTTTGCATATTTTCCTTTCATTAAACGTTTATTAATGTGTTAACATTAGTACCCACGTGACAGGGAAAAGCTGACGGCGTCCGTCTGTGGACAAAACCGTGGAAAGGGTAGCGCGACGCGTAGAGAGGAGGAGAGTATGGAAGGACAAAGGCGAGAGGAAGGTGGCCTCACGGGGCGGAAGCCAATGCGCGCGCCGATGCTGGGGCGACTCTGAATTCCTGTAGGCGCGCGGAGCGCGTGTGCCTTTGTGCTACAAAATAGAGTGTGAACTAAGTACTAGCACTGGTCCACGTAAACGGCAAAAAAAGACGGATTGTGAACCAAGGAGATGGGCTGCCGAAACTAAAGCCGGAACCAGTGAACAGCGAAAGCAGCGTCAGGCAGCGGATGCCACTGCTAAGCGTGCAAGGCGGGCAAACGAAAACTCCTAAGGCCGAAAAAAAAATTAGAGGAAGATTCATTGGTGAATCTTTAAGCAATGTGCTAGCATGACCTTTGGGAAACGCCACACGCGTCCCTCATGGAAAACCTCTAGCACTGACCCCGTAATTAAACCAAAAAGAGGCAGCAGAAAATAGAGAAAGCAAAAGAGAAGTCCATAACAACAAACTGAAGGGGTCAGCGTTAGCGTTTCCCAAAATGATACGTGTTTGGTGTTTCCCAAGGGTCATGCTTACGCATTCTACAAGGATTCACTAATGGCTGTTTCATTATTTTAGTTCATTATTCGTTGTCTCTTCGCCTTCATCTGTGAGAATATGTACTGTACTGCTTAACAGGAAATGTTTTTATTCTGTACACGATGTAACCTGAAAGCTCTGAACATCTGACCGAGCTAGCATCGATATTTTGAGTGGTATCTATTTACTACATTACGCGCAGTGTGGTTCAGGTTTCATAAATCAGTAACAGAGATTGTGTAATTAAAGACATTAAATTATTTTAACTCCATCCATCTTTAAAGGGAAATAATAAATCACACGGTCGTGGCGTAGTATTCATCAAACGCAATGACTCCAAGCTTCCACTATGCTTTTTGATCACACAACGAAACTTGTCATCCGTAAGTGCTGTAACGGCACTTATTGGCTACGAGCGCCAATCCAAATATTCGTGGACGGATTGATTGTCGACGAGCGGAGGCGTCCGAGTGGCGCACTGCTCATGTCCAATGTGTGAGCGGGGGCCGGCTGACGTGCTTGGGCACTGCGGATACATCACGGTGAAAAGCCGGAGAGCCTTCGAATGAAATGAGATACGAAATAGTCCGCTATATTTTCACATTTTCGTACCGAAAAGCAGTCTTTTGTCTTTCTTCCCGCCTTCTTTTGGCCCACTACACGGCATGCGATAAGTAAAATCCCAATCTAAAATAAATTATTCCAGCCCACATTTTATTTTATGCCCCCCTTTGAGCTTGAACGACTCCTACAATGAACCTATAAGAAGGATCTATGCAGAAATCGTGAGACAAAATGAATGTGAAGCATGTAGTTTTCTCATGAGCGGTTACATTCAAAGAGAAGGAACAACAGAGAAGACGCGTATATTTCGTATCGCTTTTTGCATGAGGGAAGGCTTTATAATGGGAAATATTTAAACTTGTTTATATGTTTTGAATGGGTCCAGGCTTTGTCAGAATGGCATCAGTGCTAATCATTCGAAAAGTACCTCACAGCCGCATGGGGAGGATGCAGTCTGGCGTAAGATTTTGACACTCCCACCCCACGTTTCGTCAGTCCCGACAGAAAAAAAAAACAATAAAACAACAAATACACATCTTCAACGTGCTTTGGTGTACTCAGTCTGAGTCACTATGTCCCACCCCCGCGAAGGTGATAAGCAGCAGACATAGAATGAGGCGAAAAAAGCAAAAAGGAAGCAGATCGCAGCACGGAACCATATAAGCACCTTACGAAGCAAGAAACAAAAACGAAGCACACAAGCATCCCGATGGGAAAAGAGGGAATGGGGGGAGGTATACATCGTATTCGTGCCGTCGGGAGCAGCAAGCCGGGGGAGAGCACGCTCGTCGAGTGGAAAGGGGCACCGGGTGACTGACATCAAAGCGCGATGACGACGCCGTTCCGCCGGCATGTCACGTGCTCATCCTGCTATCGCGACCACGCCCTCCCTTCCCCAAAAAACCGTCGTCCGCCCAAATAGATGAAAAGGAGAGGAGGAAATAAACGAATGGGTGAGGGACGAACTATGCCCAGTTTACGATGGACCGCAGCGGAACTCTACAAGTCATCAAAGCCAGTACGAGTCACTGAAGAGGTCACGTGACCAGGCGCACCGCCGCGAGTCGCTGCGCCTATTCCGAACGCCACGTGACACTGTAGAAGGGTGTCCACTTGGGCGAGTTAGTAACGCATATTCCAATAAAACAGCTAAAAAAAAAAACCAATGGACATGATGAAAATACGCAGACACCAGGCGCTGATGAGTACAGTGTTCCTCAAACTTAACGCCACTACTGAGTTGCCTGAGCGGTAACCTTTTGCCGTCCACTCAAAGCTAGATTGGTCACTGCGGCAGCTGAAATGTCTTTCCCAGGCTGGGTTGTGATCGTGGATTTAAAACTTCACCCTGTATCTCGATCGTTAGTTCCAGTAATAACGCAGAAATTGCCGGAAACAAAAAGGATAATCTCGTTGCGGCGTGCTACGTTTCTTCGACTTGACCATTGACTCTTTTTCTCGCGTGTTTTTTTTTTATTTTTTTTATTGAGCTATGCATCACGTGACGCTCACGCGGAATCGGGTTGGTTCCGACGGTTCGCAGCGTCCTCGCGCGGTCCTTCGTAAGTTGAAGCGCGACTGTAGAAAGTGCGGAAAGGCGTCGGATGAGAGACACTCGCGCACGCTTCCCCGTTCTGGAGTTATAGATCGGGCGACGGAAGGCGTTGGCAGGGTAACGATTTCCCCAGCCCGGTCTGGGCCCGGGACACTCCCAACCTCCTCCTCGATCAGAAGGCACGTGGGGGCTTCCCCCATCGCCCTCCCAGCGTGTCGTCGAGAAGGCAACCCTCTCGGCTCTATGGGGGCTCCCGGCAGTCGTGAGGGGGTAGGGCTGCTGTACCTGAGCGACCGGCGGAAGGGGGTACTGTGGCGGTGGCGCGCGGCGTCCATTAGCGGTTCCCTCGGTGGCGAAGCGATTGTTAGCACGTGCTGGCGATAATTAGGCTGTCGGTGCGTCCGACGCACGAGGAGCGCCGTCTGCCCCCGTATCTACCTGACGACGCGAATGTTGGGGCTTTCGAGTTCTGTCAAATGGCGGCGGTCAGAAGACCCAAATGGAATGGTTCTTTTTTCTTACTTCTTTATGTGGGTCTGGTTGTGTTTTGTTTGAACACGCATAAAAGGCCGCAGATCGGCAGACTTACTTCACTGGCCAAATCACTCACCTACAGTTTAGAAAACACGCTGGTGCCATCTATCGTGCAGTCCTGGCTCGTTCCCGATCTGCAGACATTTTCAAATTTTCTACCATTAATTTTTTCGCAATAGGCTTGAAGTGATTTTGACAATGCTACAAGTGACCCTCATCGCTAGTGCCTAGGTTTGATCTCGCAAATACTGCAAAACCTTCAGTCTAATTATAAACAAGTCTTCCCGGGGTACCTGTAGTAGAGGGTTCCTTCTTCTTCTTTTTAGTTCTAGTGTGCCAGCAGCTGTGCTCTTGTAAGCTGTCACAAAAGGCTGCAACCTGCTTTATTACACACAGACGCATATGTCCAAAACAAGAATGTTTTCCAAATTTTACCACCCTCAATCAGACATCTAAAACAAAAGTTCACCCTTACAAAAAAAAAAAAAGTTCAATTTAGTTACATTTTAACGACCCTTTCAACTTCCTATCCAGTCACGTCGCATCGACAAATTTCATTAAACTTTCTGCAGACTTAATTTCAATCGGGGTCTATAGAACACAGACGATAGAAATGCCATAGACTTTCTATCGCCTTGTCTCAGTAGACTTTCGGTCATCGTAAACTCATATAATTTATATAGACTAGAATAGAATAATAAGATTCAGTGCGGAGAAACGATTTAAGACCCAGTTAAAGCCTTCTTCCGAAGGCTGCTTTTTTCGAACGTGTCAACTAATTATCGCCTTTTGCAATGCTTTATAATTGGAGATGCGGTCCACCAACCCTTTTAAGCCACATTTTATATCAATTATGTGCGAAAAATGAGCGGCGTACTTGAAAAGTTTTTTTTATATATATTCTTGGATGGTCCCCATTCAAGTGATTGTCTTTCAATTGTAAGATATATAGACCTTTTCTGTTTCCTGTCGTTCTCAGTCACGTGGGTTCCATATCTGGTATGCGGGGCGAAAAAATAATAAAACGTTTGAACCTGGAATATGCGAGAAAATGTAGCTGAGACAAATCAGGAATGTGTGACAATCACGCATTTTTCGCAAAACACCTTCTAGCTTCGGGGAGAGATCAAAACGATGTTTTACCGCATACCAGAAGTGACGATATTCAAGATGGCTGCGCGCTTGTGGAAAAGGTGTATATAGCGGTGGCTCAGTCAACACTACTGAATTACTAGTTTTATGAATGCTTCGTGGTGTGTGTATTTGTGATGTTTCCGTATGTGCACACGCAAGTGGCGAGTGCATGTTTCCATGGATGTATTGTGACAAACTAAAATGATTGTTCAGAATTTGTTTGTTGTTTTCTAGAAACAAAAATTGTCGTTGGAAAGGGGATACATACGTTGTTAAAGTTTCTATCTGTTTTCTATACAATTTCTGTTCAATAATTATCAAATATTTATACACTAAGTTCTATGGATAGTTTCTAAAAGAAAACGGCCAAAAAACCATCGACACTGGATAAAACAGTGGACACATTTTCTTTAGAAGATCTATGGCCTCTATGCACTATTTTTATAGCAATTTTCTATACTCTGTTTCATATTTAGCGTGCAACGCTGTCAAAGCTACTGGCGCGAGCGCGTGGCTTCATCTATGCTTTCGTTTGCGCGAGAACGCGTGCAAATGATCAACGAGATCAAAGCCCACGCTCGCGCCAGTAGCTTTGACAGCGTTGCACGCCAAGTATGGAACATAGTATAGAAAGTGGATAAACATTCTTCAAAGGGCGATTTGCAAGAAACAGCGTCTCAGCTTACGCTTGGTAAAGGAAAGCACTGCCAAAGCCAGCGCACGAGCTGAGCGAGACTGAACCGCGTCTTCAGACGCTCGCACGCCCCATCGACGAACACCGTGTCTTTCGTGTGATGTATGAGACGTGAGAGTGCGGCTCTAGGGGTGCTTCTTTACCGGTACTCCAGGCCTCTTTCGGATGTCTTTAGTGTCCACCTGGGCAAGCCTCAGGTGGCGATCCACTTCATTTGTACGCTGTCCATTACGTATTATATCGTTGGTTTCGTGGCTCATTTGCTCTGCTGGAACATTACAGCCCAACGCCCCGGTAAGTGTCAGTTGGACGTCAGGCCCTGATCTTTTCTGCGGGACGGCTGCAGCAGGGGTTTCCCCAGGAATTGAAATTAGGGGGAGGGTCTAAATTTTTACGGGGGGGGGGGGGGAGGAGGGGGGCACTGAGAATAGAGGAGTCGTCGCGAATTAAGGGGGGTAACTTCAGAAAAAACAAGGGGGTGGGAGTGTACACCCCCCAGGAGGTGTGTCGGGAAATCACTGGGCTTCAGTATCGCGCAATCTAGTATAATAGTATGCCGTTGTGGACACTGCGCGCCCGGCACACGCCTGAGCTCAAAAAGGCGAACGGCTGCCCAGGCACTATACAATCAGCGACGTGCTTGACCAAAAGCGTCGCTGTGGTCGAAGTTTGTGATTGGACAAACCATCACTTCCTCGACGTCAAGAAAATCAAAGACGAGAGGCAAGACCAAGTGGAACAACAATTAATAACAACACCAAAGAAGAAAAACAAGAAACAGAAGTAATCATAAATGCCTTCAAAGTTTTTCCAAGTTCCTTCAAATGCCAAGGTTCAGCTGCTTTCCTGTTTTTCTTTTAATTAGCTTTAAGAACTAGAGAAACGTTTGGCCAATTACAGCCCTCGTTTTTTTATTTTAAATTTAATTAAATCTGTTACACCGTTAGGTGGTGCAGGGTAGAGAGAAACAGTTTATTTCTTTTATTTTTAGCTCTCACTTAGAAATTGTAACAGTAATTGTATCATGAGAATGCCTGCCCAATCGCCGGGCCACGGCGAGTCAATTGCTGCCAATCACGGTGAGGCAGAAGCAAATCCAGCCAATCACGGCGAGGCAAATCCTGGTCGTGATGTCGTGAAAGGAAAACCTAAGGGGGCGCCACCGAAACATCTGGGAGCTATTATACTCCTATACAGCCTACTCGGCTGTATAGGAGTATAATACTCCTATACAGCCGAGTTTCGGAGGCGATTCGGCTTTTGTACCACGTACACGATCAGCGCCTACTCGTTCTGGGCGTCTTGTAGCTACTGGCTCATGGATCGAGAACGACGGCATCTGGTGGCCGAGAACCTTTCTCGGGACCTTCGACTCCCACCACCTCACGGTCGACTCTAAGGGAGGGGCCTACGAAGAAGCCGTATCTTGCTCAGTGGCTGATATACCTGTCTGCGCCTATGCTCCGTTTCACATTACGTCCAACCGCTGCGGTCGCTGCGCACTCGGTGGAGCCAATCAATCAGCGAAAAAGTGCCCCGTCACGGCACTCAAAAAATTCGTTTTTTTTTCTAAGTTTTTTTTATTATTATTTATCAATGGCTAAGCGAAGAAAGCGAAGAAATAGGTGTAGGATCACGCCGCATTCGCTGTGCGATTGGTTTAGCGCCGTGATAGCAAACGCGCAAATAAAACAAGCGCCGTGACAATAGATTTTCGGTGTGTCAAGGTTTGGCGCCATCAGATCGTGTGCCGACGTCGGCTGCGCTTGGACCGAGTCTGAAAAGGAGTAAACTTAAAAACACGATGCAAGACAGATACATGACACCGGCACGTCCCGCAGAACCAAGTCGATCCGCGTCGCAGGTGAAATGAGGGTAAGTCGCTCGTGTTCTTTCGAGCCCCGCGACTCGCCGAGCCGAGAGCTCCGAGACCCCCGACGGGACGGAGCGGGGTCCCGCATCGCGCGCGCGGGTCTTGCGAGGTATAATAGCGTTTCGAACGCTTCAAATCCGACGGGGGTCGCGGGTTTCCGGTCCGGCGGGTTCTTGGAATCGATACGAGAAGCGGATATATCGACCTGTTGGTTTGCCGACTTGATTCCCCCGGCGTTTGTTCCGCTTTGCTGATGCGCTTTTCCCAATCGTTACGCGCACTGTTCCTCCGGGGAGTCGTCGAGGTCCTCCGTCTGGATCGGGTGCGGCGAGCTGTTGCCGGGGGTTGACAGACGCTTGGGCAACACCGTGCTTGCCTCACTAAGCACACACACACGCGCGCACACACACACACACACACACGCACACACACACACACACACGCACACGCACACGCACACGCACACGCACACGCACGCACGCACGCACGCACACACGCACGCACGCACGAATGCATACGCAAGCACAGACACGCACACACACACACAGAGACGCACGCACACACGCACGAATTTCCCGTGAAATATGAACGAAGCCGTCACTCAACGGAGCATTGCGGCATTTTTCTGGTTAAGGGCCTCTGATTTTGTAATGCATACCCTTCTATAAACCCAATATAGTCCCCACAGACACTGACATTTTAGAACGCTAATATGAAGGAAAAAAACGTTTTTAATAGGCTTATATGAGGCACTTTTTTATATTCCAGGAATGGATATTTCCTGCGCAATATTTACTACGCTAGGCGTAACACGTTACTTCTATAAATCCGTCACCGCGCCCGTTGCATTCTGGGGAACCTGTGTGCCAGGAGCGGAGCGCGTATGAATTCTTCCACAATGCATAACGTGGCATTACACCGCGATGAGGCGCTTCCAGTTATGAAATAAGTCTCTTGCAGAGTTGGATCTTTTTTATTGAAATGACTCTAATGGGACGCTCTTTTTTTCCAAAAAAGAGCGTGAGGCCGGTGCCATTTTGAGTTTTCGTTCGTATGGCGCGTGCTTTGCTCGCTTTCCGAAGCGACGAACACACACGTGCTGGGCTGTGAAGATCGCACGCTGGACTGTGCATTTGTAAACTTTGGAAAGGTCTACACTCCGTTCGCCCTTAACATGAGAGCTGCAGTCAAGTCCACAAGCACGAGAGCTGGAGGTCGCTGCTTTGAAGCGTTCTTCCACAGAACGGGCGCTCGCGCTGAAAATGCACGTCTCAAAGCCAGCAGCGCGGGCTAACTCGCACTTGTAGCTTTGGCTGCAGTCTCAGCTTAAGGGTGTCCAGAGTATATCTGGTGAACGATCGTACTTATACTCATAAACCCCGAAACAAAAACAAAACAGAGAAAACAAGAGGACAACAGAACCATGGTGGATTGTCCCCTTTTTTGATAATCTCTTCCTGTTTTCTTGTCTCGGGGTTTATAAGTATAAGCATGATCTCAATTATGCACCGCGCAGTCCTTGCAAGCACGCTTGACCGTCATTATCACAAGCATAGTTTTGTCGCAGGTCGTTGCACCGCCGTTGTCGCGAGATATCGAAGCATTGCATTAAGACATCTGTAGCCTCAGTTCTTCGCATGCGGGTGATCTTTCATTTTTCAAATATGATGGCACTGAGTGCCCCGTCATAATTACGATCTGTCAGTGGCGGCGTAAACCCTTAAAAAATATTTTTAAAGGAATACTACAACGAATGTTCGGCCCTTATGTCTTGGTCTATACGTGTTCCAGGGAGCAGTATCGTATCAAACACCCCAATCGCTCACTGAAAAAGGCACGAAAAGGAATTTTAAAAGAAATGAAACGATTAGCAAATGGCATCTGGTGGATGTCGCTAAAACTTCCTTTGAAACGTCCGTATAGACCTTTCCAATGTTTACAAAATCACAGTCCAGCGTGCGATCTTCACAGCCCAGCACGTGCGTGTTCGTCGCTTCGGAAAGCGAGCAAAGCACGCGCCATACGCACGAACGCTCAAAATGGCACCGGCCACAAGCTCGTTTTTGGAAAGGTCTATAGACCAACTCAACTTGCTGACGTCATACGACCGCGGTGGCGCTGCTGTCGGTACTGCGCATGCGCTAATGCTTCATTCCTCCCAAATTTGGCTTCTGCGCATGCGCAGTGCCCACACCTGTTGTGGGCAAAGCGGGCTTGTTTGTAAACAGTGTGTTGGTTTATAGGAGGTATTCACTGGACGCCATATTTGAGGTCACTGTTTAGAGCGCATGCCCAGAACGAGCTCACATTAATAGACTGCTAAGACCGGCAACCTTGATGGTGCTAAATGCACGCTCCAAAAGGACTGCGGAAGCTCGCTGTCAGCACGCGCTCAGCAGCCGCGCACACAGATATGGCCGCCAGTGAATACTCCCTATAGACCTTTTCTTTAACGGCGCCGCCATCTTGAGAATTGCGGCGCCGACGACGCCGTCTAGCGGTTTAGAAAAAGAAATATCGGCTAGTTCTGGCAGCACAGCTATCTGGGTAGGCAACGGTGTGGGTATGGGGGGAACTTGGCTAGACTTGGCTATGGTGGGCTGCAATAACTTGGTTGGAGCTTGTCCGGTTGAATCCAGCTGGCTACTCACAGGCCATCACCTTGCCTCCTCGAGAGAACGACGACGAAGACGGTGGGGTGTTAGATTGAGTTTCCACAGCGAAGGAATATATGAGCAGTTTAATGTAGTAGTCTATGCAGGTAAGCTCGGTGGCATGTAGACTTTTTTATAATTTTTACATACCATGGGGCTTGCTCCGGGAATTAAAATCGGTCCTCTTGTGGTAGACGAAGTGGTCGTGAGCTTAAACGTGACGTTGAGTCTGATACGAATCTCTCGCAATTCAGGCTCGCAATCGACTGACTTCATAAATAAGGATTCTTGGGGAAAATGCGAACCTCGATGACCATGCAGCCACACTGGCGCTGCAGCTTCTTGTGCTCATGGCACACTTTCTGCTTTTGTTCTTATGCTTTTTAAAATTATTTATCCATCCGACGACCACGCAGTGGTAGCCAGACAACCGTAGATTTTCGGAAATCGGAGCACGGTAAAAGGGAGCACTCGGAACTACCTCATACACGGCGTCCGTTTTAAGCCTTTTCGCCCATACCCTTGGCGGTTGCATACCCTGTATCAGCGGGCAATCCAAAAATGCGCCAGGTCGAGGGTACGTCAGTTACTGGCTGGTTTGAGGTTATGCGAAAAAGGTCTATAGGAAGTATTCACTGGCGGCCATAGCTGTGTGGTCGACTGCTGAGCGCGTGCTGATGACTAGCTTCCAGGGTTCTTTTGGAACGTGCATTCCACAACGTCAAAATGGCCGGTCTTAGCAACCTATTAATGGGGGCTTGTTCTGAGCATGCGCTCTAGACAGCACCCACAAATATGGCGCCCAGTGAATACTCCTTATAGGAGCACTGACAGGCAGTGACGATGCCTGTCTTGCCTAGTCTTGCCTAGAACTATATAGGGAGTATTCACTGGCGGCCATAGCTCTGTGCGCGACTGCTGAGCGCGTGCTGACGCCGAGCGTCCACAGTTCTTTCGCTGCGTGCATTCCGCACCATCAAGAGTGCCGGTCTTAGCAGCCTATAGCCTTGTTCACATGCAGCGATTTTGGCCCTAGAGCGGCGCGATTTCTGCCGTCGCGGCGCTCGTGCCGCTCAACCGCTGGTGCTGGCCAGAGCGCCGCTACGGAAAAAATCGCGCCGCTCTAGGGCCAAAATCGCTGCATGTGAAATCCGCTTATTAGTGGGAGCTCGCTCTGAGCATGCGCTCTAAAGAGCACCCACAAATATGGCGTCCTGTGAATACTCCCTATTGGTGACGTGAGCGATCGAAAGTGTCGCTGTGGTCGGCCCACCACAATTGGCCGAATGCTGACTATGACGTCAGCAAAGGATGTCTCATCGACGGAAATAAGAGAAATGTAAGAACTTCAATTTTGACGGTGTTGGCAGTGTTGCTTTGAGACCGCTATGATTTCAGGCTTCCAGAATGCCCATTACAAACACCATCGAGCTTGTTGTTCACAAGGTAATGACGTCACGAAAGGTAACCGAACGAGGGCGCCACCGAAACATCTCGCCGCTAATAGTCTCTCTGGCGCCCCATGCGTGTAAGCATGTGCAGCGTACGCACGAACGTAGCTTTGGCAAGCTTGTAATTGCACGCACTCACCCGCACGAGCAGAGACATAGGGCGGCGGCCAGATGCCCATACTTGGAATCGTCTTGTCGACGACAGCCTCGCGCCGCGGGTTTTCTCGTCCCGATACAGGTTAAAGGGGTCATGAAACGATTTTCCTACTTCTTCCTCCTTAGCTTTAATCCTCAACTCAAATGTGAATTGTGAAATTTATCTCAGCCCAAAATTCGTTTCATGACCCCTTTAACTCACGACTGCTCCGGAGGTCACGTGCTCTCTGCTGGCTGATCTCCGAGCGTTTGCCAGAGTGGGACGCTTATAACGAAACTAACTGCCATCAGGGTCAATATACAAACGTGCGATTGTTCTTTACGGATATTGCGGTTCATATTGAGCCAATTTTTGAGATCGACGGTATTTCAAAATTTTTTGGAGTATCTCGTTAAAACGCTGTTTTGTAAATTGAAAAGGCGCTTGAATATTTAAGAGTTGATTTTTGCTTCGTAATTTATGACAGGGTTTAGTAAATTACTTGATTACAGTTTAACATAAAGTTGTCACTTTGCACAACACTTACTACCAATATTTGCTCGACCCTTCTTTTAATCATAGAAGCATCCATACCAATTTTCACTCGAATGTTTTCGTACAGCTGCTCTAGCCTTGAAACATAGTAATTACACATGAAGTGAATTAGCTCCTCAGTGCTTCCATCCTACAAATGTTAACAATAAAACCCGAGGGTGCTGAATTTTGAACAATACAGCGGTTCTTACACTAAGGTAAAAACTGGAGCTTTGATATTAGGAAATCGAACGCAGCCGAAACCAAAGAAATACGCAGCATTTGTACCAAAACAGCAGACGAAAATATATTTTTTTTATGACTCGCGGAGTTGGAGCGCTATTTTCGAAACACCGACTTTCTCACGCTGTAAATCAATTCGGAGCTTTAAACCGCGATTTCAGCGCGCCCATACATGCGGCAGAGAAGAGAAAGCGAAATGTGTTCGCGAACCTCTTCTTTTTCTTTTTCTCTTCATCTCTCTTTCCTTGTTCTCGTCTCCTTTTTTTGTCTTCCTTTTTCTGAACTCTCGCGTCTTCGCGTTGTCTTCTCGTTTCGCTTCCGAGAGAGTGGGTGCTGTTCCATTTGTACCTAGCCTTAGGTCGTCGGTAGTCCGGGCCGACGCGCTCTTCAAAAATCAATCCCATTTCAAGCAACTTGGACGTGCAGCAACAAAAAAAAATAAAATAAGAGAGAAATGGTACAACATTTTTGTTTTTTTATTCTTCATCTAATTTTGTAGTGTGGGTTTGTTTACGTTTACATTTGTTCATTTTTGTTTTTGCCTTTCGGCTTCTACGCTTGAAGATATGTGTGTGCCTTAAAAAAGAAAGCCCGTAGATAAGAGGAGGTAATAGCGCTTTTAGTCATAATTACCTATAGGTCTTAAATGTTGTCGAGTACGTCAACATGCCAGCCACGATTGCAGAGTGCGGACATTGAAAGTTGAGGCGAGAGGGATCATCTTACATATCACATCGTCCCATAATCACCATCATCTAGACGCAACACTGCGGTGCCGCGGCTCTCCTGAGTCAATACAATTATTATTATTATTATTCAAAATACATCGTCACGATGCCAAAAGTACATCTTCGCGGTGCTTGTCGTCGTCGTGCGCTTGCTAACCCCTCAACTAAACAAATCACGCGTTGAAACAACAAAAAAACGCCGGATAATGATGTATTTAGTGTGCCTGATTGTTTAGCCAGGTGCAAGAAAACGCACAAGAACTACGAGCGCCTCGAATGTGCTGCTCGAATCGCTCCATTGCTCGGTCTTAATGAGAAGCACGGTATACCGGTTAATCTAGCCTGGCTTCTAGACAGCACACTGCAACTATGTGTACGTAATTACATCGCAGCTCATTACCAGTTACCTAAAACAACTAGTGCAAACACTTTCAAGCGAGTTAACTTTTTTTGTTGACAATGTTTGTCATAATATTCAGTAATATAAAATGTTTGTTTTCGGAGCAAGAAGTACCATCGAACTGGCGGAATTTCTCGAATAATAGTTGATACTTCGTCAAATCTTCGATTAAAAAAAATATTTATTTTGCGAACGAGATACAAAGTGAATAATTATGGGATGAATTCGTCATTAGTTTTTCGCGTTCATAAGAATTTTTAATCATCAATTGTAGCTCATTATTACTAGCTGAGTTTAAATACTTGCTGTATAAATATATGTTTTGACTATGGGCTTAGAAAGCGTTGTTATTTTCATTGACAATATTTAGTGAACTTTTATGTTTTTTAGTGCTCATTGATTGAGGTAAGGGGTCATCTAAGTTGAGACTTAATTTGTTTACCCCTGCCTGCAATGAATTGTCATATCGCATTATACTTTATTTGAAAGGATCCGTTACTAGCCTCTGGTTATGGATCCTGAACAATGTATGCATTTTTCATTTGTATCTTTCATGATGTTAATAAACTTGAAAACTTGAACTTAAAATTCGCGGTTGCGTTTCCCTTTTTTTTTACCCCAAATGGTTACAACAGAACTTCAAGCGGAGATGTTCTAGAACAAAAAGAATCATAAACAGGACGTTTAGTTTTTTTTTTTTTTTTTTTTTTTTGTATGTCGTTATATCGCCTTCGATGTCACACACGGGAGTGGGTTATAAAACACAAGGGGCGACGAGTGCGACCAAAGGCTTCGCCTTGGTCTATCTTCCACGATTGTCCAAGCACTGACTGTCCCGACTCGAGTTTGATAAATTCTACGTTTATTAATAAAGAAAATAGAAATGTTAGACTGAAATCTTTGGCGGTGTTGATTTAGGGACGCGGTTACTTCGAGCTTCCGTGCTTTTTACATGCACCATCAAAATTGTCTCTGGCAGTTGATACTCCAGGTCCTGACGTCACAGAGAGGAACCGCAAGAACGAGCCACCATAACACATCTCGTCGCCAATGCATAGAAATGAACAAGCATCAACAAATAGGAACTGTATACAAAATAATATGTCTCATTAAAGCAATAAGGGTCAATGTCGTGAACTGTTCTTCGGCGTTATTGTTGGCAGATGCTTCAGCCTGTACAGTGGGAACGTAGCTCCAATTCAATGAGGTGTCGGGAATGAAATAATTACGAAACGTATACTTAATGCTGCGAGACGGAATGCACTTGATGTCTAGGGTTCATGCGTGCTACTAAATATCAGGGATACGTTAGTAATTTTGCCCGAGAGGATAATTGCAACGATGTATTTTAGGCAACGAGCTCGGACCGGACACTTTTCTTCTTTATGAAGTTGAGTAAATAGGAGCTCACATTTCGTTGCTCTTAGGTGAAGGTAAAAATAAACAAAAATGTATCGCAGTTCTTGCGAACTCTCGTTCGCGTTCACACAGCTTAACTACGCGTACTACCAGAAGGCATAATTAATTCCTTTTGCCGCGAATAATCCTACACTCAACCGTAAATCAGTTGCCTTCTCTATTCGTGCTCGCATTTTCCGGTGTCTTAGAAAAAAAAAAATATCTTTATGCCCAAATACGCGCGTGTTTAGGTAAATGTGTGCTGAATAATGCGTATTTATGAGGGTTGCAAATATTTTTAAAGTCGTAATATTTCACCTTTAAGTTGTCGAAGCTTCTTTCCAGGTATTTCAAACTGCTTCACTGCAAAAATAATGAAAGCAGTAGCCTTCCTTCTGGCCACATTTTGCGTTGTCGTTTAGCTGTCGCAGCGTTTTATTGTTCCTACGACTGTGACGGATGCGTTAGGTATTCGCCGAATAAAAAGTGCCATTCACACGAAGGAGAATGCAGAACGTTCCTCTCCAAAATCGAGCCGGGAAGTCAGGCGGCGGAGATGTTCACACCTTGCGCTCAACTTGGAATTAAGAGAAATAGAAAGAGGAGGGAAGCTCGCACGAGACCCAGCATAGGAAGGAAGATCGATTAAGGGACGAATGAGTGAAAAAATACACGCGCGTGTGGGCAAACACTGAAAGTCTGAAGCTGTGAGTGAAATGCGAAGATGGCGAAAGTACCCTCGGGCGTTTTATACCTCTTCCCGTGTTCTGTTTTTTCAATTTCATTTTGTCCCTTTCTCATACTCCTTCTCACTTCTTCTTGCTTTTTAGTTTGATTTTTTTTTAGATAAAAATGCGCATTTGTGTTTGTTTTCGGACTGAACAAAAATACCTGCCGGGCACGACTCATCACTGTCGGTCGACAACTTGGAGTCGTCGTCTTCCCAAGAATTGCTAGTTCACGTCGTGATGCATTTCCATGGTCTTATGATCAATGTTCTTTTTTTTTTTCTGTGTAAGACGTGTATCTTTGGCGTTTTTATGTTTGCGGTGTAAACTCAATTTTACACTCTCCGCCCAGTTTATTTCGTGTTTTATTTTAGTAGTGAAAAATATTCGGTAGTGCGTCAGGTTGCGCATAGTAGAAACATCATCGGCGACATTTGATTGTTTTTTTTCGGTGAAGGTTGAAGGGATTTGTAGAGAACGGAGCAATACAAATAAACAAATAAACGTTGGCTGAAGAAGATTCTATGTGACATGTGTACCTCAGAGGTTACTCTAATACTTCTGTAGTCCGGTCAAAAGTTGCAGGATGTCGACACGCAGCCATCGCGCAACTAGTGACTTTGTTTGCGAGGCATTTTTTGTTTAGGCATTGAAATCTATGGTTACAAACATGACTTATCGATGCATCAAGGACATCATCTTGTTTTCAATGCGTGATTTTAACACGGACAAATCCTATTCTCACCAATCTAAAAAAAAAGGACTTAGATTCGTGAAAGTCGAGAAATGCCTTCCTTGGTCCCGCGGCTTTTAGGACCACGAGATTTTTAAAATTGAGTTAAAATGATGTGAGTAAAGCCGATGAGCTTAATGCAAAACTGAAACCAAAGTTATGATTTGACGACGAAAAAAAAAAAGGAACAAAACAAGTTATCTGCTTAGGTTATGACGTTCGACCAAAAAGGCTTTGAAAAATTCTCCGAAAACCACCTGTATAGAGTCCATCACTTTTTGTTGAATTTGATAACAGCCGATGAAGTGTATAAAATTGGCGTAAAGTATTCTGTCCATCACGCCCAATGGTTAAACCTAGCATAATGTTTCAACACAGACAATATCACACGAATTTTGTCAAGTTATTTACAGTGTTTCGTAGCGTCAACACAAGCCTTTGCTAAGAGATACGCCGATGTTGAACTTAGAATCTATAAAATCGATGTCATCTTAAAGAAACACTGCAAGAAAAGGTTTTCTTAAAGGGCAGAGATAGGACACGTAATTTTAAAATAACTTTTCCACCAAAAAAAAAAAAAGTATTTTTCGCGGAATATTACGTTGTGAGGCAATTTAGGTAGAAATCATACAGCCTGTTCTAAGCCCCGCCCACAGATCAGTGGCCCCGCCCATTACTACTGGACTCGGACTGGCTTGGCTGCTCGACCGAACAGGCTAACAAGCGTAGCGTCTCCCTTTCGCGTCATCCGGTGCGTCTAATCTGGAGGTCTAAAGGCCTGACCACACTAGCGTGAATGGCGCCACCGGTCGGCGCCGCCGGGCGGCACCGCCGTCCGGCTTCCCAACGCGAGGAGTCCACATCATTGGCCTCCGTTTTGCGGGCGTCAGGTGACAGCACTGAATCTCGCGATCGCGCCTCCCGTCGGATTTCCGGCTCTTTCGTCGTCTGCTCTTCGTTAAGATTCTTCCGTTTCGGCTCTCATCTATCGAAACCGCACTCGCTGCCTATATGGTAGGAGTCCATGATGACCTGGTGATCAGCGTGAATGTGATTATCCTAGCCTGCTCGTTGATCTTGCGACGTCGCCGCCCACTGAAGGGAAGGAGGCTCAGGTTTTGGGTCCGGCCGGGTTGGTTCTACCGAAACACCGAAGGGCAGGTCAGTGCTTTGCTGCCCCGGCGGCGCGCCAGAGATGAAGGCTACTTTTGAAAGTGTCACCAAATCAACACGACATCCGTCACAACACAGACGACATGCAACAAGTGCCACGGAGAAACTCAATGTAATTCCGAATTCCTCTCCTATAATTATCTATGTAGTCTGGCTGCGTCTTGTTATATAAAAAGGGAAACAGTCGCACAGTTTCAAGGAACCGCTCCGTTGGGGAAGGCATCGGGGGGAAATAGGGATAGCAGACGACACAAAACACGTCCTTCGGAACGTGAAAGACGCGCGGCGGACCAGTTTGAGCGTTGCCATGGCATCGCGACGTCACTATCTACGCCACCTCCCATTGGCTCCTCTCTTCTGCGGTGAGCGGTGGCGAGCTCTGAACCGCGCAAGAAGCGGTTGGGTCTGCGGCGTTGTACGTCGCGCCGTTGAAGCCGAAAACTGGTTTTTGTCGGCAACCGGCAGCACCGACCGTCACGCCGCAGGCCTCCGCGACGCCAATGCGAGCAGTCGAGCGGTAGCCTCCGGCATCGTCTGCTATTTACCGCCGTCTATCGTCGTCTGCGATGCCGTGAGACGCGGACAGGAATGCTGCGCGTCGACGTCGGTTTTACTGGCAGCTGAAAGTGACACCGACCCGGCCGCCGCCATGTTGCACATTATTGACCACTAGACACGTGACCTTGTAGTTTTACGTCTAGATTTTGAAGAAGTACCACGCACAGCAAATTTCTTATTGGAAGTTAATAATAGCAACGACGAGATAAGTTACGTTTCTGTTTGTTTTAAGTGCAAAATGTGCTTTTACGACAAAAACTCGGGCAGCTTGGCAATGGCTCCACTAGATGTCGTCAGCCGCGGTGTTGTATTTTGTGCTGTCATCGGAGCTAGATACTGATCTCAGGGGCTAATAGTATCGAAAAATAATTAATCCTGTTTATTACAGCGATCGTAATACAAGTCTCGGCTCAGTTTTGCGTAAAAACATCAGGATTTGCGAGGGTCAAGTGTCTAGTGTTAACATTTGTACGACAAGGCGGCAGCCAGAGGGGGGGATGGGGGGACTTTTCCCTGGTGAACGGGATGCCAGCTTATCGCTCTAAGCCCCTTTACCTCGTTGGTTTTTGTCCCCGTCTGTCTGCTATTCATCCCCCGTCTACAAACGTCTACAACGCTCTGAAGACGCGACCATGAAAGTGGTGTTCTATCGTTCCATTATGCACGAGCCACGGTCCAATACAAGCGACTGTGAGAGTCTATTGATGTGCGTAATAAGCGTCCGAGAGAACTAAAACACCAACAAAGTAAATATGCAGTCTTTCTGGCTTTAGTGGTCTTGTTATTTTTTTCACAGGGCATCCGCAAGCAGGGTGGGTGAGCGTCATGACGCACAATTTAAATGCGACGTAAAAATATTCGCTTTGGTAAGCCAGGTGCACTGCAAAACTTGAAAGCTTGCCTTTCGTGGTGCAATAACGGGAACATACCTAGACAAACTTGATGCTAGCTGAACACACATTGCCTCCAACTAAATGAATCGCAAATTCTTACCTGTGTAGGTAACGTCTCGGTATTAAAACCATGGTCACAATCACGACGGTTGCTCAATTCACAAAGCAGTGGGGCCGCTTTTACGGGAACCAACATATTTTTTCAGCATCAACACGCGCATAAAAAGAAATCAAGCCAGATCGATCAAAATAGTTGATATGGGCGCTAGGCTTAGGCCAGTCCCGCTCCGAGAACAATCATCTGCGCAGTGCTTCCAAAGGCGCGTACTTTCGGCAGTTGTTTTTTGTAAACTGCGTAGGTTGAGGAGATTTTCCTCAAACACCTAGTGAACCCAAAACCACTCGCACTCATAAATATTGACGAGCTTCACGAGCTTCGCTCGTTCAGCACTCCGCAGTCGCCGACAGCCATGTTTGTTAACATGTCAAACCAAAGCGGGAAGAAGCAATCTCAGAATACATTCCAAAACAGGAATGGTTCAATCTTGATTATTTGCTTCTCAAAGATAAAAAGTCGATTAAAATACTATTACGGCACAGAGATACAAATTGACAAGCAACCTTTCACACGTCGATCATCTATCCAGCTAATGAGAGATAAAAATACCTTGTAAGCACGGAGTGGGGTTAGTGGGCTGCGACCTCCAAGTTCAGCACCTAAATTGCGTCTAACGGTGCAAACATTGCGCAATTTTGTTTTCGTGAAAAAATTATTTTAGAAAGTACCTGTGCCATTTATGCCCTTTAAAAAAGACTTTTTTTTCTTCCAGTGTTTGTATACATTTGTACCCAAATGCATATAAAAAACCAGAAAGACAACCATTTTTTTAGACCACCTGAGACTGGGTGGAAGAAACACGACGACGTCTCAAACACAGCTAACAACTTTATTCAGTGCTCCCTCCTTTCATACATCCTGAACCCAAAATCGTCACCAGAAATAACACACTCCAAGCAATGGCACCAAGGGGACACGCCTTGACCTCGCAGCCATGCTTGGGCTGCGAGACAAGCGTAGCTGCGAGGTCAAGGCGTGTCCCCTTGATGCCATTGTTTGGAGTGTGTTATTTCTGGAGACGATTTTGGGTTCAGGATGTATGAAAGGAGGGAGCACTGAATAAAGTTGTTAGCTGTGTTTGAGACGTCGTCGTGTTTCTTCCACCTAGTCTCAGGTGGTCTAAAAAATGATAAACCTACACCAGCTCGCCTGCACCCGAACTGTTTTTTTCAGAAAGACAAGTTGCCGTTCTCTATTTTCAATTTCACTTCTTTCGTCGTAATGGGGAGGACGCGAATAGTCTGTAATCCCGAAGAGCAACGCGCCTACGAAGCGCAACGGCGGGAACGGCAACGACAATGCCAGCGGCGGCAACGGGCGGCAAACACCGCCGATGAAGATCGTCCATACATGTGTGCGTACCTTTGTTAAAAATTCTCTGTCACGTCTGTGTCGTGTGCTAAACAGCTTCGCTGGTCATCTACCTTCACAAAATGGAATGACACCCAATTTTGATTTCTTTGCCTCGACGTTGCTCTACGTAAGCTGAAGGACTTTTTTAGACTATATCCCCCACTGGAACTGTGACTTAAGTAGAAAGATTCACATCAAGACCAAGTTTTCCCAGGGTTTCCGTAAAACTCGTCAAATGAACATTCCGGCGGCTCTCCACTCTGCATTCGTCACGTTGATAACGCTAAGCTTGGTTATTACGTCACGTCATACGCGCAAAAAAATTGCAACACCACAAGAAAAACGAGAGCCATATAGCGGCCATGTAAAAGCAAAGATCTCGCACCTATATTTCCTTTTTTGCTATTTTACAACGCTGTCAAATATTTTGGTCCAAGCCCGTTGCTTCACCAAATGCATCAGTTGCATGGTAGCGTATGCAAGTTAACAGCTAAAAACAACACAGGTTCGCACGCTAACAACCGTGACAACGTTGTATGTTTTGTATGAAACAAAGTGTAGCTTTTATTGTCAAAAGTATGGCGAGTTCCCGAGAAGAAAAGAACCGTGCTTTTCGGCCCAGGTAAATAAACTATGCATCGCAGAATTATCAAACTCTGTGAGAATATGACACCAACGGTTCGGGTAGAATCAGGCACGTAGCCAGGGGGGAGGACCATGGGGCCCGGCCCCCCCCCCCCCCCCCCCGAAATATTCTATTTTGCTGGGACCCCCTCTCTCCCCTCTCGCTCATACAGCATTTTGTCATGGGCGGCCCCCCCCCCCTCCCCCCCCCCCCCCCGAACCAAAATCCTGGCTACGTGCCTGGGTAGAATGGAAAAGTTTGAGCACATGGCGTTACCTGGATTAAAATATAATTGAGAAACACTAACTTTCTATATGAGCCGACGTCCACCTAAGCCTAATTTCATAAAAAAATACGTTGTGGGCTTTTGTAGTATTTATATCAGTGAAACAAACTTGTCAGCAAGAAAGAAACCAATATTCTCTTTCTTACTGGCACGTTGTTTTTCGCCGAAATAAATCCTACGAGGTTTCCCAATATAATTTCTTGTTTTGACGATGGTAGACTTAGGCGAACGTCGGCTCATGAAGAAATGTCGTTTTTATCAATTATCTTTTAACCCGCGCAACGTCATCTTCTCGAACTTTCGCATTCTATCCCAACCCCTAGCCTTACATTCTTCCGTAGTTTGATGTTTGTACGATGCATAGTATATTTACCCGGGCCATAAAACACGGTTCTTGTTTCTCGGAAACTCCCTGTATAACCATGCAAAAGCTATTTCCTTTTGCTTTCATCCACTTCACCGGTGGCTTACAAAACGCCACTGAGGATTAAAACCCCAGTGTGTGCCGAGAAATACTATCCACAGTACACAAGAACCGAACATGAAAAAAAAAAAAAAAAGGTTAGGTGTTCATCTTACGCACAGTTCGGTTGTTGTTTTGCATCATTCGCGACATGTTCCTCAGGAACTAGTCTAGAAGTTCAACACGAGAGCAAGTATTCTGTCTTAAAAAGAGCATCGTTTTTTTTATGTTCCGATTTTCTAATGTAAGTAGTTTTCATTTTTTTATTTCGGAATTTTTTTTCTTTCTTTCAGAAATAGTTTCTGCGAAACTATTATCTGACCTGCATCTGCAGTTTAGCTCTTGATGTTGAGTAGATTTGCGTAAAAACCAGGGCCGTATTTGCAAGGATAGATTGTGACAGTAGTTAAGATAAAGGTTTTATACACCGTTTCACCTTACGACCGGACGCGGCCGACACTACGAGTGGATAGGAGCCATCAAACAGTATCAAAGCGCATGTCGTGTCAAAAGAGCATGTTCTTTTTTTTTTACTTGATTGGTTCAGCGATGATAAAACACGTATATAACACAATGAACACCATGCCGACGCGCTTTTGTCACTGTATGATTGCTCTCACCATTTCGTGGCGTCGGGTGCGTCCGGACATAAGGAAAAATAAGGTATAGTTTACTCATGGCGGGTTTTCTCATTTTCTGGGCTGAAGCCAGCGGTTTTATGCTGACACAGTTTGCGAACACTGCTCCTTCACCACTAAGGAGACACGCGGTAAAGCCTTTGTGAGGAACACCTTTGTTTTGGAAGCAATTTCTACAACACGAGGTACAAAAGAGGCAACTTGATTCCAAGGCTTTGATATCGCTGTACTTTAAGTCAGTGTGGAAGAAGAGATAAATATCTGAAAAAGGTCAATCATGGAAGAAAAGGTTTGCTCGGACTTCGCGCACCTCCCAGCATTGACACTATTAGTTTTATTTGCCTTCGCGAAGGCGCAGGCGGTTCCTCGAGTGGTTTTCAGCGACCAACCCCAGAAGTGTTGCCCCCTATCAGAGCGTTTGCCAGAATGCGAGCGAACCTTCGAGACACTTCTCTCATGGTCAGGTGCCGCTGCGCGGGCACCTCCTGCTACCTCAACCTATAAAAACTTGCCTCGATCATTCTGATAAACCCGGGGACCCGAGAAGTGTGTTGTGCCTGCATTATGCGATAGTTCTGGTTTCCTGCGCTTAGTTGCGGGGAACTTTAGGTGGTTTCAGTTGCGTGCACACACGACACACTCTTGTAATTCCCGGGCTCATCAAAATGATCGAGACAAGCTTTTGTCTCGATCATTTTGATTTGTATTTTGGGTCATGCGCAATAGAATGTGTTGATACCGTTAAGACTCTCGGTGTTATATTTTCTAGTCATATGTCATGGAATAATCACGTAACATACATTCATAAAACACTTTCTAAAGTTGTTGGGATTATGAATAAATACAGGCATATACTCCCCGTAAACATCAAAAGGTTAATTTACAATTCCCTTTTCCATTCTGTAATCTGCTATTCCCATTTAGTGTGGGGAACAACTAGTAATAGCAATTTAGACAAATTGCGTCTTTTACAGAAAAAGGCTGTTAGAATAATTTAAAATGTACCTCGTGATTATCAATCTCTTCCTCTTTTTGAAAAACATAAAATAATTGATATATTAAATATTTATTCCTCAAGATTGATTTTAAATTACCAACAATGTGTAAGAAAGAATATTAACATAATCTTAGACCTCGCTAAACTAGAAAAAAAAACGAGTCCATTTACCCATCGCGTCATAGGCCCCCCTGGCGTCTTCCTGCATTTAGAACAAATTTCGGCACTCAGAGATACCGCTACCAATTACCGCTATTGTTAAACTTGCTTTTTTCTCACGGAATTGATATATACTGTGTAAACAATCGTACAATACAAGACATTTTGTAATATAAAATCACTATTTACGTTTCAGATAGCTCTAAATGTGTGCACTTAGGTATATGTATATTTGGTTTTTGGTAATTGTTATATACTGTGTTTTTTTTTTTGTATTCATGTCAGTTCCGCTGCTGCCTTGTATTAGGGCGCTGGGACTCGTCAAGCTGCAAACGTGCAGCTTTTTTTCCAGCGCCCTTGTCACCAATGTATTTTTGCGGCAGAAATAAACTGATTTGATTTGATTTGATTTGATTTAAACTTCTTCAGAAGTAACGCGCGTCCCGAACACGTTTTAACAAAAAGACTTTCATTATTTTTTTTTTTAATTTTTAGGTGGGTGCGTGTGGGACTTTGAATTCTTTTTACTCTTGCATTTCTTGGAGCCACCTGTGGTAACTGAAGTAATCGCGAGGGGCAGGGGGGAGAATGGGGGGGGGGGGGGGGAGTTTATCACGCGCTTTATTCTTTCAATATATTTTAGTTTGAATTTTTTCACGTCATACGTTCGCTGCACTATCCCTTTGTACGTTAGAATGCACCCCTTTATGTCGTGAGTCCACGTGGTGAGCTACGCCTTGTCGGTAATCAGCTGAGCGCACCAAAAAATACATGCAGACTGAACAGGGCGGACTAAGTATCACCCGCCGCCCACAGTCGCCTGCGGACCATACTCCGTTCCCTTTAAGTCCGACCTCAACCGACGCTACTCGTCAATGGAGGCAATCAAGCAGTGCCCAAGAGTGCATCGTCACGGCGCTAATCGTCTTTGTATGTCTGCAATCACCAGCCAAATTAATCACGCACAATGAAATAGTTGTGACCCTGCGGGTTTCTCACCATCGTTCGGTTTACACTGTGGTAGAAGAGCCACAAAAAAAAAAAAAAACCGAGCGCCGCGACGATGCTTTTTTTGCCTTCCTCGATCGACCCCATGGGAACGTAGCTTCGGCTGCGATAGGATTTAAGTATAATTACGTCGAACTAAGTGTGACTCACCGCCGACCATCGATGCGGACTAAGTGCGACGTGCTAAGTATGACTCGCCGCCCACTGTCTCATACGAAGGAAGTATGCTGAACTAAGTATCACTCGCCGCGGACCATCACGTGCTACCTCAGGCGACCCCCGGCGGCAAGTCATACTTAGTCCAGTTGCTCGCGCTCTCGTCCATCTCCTACTCGTGACCTTTGGAGCCGAGCAAAGGTGTCGGAATGCGGATTGCGCTGTTTGGGGTTTGATTCCCGCTGAGCTGCATATCTGGTTTCGATCGTTTGTTCCTTGTTTGTGCATTGCCTGCTACAGCCTATGCATCGTTCGTGTTGACCTGGACTGTGTGTAACTTGTTTTTCGTCCCAGGCTTAAGCTTTACGCTTTTCCGTGAAATCCAGCTTATAAACACGTTCTGTTTTAAAAACACCAACACCTCGCGGCAGGAACACATTTGAATCAAGCCGGTATTTAGGGTGGGCTTTCCCGCAATATGAGGTCTATTGAGGAGAAGCTAAGCTCTTTTTTTTCGATGAACGAAGGGCGGGGGTTGGTGCAGGTCAGGATCGAAGAAAAGATAAACATGTCCACATCGTCACGGTTATGCTTTACTTGTATTACATCATTATTTTTTCTTCTATCCTGACTCTTTTTTATGCTTCAATTGTTGGGTGTGTGTTTCTGTGCGTGTTTCACGAAATGGTTAGCTTAAAGTATTCGCTTCCTAAAAGAAGTTTTATTCGCAATGCACTACCTCTGCCTGATATATCTTTAGCTTCAAAAAAACGTGCCGAACGTAAATTCATTTTAACCGAAAGTGGATTGACGGCGTGCCTAATGAGCTTTCCTACAGACAGGGCTCGTCTACAATGATGGCAGTATATCGCAGAATTATTGGAAACATTAGGTGATTGTATGCGAGCAGAATTATTGTGGACATTAGATGATTTTATATGAGAACATTAGAAAGTTCAGCTACATCAAAAAAAGTAGTAAAACATTGTACAACATGTACACGATCGCTTCAAACTCAAGCTACACGGTCCACAAAAATAAGTTTCTCAACTTATTGCCCGGCTTAGTTCAGGGGCGCGACTAACTAATGGAAGCATGGAGTGAAAATATCAACGCGTAAACTTACCTCGTTCAGATAAAAAAAAAAATGAAACACGTTTACAATCCCCTGTAACGCCGAATTAGAGCACAGCTCTTGAGGAGGAGGAGGGGAGGGTTCTGAGGGGAGGAGGTGGAAGGTGTTCACTACTAACATGGGTGTGGATCGACGTGTGCTTAACGCAAGTCGCAGAAAGTGCACATCTTTAGTGAGAGCATCGCGTGTAAATTTGGCGGGAATTAGCCCCGAGAGCGAACACAAGCGTCGCTGTTGTCGGCCTTCCAGGATTGGCCGAACGCTGACTATGACGTCGGAAAGGGGATTTCTCATCGACGGAAATAAGAGGAATGAAAGAACTTTAATTTTGACGGTGTTGGCAGTGTTCCTTTGAGAGCGCAATGATTTCAAGCTTCCACCATGCTATTTGCAAACACCATCGAACTTGTTGTTTGCAAGGTAATGACGTCACAAGGGGGAACCATAGGAGGGCGTCACCAAAACATCTCGCCGCTAATTTAGCGGGGCCATTTTTTCCCCTAACTTTAGCGGGGAACATTTTCCACTAAATTTATCGGGGAAATGTTTTCCGCTAAATTTAGTGGATACATTTTTTCCGCTAAATTTAGCGGGGAAATTTATTCTGCTAGATTTAGCGGGAAAAGTTTTTTTGCTAAATTTAGCGGGGAATTTAGCGTCATCGTTACCGTCATCGTCACTGATGACGTCATCAGTGACGTCACGTGTGACATCATCAGTGACAATGACGATGACGATGAGGATGACGTCATCACGATGACGTCATCCTCATCGTCATCGTCATCGCGCGGTTACGCCGACGGCAACGCCGCGCGTCGGCGTAAAAAAAAAAGTCTTGGCTATCTACGCCAGCATTCTCAGACGATGTCATGACCGTGCTCGCCCAGTTGATTGTGTCGCCGACAGATGTCGGAAGCGTCGACGGTGTGCAGCACTGCAGGCGCCGAGCTTAGCAGACGATCTTCCAAAATGTTTAACTATTCCATCGCGCGGTATGTATAAAATTCTGAGAGCGCGATAATTTATTCATTTTTGTTTAAAGACAAACTGAGTAGGAACACAGGTATTTAAAGCCCTTGTGGCTCACCATTCTTAGAACGGAAATAATCTGTCGAGACGCCGCATACTCGAGTGTCTCACCCTGCGCCAACTGTCGGCAGCACATCAGCTAGGCGAGCACGGTCATGATATCGTCTGCGAATGCCGCCGTAGATTGCCCGAAAGCTTTTGTTTTTGTAGCGTGAGCTACACCGGCCGAGGTTGAGCATTTTCGCGTGGCTCGCATAATCAGCCGTGCTCCGTGCTGCGCAAGCCCGAGGAGCAGTGACGTCACACGGCGCACAGCTGGCGCGCCGGAGCCGCCACCGCCGCGCGCTCCGCCGCCGCCGCGCGCGCCTTGCCGGTCAGCCCATGCGGGAGAAGCAGTGACTTCACATAGCGCACAGCTTGCGCGCCGGAGCCGCCGCCGCCGCACGCTCCGCCGCCACCGCGCGTGCCTTGCCAGTCTGCGCATTCCAAAGGAGTGACATCATAGCCGCGGCAGACGCACTGGCGCCGCCACGTGCCCAGCTGTGCGCCTCCGTTGCGCAGTAGCCAAGTCTGACGCTGCACGGGAGCCGCTTGATAGCGCCTCTCATTTTGTGCGCATAAGCTCACGCTACGTAAATCCTGGCATAGCCGAGTTAAGCCACCGCAGTTTTTTTAACCAGGTAAGTTTAACCGCTGATATTTTTATTCCATGTTTTACCACCCATCCGCAGATTTATAGTAAAACGCAGGGCGATACGTTGAGAAACCCATTTTTTTCAGAACGTCTAAATTGGGTATGAAACGTCAGTGTTTATGCGGCATATATTAGTCGCACTCGTGTATCGTAACTATGTATTTCTTTCACTGCGTCAATTGTTCAGCTTGAAGCCGGAAGGCGTCTACTTCTGGTTTATTTATTTTTTATTATTTTAAAATGCCTTCTTTTAGAGCGCAGCTCTTAGGCGCCCGTTTCCGGCTTGAGCGGCGTCGGCGTCGCCGTCGGCTTAACCGCGCGTTGCATCATGGGTAAATTTCCCCGCTAAATTTAGCGGAAAAATTTCCCCGCTAAATCTAGCGGAAAACTTTTCCCGCTAAATTTAGCGAAAAATTTTGCCCGCTAAATCTAGCGGAAATTTTTACACACTAAATCTAGCGAATAATTTTCCCCGTTAAATTTAGCGGAAAATTTTCCCCGCTAAATCTAACGGAAAATTTTACCCGCTAAATCTAGCGGATAATTCTCCCCGCAAAATTTAGCGGAAAATTTTGCCCGCTAAAATTAGCGGAAAAAATTCCCGCTAAATCTAGCGAAAAATTTTGCCCGCTAAATTTAGCGGAAAAAATTCCCGCTAAATCTAGCGAAAAATTTTCCCCGCTAAATTTAGCGGAGAAAATGACCCCCGGGGTCACGTGACCTCGGGGGGAGGGGGGGGGGAAGGGGGGTCACGTGACCCCCCTCCCGAGATCACGTGGCCCCCCAGGTCACGTGACCCCCCCCCCCCCCCCCCCGGAGGAGACTGAAGAATGAGAGGAGGAGGACGAGGAGGAGGAGGGCTATATCCTCCCCTGAGTACCCTTCCCTCCTCCTCCTCAAGAGCTGCGCTCCAATACGGCGTTACAGGGAGTTGTAAACGGCTTTCACTTTTTTAGAGCGCAGCTCTTAAAGGGATACTGAACCGAAATTTGGATTTCGCAAAATAAGGCCGTAGAAGCATTGAACGGGACACTACGAACTCCAAAACATCACTCATACATCGATATCTCAAACGGATGGCCGTACTTTTGGAAAAGAAGGGCGCGATGAAGCGAGGTCTCTGACGTCACTGTCCTCCGGGAGAATTTGAGAATGAGGGGAAGCGGCCTCGCTTCTCTCCTCCTCGCTTCGGTTCACCAGCTCGACGGGATGAAGCGAGGAGGAGAGGGAATGGAAATCGTGTCGTGCCTTGTCTCGTCAGCCTCTTCGGCCGTGTTCAACCGCAAACTTCCTTTCCAAAAATACGGCGATCCGTTGGAGATATCGCTGTAGGAGTGATGTTTTTGGGTTCTGCAGCGTCCCGCCTATCTATCCAGCTCCGTTTTGTGAGCTCAAAATTTCAGTTCAGTATCCCTTTAAGCGCCCATTTCCGGCTTGAGCGGCGTCGCCGTCGCCGTCGGCGTCCGCGTCGCCGTCGGCGTCGGCGTAACCGCGCGGTGCATTATGGGAAATGTCCCATAATGCACCGCGCGAGCACCCACCCCCGGGGTCACGTGACATCCCCCCTCCGAGGTCACGTGACCCCCCCCCAGGTCACGTGACCCCCAAGGCCACGTGACCCCCCCGGAGACGATTGAAGATTGAGGGGAGGAGGAGGAGGGGCATACCCTCTCCCGAGTACCCTTCCCTCCTCCTCCTCAAGAGCTGCGCTCCAATTCGGCGTTACAGGGAGTTGTAAACGGCTTTCACTTTTTTCAGCTTTGCTTCCCGAAAATAAATGTAATTTTCACGATGAGATCAGTTGCCGCAATTGCGTTTTTGCCACCCTGCCAATCCGAATCACAACAGCGTGGTCTGGTGATATGATTTTCCCCGACCCACTGAAGCATTACAGGATCAACGCTAGATAGCGTTCAAGGGGATAAAGATATACCATATAGTTAATTCACCAGTTAAAGAAAACAAAATGCGTCACCGACCTTTTGGTGAAATAATTAGCATGTATTGGTGGTTCAAAACATCTGGATATGAATACCGCCATATGTTCGCTTCATGCATTCTTTTAATCACTTTTTCATTAGTCTCGTTACACTATAGTGTGATTCGGGTATGTCGGTAATGACACCTCTACTTGACGCGTTGAAAACGCCTGCACTCCTCAAATATTTTCAAAGGGTAACGCCCATTCCTCCCGTGAAATATCTGTATGTAAAACGCCTCGTTCAAATAGGGAGCGACAAGACACGAACAGGACTGTGGTTTGAGAACAGCGAGCCAATCCTGGCACGCCATCTATCGTCAGCTGCGGTAGCCTCAGTCGCCTAGATGAATTTGGCGCCACATTTGCGGGTAAGAAGGAGGAAGAGAGTCAATTCTCTAAGGCCGCATTTTGTGGGGCTCCCATCAGATGGCGGGACATGTTCGGCCAGACCGGACCCGGAACAATAAATACATTAGTATCATTTTTCCGGTTTCCGAATAAAAGAATGTCCTCGTTTGTTTAATGCCAGTCAGGCGTAATCGCAAAACAAATCTTCGGGCCAACTATATGCCACGGACGTTCTTCTAGCAATGATGTAGCAAAACCGAAACTTTAATATGCAATCTGACATTACGCTTTATCGTCCCTAAAGTTAAAAGAAGTGAGTCTTTTTGAGCGTAAAGGTCGCGCACCTGATGTGCCTGTCATGGCTGTATTTCGATAACTTCACGATTACAGCTTCAGCCAGTTTGGCATCTCAGTCCGACGCACGCTGCATACAGTTTGAAACATTTTATACAGTTGTGAGTTTTCCAGTAAAACTTTTTTTTTAGGGGGGGGGGGAGGAGGGGGGGGGGGGGGAGGCGGGTCGGGTTGAGTCTGTCAATAATCCAATATTTAAATTAGAAGTAGGTGGCACCATAGCTGCTGGGGGTGAACGTGGCTTTAGTGTGTCGGCTCTTTGGCTGCTGTGACTAAGTGCGACCACCCTCTTGCTTCGCCATAATCACCGAACGTTCCCTATAAATGCGTCTAGGAAAACTGACGAAAAAACTAGATGCGTTTATTTGGAGATTTCAGCAATATTTTGGAATTGATGGCCCGGTGATAAGGGGATTTCTGTTGTTGAGCGCTAGATGGCGTGTAGGCAACAAAAAATATTTGCAGGCTTGAACATGCGGACAAAAACCAGGGAACGCAGAATGCATCCCGCAACGCTCCTTGCGTATTTTGTGCTTGATTTTTTATTACCTTTATTATCTCTCTTTGCTTATTCTTTATTTATGTTATTTAAATTTTTATTATTTTTATTTGCTTTTTTTGTTACTTATTTAATTTTCAGATTTATTTTATTTTTATATATGTTAATATTATTATTATTTTTTTATTTGTTGTATTTCGTTATTTATTTTGTTTTTTTATCGTTTTTTGTTTGTTTTAATATTTTTTATATTTGATTTTTTTCAGTCATTTTATTATTTTATTATTCTAAAACGTCCCTTTATCACCGGTATGTTTCCATTAAGAAAACAAAAACATTTACCTTTCCAGTCCAGCTGCGCTAGTAGCTCAGTGACCGACTGTGACAGCAAGGACCCAGGTTCGAGCCCTGCGAGGGCTCTAACTTTTTATATAAACTTTATGTACAACGCTAACATCTGTACCGCTCTCAGGGCGTCACTCGTTCATTACTTTGGTTATGGCGCTCATTTACGACGATCTTCTCATAAAAACGACTCATAAAAAGAAGACATTCTGCGTTGAAAATGCCCCGAAGTCAAAATTGTAAGCGTATTTTGAAAACGACGAGAATGTTCCGTTTTTGGAATAAAAAAACCCATACTGAGAACAGCAAAAAAAAAAAAAAAAAAATTAAACGGACAAGCATACACAGCATTCCAAAACAGGTAATAATTTTATTTCACATCGTCAGATTTATACATTCGTGTGAATATGATGCTAAGTGCTTTGTGTTAGTTTTTTTTTTATTATAAGTAATTTTCACAGAACGGGGGACGCCGTAGACCGCGGTGTGAGAAACATATTTAGGTGGGACTTCATTCGCCGCAGCGTCTAGGTAATATTCGGCGAACACAGTCCCTTCGTTTCTTCGCCATCTATTCATGCGCAAGAGAAGTGCCGAGCGCGCCGAATAGAGGCCCGATTGGTCCGATGTGAAGTTCGTGTTTTTGCGGCGTTCGCCTCTTGCACGCGATAGTTACTCTTAAACGATTACGAGCACCGCTTCACTAATTTATTTTTCTTTTCTCGAGCCTATTTCTTTGTATTTTTTTTTCTAACAGGCTTACATTGTTGCTTCATTGGAATGCTAACATAGTGTCGCATGCTTCGACGACCACACCACCCAAGTGGACGCTGCGATGAGTCTGCATTTTAACCCCTTCGTTGCAGCGCCCTCTACGACGTTGGAGTCCTAATTCGAGGCTAGCTCCGAATATAGTCTGTCTGCGTTTCTCCCACGAAGACCGGTGAGTTGAATCTCCTAAATATATTTCTAACACTGTGGGCCAGATTGATTGGCTCGCCGTCTTGTTTTCGCACGGACGTTTTACAAGGAGGATGACTGCTCTGTCCTTATGAAGCGATAGCTTAATATGAAAACGCTCTATGAACTTTGCTTGCTTGTGTTAGTCGCACCGCAGCAAGGCCAATTCATAGTCGTGCGACTGCGCCAAAGTCTGAGACGACAACAGAACTCAAGACGAACAATCGGGGGACGTATTTTGGACATATAAACCCAAAACCACTTTATTTATGTTTTTTTTATTTTTTTGCAGACACCAGTTGGCTTTTGCCAGAATCCTTTTGCCCGCTGACGAGCCGATTTCTCGAGCGCCGGCCTGTCTGAAGTCCGGGTAGAGACCGGTACGTATCACTGTTGCGGAATGAACACCCTGTTTTCATGCCAACTCCATTCCAGGGCATTGGATTTTTCAATAATTCAATCTTTTTGATCTCCCAAGGGATGGAAGCACTATACTTCGTCTCACCCTATACTTCGTCTCACCCTAGCATGGACTAACTGCGAAGGCTGTGCTAGCGCGAGCGTCCAGCCTTGACTGCCGTGACTAGAGCACATGCTGCACGAGCGCTCGTGCAGCCGCCGCGGCTTCATTAAAAGCGACTAGCTCGCGCTTTTAGCACGCGCGCCTAACAATAGTCCATACTAAGGTGAGACGAAGTATAGCATGGACTAACCCCGAAGGCTGTGCTAGCGCGAGCGGCCAGCCTTGACTGCCTTGACTGGAGCACTCGCTGCATGAGCGCTCGTGCAGCCGCCGTAACTTCATTCAAAGCGACTAGCTCGCGCTTTTAGCACGCGCGGCTAACAATAGTTCATACTAAGGTGAGACGAAGTATAGACCCATTCTCACTCCAAGAATGGCTGAACCGTTCCATTCTATTCCACTAAATCCCAACCGTACAAAATAGGGCTTGACAGCTACATTACGTTGCCGGAAAGTAACGTCACCATAAAGCTGATGTTATAAAACGAATAGACAACTGCAGTCATATGCAAAGCAAGTCCCAAAAGCATTGATTCTACTAAGCCGAGAGGTGGTCGCATAATAATAATAAACGCTTCGCGCACGCGCCAGATTACAGCCGCCATTAATGACCTTCTCATATCTTATTGAGATACCAAGACACTAACGAAGGTTTGGCGAGCCTCCACAAGGGCCAATGGCCGATTCTTAGAGAAGTACACAGTCGAATCTAAAATGACAATAGCCTGTGCTGGTGTGGTAATGATGGAACGAAGTGATCAAAATAAGAGGAAACAAAAACCGAAGGTCCTCCACACTTCTAGGCGGCGCCCATGCACAGCTGCCTGAAAGCGTCTATCGCCCTGGTGGAAATTGGTATGGCAGCACTGCAGATATCGATCGCGCGAACACGCGTAAAAGCCTAATAAGAGACGGCAAAACTTCAAAACACCCATTTTCTTTACAGAAGTATCGTATATATCTCCCACAGTCCCACTTCTAGGAGATATGTGGCAAGTGAGGAGTCAGGCATGCAAGGAACACGGTCGGTGAAGCATCGTCCCTGCCTGGGGCCCTACGTCGGGCGCTGTAATCGCATATGGTCACAACTGAAAACTACTGAGGACTTTCAGCAAATCCAAGAGTTTGATGATACAGGAATGCGCGCGTAAGGTCCTGAAACTGAGAGCGAGTCAGCACTTCGAACGTCGTCAGCTGTAACGCCTCCAGTTTCGCCATCATGTCAAGCTGGCCTACCGACACGACCCGACCAACCTCCGGCACTGGAAGTTTCGTAGGTCGGGAAGAACGATTAAGGCACCAGTGCGTCTGACATATAATAAAGACCTTAAACACATAGTATAGCCCTACAGTTTGTTTTTGACTGATGCGACTACGCTCAGCTGCGTTCGAGTTTATACGTGTGTAATTTTGTGTGTTTGTTGTTTTCTTTTGTATAACCTAATAATGTTCAGCTCTTTTAGAGGAAGGAAGATGTGCCGGCAGTGGCCTGGCCACGCGCCAGGGTTCAGACTGAAAAAGACGAAGATCCAATAAAATTCCTTCAGTGTTGTTCTAATCCAAGTCAGTGACGTCTCATATCTGAAGCAAGCCACATTGTCGCGTCTCCTACGCCGAGAACGAAACCTTCCCCGCGTACAACTCTACAGTCTTGGTTATTCACTGGCGGTGACACTTTCATCCTCAAAGGAACATGAAGCCGTCAAATAATCAAGCCGTCAGTTACCTAAAGTGTCATTATGCTGTTTGAAAAGCCCATTCGACGAGATCGACAGGGTTCATACAAGAAGATAGCCCATTCCATCTCGTTTCCTTTCCGGGCAAAATTCACCTAATTTCCTTCCCATTTTATTCCGTTCAGGGCAGCCGCTATTCCATTCCCATTTCATTGCGTTATCAAGGGAGGGCGGATAGATTCCGGAATCATTCCTACTGCGAAGTGGCAATTCCGCAACACTGATATGTATAAAAATCAAGCTTTAGCTGATGCTTCTTTATGTTACAGACAACATAGGCTGGCGCACTTGATCACGACGTTGTAGAACTCCAGCGGTCTGTAATAAACGGCTCCCGCGCATAAAAAAAAAAAAAACATAACGGACATTGGACGGAAGCATACGCATGTCTCGGACATGGATTCAGGCGGAGATTTCGAGCCAAGAGCCTTTGTGCGTTATGGTACCGTAAAAGCGCTTTATAGTGGAATAAAATTTAAGAATCGGTCAAATAAACACCACGGCACCACGACAAAACAGCACACGACAAAACAGCACGCGACGAAACAGCACGGTCAAAACAGCACGCGTCAATACAGCACAGCGTCAAAACAGCACGGCGACAAAACAGCACGCGTCAAAATAGCACGCGACAAAACAGCGCAGCGTCAAAACAGCACAACGACAGGAGAGCATGTGCCAAAACAGCACGGCGTCAAAACAGCACGGCGTCAAAACAGCACGGCGTCAAAACAGCACAGCGTCAAAACAGCACAGCCACAAAGCAGCACAGAGTCAAAAGGTCACAGCGACCGAAGAGAACGGCGTCCAAAGAGCGCCACGACAAAACAGTGCAGCGTCAAAACAGGACATTGACCTTATAGGCTCTAGGGTTTGGCGTTTTGTGTTTTTATTATTTTGAAATTCGGCGTACTTTTTTCGGTTTTTATTCCAAACAGAAGTTTCCGGTTTATTGAGGGGAATGATTTGTAGACTCAAACTTCTCGGTTCTTTTCGGTTTATTGACGAAAACCAGTATACTGACAAAAATGCAATATTTAAAAGCGTTTGTTCAAAATGTATAGTGAGTTAATGTCGAGAGTTGGGCTAGTTGGTATTCGTTGATCATAATGTAAAAAACAGCGCAAACAAACACGGACGAAGGAGAAGAAACACGCAGACGGGACAAGCGCTGTGAGTAAAGCAGGTACTGGTTTTCTTACTTGTTGCTCTCTGTGGCAGCCGACGCGACCTTTTGACGCGTCGGACGCGACCGGCGCGACCTATCGTCATCTGACATTATCGTCGTGTGCTCGTATTTGTACACAGGGCTAACATGTGCTTCACTACCACTTCGGTCGGAGAGGCAAACATCAAAATCCAGAAATTTGCAAGCATTTTACCACGTGTGTTTTTTCCCCACTTCACGACTGCGAGGGGTGGTATGAATTCACGCCGACCACAGAAACGACAATAAAACAGTCGTATTTTTGCCCTCCTCTGGTAGACGGAAGCTATAGGTGTTAAAAAATGTGCGGCATTTACGCACGCCCTTGATTTTCATTGTTCAGTTCCCCGTTAAACTCTTTTCCTTGAACAAAGAACTCGGCACACAAATTCCTCTCAGGTGAAAAACCCAGATTTCGTCCTGAAGACCCCTGCGCCCCCGAAGCTTTTGTTGAAAGTTGAACCGATCTCGGAGTCAAGCTGAAAACTGCGAAAGGAAGTGGTCATACGGTCAGTTATGAGTCACGTCCGCCCGCCCCTTCCCCCCCCCCCCCCCCCCTCTTCCAAACTCCCTCAAAAATACTGACCTTTTTCAGTTAAAACCGAATTTGGAAAAATGAATTCGGGGTACTTTTACCGGTTTTATTCGCTTTAAGCCGAGAACGCTGAACTCTAAATATATATCGTATGGAGTTAAAAAGTGCATGTCTCAAATTAGGCAGTGTAAAGGAATGGACGGTCTAGGCCAATTCATCGAAAGCCAACTCGTCAACGGCCCATTTGTCGAATCCGTTCTCTTGGGAGCAAGTTCGGATTGGGGAGTGTACTCGATGCGCACATGAAGGCTCCCTGGGCAGTACCAAAGCCCCCGCTGGTCCGTATTCTGGCTATTTCTCGAGCAGTTCTGCTGATTTTGACGCGCAAGTTTGCTGGGGATGTCGTCTACAATAAATGAATCAATCGCACTGCAATGTGTTGTCGTCAGCTGCAAAAAAAAAAAAAAAAAAAACGGAAAGCGTGTGCGGCAACGGTGTGCTCCGCCCATGCTGTACGGCAACAACATTGAGGCTGTGGCATGTTTCTGCTTCACCGGTCTCCACTCGATCGAGGCCTTCGTCGGCAATAATCTGTGAAGTTAACTCAAAACAACTTCTCGCCTGCAAGCTGCAGCCGCGTGTTTCCGGGACATTTTATTCACGGCGAATGAACCCCGCAGAGTCGGTGCGCATTGTACACATTGAATACGCTCGTTATTAAAGTAACCTTTTCTTACCGATTATATCACTGCATCTGTAATCAACGCATCTCCCGTTTTATTTTTGTTTTTTTTCTGGGGAGGCGGGGGGGGGGTGGGGGGGGACGTTCTACGCTTGTGTGGTAATTACGAAACGACGAGTACTACGGAACCTCACCGGACCGCCGCAAACCAGACGGTTCATAACTTGAACTTATGGATTTCTTTTTCCAATAATTTTTCCTCTTTTGCTGGTTTTACAAAAAAAGACCACACAACGCGGCCAACAGCGACGCGAAAATATCACTTCTAACTACCCAATCTCTTCAAACATCAGCGTAGTAGACCCTTCCCGAAAGTCAGTCTACCCACCCTGTGCAGAGCCAAACCCGACGCTTTAATGGCGGCACTACACAGTTTCTCCACACCAGAAAATGCGAACGTCTTCGAATGCATAGAGCAGAAAGGGGAAAAGGTGTTGGTCCCCTTACGTCACCTTCGACTCACGAAATCGAGGGTGCTTGATTCAGCCGAGCATGATCTCCTATCACCGCCATTAGAGCGGCAATATTGGAGCTCATGGGACTGCCACAAGGTGACTCTGACTTTTGAAAAGGGTCTGTTAAAGGGGCTATGCAACAATTTTTTTACTTTGCGCAAATACCGCTTAGAACGGATCCCTGACGTTAAAGGAGCTGTGCAACGATATTCAATTGGAATGTTTTTCACTTTACACGAGCTTACTGGCACTAGTGGGACTCAAGGATACTCGCATGCAATGCCACTGGCCAAGAAGCTCCTTTGTTGCGGTGTAATTTCAAGGACAAAAGCGATCATTTTCATTCAATCTCTCCCTTGCAAAATTCGATGACGTAACGCGGGGATCGCAGTACACCCGTATGACGATATTTGAATGCGGTTCATAGATTGGACCCGAGCATTGCGTGGGCACTCGATTTAGGCTCGTGATAATTGATAGCTCGAGAAGCATTCGAGTAGTGGCCCGTGTCCAATCGCTGCAACGACGACAATAGCCGAGCCATAACAATGTCTGGAACTCAGCGCGTGTCCTGTGCTTTGCCAACCCCAGCGCGTGGCTATGATCAACATTGGCGGCATATAATCGGCTCCAGATCACGTGGCCGCTTGTTCTGGCTGCGAGTTGAGGGCGTGAACGCTGCTCGTTGTTTTTTAATTTTTTTCTGGGACTTCTAATGCGTCGGGTGAAAAACGAAGGCGTGTTTCATAGGTCATTAACGCCAGGGATCCGTTCTAAGCGGTATTTGCGCAAAGTAAAAAAATTGTTGCATAGCCCCTTTAATGACCTATGAAACACGCCTTCGTTTTTCACCCGACGCATTAGAAGTCCCAGAAAAAAATTAAAAACAACGAGCAGCGTTCACGCCCTCAACTCGCAGCCAGAACAAGCGGCCACGTGATCTGGAGCCGATTATATGCCGCCAATGTTGATCATAGCCACGCGCTGGGGTTGGCAAAGCACAGGACACGCGCTGAGTTCCAGACATTGTTATGGCTCTTCTATTGTCGTCGTTGCAGCGATTGGACACGGGCCACTACTCGAATGCTTCTCGAGCTATCAATTATCACGAGCCTAAATCGAGTGCCCACGCAATGCTCGGGTCCAATCTATGAACCGCATTCAAATATCGTCATACGGGTGTACTGCGATCCCCGCGTTACGTCATCGAATTTTGCAAGGGAGAGATTGAATGAAAATGATCGCTTTTGTCCTTGAAATTACACCGCAACCAAGGAGTTTCTTGGCCAGTGGCATTGCATGCGAGTATCCTTGAGTCCCACTAGTGCCAGTAAGCTCGTGTAAAGTGAAAAACATTCCAATTGAATATCGTTGCACAGCTCCTTTAAGTAGTAGTAACTACTGCTAACTTTATTTTTAGCAATCGCACAGCGGCAGCACTCGGGACACTGACTTGAGTGCGATCCCGTCGCCTCCAACGTACATTATTTTATTGACTAGCAGTTGAATAATGCCATGGAATGGCTAACCCTTTTCCTTTACGTTCTGTTTGTTTGTTTGTTTTCACAAAACGCTACATATTACCGCCTTTTTAACACTCAACACTGAAGAATCAAGATAATTATCGCCTTTTGCACTAAACAACTGTTCAGTATGAATTGCAGCAACCACAGCTAATACGGAGATGAATTAACGGAGTTAACATAATGGTACCAAAATAAGTTATCACAGCAAACGATATATCAATATATTCTACAACTCTCGACCTCGTTTTCATCTTTTACACATATATCTAAACGCAGCAATGAAAAAAAAGAACATTCCTTATTTGAGGCAAAGTGTAAAATAGGTGAGAAAAAATGTTGCTACACGAGATGGGAACTTTTCGCGACAATGCTGCCAAATGAACGTTGGTTCCGAAATTGAGCTTGTAAACTAATTTAATTACTTACTCGTCACGGCGAACGTTAAACTTCCTTCGTTTATAAGAATATGGACAAAATTGGTAACGAAGTTCCGACGAGCTTGCGAAAAAGTCACAGTTTGCTTCCCCCGTCGTGTAAAAACTATAGCTACTCGCCTGAGGCGGGCGAGCCGCTGCAGTGCACGCTCGAAGTTGCTGCATGCGTGCTAAATTGTATACATGGGTTGCACGTGACGTCATATCCTTTCTCCTTTCTGGTGGCCAAAACTTGCTGTTATACTTCGTTTCACCTTATGTGCAAGCTAAGGCAACGCTGGAGGCGCGAGCACGAAAGCTTCGTGCCTTCAGGCTTTGCTCGAGCGCGCGACCTGGGCAGAAACGCCAAAAGCGCTGGTCTCGCGCTTCTATCTTTGGCTTCGCTCGCAGATAAAGTGAAACGAAGTATAATGAAGCTGTGCTCACTCGTTTCCGCTCGCTCGCGACGCTCGTGTACTGCTCGTAGAATATGCACAGTAAAGGCTACGCTCGAGGAAGTTCGGCCACCAGAAAGGAGGACCAAATTACGTCAGTGCAACCTATGTATATGTGCTGTTTTGACGCCGTGCTGTTTTGGCACGTGCTCTTCTGTCGCTGTGCCGTTTTGACACTGTGCCGTTTTGTCGTGTGCTATTTTGACGCGTGCTGTTTTGTCGCCGTGCTGTTTTGACGCTGTGCTGTTTTGACCCGTGCTGTTTTGACCGGGCTGTTTTGTCGCGTGCTGTTTTGTCGTGTGCTGTTCTGTCGCGTTCCCAAACACCACTACATGCCAGCCACAACACCGAATCGCTTCACGGAACAACCAGCAAAGGCAGTGATCATTACGAACTATATAACATCAGCGCGAAATGTATCTTGGTAGGGGACTTTTTTCACATCATAGAGGAACGGCAAATGGCGGTAATGAGGGCGTGAAAGAAGCCTAGCTCCGTGTCATTTTTAATAAACAGCGTGAAACAAAGAGATTCTTGGCTCTTTGAAGGAATCGCGTAAATTGGTTTTTAAACGTATCGAGCTAAGATTGCCTACGGAGGTTTCCGAAACACGTGCATTAAGCCTGTAGAAATTTCACTCAACAAACATACCTAAGTAAAATTTAGAAATGAAAAACTTGAAATTCCTACTTACGGCGGCCGTCTGCTAACGGAAGGCGTCTGATTGGTGTAACAGCCGATAGATGGCGGCAATTATGACCGCAGGTGGCTAAAGAGCCTGTATTATAGAAAGTTTCCAAGTGCTGTATCGGGATCACGTTGTTTATGGGCCGCGTTTGCAATACGAGTTGCGAGAAGGCTACGATCGCGTTGGTCGTGTGCACGGTGTAAGATAATACTCTTCAGGTGAGGACAGCGCGCTCCTCGCGACTTGCCGATAAAGTTCGCTTTTCACTCTCTCTCTTTCTCTCTCTCATTATGGTTTCCAGCGGCGCCGGCAGATGACTCGTCGACCCGTGGGCACGGTGTAAGACGCAGGCAGCAGTGCACAAGACGGCTCGTGCCGCCTCATGCTCCACACGCGCAGAGCTCCAGCGAGGTTGTCACACGTGCAGAAAGACCACGGTGTACCGGGGTGTCGTGGCAACGAGATAATTTTTTTCGCTGTCACACAGTTTCGCCGTTTGGCCGCCGGCGACACTGTCAGCCGCGGGCACGGTGGCTGCGGAATGATGCAGCCTTTCGGATGCCCATCGAACGAACGCTATCTGATTCCTCGCGCCGCGCGTTCAGCCCCGCCGTGTCCTAACCTAAAGAGTGTATCTTACACCGTGGTCGTGTGCGAGCGTCTCCACTTTTCGCCTGCTTTCCTCTTTGCCTCGCCATAATGCAGCGCATGCGCACTTGCGACCAATCGGCGCGGGACGCGTCCGCCATTAAATTGAAAACGCTCCTCTTTACCCGTGTTGAATTAACCTGAGACAGGGGTAGAGAAGAAACATCAAAACGTAGAAGGGACAGAAAGATAGACAGGACGATGTATCAACCAGTTCGCCTGCATTCTTACGATTTTTAGGGGCGAAGCTCCTTAGGGGCTAGCCATGTCCGTATGTCCGTCCGCCGTCCGCCGTAGGCCGGCGTCGGGTGCTCGTGCTTCTGCTCGTGAGATCACGTGCTCACGAGCACGTGAGCACATGCTCACGTGCTCGTGTAGGGCAAAAAAAAAAAATGAAAAAAATTATGAAAAAGAAGAAAAAAATTTACTTTTTCACAGCACTACCTTATTAGGGGCGAAGCTCCTTAGGCTAGCCATGTCTGTATGTCCGTCGGGTGCTCGTGCTCCTTCTCGTGAGTTCACATGCTCGTGTAGCGCAAAAAAAAAAAGAAACGGAAAAAAAATATGAAAAAACATTATGAAAACGAAAAAGAAGAAAAGAGTAGGGGGTTCTGAGATGCCATCCCATCTGTCTTCTTAAAAAAAGAAAAAGAAGAAAACCACACATTCTCCTACTGACATGAATGAAAAGGCTCGGCATGCTGCGGCTCGGCGTCTACGCAGACAAGCACCACCAGAGCTTCGCCCCAAGCAACATCATTCACCACGTGGAGATGCGGTCAATTTTTCTATGCTCCTCTTTATTTGAGATGAACCCTCTCTAGAATCTAGGATCTCTACTGGTGACTAGACTACAGGCGGCGACCTCGGCAATAGCAGAAGACGTTTTTAAGCCAGAAGCGGTTCGCTCTTTTTCAGCACAAATTGACAGTGTATGATTAGTTGATTTTGCCAATGAAACTTAAAAAAAACTTAAGGTAAAACTATTCCAACAAAACAGAAGTGTTGTTTCGTTTTTCGCACACCCTGGTTGTTACCGCGTCTCTTTTCTTGCCTGCAACTTTCATCCGTGCTGTTTTGGGGTGTAAGCCATCTTCGTGGTGCGCTTAGCTCTCAACTAGCGAGTGAAGGTTATTCTCTAATACGGGGATGGGGAGTGCCACAGGATGAAGCAGGTCCACCAATGTTCTCGGGCGGAGTTTCGGCGGCGACCTCGGGCCACCCCTACAATTCTAAGCTGGGTGAGGCGCGCCTCAACGATGAGGGAAGCCGTCAAAACAGTCCACCGACAACAGTGCTTTCATCCTTAAAGCTGATGCTGAAAAATGCGGTAACTCAGTGTTTCAATGCCGACCACCACTGCCGAAGTATATCGGCGCTTTTGCGTCAATCAGACACATTTGTTTAACACACGGCCGAAGTTGGTAGGAATTTGAAGTTTTTGTTTTCATATATATCTTCGTACTTAGGTAAGCGTGTTCAGTTAAATTTTTATACCCTTAATATTTGTTCTTCGGCCACCTTTCTGTAAAAGCTTAGCTTGATACGTTTAGAAACCGATTTATGTTGACCTTTCAAACGCCCATCAATTCATTTGCTACACGCTGTAGAAGACAAGGCACACGCTTTTCTTTCTCGAACGTCACCACTAGTGAATCTGTGAAGTGCCGTCTAGCTTGGGTCAACATTGTCACCGGCGCGTCTACACTGCGTCTCGCAACGAGTGCGTCGCCAACGAGCGGCGACGCCAAGACGAACCCGTCTGCCGCTTTGCTGTGTCTAACGATAACTCAAAGCGCGAGCCCTCTCTTTTCGGCGATATTGGTATAGCTCGCGTCCATGTCGCCGTGATCGCGTCTTGTCTCGCCTTACGATGAGCGAGATGCGGGGCGACACAATCAAAGAAGCGTCTGCCGCTCGGCCGCGGACTCTATACTTGAGCTTCGGCGTGCTTGCCTCTTGGAGCGAAACAAGGATCCGCAAACAATGACGTCATGCGGAGGCGTTGTCTTGTAGGCAGACACACTGGCCAAGAACGCTTTCCTTGAACCGTAGTCTCACCCAACTTTACTTTGGAGGATTCAGCCAAAACTATAAATTTCGCTTTCAGTGCGAAAAATCTAACCGAAATTCTATGGACCCACAAAAGCGTGCCATCATTTGTTACCCGCAGTCACGTCAGCGTTACGAGTTAACAAATTAAAAATATACATATTTGCGGGGTGAAATTTGTTCGCCCTTACAGGTTACAAGAAATTACGTGCCGGTGCACCTGTTCGCTCAATCAGTCGGCCTCAGCCGCTCTGACAGAACCGCGCAGCATCAACAACTTTGGACACGGAATGACGCGAATAAAACAGGAAAGCGAAGTGGAGAGCCAGAAAAAGAGAGCGGAAGCGGCGTGCGGCATCGCCGCGAGCGAGGATTTAATGGCCCGGTTACGTGATGCCCCGTCCACGGGCCAGACGGGCATGGTTGAAGTTGTGGCTGACCCATCTATCATGACCGCTGGCAGCCGCATCAAATATTCAGCGCACAACCCGAGCCGACAAGTCCACCTGCCCCCGCGGTTTACTCTTTGGGGGGCATCCCTCCCATGGTTTTCCTTCTTGGGCGTATTCTCTACTTCCCCGATACACTGTTCTTTTTTTTTTTTTTAAGTTGCCGAAGGCGGCGAACGAAAATACGATATCTCTGTCTGGAGACCGGGGCGGACGTTTCCTAAGATACGTGCGTCAACAAACCTCCGGCGGCCTGGAACAACAGCCTGGGAATGCCGGTGTGCGCTCTTGGCGTCCTCGTATGGCGTGGAGACACGGAGGCCTCATCAAGCGGCCGTGGAGGAGGTTGCCGATGTTACCGTTTCCATACCTACAAGACAATAGGCTGTCCGCTACGAACTGAGCATGCGAGAGTCTTCTGCATTAGCGCATGCGCAGTTCCTACCGGAGGGCCTATCGTACCGTATCGGATGTGCGAAAATAGTTTCCCGAAACTTCCTAATGAAGTTTGGTTCGATAGGTAGCGCATTTTTATGCGCAATTCTCAGAAAGCTGAGACGGTTCGTTGCCGCCATCATGGGACTCGACCCCGAGCTCGGAAGTCCGAGTGCCCTGCCGAACTGTGACGCCGCACTCGTGGCCAATCGCTCGATGGCATGCCCTGCCCAAAGTTTCCCTTTTCGGCCTCTAGCGGCGCTGACTAAAAGTCAACCGAGGCGTTTTATATTCACTTCGCTGAGGCTGTAGACCTCTTTCACAAAGGCGCCCCCATCTTGAAATATCGTCACATCCAGTATCGGCGAAAACATTGTTTTGCCGTTGCCACGCCAATAGAAGACATTTAGGATGTAAGCGTAACCGTCACCCATTTTACTTTTGTCTCCTCTATTTTTTTTTTTTTTTGCTCTTTGCAGTTTGGAACATATTATTATTAGTTTTTCGTCGTCCATACTAGATATGCCTAACAGGTGGCTGGGGACGGAGTAAGCGAAAAAGCTCCAGAGGAACATATCTCTGAACAGCGAGACTCTTGTTTCAGAAAATTCACTTTTCACCTCAGTTGAGAGTGAACACGCCCAGAGCGTTTTCTACAGCTCGGTATTGCTGAAAGTGAACTTAAGTTTAAGGAAATTAGATGGGTTGCACATCGCGCCTTGTCAGTCATTATATACCGCTACTTAATCAACTTTTATATTTGCCGAAAGCTACAACGAAGCAGAGGTTGCCTATCTGATGGCGTCGGTGAATTTTATCAACGGTACTAAGTTCCTGAACGTTTAAAAAATCAATTTATGGCATGCAACGGCCCATTCAAATTTTTCTTCCGCTGCGGCAGCGCAAGACTACCTATAGAAACTTTATTCACGGAAACAATTTAATCTCTTTGGAATGATTTCACCTCGTCTTTTCTGCATTTTCTGCAATCAAACTACAACGTATTGTTTGCAAAAGTCTACCGTCATGCACGCTAAATAAAAGTACAAAATAAACTCAATTTTACTTTTTATTCGCGTAAATTATGAGCGTCTGAAATAGTTGAAAACCCATTAGAACACATTCCTTAAACCGGAACTTATCTTGAACTATGGTAGTTGTGTCATTTTATCAAAAATTGAAATAAATAGACAAATTAAAGCAGCACGACTACAATACAAGAAGGAAAGCTCCAAAGAAACAAACAAAGCTTTAGAGAGTGAAACGATTACCGCACAAAAATCGTTGGGATGCTAATGAGGGCAGGCGACGAACTTTCATTGTCCGCTTTCATTAGCAGCCCCAAAATTGTGCGGCCATTTTACTTTCCTCCTATTTTTTGTTTGTTTTCTTTCTTCTCGCGGTTACTAATGCGGCTTCCGACGGAGCTTGTTTTTCAGCTTTTTTTGTATGTGAAAAGAAGAAGAAAAAAACACTCTGGTAAAGGGCAGATGTTTCACGGATAACAGAAGTGCGTACCTTAGCGCAATGAAAGTCTAAACAAAACAAAAAGTTTATTCAACAAAAAAAAAAAAAAATGTCGACATGAGCAGTTTTTTTTTCGTTCATAAGAGACATAGATTGTGGCAGTTTCGGCTCAAAAAGAAACGAAATGGATCTACCTGCAAATTTTAAAAGTCGGCATCTGAATTTCTTACATACGGGGGGCGTTCATAAAGTTCGTATTGTTGTCATGAAGAAATAGAGAATCAGCAATGAAAACCGGGAAGGTGTTAAGTCCTACTCTACATACTTGCCACCCAAAGTCACACACTTTTGCCAGTGATAGAAAAGCCCTGGAGACCATTGTTATAGAACTCCTCGTTTTGAGCACTCAGGAATCGCTCCAGCTCAGCAGTCACATGGTCGTCCATGTGACTGCTGCGCATTTTAACCACAATGTCATAAACTGGGGCGTTGTCCCCACACACCGCCACCAGCTCGGAATTAATCTTTCATGCACTGCTTTCCTTTAAATAGAGAAAACGATATCATGCACGTTCCCTTTGACAATCCCGACGGGCGATGCCATTTTTGTATCGACGCCCTAGCGGCCTTTCGCGGTACTATGCGGAGCGCAAGTTCGTCTGCTTCTTGCGCAGGGGTTACATTGACGTCAAAACGCCGAGCTCTGATTGGCTTCGATTGGAAGGATAGTGGGTAGACCTCAGGGCATCCAGCATTGGAGTCCACCTACTATCCTTTCCTACAGAGCCAATCACAGCTCGGCGTTCTGACGTCAATGCAACCCCTGCGAAAGAAGCAGACGAACTTGCCCTCTGCATAGCACACGATGTTTATACTATGTCAAAACTAAATGGACGCGCGCTCGTAAGATTATACATCGGCATTGTAACAAAATAATACTTGAGATTGGCATGCCTGCAGGTTGTAAAAACCGGGATCTTCAAAAGTTTTTTGTTTTATATTATTTGGCGTCGATTGCCAACCAGTGAAGGATGATCTCTGCGGAGAGCAAGTTCTTCTGCTTCTTGCACAGGGATTGCAACGATGTCAGAACGTCGAGTTCTTATTGGGTAACTGTAAAAACAAAATGGTCGCTATACCTCGAAGCATCAAGCATTGAGATCTACCCACCATCCTTTCAATCAAGACCAATCAGAGCTCTGCGCCGTTCTGACGTCACCGCAACCCCTGCGCGAAAAGCAGACGACTTCCTCTCCGCATAGGACTCTTTCTCTCGGCCAGGGTGCGCTGTAGCGTCCATGAGACGTGACCGCAATAAAGGTGCCTCCACTAGCGTTCATGAGACGCGACCATTTAATGTTAACGTGAAATTACGTGCTAGCGTCACATTATGCTCAATCCGTGGGGCAAACTAGCGTCTGTCAGCGCCCCTCAGTGTCTCTCTTTTTTTTTTTTTTTTTCACCAAGGGCGGTGCTCAAAACTTGAGAGATAGCGGTCTATGGAGCAGTAATGAGGTGCTCGGAACTCGCCACGACCCTTGTCTGCTAAACTGTCGGTGACTATAAAGAAAATGTTGAAGCGATTTTTAAATTTAGGGGAAATCAAAATTAACCTTAATCCGGACCTAACAAACTGCACCTTAGAAACAGTTTTTTTTTTCTTTTTCATGACTCCCGCCCGAGGCCCGTTTCTCTCGGCCAGGGTGTGCTATGGCTTCCTTAAGCGGCGATCACAAATAAGGCACACCCGCTAGCGTTCGCGACCATTTAATGCTGGCGTAAAGCGGCGTCTTAGAGTTCCATCATGCAAGATTCAAGGGCGTAAACTATCGTCTGTCAGCGACGCGTCTCTCTGCGTCTTTCCACGGGCACGAACAGAGCGTTTGATACTGCGCAACGCGAAGCACAGCGGAAACGCGACCTAGAAAAATCCGATTTTGCTCGCCAGGGGCGTTTCTCAATCTTAGGAGCTACAAGTCCATATTGAATTCTGACGTAACTGAAGGGGGCCAAAACACAAAATAACTTTATTTAGAGATTATAAGGCGCTAGAATTCAAGGGGCTCGTGCCAATTAGTCGAATTTTTCTCGGCTATACTTTTTCTTGTAGCTATGTTTCAACTATTTATTTTTGTCGCCCAAAATGGTGTTTAGAATCTTTTAGTATTTCAGTGCTCAGAGATTTCGTTTTGATTTGCATATGGAGAGTAGTTTCTTTTACATAGCACAAATATTGCTGTGTTTTACAATTCTGTTTAACTAATTTACTTATAGTGCTGCTTGTAATACTTTGTTCTATTCCTTTTATTTGTATATGTTTTTGGTCTGCCTGGTCCCACGGACAAGCAATCTTTGCTTTTGTGGGTCAGGTACTGTAAGTGTTTTTTTTTTTCAGAGGAATAAAAACATTATTATTATTATTATTATTATTATTATTATTATTATTATTATTATTATTATTATTATTATTATTATTATATTATTATTATTATTATTATTATTATTATTATTATTATTATTATTATTATTATTAACTACGTCATATTTCAACATTTCAGCCATGACACAAAAACAAACGGTCAATAAAATGAATACTCTTTTTCTTTTTTGCTTTGAGGACTAACGAATAAATTATGAGTTTGCTCCACTCCTTGCAAAGGTTGTCAGTGCCCGGAAGGCAGAAAGCTCGAACATTACTTCGTTTTATTTTTTTTTTCTTGAGAGTATAGACATTGTATGGGAACACGATTTTAAAAGTGCTAGATTGAGAGCAACAAGGATTGCTATAGAAGGTCCTAAAAACCTTTAATGGAGCCGCAAATGATTTCTCTCTGCGGCAGTACAAGATGAAAGATTTTACAAGTCACTCCAAAACAACTATGCAGCAATGTCTTTATGTATTCCAGAACTAAAAACACAGTTTCAATCAGTTAATAAATCAATAAAAAATGCATTTAGAAGTCACATGGTTAAAACACAAAACAAATTTAGGTACTTCAGTTCAGTACCAAAAACGAAAAAATGTTATCCTATATATTAGTGTTACGTTAATCTATCGCATTATGCGAAAGTCTAGCTACGAAGTGCTTTCGCTAGTGTTGCTTAACTGGGTGGTGGAGAGAAGCTCACCGGAGAAAAGCTCACCGGAGAAAAGCTCACCGGAGATAAGCTCACCGGAGATAAGCTCACCGGAGAAAAGCTCACCAACCTTTGAGCGGATGCGGAGAAAAGCTCACCGATATTTTTTTTAGCTTAACTTGATTCTGCGTCAAACGTGGCAATTTTACACAATGCGCATTCGTCACTTTATTAAAAATATGTCTTCGTTTTTGTAATGGTATTGAAGTTCATTGGGCATATTTACTGATTCCTCAGAAATTATTAATCACCCATTCTGTAAATTAATGAAGCCGCAAGTATAAAATCAGAACATCGTACACCGGTAAAAAAAGGCCACAATTTATTGACAGCTGACAGTGCGCCGTCGCTAGCTCTGTCGGATAAAGAGGTTTGTTCTTTGCGAGGTAATATGAATAGCAGTGTGTGAATCGTTTCAGCTCCAAATATTGTGTAAATGCCTAATAGATAAGTAGGTGTTTGTTGATGTAATCAATGTCCACTACGCTGTTTTTTTTCTGTTACTTTCACTAAGAAAACTTTAGTTGAGAGAAAGGCTTCGTCGTGTCGTGTGTGTTGTCTTCACTCCGTCGTCGTCGTTTGAGCGGTTTTCATCATATATAACGTTTACCAACTCGCCCTATTCGCTCCCTTACACAAGACTAGTCCTTATATAGGTCACGAGTAACAACGGTGCCGGTGTGCAGCTCCGAAGGTCATGGGTGGCTCACCGTAGAAGAGCACTATCACACAAAAGGAAAGTGTGGAAGCACCACCATGAACGGCTAGAAAACGTGGATGTCCGTGCAAGAAAGAGGCCTCGACATACTACTGACTGTTTTATCCTGTTTTTAAAGGTTAACAAAAGCTTCAAAGAGAATTTCTGGCACCACGTTGTTGCGTATGCACTTTTTTATTTTCGGCATTTACAGTTTCGATTTTTAGGTTTTAGGCAGGCATCATTAAGTTTTTGAACTTTTTCCTGTTCTTCAAAGTCATAAAGTTTTTAGTTAGGCTTTCGCTGCCTGGAGAGTAAGCCACAGAAAACACTCGCCCGCAATTATTAATTTGGGAGCAATATACCCAATAAGCTTAACAAATATTACAAAAAAGGACATTTTCTTTTTTACAAAGCTGACGAATTTTAATGATAACAAATTGATATATGCTATGCATGATCCAACAGCCTCCATATAAAAAGAAGACAAAATATCGGTGAGCTTTTCTCCGCATACGCTCAATGGCCGGTGAGCTTTTCTCCGCATCCGCCGGTTTTGCGATGAGCTTTTCTCCGGTGAGCTTATCTCCGGTGAGCTTTTCTCCGGTGAGCTTTTCTCCGGTGAGCTTTTCTCTGGGATTCCGCGTAACTATATACGTATTTACTTAGATAAAGAATGTCATTGCTGGTCTGTGCTTATCTTCTATCTAACACTGACTCGAAGATTTAGGAATAGGTAAAAAACTGCCGACGTAAAACATTAAATTCGATCGCAGGCACCATACGTAAACTGTATCGACATACTGAAACCAGAGAGGGAGGCAGAAACAAGGTAAGCATTCTCAAATGTGACTACCAGCGGTTCCCGCGCCTAACCAAACGCTGCATTATTTGCTCAGTATTTTGTCCCAGCCTATAAACGGAATCTCCGGAAAACAATACGCTACGTTCGACATATTTCTCTTTATTGGATCTTGACCTGTTTTGTTGCTACTTTCATCTCACTTTCGAGCAGTGCTATCCCCCCCCCCCTCCTTGCAGGGTTGGTTTCGTCGCCTGCTCAGCGGCTTGTAACAGATGTCTCGCACCACACGCACAACGGCTGTTCTGCTCCAAGCTCCCGAACCGAACAAAGCATCAAACGTAGCAAAACGCTCGAACCTGTCTGCTTCCTCGCTAGGTCGGTTGGTTTGGCCGCCTTGGAGAATGAAGACATTTGTGACAGAAAAGAAAGAAAAAGAGGGAAAAAAACAACTTGGAGAAACAAATCTTTCGCTTTCTTACGACGTTCGGAGATCAACGTTTTGTTCTAAAAGCTCCGTGAAACGGCGCTTTAAAACCGGAGGCAACTCCATTTCGATTTAGACACCCCCACCGTCATTTCCTTCTTTGCTTGGCTTCATACTAACCCTGTTCTTTTCTTTCGTGTTTTGTCTTCATGTTTCGGTTGGTTTTCTTTTTGTCGTAGATAGTTTCTTTGAGACGAAACACTGTGGGCGTTATGGTTTCTCCAGCAGCCCCGCTTCCCCCACGCTTCCGGATAGCTTTGTTTTCATTCGTTCTTACTATTCTAGTTTTTTTCGTTTGTTTCCTCTTGTATTTTTCCAATCTCGTGCTTTCTTTCTAGCTTCTATCTGTCTCTTTGCAGACTTTTTATCCCGCTTCAGATCCGCCATGATACCGGCGCTCTTCTCATCTTTGCACTATTCGCTCTGGTCCTGTTTCTCGATTCCCCCTCTCATCTTTTTCTCTTTTGTCCTTTTTCAATCTGTATTACGCCTTCACGTTCTTTTTTTTTTATTCTTGCGCCTATTTTTGGCTGCAAAACCTGGGCGGCCGAATCATCCCCCCCCCCATTTTTTTCTACCCTCCCCCTTTGTACTTCTAGACGCAATGGAATAGAGACGGCAGAGTAAAGTGGGTGTTTAGTCGGATGAACCCCCCCCCCCCCCCAACCCTACACACACACGCACTTCTATTCTTTTCGCTCCGTACCCTCTCCAACTCTTCATTTCCTTTCATGCTCCCTCGTCTGCTTCGAAGACAATCTAGTGTGTGTGTGTGAAGATCGCGCAGAGATGTTTTGTCTCTTCAATCACCGTTCTTCTATTCCTGACTCGAGTTGATGCTGCTTGTTTTTGATCTAGTGTTTTTTCTCGTACAGTGCAGGTTCGCCTCGTCTTTAGTTGACGTAATTTTAGTGTGCTCGCTCGAATGTTTTCCGTTCAATAGCTTCGCGAGGTTTGTTTCGCAAAGGGAATACGTACAACAGGTGAACTGATGATAAGTTGTCTTTTTGGCATTTCTTAAGGGCGTTTTAATTGCGTACCCTTTAGAAGGCCTTTGCATACTACGTCCGCCCGAAACCAGTGAGCCGGACACATATCACACCGCGCCAAACTAATTGTTCGTAAAGTGGCGCTTGAACTGCCGGTCGGCCGCCATGCAATGGTTACTGGCTTCCTGCTGTCACTTCTGGGCACGGCACTCTCATTTTGCAGCCGTGCTGCTCCCGCTTCACCTTGCTGCACCCGCGACTGCCGGGGGCAAGAAATCCCGACACAAAGCCTCCCATGTAAGAGCCTTCATAATGCGTGTTGTCTGCTTTGCTGCCGCCGACCTCACATTGAAAAAAGTCCCCACTTGAAAAGCAGTCGCCGATTGCACGCCGAGCGTGGTATCGGCGAAAGCACGCTACCCGGATAAATGGCGCCGGTGTCTTCCCTCGTCGTAAAAGATGCCAATAGGTTTTAAGGTACACGGTCGTAAGATGTCGAAAGGGTGTGAACCTGCCTTTCGTTTTTGCGTGTTTCGGTTCAATAGAGTAGACAACTAAATTACGTACACAACCGAGGGTCACACAATAAGAAAGGCTTTGTTTCTTCTAAAATATAGATGGCTGCGGACAACTACTGAAGCACAGCATCTCTCAGTTTATCTCAGTAGAAATCATCTGACATTGTGAAAACTCAAAAATGCCCGAGAATTCATCTCTGAATGACAAACGAACGGCCAAACCACGTAAGAGGAAAGACATACTGTAAACATTGGTAGACGAAGTACCACAACGTAAGTACGTTGCGATTGTTGATGCAGCGAGAGGGCGTCGTCTCCGTGAGAGTTGACGAAACTGGTTCGATACTGTAATGAACAATATTATTTGCGTAGTGCGACTGACGGCCGTGCTTATTTAACGAGAATCACGCATATTTTCTTAAAGACCTCACACCTGTACAATGTCGGCCTCTACCAAAACAGTCGGGAAAGAAATTAAAAACAGGAATAAATTTACGCAAACCAGTAGAATGTGCCCTGTTGTAAAATTATATCTTAAAGGGTCTCTCCAGCGGAAAATGGGGATCGCTTTTTATCTAAAATTATTGTGGCAGGTGCCAAGGGCCTCCTGGTAGAAAAGTTCATGAATTTTTCTTTCGAGATTTAAAGAATAAAGAATATAAAACGCCCCTAGAAATTCCCATCGTGCAACTCACTCAATAAACGAGCAGCCGTGACGTAAGAGGATCAGGATGTCGTCTCATTCCTCCGCCCTCCTCGGTCCCTACTGTTGCCATCACGTTGGTCGCGGCGAGCCGCTCAACGCATCTCGGGTCAAGATTAGCAGCAACAGCGGGTTACAAACGAGGACAAAAAGAGAACGCACCTAGAAGGACGAACACAGTGGTGACTTCATGATTTCGGATGAATTCAAAATACTCCGAAAAACACCCGCTGGTAAAATATTTGTCAATTCTGACTTATCCGATAAACTCCAAATTTCAATGTACAAAAGCCGAGAAAGAGCTAGTTTATAATAAAGTTTTGACAGTGCACAGGGTCAATGGCTCGGACCATTATCAAAAATAATCTTACAGATGGTCTCATCAAGGTTTATCAGAACAACAGGCCTCTCGGGTCACGACCAAAGCCACCGTTCCCGTTTCCAGTTTGGACCATACTATTTGTGCGAAGGAGGTGAAGGAGGGGTTGTGTTTTTCTGACAATCTAAGCCATGTACTATAGAGATTTCATTGAAGGGGTTAGAAGGAGCGGGAAGTTGAAGCTTTTATATTTTACCCCTTACCACTTTACCAAGCTCAGCCGCGGGGTAGGTTACTCCGCGGCTGAGCTGGGTAACCTGGGTAGAATGGTAAAGGGTAAAACATAGGATGGAATGAATACGAGCTTCCTAGCAACTACCTCTATGAGTTTATTGATTTTAAGGTTTCGACGTTTATCGAAACAACACTTATTTGCAACTTTTGTCGTGGGACAAATTAGTATTGCGAATGGCAATGGCGACAAAGCCAAATCCAGCCGGAGAAATATTAATTGATAAAAGCTCGTTCTTTTGAATCTAGCATACGTTTACACCTAGATATTATTTTTTGTATAAAAAACACTGCAAAGAAACAACAAAAAAAAAACCACAAAATTTAGGGACATTGAGAATCGAAGAAAAATACTCTACGATAAGCTCGCATTTTTCGTCAAAAAATAAACTCCGAAAAACACTCTCCGAATTTGTCGAAAAATAAAACCCCAAAACACGGAATCCTACTTACAAGTTACGTTCTTTCTCCTGCTTCTTTGTAAGAAACAGAACCATGGTACAATGAACAAAAAAAGAAAAAAAGAGAAAGTACCTTGGAAATCTGCGCTGATCACATTGGTTACGTTTAGATGAATGCGATCATAGCGGATTGAATAGAACAGGGACCAATCGCAAGCAGCCTGTCTTTCTACTTCTTTATCGTATATTTTTTCGCGCCAAAATGGCCAATTAAAGCCAAAATAAAACAGTAACAGTGGACGCTATCGAATGCGATACTCCCGAACCAACAGAATCAGTCGTGCAGTTCCCCAAGTGGCCGCTGCGGGAGAAATGGTGGCGTTGCAATTGCCATTAGCTCGGTTCTTGAGTACGGATCGGTGCCATTTTTTCAGAGCAGGCTCTTTGGCAGTTCCTTAACTGAGTTGTTCTAGTAACGTTGTTGGTAGTCCAGCAATATCTCTATCCCTGTCTCTTCTATTTCTGCTTATTTTTTTAACCTTCTTTCGTCTCCCAAGTTCAAGCTGGCTCTATCCTAATAATCCCTAGATGGTCCGATATAATCTTGTTCGTGTCGTTATGATGCTGTCGCCGTCGATCTTTGAGACATCTGCCAGTTTGTCCGACCAAAGCCACCTATATTCAAATTTTTCACGACCTATAGGGGGCGCACTGGCGCCTAACTAAACGGCTGTAATATGGATGATCGTCGTAGAACAGCAGTAAGAGGCTGGGTCTGCAACGCGTAAGCAATACTAGTTTTTTGTGTATATTGGCAGTATTAGAGCCCTACTATATAGTTTCATGTCAGAAAGGTATAGGCAGGCACATTTATTGTGAAGCCAATCGTACAGGAGCTAGGGAACGCGATTCTCACACCGCGGTACTACCATCGTTGAAAGTTGCGAATAAGCTTACATAAGAGGCTCTGGTCGGACATAGATCTCGGGTGTTGCAGGAGATCGGCTCGATGCTGGCAAGGAGGAGAACCGAAAAAACATGACGTCACGATTAGTGGCTGTAGCAGCTTGTTACGTCGCAGGTTTCGTCGAGTGAGTGACAAAACAAAAGTGTGTGTATAAAGATGTTAGCTTTTTGAATTCAGGTCTCGATAAAATCTTAATTATTTTTGGTTAGATAATTTAGCAGCGTAATTGAATGTACGTATACTTGTGCGAGGCTTGAAGACCAACGATCGCTATTTTTAGGCTGCAGAGGCCCTTTAATCTTATATATTCCTAAGGTTCTTGTTGCAACTAACGTCGGATAAACCTCTGTTGGCGCTAGACGAGCAGGGAGTAGAAGCAGAAGAGAAAGAAGTCTCCTAAGAAGCCCCGGCACGTGGGTACGGAAAAAACGGGAAAAGAAAAGAAGAACGACGACGATGAACGTGGACGATTGAACGTTTTGGCATTGCAAGCTTTCGAATGGCGATGTATTATTCTCAGCGGTGTAAATAGTAAAGTGTTGCTCGTTGTGTGAAAGTGGAACGATTACTGTGACGACCCGCACCGACTGCAACAAAAATCTGGTGCCGAAACCCGGGATTGACATCGCGGCGGATACATTCGAAGCTGGACGTGAGTGACTCTTCACGTACAATGTAAGTCCTCAAGAAAAAGCGCAAGGCCATCCGGTCACAGGCAACTCGACTGGTGAACGACGCGGAAGGGTTGCTAAGGGCCCCAGGACCGAACGCAGCTGAGCTAGAGATGCTCATCGAGCGTCTGACACTAGCTCAGGGCCAACTCAACAACGTCGACTCCGCCATCGAACCGCTTGTTTCGGAACAAGACGGAGATGCGGAATTCGCGCAAGTCATTGAGTACGCAGACAAGATCGTCACATACTTAACCAAGCTGAAGAGCCAGTTAAGGCGCTCCACGGGATCGGGGCATTCCGCCAGTGACAGTCAGCCGAACGAAAACGGAGACAGACTGGCAGCATCAACATCAAGGAAGGGCAGACTTCCAAAGCTGGAACTGATCAAGTTCAACGGACAGCTAAACAACTGGCTGCCTTTCTGGAACCAGTTTGATGACGCGATCCACCGGAATTCTGACTTGACACCATGCGACAAGTTTAACTACTTAAAGGCGGCACTAACAGGGGATCGAGCGGCAGCCATCGATGGACTGCAGCCCTCAGCAGAGTGCTACGCGGACGCCATCGATCTCCTACAGCGGCGGTTCGGGAATCAAGAAGCGCTAATCCAGGATCACATGGAGAGCCTCATGGACATACAACGTGTTCCACCTCAGCGCAACGCCAGAATCCTGCGGCGATTGTATGATACCCTTCAAGCTCGCATCCGGGGTCTTAAGGCACTGGGCGTGAGCGAAGAATGCTACTGTTCAATGCTTTACCCAGTGCTCCTTCGAGCGCTCCCAAGAGAAATGACCATCGAATACCACCGAAAGACGCTGCAGTGGGAAGCCGAGAGTGCCACCGCCAGTAGATCTGTACCAGCTTCACAGACAAGTTTGGAACCTACCACAAGTCGCACACATCTGAGAGCACTTCGGACTCTCCTCGAGTTTCTGCACATCGAGGTGGGGAGCCAGGAAAAGGCATCTAAAGAACATCCAGAGGACGTCGGTGGTAAATCTACACCCCATTTCACCAAGCGCGAGGAGCAGAAGGAGACAACTACAAATCCCGACAAGCCACGAACCTCTACTGCTACTGCTCTGCATGGTGTTGTGGAGGGCCTCGAATGTTTCTTCTGCAAGTCAAAGGAGCATAGAACACCCGACTGCAGCTCAAGGATAACGCTGGTTGAAAAGAAGCGCAGGTTACAGAACGCCCAGAGATGCTTTCGGTGCACGAAAGTGGGGCACATGGCAAGGGTGTGTCGAGGTACACCCTGCTGCAACAAGTGCCGAGGCAGGCATACATCCAGCATGTGCGACCCAGATTATACTCCGAGACGATCTGCCGACGGATCACAAGCCAAGCAAAAGAAAGACGAAGCACCAGTTAGCCTGCATGTAAGCGAGGAAAACAAGCCGACAGTACTCTTACAAACGATTACCGCGTGGGTGGAAGGCAAAAACAGAGAAAAGCGAGCTCGGATTCTTTTTGACAGTGGTAGCCAGCGCTCCTTCATTACGGAAGAGCTATCGAGGAGTCTCGGTTGCAAACTGCTCGGGACCGAGATCCTGACTGTCGGAGTGTTCGGAGGCAAGAATAGGGAACGAACGTACCGCAGAGTCCAAGTGATTCTGCGCAACCAACGCAGTGGCAAGAAATACAAAATTGACGCCCTCGAGACACATTCCATCACCGAGCAAGAACTCCCTAGCCCTGAGCAGGACGTTATTGGAAAAATGGAAGAACTTGGGCTTACTTCAGGCGACGACCTGAACGGACTGGACTGTGGCGGAGTAGCGATACTACTGGGATCGGAACATTACTGGGAATGTATAACAGGAAGGATCCAACGACTGAGCAACAGCCTCACCGCAGTGGAAACCGCATTTGGCTGGCCAATACATGGATTCACACAGTTGACTTCCGATACTGTCAGCTGTTCCCAGGTGATAGTGCTCATATCTGCTGCAGACGAACAAGAGCCATCAATCTTGAGGAGATTCTGGGAGCTTGAAAGTGTGGGAGTACTCGAAGAGGCGGAGCGAGATCGGTCAGATAATGACATCATGCAACGCTTCGAAGCAAGCATAACCAAAACGAAGGGAAGGTACGAGGTTGGCCTCCCTTGGAAAACAGAAGTGCACCTAGAATGCAACCGAGATGTGGCATGGAAGCGCCTCGAAAGTCTACGAAGGAAGCTATACAAAAACCCAGACCTCATGCAAAGGTATGACCAGGCTATCCTGTTGTACGCAGATAACGGGATGGCCGAGAAAGTTGAACACATAAACGGTTCCGAAGGACGTGTTTATTATATGCCACACCAAGCTGTTCTACGAGAGGGTAGCAGCACGACAAAAATGAGGATCGTGTTCGACGCCTCTTCGCACGGACCGAATTCCAGATCTTTGAACGACAACCTTGAAGGCGGTCCGAACCTGAATCCAGCGCTGGTTGCCCTACTCCTGAGGTTTAGGCAACATCGGGTAGCACTAATTGCAGACGTCGAGAAGGCGTTCCTTCAGATCGGTGTACACGAGGAGGACCGCGACGCCTTGCGCTTTCTCTGATATAAAACGCCGCCTCAACCAGACCAACCTACCCCAGACGTCGAGGTCTGGCGTATGACAAGGGTAACCTTCGGTACCACATGCAGTCCTTTCCTATTGGGAGCAACCCTACAGCACCATTACCAAGTTATGGAAAGCCAGTTCCCACAAACAGCAGAAAAACTGAAAAATTCAGTATATGTTGACGACCTCTTGACCGGCACAGGAAGTGAGGAGGCTGCCCAGACGTTCTACACCGAGGCGACCGAAATATTCGGGGCAGCTGGGATGAAGCTTCATAAGTGAGACTCCAACAACGCGGTCCTAAAGAAAACGCTGGAGGACAACGGATCCGAAGAGAGAGCCCTTAGACAACTGACGGGAGTGGTGAAAGTGCTGGGTATAACGTGGAAGTCGAACGAAGACAAACTGTATTTTACAACGGAACAGGTGGTCGAGTTTACAAGCCAACGCAGAAACACCAAGTGATTCGTGCTTCAGACCACGGCGCGACTCTACGACCCACTCGGTTTCCTCTCTCCTTTCGTGGTGCGAGCCAAGATCCTGTTTCAAGAGATCTGGAAGCGGAACCTGCGTTGGGATGATGCACTGCCAGGTGAACTGATGGGAGACTGGGACAGCTGGTGCGACGAGCTCACTAAACTGGGTCAGATCAACATGCCCAGGTACTACGACAGCGGACTGAGCGAAATCATCAGACACAGAGAGTTGCATGTGTTCTCGGACGCCAGCTCTTCTGCCTACGGATCGATTATTTTCCTCTGTTCAACTGACGACAGCGGAACAAAGAAGGCGACAATATTGCTCGCTAAGTGTCGCGTCGCCCCCCTGAAGGAAATTTCCTTGGCGAGACTGGAGCTCATGGCAAGCTTGATCGGATCGAGTCTACTGAAGTACGTCAAGACATGCCTCGAAGTCCAGGTGGACGAAGTTCACTTTTGTACGGACTCGATGATCACTTTGAACTGGATAAGAGGAGAGGCCTCCAGACGGAAAATGTTTGTGAAAAACCGAGTATTGGAGATACAAAGAAACTCAGGGGACGCAAAGTGGCACCACTGCCCGGGTAAGGAGAATCCCGCAGATTTGATCACCCGAGGGCTGAAAGTTGATCGACTGCTTTCTGCTTCGCTCTGGTGGACCGGACCAAGTTGGTTACAGCTTCCAGCAACCCAATGGCCCGAAGGAACGGTTGGGGTACTTTCCCACGACAAGCTTGAGGAGAAAGCTTCGAAAGCTGTAGTCACTTTAGTACCTGCAGACACGTCCGTGGAGTTCATCGACATCTCGAGATTCAGTTCGGCTGTGAGACTACACCGAACAACAGCCTGGGTGCTTCGGTTTGTCCATAACCTTCGATCACCAATCAAAAATACTGGATCGCTGAGCGCCGAGGAGATCCAAGCAGCACAAACCATTTGGATAAAGAAGGCACAAAGCTCGGCGTTTGCCTCCGAGATTAGTTGTGCCGCTGGAAACAAGGCAGCGCCGCCTGGGTCAGCCTTGCGAAATTTCCAAACATTCGTCGACCAAGAGGGAGTGCTCCGGATCAAAGGCCCGTATCCAATCAGCAAACTTGACTCGGGATGAACGTGAACCCGTCGTGCTGCCCAACGAACATCGGTATTCCACCTTGCTGACCATCGAAGCTCACCGACAGATGATGCACGGGGGGCCTCGAGACACTCTCATGCAACTTCGCGAGAGGTACTGGATCATCCGCGGAAGACAGTTGGTGAAGAAGGTGGTGCATGCTTGCGTTACCTGCCAGAGGTTCAGTGCCACTCCTGCCAGTGCTCCAACGGGACCTTTGCCGGGTACGAGAACCACGCAGGCGGACCCTTTTGAGGTGGTCGGCATAGACTTTGCGGGGCCGATGTACGTGCGAGAAAATGAACTCACGCACAAGGCATACATTGCATTGTTTACCTGTGCCGTCACGCGCGCGGTGCACTAGGAGCTCGTGCCGGACGTCTCGACAAAAATCTTCTTGCTTGCGTTCCGAAGGTTCGTGTCGCGAAGGGGTTTGTGTCGCATCGTGTACTCGGACAATGCGCTATCCTTCAAGAGGGCATCCAAAGACTTGGCCGAACTCTGGAAGACGCTCCGACACCCAGAGGTGGTAGACCACTTCGCCAACGCGAATATTGAGTGGCGCTATATTGTTGAGCGGGCGCCATGGTGGGGAGGCTTCTCGACTCGTCCGATCGATAAACGTTGGGCTCAGGAAAGTGATCGGTAAGAAATGTTTGGACTCGGAAGAATTAAACACAGTTCTTTGCGAGATTGAAGCCGTGGTAAATGGACCTTTTGTAGAAATACGCGGTGCGCATGCGCGGAGTATTTCATGCGCCTGGGTTCGAGAGTATCTAGTTCCAAACAATCCGCCATCTTGCATTTCTCGCCTTTGAGCGGTTTCATTGTGTCGACCTCGGGCCGGAAGATTACGCACGATGGGGACAAAGGTGAGCTTGGGGGTGCCGTATCTAGGTCACATCGCCTCAATGGGTGAACAGGATGTAGCTGACGTTTTGGGTGTGGAACGGGTGGGAGAGGCCTTGGGCGCGCGTTGTTTTCCAGTCACCTAGTCTCGAACCGATTCGCGTGTCTAGGTGGCAGCACATATTCGCCAAGAGGTCCATTCACGGCCCCTCACATTTGTCTACCATGAGATCGACGAGGGCGAGTCACTCACTCCTGCAAGCTTCCTCACGGGATGAAGGCTGACGGCGCTTCCGGTGGCGGAGAAAAAAAGACTTCACTTCGTCACCTGAGGTGCTCCGCCAGCTTTGGAGACGCAGGAAGGAGCTTTTTAACAGATTTTGGGAGACGTGGCGATCGGAGTATCTGAGAGAGCTCCGATCCGCCTATGAAAGAAAGCAAAGGAAATCCACGCCCCTTGAGGTCGGACAGCTTGTCCTGCTTAAGGAGCAGCTTCCGCGTTTGCTGTGGAAGATGGGCAGGATTGAACAAGTGTTTTTGGGGCAGGATGGAAAGATTCGTTCATGTGTCGTGCGTTTAAACCGGGGATTGTTGCTGAAACGACCGGTACAATTGCTTTATCCAATAGAAGTAATTGAAACTTATAATGGGTTCGAACCCATTCGGTGGGGAGTGTGTTGCAACTAACGTCGGATAAACCTCTGTTGGCGCTAGACGAGCAGGGAGTAGAAGCAGAAGAGAATGAAGTCTGCTAAGATGCCCCGGCACGTGGGTACGGAAAAAACGGGAAAAGAAAAAGAAGAACGACGACGATGAACGTGGACGATTGAACGTTTTGGCATTGCAAGCTTTCGAATGGCTATGTATTATTCTCAGCGGTGTAAATAGTAAAGTGTTGCTCGTTGTGTGAAAATGGAACGATTACTGTGACGACCCGCACCGACTGCAACAGTCCTAACACAATTATCTCCTTCGCACTGCGTGAAATAAAAAATTAGCTCGGTTCTCCAAGTATTATGCAAGCAGTTTGCTTACGGCACTCAAACCGGCACAAGCGCTGTTTAAATTTGAATGAACGACGGTAGCGCTGTTGGACGGGAACTCGGGACTCGCACTTGGCCTCCGCGCGCTACGAATCGACTTACTCGAGAGCATCGCCACCGAGGGATTCCAACCAGCTCTTACCGGAACCGAGGTGAGACCGGGGACCGGTCGCGACACCGAAGGTAATTTAGATCCGATCCGTCTTAATCAGAATGGGAGGGCAGCCCCAAGGCTTTTTCGGGGGCCAAGGCGTGGGCGAAGAACTCGCGCCAGTAGCCAATGTTCTGCCCGATCTGAAGACGGGAGACGCGTCGCTTCGAATCTTCCGCGTACGTACAAGATCGCGGAACGACTCGTCCTCCATGAGCGCGTCTGTAACGTCATTAATCATTTAGTAATGCAGGAAGTGTCGCGTGTTTGTGTTGTTGTTTTCGTAATTTGTAAAAATAAAAATTTAGAATTGTCTCGTTGGTATATTTAGGCAACAAAAAGCTAGGCAGCACCAATGAGTGCTAGTGTTTCCGCAATAATATATTTCGCCAGTAGAGAACAAACAAGGAGCAACTCCTAGCCCAGGGTTTTTAAAGTGAACCACTTAGTAGAGATACACGACCGCAGACCGGTATAATGTTCATTCAAATCAAAACAGGCCGAAGTGAAAATTTAACCCATGATTTCTGAGTTTTGTTGTGCGAGGTTTCACTCCACGAGCTCCGAGCTGCGGTGGGTTAACGGGAGGTTTAGAAACATTTAAGGAGTCCCTATACGGTCAGCATGGAGGGTCGGAGGCCGAGAGGGCTAGCGCACACCAGCTTTAAGTACGCGGAGCGAAACCTCGAGCTGCAGAACCCAAGGATCCTGGGTTCAGTCCCCACCACTGCCCGTTTTGATCTGGATGAGCATCGTACCGGCGTGGGGTCCTGTATTACTACTGCGTGGTGCGCGTTAAAGACCCCAGGCTAGCGGTTGTCCTGACTTTTGAAAAGGGTCTAGTGAAAGTTAGGAAAAAAAAAAACATTTTCTACTATAGTCAGATACAACATAAGAAAGACGGTGCGAGCGGGAAAAGGGCGCACATGAACAAAACCGGTGTGTAAAGGAAGTCGCCCCTCTCCACTTCAGATTTCCTACGTGCGCGCCCTTTTTTTCCTCGCCCTGTCTTTCTTATGTCCTATCTGACTATAATTATTACGGTAAACATTAAATACAATATTGGCGCTCTTTCGTAATTTACTCTGCAGTTCTTCTCAGGGAATGTAGAAAAAACATGCCCGGCAAGGTTCTTTTAGTAGAAAAGGAAACGATTTTAAATGCGAGAAAAGGTGAGATAGATTGAAATATAAATAAAAACATATTGTTTTTTTTTACACTTTTAGAAAAACGTTTAATCTAGTACATCGCATCTTTAAACCTACTGAGCAACACGTTCTACAGTTTGTGGGGTTCGCTCTATATTAATCTACACCCGATAGGTCTGTGCTTCGCTCATCTCCCAAGGAGGGACACAACACAACGAGAAGACAGCGAATGGGTTTATTGTACTTCCTGATTGCCCCTCCTCGAGAGCAAGGATTCCGGGCCCCCCGACCTTTATTATCGCCTGTCGTTCAGAGCTCACAGTCGGAGTCCGTGTACAGGCCTGCGGATTGTCCTTCTCACGCCAGCACAGCGTAGGCTAGCTGTTCTGGGCTATCAAAGACCGAGTCTAGCTTCGGAACCACCCCGGGATCATCATGACCCATGTTGGCATGGCCAGGGCTCGCCGTTCCCGCCGGTCCTGGTGCGAACCTCGCTGGTGGAACCGCTCCGGAATCGCAATGGGCCAGATTGGCTTCATCGTTCCTGCCCGGCCCCAGCCTCGCACAGCACGCGCTGCCACGAGACAGCTTGTGTCTCTTCGGCCGACCGCTTCTCACTTGCCCTCTGCCCTGTCGTCTTCCCCCTTGTCTCCCACAAGCTGTACAACGTCTCTGTTGTTGTTGTTGTTGTTTCTCTTTCTGTAGAATCAACAATTTGTTAATCAAAACCAAATCAAACTGGACGCCGTTTTGGTATGAATTGTTCTTTTGTTTTTTTACAAGAAATAGAATTTCTTCTTTCCATATAAAATATCAACAGTATCCGAAGAGCTTGTGAAGTTAGTAAAAACAAATATCGCTGTGTTCCCGGTTTCTAAATCGACATAACACCTTCGACGTTTTGCCCCGGTTAGTTTTTGCATTATTATTCTTAATACTATCATTATCTTGCGACTCAAAACGCTAGCCATATTAGGTATGCAATTTTCAATACGCCTCAGCTTATCCATCATGATAATTTCGCTTCTTATTTATTTGGGAGGAGTTATAGACGAAGGCGAGTGGTCTACAGCAATTTGCTTTCCTCGGCTTTTCGGTAACGAGAACGTAAGACTTCCGAGGGTGTTTACTCGGTCGCTCCAATTTCTTCTTCGCCCGTTGTCGCCGCGCTTCACTGGCTACACTGCGGACGCGAAAACGTGGATGGAATGGACTCGGGGGACGTAACTAGGCGCTCACGACAGATTGAAACCGCACCGTTTTGGCGGTTCGGAGTCGCTCTTTCCATCACTTAGTACCGTCCGAGTATACTTCGCTCTTCCATCACACGTTTTTGTTTTACCCTCACTTGTGGGAATTACACGTTTTATTGTCTTTCTTTTGGTTTAAATCAAGTTTGTTTTTGCCTCTTTTTGTCAAGTTCAAACGCTTTTTTTTTTTCTCAGTGGTTTGTAGGTTGCAAGCTGGCTTGATGTGGTGGACAGTTTGTAGTTGTACCTGCAGAAACGCCACCACCGACAGCACTAGCGTACGGCTCGCTGTTTGGTTTGGATTTGAACCTTCACTATTTTATTGGCCATGTTGAGAACCGCTTTCGCTACAATTCCCCCACTGCTGTAGCAAACAGGGTGCCATTTTATAAAATGATTATATAAAGGGATTACCAGTTTCCTCTAACAAGGCAACACAAAATGTGCAATGGTCATTTAAGCGACGTTCTTCGCGCTTACTCGTAGCTACCGTCCGTCGAATAAAACGCTTAGCCAAATGCAGGCCACCACACCACTTCGCCGCGCTCTCCGAACTTCAGATGCAAATCTCAATTTGAGGGAAGGCGTTCTTTTTCGGGCGCCAGTGTTTCCCACTTTCCCCCGGGACGATCATAAACTCAAACGACTCGCGCGACGCCAACGACTGCCCCGTTGCCGACGACGGCACGACTACGGCGCCGCCGACTTTCTCGACGAAACCAATCGCCGACCGCTTAATCTTCCATCGGCGCGCCTCTATTCTGCGCCTCCTCTTTGAATACAGCCACCACCACTCCGATTGTGCTTCTTTGCCGGAAAAAAGCTCCGAGCTCCTAAACCCGCTGGTTTTCCTCCTTCCTAATATAATGGCACGCACTAGTTATCCACCTCTGTGCTTGACGTTTCCGTGCCGATCAATTTGTTTGTTTTTGATCGAGCTATTTTTATATTGTATTTAGTTCCCACTATCGTCTTCTAATGGACGCCGGTTTGGGTCGTAATCTGGTCGGTTTGTTTCCATTTACCCCTCGCTATTTAGCTCCCCGGAGCCATTCGAAGCCATTCGAAGCCATTCGGGCTCCTCTCCCTGATGGCTGTGTTTCGGGGCTTTGGCTATCGCTGCCGCCACGCTTGGCTGGGCGCTGCCGTCATTCCGTATGCGCCCGCTTAACGCCGCGTGTGGCGCGAGGCGTCGCCAAAGGTTCTGGCTCTGCTTTGGTTTCGGTAGGGGTAAAAACCGAAACTGATGTCGCCAGCACTTGAGCTTGTTTTTTCTTTTTTTTTTTTCTTCTTCTTTCTTTGCGTAGGATCATACTGTTGTTCTCTTTGTTTCGAGGTTCGAAGGAGTTGCCTTTAGTTTTTAACTGTCGTTTTGGGTTTTTTCAAACTACATTTTAGAACAGGGGTATCCGAACTTTTTCGCTCAGGTGCCTGATTTGGAATCTGTTGCGGCCTTGAGGGCCGGAAACTAAATAGGTATATAAAAATAAAAGACACTAAATAAATAAACCTAGAGAGGGGTTTAAGTACGAATACTCAAGTTATAGTTAGAAAACTCACCAGGGCATCAATACAAGTGCGGAGGAAATTTAGCTTATTCACACAGGGCAGATAACCAATAAGAATGGTAGAACTGGTGATGACACATGCAATAGTTGAGATACCGGGACACGAAGCATGTATACATAAGAAATCAAAGGAATTTTATCATAGTTACACAGACACGAAACAGGTGTCTAAGAATGGTGACGCTGGTGACGACAACGTGCAATATATGTACTATGTTATGGGACGCAGTGCTATTAGCTAGGAATCAGGACGGATGCGATGAGTTTGCTGAGCGTTGCGACGCCAGATTCTTTACGCACGCTTACGTTTGCGCCCGTAGCAGCAGTGGAAACGAGCAGCGGGTCGAGAGGACAGCCGCGAGCCGGTTTAAAGGCCTACGCGGGATGGATCTGACCATAGCCCCCTCTATACTCATAAGGCCTGGCAGTTTGAGGACGGAGCCATAAAGTGCCCGGTCGCAGATTCGGAGCGCGAGAATCTGGTAGCACAGAGCATCAAAGAGCCATTTCTTGGGGAACCTGGACGTCAGCGCACAGCTTTTGTAGTGGCGAGGACCCGAAACACACTTGTTCGCTCGGGAGAAGTGTGTTTCGGCGTCTCGCCACAGCGGGGCGCCAGTCACGTGGCTCTCCTCTCATCCGTTGTTTGCCGCACCACCTTTTCCATTTCGGCGGCCGCTTCTCGTGGCGATCTGCCAGGCTTTGTCAGTATTAGCGGCGAGATGTTTTGGTGGCGCCCTCCTATGGTTCCTCCTTGTGACGTCATTACCTTGGAAACAACAAGTTCGATGGTGTTTGTTATTAGCACGGTGGAAGCTTGAAATCATTGCGCTCTCAAAGGAACACTGCCAACACCGTCAAAATTAAAGGTCTTTCATTCCTCTTATTTCCGTCGATGATAAATCCCCTTTCCGACGTCATAGTCAGCGTTCGGCCAATCGTGGAAGGCCGACCACAGCGACGCTTTCGGTCGCGCACGGGGCTAATAGAGGAGGCTATATCCGACCGGCGGGTCGGGGTTTTGAGGTCCCTGTTTCAGAGCATAACGGGTCGGAAAAACGAAATGCATTCTCGTTTTATTTAGAAAAAAAAAATGACGAGTATAAAGTCAATGACAACTCAAGAAACGCAGGGTGTGAAGTCTCCGGAACAGCCTATTATCTCCTCTGCGTCCTTAGCCGATAAGGACGCCAATAAACAAATCCTGAGGCACAAGCGGTGAAAATAACAAGTGACACCATACCTTTTTTAAACGGCCAGTGACTATACGCCCTTCGTCTTTTCAATGGGCGGGATCGGTTAACTGTTTCTTACTGCCAGACAACTTAACCCTTTATACCGTAAATTATAAAAACTGAATGAAGAATATTTGACCTACTAATATTTTTCGCACATTTTTGGCGTTGTAAGAATGCTGTAAAAGTATACATTTTTGCAGAAGTTCAGCTTATATGTCATTATTTGTGTGTCATATGGATGGCCTAGCGAAACTAGCTATTGTACGAGAATTGTTACGAAAAAGAGTTTCCCATCTAAAAATTGGATTTCAACACCTCATTCTGGCTGTGAACAGAACAACAGACTACAGTTCGCGAGCAATATTTTTTTTTTCATAAAAGCATAGTATTGGAGTCGCGTCTTGAACTTTCTTCGTAATTGCGATCATTATTGTAAGGTGTGTCTACTTCATTACGCGATCATTTTCGCAAGCCCCTCTGAAGTGCGATGTGCCTATCCCATACGGCTTATTGCGTGGCTGCACGGGTAGCACTGAGAAGTAATCAAACAAATATATTATGTAGTAAATAAAATCACACGCGCATTTGCGTCCCTATAAAATGCGCCGAAGTTTTTTGAGATGTGCCTATCTCATACTGCTTATTGCGTGGCTGCACGGGTAGCGCTGTGAAGCAATAAACCAAATATTATGCGCAGTAAATAAAATTACACGCGCATTCGCGCCACTAAAAATTGCTCCGAATTTTTATTCCACGAACAGGTGTTACACTTCTCACCATCAAAACCTGTATTAATCTGTTAAAAATGTAAACTTAGCAGAAAGCAAAACTACGACCCACAAATTGTAATTGTCTTCTATTCCAATGAATAAGCCGTTTTGTAGAACTATGGCCGTATCAACTTTATATAACAGCGTGTATCTCGATGTTGGTATGCTCAATTTTCGCCAGGTGGATAAACTTCCAAATTAACTGGAAGAAAAAGGGAAAGCCTTTTACAACTCCCTGTATCGCCGAATTAGAGCGCAGCTCTTGAGGAGGAGGAGGGAAAGGTACTGAAGGGGGGGGGGGGGTCATGTGACCTCGGGGGGGGGGGGAGGGAGGTCACGTGACCTTGGGGAGGGGGGTCACGTGACCTCAAAGGGGGGGGGGTTGTCACGTGACCCCCCCCCCCCTCCCCGAGGTAACCGAAAGTACCCGAGGTCCTCTCGAGGTCCTCCCTAAGGAACTCGAGGTCCTCCCGAGGTCCTCCCGAAGGAAGGACCTCGGAACCCATCGGGAGGGCCTCGGGTTCCTTCGGGAGGACCTCGGGAGGAACTCGAGTTCCTCCTGAAGGAACCCGAGGTCCTCCCGATGTCCTCGAGGGGGGGGGGGGGGGGGGTTTCGGCTACGCCGACGCTGACGCCGCTGAAGCCGTAAACGGGCGACTAAGAGCTGCGCTCTAAAACTAACAGAATGAAAATTTAGGAAAGCATCCGATCGATAAAATATGAACAACCCTGTAGTTATACTTCAGGATTAAGAAACGGAGGGTGTGGCCAATCCCGAGCATTCTAGCATCGCTCTCAAGCCAATGAGATTGACCCCTTGATCGATAGGAACGCAGAAGAAACGATCACGAAGCAAGAAAAGGTATTGTAATAGGCCGCATCGTACGTTTATTCATCTGGACGTAACTATGGCGCGCATACTAAATAGCTTCCATTTTACTAACTTGATCAACGAGGGTTCCTTCCACCAGAAAGACTATCTACGTTTGTTTGGTTTTGTGCTTTTGTGGCTTCACTTTTCTACTGCTTGGACCTACCTTTGAGAGGAAACACTAATGAGGCGCTTCGTATTGTTAAACAGAAATTAGCAAAAATATTATTTGGTAACGAACGGTTTAGTGAAAAGGGGCGCACCCTCGAATAATTTGTCATTATTATATGTCAAAAAACATTTTTAACCGAAAGCAATTTGTAGGACTCGCTTGTTTGTGCATTCAATAGCTTGTTCGTCCTAGGGGTCATGCGACAACTTTAAATGCAAATTTTAAATGCAAACAAACAAAAAAGGTGGTTATGCCGAGGTCGTGCGCAGGGGACCTGTACGACCAGTGATGGAATCGGCGGGAAACACAGACGTCTTCGGACGATGTTTCTGCCTCGTCGACGTACCCATATAAACCCGCGGTAACGGTGCCAGTGGCACAAGGTTCCAACCACGGGGAGGATACCGTTAAGCCAGCATCCACACTAGAGAAAGAAATGGCACCCCCCCCCCCCCCTTCTCGCTTCCCCTGCTGTCTTGTCATCCCTGGGCCGGAGCCAGCGTCCCCGAACCTCTACCCCGAGATATCCTGGTGAGCCGTTGAATGGATGGGTGTGGAATGAGTGTATGTCCAACAAGGAGGGACTCCCCTCAGGATCAAAGTCCTCTCTTTCTGCCCCCAGTTACTCGACTCGGAGGCAGATAGAGTCATAAAACATGCTCCACATAAAACGATAGGTTTAATTCATAGTAAATGCTTTATTAATTCTTTTTTCATTCTATATTGTTTTAGCTTCACACAGTAACAACAAAAAAGAGAGGCATCATGGAACTGCCACGGCCTTCTCCGTAACGTAGATGACGTGAATTGTTTTTGACGATCTTTGTCCTGTCGCCATTTGCTTCCTGGAGACTCATCTAAAAGACACACACACGCAGATGTTGCGTTGCCATCAATGTTTTAAAAAGAATCGCGTTTCCTTCAACCCTTCGGGTGGCGTAGCAGTGGTAGTATAGAGTGGAGTTGCCTCTGCCGAAACTCTCCTCCAGAATCCATGGAGCGCTGTCGCAGTTCGTATACTTTTCGATTGCCTCATCACTGTCGTGTGACTGTATATTCCACTCAACATTTCACTGCAGCTCCATAAACTGTAAGGATTCATAGATCAGCTCCCCAAGCCATTATTCATTTTTGATAATTTTCATTTCCTCCACCATTTGTGAGGTAGCTCTCGTCAGAATTTTTGTGGTGAAGTTATTGAACGGCTTTTATTAACATCCAATCTTTGTTTTTAACAAAAAAGTGTCCACATTTTTTTTAGTGCTGCCCATGACACATTTAAGCTTATTGGCCTTTCCATCTCATTACCATCTTTTCTGCCATGCTTTCATGACAGGTTTTCGAGAGCCCTATTGGCAGTCATAATTCTTCTCTTATTTAAGAAAGCATAGACCCACTTTAGTTAATTCCACGGCGCCTTTTAAGGTGTGAGTTGAAAAAGGCTGAATGTGGACTTTTTAAATTAGAAGCCGTACTCGATTCCCCTGTTTTCTTATATTGCCGCGAGCGCAGCTGACCAAGTAAGCAGCGCGCCCGTGGCCTAACGGTTATCGCGCTTGCCTTCTACTCAGAAGGCCAGGGTTCGATTCCTGGACGCGGCTACACATTTCTGTTGACGCTGTAATGTGATGTTCTGGCAAGTTCGAGAACCGTCTTGCTGATTCGAGGTTAGAATGTTCTACGCGCCAAACCTTCACCGCCGAATGCTCCAGAAGCCCACGCGTGTACAAAAGGGGCTCCGCGTGGCAGCGCTCGAACCTGCTCTTACGCCGACTTCGACGCCCGCGACGCTCTGTTCTTATTCTCTGTGTTCTCTTTATTCTGGGCACAAGTTCGCTCCAGTAAACGTTAATTTCCTCCTGTTTATTTATTGTTATTCTAGTCACCACCCGTGATATTCTGGTGGAGGTGCGGGGTACGCACCTTATGTTTCTTAACCGTACCCCTCCGAGGACCCGTTCGGCAAGCCCCACTCCAAGTCGTCGATTCGTGGAAGAGGGAGGGCCCCGGGCAAGCCAGCGCCTGCAAGGACAACGCCCTGAGTTTGGACCACTGCCGGACAAGACAAAAAAGCCATCAAAGCCGACGATGAGCTCCCCGGCCCAGCAGACGGAAAACTTCCAGCCGCGTCATCCCACGTATTCTTGCCTGTGGTCCCCCGCGTGCCGACGCCATTCCACGGTGAAATCTACGAGGACGTAAAAGACTGGCTCCTGCAGTACGACCGAGTGGCCCGCCATAACGGATGGACTGAAGAGCAACGCCTCCAGAACATCTACTTCTCACTGGAAGGAACAGCACGGCAGTGGTATGAAAATCACGAAGTCGCCTTGACCACGTGGGAAGTTTGTAAGAACGAGTTGAAGAAAACATTTGTCAGTCAACACTGACGTGAGCGTGCCGAAAACCTGCTTCGAGGGAGGAACCAAGGACCCAAGGAAAGCGTGACATCTTTCACTGAAGACGTCCTCCGCCTGTTCGCCCGCGCCGACCCGCAGGCTACAGATGAAAAGAAGCTGGGGGTACTTATGCGAGGTGTCAGGGATGACATTTTCGGCGGCCTTGTCCGCAATCCTCCGTCGACAGTGGAAAGCTTCATCTCAGAGGCAACCAACCTTGAAAGGGCGCTCCTCGCAAGGGTGAACCATTACCAGCGGTATAATGGCGCCAGCGTGATTCCACCATCTACCTGCCGCATCAGTTACGGCAACTCTGACCTCTCTGCGATCCGTGAGATGGTCAGAGATATTGTCCGCGAAGAGCTTAGGAAGTTGGTGCCGGCACCAGAACGACCAGCTGCGCTCTCACTCACCGATCATGTTAAAGAAGAAGTGCACCGGGCCTTTCAACCGGAGTCTCCTGTCGACATTGCTGAACCAGAAGAACAGGTGGTAACCTACGCTTCAGTGACGCGACGACCACCACCGGCTGCTCGCCTATACACGTCGCCACCTCGACGAGACGCCCCATCGCCACACTACCTCCGACAACAAGAAGAACGGGTCCCGTACGTCCGTCCGGAACAGCCCGCACCCAGAAAGACAGACGTGTGGAGGACGCCCGACCGACGCCCCCTGTGCTTCCACTGCGGGGAAGCAGACCACACCTACCGCCGATTGCCCATGCCGACGACTCGGGCTGCGCGGGTTCCACCCGAACGACCCGCGCCCACGTTATGGTGAACGCCCTCGGGAAATCGACGAGTACCTGCGACGACCTCAGTCCCCCGAGCCTGCGTCCCGCCGAGAGTTCCGGTCGCCGTCGCCACGACGTCCATCTTCGTCGATGCACCGACCCCAACGTGAAAGCCTGTCGCCCCTCGCTCCTCGCCGGGGAAACTAAGCGCGGCAACCCCTGGAGGTGGTGTTGCCGAAGATGACCGACGCAAACATCCTACACGAACGTCGGAGGGCCCCCACTCTAACGACGCAGCACGTAAAAACGACGCTCCTGCGACGGTAAAGAATACCCTAAACGTCGTTATCGACGGCCACGACGCGTCGGCTCTCGTCGACACCGGAGCAGACTACTCCGTCCTGAGTGGGAGGCTCTCCCGACGCCTTCGGAAAGTGACGACGCCGTGGGATGGCCCACAGATACGAACTGCCGGTGGCCACCTCATCACACTAGTCCGCGTGTGATGAGGTGCACCGCTCGCGTCGAGATTCACGGTGAGACTTGTCCGGTGAAGTTCGTTGTTCTACGAGACTGTGCAAGAGACGTTATACTCGGCATGAACTTTCTCTGCGAATACGGCGCCGTCATCGACCTGGAAGCCAACCAGCTGACAGTGCGGAAACCTGTTATGACGTCCGGGGATCAGGAAACAACGCCGGCCGCCTCAGCCACAGCACGTGTACTGTCCGAGCACGTGAACTTGCCACCGCGCTCGAGTGTGCTGGTGCCCATCGGAACCGAAACAGCAATCTGCGGAAACGCCCTGCTGGAAGGTGATGTTCAGCTGCTCCTAGGCAAAGGGATCGGTGTCGCGAGAGGCGTAATGAAGCTCCAAGATGGACGCACCGCTGTCCTTGTAACGAACTTCCGACAAGAGGCTCAGCACCTTACAAAAGGTACCACCGTGGGACACATCGAGGAGCTCCAGGACTCCGCCGCAATCGCCAGAATCTCTGAAGACTCCCCTTCGTCGCAACGCGAAACAGCGTCATCCTCTGAGCTCGACATCGACCCAACCCTCCCCTTTTCCCACCGACAACAGCTGACTGACCTCCTCGCCGAGTTCTGTGAGTGCTTTGCCACGTCATCAAAGGTGCGCCAGACGACGATTGCAAAGCATCGGATAGTTACTGATGACGACGCCCTTCCTGTGCATCGACCACCGTACCGAGTTTCCGTGAAAGAAAGGGAAGTCATCCAGAAGCAAGTCCAGGAGATGCTTGATAACGACATCGTCCAGCCCTCAAACAGTCCGTGGGCTTCCCCAGTAGTCCTGGTGAAGAAGAAAGACGGAACCCAGAGGTTCTGCGTAGACTATCGCCGGCTGAACGCAGTAACAAAAAAATGAAAGCTGTTTACAACTCCCTGTAACGCCGAATTAGAGCGCAGCTCTTGAGGAGGAGGGGAAGGCACGGGGGGGGGGGGGGGGGTCACGTGGCCTTAGGGTCACATGGCCTCGACCTTTAGGGGGGAAAGTTTTCCGCTAGATTTAGCGGGAAAATTTTTCCGCTTAATTTAGCGTGGAAAATTTTTCGCTAAATCTAGCGGGGCAAATTTTCCGCTAAATCTAGCGGGGAAAATTTTCCACTAAATTTAGCGGGAAAAATTTTTCGCTAAATTTAGCGGGGAAAATTTTCCGCTAAATTTAGCGGGGAAAATTTTCCGCTAAATTTAGCGGGAAAAATTTTTCGCTACATTTAGCGGGGAAAATTTTCCGCTAGATTTAGCGGGGAAAATTTCCCGCTAAATTTGGCCGGGGAAAAATTTTCCGCTAGATTAGAGGAAAATTTTCCGCTAAATTTAGCGGGGAAGTTTACCCATCATGCACCTCGCGGTTACGCCGACGGCGACGGCGACGGCGACGGCGACGGCGACGCCGACGCCGCTCAAGCCGGAAACGGGCGCCTAAGAGCTGCGCTCTAAAAGGACGTCTACCCACTGCCACGCATCGACGACACTCTGGACCGGCTGCGCCACGCCCGATATTTTTCGTCGATGGACCTGAAGAGTGGGTACTGGCAGATAGAGGTCGACGAACGGGATCGTGAGAAAACTGCCTTCGTCACGCCGGACGGACTGTACGAATTTAAAGTGATGTCATTCGGACTGTGCACCGCACCGGCGACCTTCCAGCGCGTAATGGACACCGTCCTGTCCGGCTAGAAGTGGCAAAGCTGTCTCGTCTACCTCGACGACGTCATGGTATTCGCAAGCGACTTCGACGAGCACCTGAGATGCCTGCGAGCCGTGCTACAGGCTATCCAGAGTGCTGGACTGACACTAACGCCATCAAAATGTCGGTTTGCATACGGCAAGCTCAAATTCCTGGGTCTTGTCGTGAGTGCTCAGGGTGTAAGCCCAGACCCTGACAAGACATCTGCTATCGCCGACTTTCCGAAGCCATCAGACAAGAAAGCCGTACGAAATTTTCTTGGGCTGTGCGCTTACTACAGACGTTTCGTTCACGATTTCGCCAAGATTTCTGCACCGCTCACGCATCTGACAAAGGACGACGTGGACTTCCGGTGGGGGGAGGAGCAAGAACAAGCGTTCAACGAACTGAAGGAAAGACTCCAGTCGCCCCCTATCCTCGGACACTTCGATCCATCAGCGGAAACCGAAGTACCACGCCGGACTCGGCGCGGTACTCGTCCAAAGGCAAGATGGAGCAGAGAGGGTGGTGGCTTACGCAAGCCGGGCGCTGTCGAAGGCAGAGCAAAATTACTCAACGACCGACAAGGAATGCCTCGCTGTCGTCTGGGCGTTAACCAAGTTCCGCCCGTACCTGAATGGAATCCCGTTCCGCGTTGTGACGGACCACCACGCTCTCTGTTGGCTCGCCAACCTCAAGGACCCGTCAGGACGCCTCGCTCGCTGGAGCCGTCGACTGCAAGAATTTGACGTAACCATTGTACATAAGTCTGGCCGCAAGCATAACGACGCCGACTGTTTGTCTAGGGCCCCAGTCGAACCTCCTCCAGACAGCACCGACGACGAGGATGACGCCCGTTTTCTCGGCGCAGTTACAGATACCGACATGGGAGCACTTCAACGCGACGACCCGGAACTTCGCGCCGTGATCGACTACCTCGAAGGTCAAGGAAGTTCAGTCCCGCAAGTCTTGGCCCGAGACTTGTCAAGCTTCGTTCTGCGGCAAGGCGTGCTCGTCAAGGAGAACTTCGGAACCAGCGACCCTGCTTGGCTGCTGGTTGTTCCTGCCAGCCTGCGAGAAGAAATCTTTCAAGCATGCCACGACGACCCAACGGCTGGACACCTTTGCTACAGCAGAACGCTCGCCCGGATTAGTGACAAATACTACTGGCCGAGACTCCCGAAAACCGTCCATCTGTACACACGGTCGTGCCATGAGTGCCAGCGACGTAAGAAGCCTCCGACGAAGCCAGCAGGACTCCTGCAGCCGATATCTGCCCCGACTACTCCCTTCCAGCAGGTCGGAATGGACTTATTTGGGTCGTTCCCTACATCGACGCAAGGAAACCGGTGGATTATTGTCGCGAGCGATTATCTTACACGATACGCTGAAACGAAAGCCCTTCCATCAGGCACAGCGGTTGAAGTCGCCAAGTTTTTCGTCGAGTCCATTCTCCTTCGACACGGCGCACCTGAAGTGCTGATCACAGATCGAGGATCATCTTTCATGGCCCAACTGATGCAAGAAATCCTTCGTCTCAGCCACATCAGCCATCGTCGCACCACGGCGTACCACCCGCAGACAAACGGGATGACGGAGAGACTCAACAAGACCATCGCCGACATGATCTCCATGTACGTCGACGTGGAGCACAAGACATGGGACGAGGTGTTGCCGTACGTTACGTTCGCGTACAATACAGCGGTTCAAGAAACCACTGGAATGACGCCGTTCCAACTGGTACACGGCTGGATGGTTACCACGATGCTCGACGCCATGCTGCCTCACGTGCCGGCTGACGATGGGAACGACGACGCTCAACTGATCTCGCAACGCGCGGAAGAAGCTCGCCAACTGGCAAGAATCAAGATTCATGACCAACAGCGAGTCGACGCACGCCGGTATAACCTTCGTCGCCGGGACGTCCACTTTCGACCTGGAGACCGGGTAGGGGTGTGGACACCGATACGGCGCCGCGGTCTCAGCGAGAAGCTTTTCAAACGCTATTTCGGACCCTACAAAATCATCCGACGCCTCGGCGATCTGAACTACGAAGTTCTACCCGACAGAACGCGCCCATCTGCAAGACGCCAGCCACGACCCGAGGTGGTGCACGTCGTCCGGCTCAAGCCGTATTACGAACGATAGAACTTTGGACTCTCGTCAAAGAGTGAACTGTGAACTGTGGCTCCCGACTCTGCTATCATTTTGCTGTGGATTTGTTTTTTCGTTTTGTGCTGCATCGGGACGATGCACTTTTTTTAAAGGGGGGAATAATGCCGCGAGCGCAGCTGACCCAGTAAGCAGCGCGCCCGTGGCCTAACGGTTATCGCTGTAATGTGATGTTCTGGCAAGTTCGAGAACCGTCTTGCTGATTCGAGGTTAGATTGTTCTACGCGCCGAACCTTCACCGCCGAATGCTCCAGAAGCCCATGCGTGTACAAAAGGGGCTCCGCGTGGCAAGCCGGAGTTAGTCTCGCCCCAGCGCTCGAACCTGCTCTTACGCCGACTTCGACGCCCGCGACGCTCTGTTCTTATTCTCTGTGTTCTCTTTATTTTGGGCACAAGTTCGCCCCAGTAAACGTTAATTTCCTCCTGTTTATCTATTGTTATTCTAGTCACCTCCCGTGACAATATGTCTCCTGACGACGCTACAGTTTACGTCACCGAATGCATCTTAAATGCTGCTTCGTGTATAGTATACCACAAACGAAGGAAGCCTTCTGAAGAGATGCAAATATTGATAAACAGAGGAGCGCGTAGCCAGATAGAAGGACCGAAACAAAGTCCGCGGAGTATTTCGACGTTATCCCACTACTCGAAACCAAATGGCATTTAATAAAGGCAGAGCCAATGCTTGTTGGACAATAAAACAGACTAATGGGGGTTCTCGGACCAGATACCTCTCCAGGATAAATATATTTGTCTCTGCAAAAGAAGTTTGGGATCGTCTTAGAAGTTTAGAGGTAACTACCAGTTCTTTCGAGTTCCTCTTTTTTCGTCGTAATATATACATTTTTAGAGGATCAATCCAACGTAACAACAGTGCATCTTTTAAACAATCTAGCTCAGCGGAAGGGAAGCGGCCAGTTTCTCGTTCTGGTGCTCATGATGCAGCATACCAAGAGGCCATTTACACTATGCAAGCTCAAAGTAGGTAGAATTTGTCGTTAAGAAGCAGTCCGCAACTGAACCAGACAGCATCCACTTTGAAATGTTCAAGCACGTGTCAGCTGAATCCTTCAGTAGCTTTTTAGTTTTCTTTAAATTTTTTCTGAATGATTCTTTTTTCTCAGTGTTGGAAAATGCACGCATAATCTCTCTGCTAAAACCCAGTGATATTTACCAACGAACTACCGCCCAATTGCTCTCACAAGCTGCTTCGGAAAAACCTATTAGAGACTCATTAATTGACGTCCAGCGCATTTTAAAGAGGCATAGAATGTCATTGATGTTAATCGTGTGATGTGGTTGCCAGCAGGAAGTTCCACTGCTGATCACGTAGTCCGTCTAAAAACTTGTATTCGCGAAACATTTGTGTATTTTCAGCTCTGTGTGTTCGTATTATTTGATTTGCACAAGGCATACTACGCCGTGGCGTTATAGGTTATTTAGAGATTTGTATAACGGTGTTCTGAGCCGCATGTCACGTTGCATTCGAAGGTTTTTGACAAGACAAACCTTCCAAGATCGACTAGGCTCCATTCTATCGAATATGTTTGTCTAAAGAGCAATATCCCTTGGGAGGACTATGAAGTGTAACACTTTTTACAATCATATTGAATGGCCTGACTTAGGTGATAACACCCTTAGTATCTTATTTATTACATGTGGACAATATGCAGATTTCGGTTTCTTCTTGTAACACTTTCCGTTGAGAGTGCCAGCTGCAACTCACAAACAAAAGAAAATGAGCGAATGAGTAAACGAAAACGGGAGAAGTTTTTCTCCTGAAAAGATTGTGTTCGTGTGTGTTCTTTTTATAACTGCGCTCAGGGTTGTCTTTACATCCTATTTTGTACTTTAACAGCATATCTCTCTCTTTGTTAAACAGGCACACAATATTTTAGGTGTCGTTTTTGCTGCCTGTCTCGTAAGTTTAGGGAATCGAAAAGACGGTACCTTTCGTGGCTTTACACCTTCTTAGTACGGTCTCGCCTAGACTACGGTGCCCTGGTTTATTGATCAGCACGACCGTTTGTCCTAAAGATATTGGGCCCTGTCCATATCCTAATGCTCAGACTTGCCATTGGTACATTTAGCGCATCATCCGTACTTAGCCTATACACCGAGACACATCAAACGTCACTTGAAAGACGAAGGCAATATCTTAGCCTCTGCTCTGCATACAAGGTGTCTAGTGTTCCACACCATTCCTTCTATACTCTTCAAACTTCTAGGACCTCCCGTCTTTTGAAAAACAAACCAAAAGTGTTTGTGTTGAAAGTAAGGAAATCCCTTAATCTTCCTTTTACTGAGGTTACTCTTCTGGAAAACAATTAAGGAGTTGTTCCGTGAGACGTTCTGCCTATATCGTGTGACCAGTCACTGTCAAAGCACAGTAAGAGGATTGTCTTTCCACACATTCTCCAGCAGGAGTTCGTTAACTTAGAGCAGAAATATGGAGACTGCACTCATTTTAATACTTACGGAGCTAAACCTCAACCTTTGGGGGTTGTGCAGTTTATTCCATCGCATTCAGTAAAACCACAAAACGTAACCCTATTGCCAGTAGTTTCACTGCATAATTGTATGGTATCCCATTAGCCATCCACTATGTAGTATACAATAACATAATTTAAGCACTTCTCTTTGTCGACTCCAAGAATGGTTTCATACCCATTTCTTCCGTAGCTGAAAGTGAGAACCCTCTTGTGCATCACGTGAGTGTACAGATATATGAGGCCCATCAACTTCGACATATAAATTATGCTGTGTGCCCAGCTACGTAGGTGGTCTAGGTAATGAGAAAGCAGATGAGCTCGCTGCATTTTCAAGGGATTCTATTAAAGCATCTCTGAGCCCGTCCCACTAGATATCATATAAATTTTCAGAGAGTCAATTATCAACTCCTGGCAGTGGGACTGGGGCATTCAAACCGACAACAAACTTCATGCCATCAATCCTTTTTGGGGGTTTGGTAGAGTTTGTATCTCATAGACACCGTTCTGAGGTCCTCTTGTGCCGCTTCCAAAATGATCACTACCATCTGACTTATCTGTACTTGGAATATAGGGAGGATATGAAGCTTTGTAAGAACTGTGTGAAAGTGCTGACTCTGCTGCATATTATAGGACACTGCAGATGCCTAGACGCTCAACGCCAATCTTACTACCCCTGAACTTCTTAGAAATCACCTTCCATTTTATCTATATTTTTTACTTGGTGACCAATCTTTACTACCATTCCATCGAGTCTCTGACTTTTAAAATAAAGTTGGCTATTTACTCCAGCTGTAATTTTTAACTACTTCTTAGATATTGTTAGGGCTTCTTGAAAAACTTATATTTGACACACCATGGCCTTAGTTACACCTGTGCCACTAAACTTGCAATCATAAATAGACATATAGACTATACCCGTTTTCACCGCAAGAAAAATGAAAGGTTTGCTCAATGTTCATACACTGCGCGGAGTAGTTCTTACGAGATTTTGTTGTCGGAGGCAGAAGCGATGCTTTTGGCGTTTGAAACGTGTATGTTTTGATAAGGCAACATATATCTAATCTAGAATTCTAGAATTCTAAAATGAAATCTATAATTTTAAGCAGAAAGAGGTAAATTAGTAATGCTCCGCTACAAGCCGTACTTTTTAGGGACGATGCTTCTTAGGGTCTAGCCTTGTCCATCCGTCCGGCGTCCGTGCTCACATTGATTGCCATCCCATCTGTTTTCTTAAAAAAAGAAAAAAATGTTTGCGCAGTCGACAGGATTCGAACCTGTGCGGGGAGACCCCAATGGATTTCTAGTCCATCGCCTTAACCTCTCGGCCACGACTGCAAGACGAGTAGGGGGCTCTGAGATGTGGTAGTTCTCTTTCTGACATGAACCGATGACTTAAGCAGTGGAGATGCGTTCCCACGGCTTCTAGCGGATCCAAGCTGATCCGCTAGAAGAACCACTGGCTCTGCATTTCACCGACCATAAAGCAATAATAATAAAGTCGAAACGCAACCCGGAACTCAGCACTACCTTTAAGCAATAAAAAAAATCAGCACCATCAGCACTATCTATGAACAACAAAAACGGTATCATCAGCACCACCAGAGCTTCGCCCCAATCAACATCATTCACCACGTGGAGATGTTGTGATTTTTTTTACTATGATTCTTCAGGTGAAGGCGAGTATAGGTCTGTTGTAAACACTACTTTCCAGTTTTGATTCAAAAAGAGCGCTTAAATGGCACTTATAAAATGTCAATATACACAGTTCAGAAACCCCATAAGCATGCATTGCATGCATCTCTTTTAATTTGCTATGCCATGAAACCTTACCTGGAAACTGCAACATTTTACCGCAGAACTGTATCGAACAATTCTCAAACTGCGTTGAGCGTTCGTTTACCCCGAAGTTTATTTTTTAAATAATTGAGTCACAAAACATCAGAGGGTATCTGAAAAACCACGCCTGAGTTCAATGTTTTTTTCATAATCTGGAGTTACTTTCTCAAATTACGTACCCCAGCCTTCATCAACAAAGACGACGACGACCCTACGCATCCACGAGACTCTGAGCAAAAAGAAAGACATTGAATCCGGCCCAACACGCAATCCCAGTCACAAACCAAACTAAGAAAGGTAAATCCTTACAGTACTTTCAGCAACCGACTCACTCTCTCGCATTCAACGCTGATACATTTCAACGATGGTGTAATCACGCGCTGCGAACGTTTTTGCCCAAGCCCGGAGGAACACTCAAGCTCAAGAGGGCTTTGCCGTTCTCCAGAAATGAGAGATCCCACGCGCTTAAATATTTAGCAGCACGCGGCTTTTCTTGCGGCTTCATCAGAAATTCATTGCAACGCGTTGAAAAGGCAGTAATGAACCACAAGACTCGTCTAGAGAGTTCACCGGGGTCTGCTCCTTCGAGATATCTTTTTCTTTTTTTCAGTTGAATCTTGTTTTTTTTTATATTTAATGGTACCACATACATCCGCCGGGTCTTTGTTTTCCGACCGGATGTTTCCATATAAATATGCGTCCGTCGCCGGAAACGAGAAAACTAGTTTTGCCGTAGCATTAGCGGCCTCGTTTAGTCAGGCGGCACAAAATGCGATTCCATCTTTTTGTTTGGTGCTCTACCGGATTTTGTATGCTAACGTTATTATCTTACCCGCGAATTTCGTACCTTTTTGTTCCTTTCAAAGTCGGGCGCGATTCTGCGAGACGCCATGGAACGTTTTTATTTTCGTTATCGAGGCAGGACTTTGGTCAACCCAAACTAACAATGTGGAGAAGTTTTGGGTGTAATACAAACAACGAGCGTGCTCTGTAAACAAATAACCGAGACCCATGCAGATCTTTACGACTTACTTGTGTAAATGTACGAGGAACTAGAATATCTAATTGAGGAAAACTTCGTTCATTGAACAATTAAACACGTTGAATAATTAGGCGCGTTGAATGACCTCTCTCGATTTAACCTTCCGTCTGTTTGAATATACAAACTCGCTGGGCGTGTTCTTTGGCCTGACGTAAAATTTATATGCTACAAAGACAGCGTTGTTGAGTACGCTCCCTCGCACGTCACTCTCCCGACGTGAATCAAAGAGATGAATTGTTTAGTTAATCAGGAGGACATCTCGGTGCGTCACATTTCGGAAAAAATTGGTAGCAAGAAGAGTTTGAGAAATGCAAAAGGTTGGGTAACGAAAGGTTTGTTGTCATCCATAATACCACAATTTATGGCAAAATAAACTATAATAATAAAATAAGCATTATTAACACCAAAACCAAAGCAAATTACTCATCTACCGGTACCCAAAGGTATACCCATCATTTATGTTGTCGCACAACAATAGAGAGTTTTAGTAGATCGTTCCGATGACTCCGATAACGATACCCGATACTCTGCCTCCGCCTTTGCGCTTACATATATAGTATCGTTATCGGGGGTATCGGAGGTATCGGAACGATCTACTAAAACTCTCTAATAGCTGACACACTATAAGGTTAAATATCCTAATACTGTCAGATAAAGCGCAAATGCATGCCATAAAATACGAATAACAAATTAAAAAAAAAATTGGTTGGAAATATCAATTGCGGGACTATGCTATATTATTTTTGATGGTTTGAAGACGTCATGACAAACACGTACAAGTCACAACGTTCCTCGTGTGCGCAAAAGCCGTGAACATCTCTAGAGCTTATACAAATCATAGCACCGCAGCTCAGAGCACGTTAAGTGAAAGCTTTCGGTGGAGAACCCAGGGATCCCGGGTTTTAATCCCTCCCCCCTACCCTTCCCGTTTCAATCTGAATAAGCATCGAATTGGCGTGCGTTTGCGTATCACTATTGCGTGATGCACGTTAAAGACTCCAATCTATTGATGGTAGTGCACTAGCAAGATTTCTTGCCTACCGAGTAAACCAACATACAACGAAACCTCAAAGGGAGACCGACCTTTCTAACACGAATGTCTAATTTGCTTTTGCTTGGGTTTAGATGAAAAAAAGGCAGTGGACACTTAATAAATATACTGTTATTTTTTTGTGATGCACGGAAAGTTGTATAGTTTTAAATATGTGCATGAAGAGCATGTGGTATCAATATTCAGAGAATCAAAAGACCAAAAAAACCTTAATTTTCTGGACAGCATCAAGATATAATAAAAGGCGCGGGATCGTAAAACTGAGTACTGATATGAGGCTTAGATTGTGACTATAAAAAAATACTTTTACGTGTGTGCCCTGACTTAACGTTTGCTTGTTTTGTTTTGTGAGAGCCTTCTAGTAGTTGATGCATTGTTCCATGGTGTTCGTCGCTTTCTGTTGCTTCCAAATAACGTTCCGGTACGTAATACCCTGGAAGGTGTTCCCAAATTCTGTGCATTTGCTTTCAACTCACGCTTTTATTGTTTTAACTCGCAGTGCATCTATATATAGATTTAATCAAAACTGCCAGCGCAGGCAACGACCTTAGAAAGGTGATATAAAAGTAAAGAGGTTCATAAGCGCCTGTACTACCACAACCGGCCCACCCGTCTTCATTCGCATAACAGGAAGATTGAACTTGTGAATACTCTAAATAAAGCCCAATACCTATTTAGAAATTCAGTACTATGTGGAATCGTATACAATGTTATTTTATTGCTCTACGTTTGTTTCTCCACGCAAACAAAAGGCAGAGCACCTCACACACATACAGGCTGTATTTCTAGCTAGACACTTTGATCACAGTACGTGCTCAGCAGCCTGCAGTTGCAAATAAATAAGGTTCCATGTATAGCACATTGCTGGTTTCCAGTCTCAGTAGACACAAATGTAATGCTTACATTAACTCGACAGTACCCGGTTGAGCTTGGTCGATCAGACAGTGAATAGTTGGGTAACTTGGGCCCCGTCTGCTTCACATGGGCCTCCTTTAACCAATTTTGAATTTTTCTGTCGAAGACGATGTGCTTATTTTGTATTCTGGGCTAACTTGGCAGGATGGCTGTAAAACTAGAAGCTTGAACAAACAATGAGGGGTTCATTTCTTCATGTATGAGTGGGATAACACCCTTGCAAGTAGGCTGTTGAGACTCGATGTAAACTTTGTCTCAAGGGACATTTTTACGAGCTTGGGTATTCGGGATTAATGAACTCCGCGGTCCTCTTGGTTACATTTTCTTCCGTTTTGGATGTACTGAGTAGTTAGATCCTCCATTTCATATGAGTAGTGAAACTCGCTCAACGCTTAGACCCATTTAGACCTTCCGTATAGTTGTATGTTCAAACTAGAATAACATTCAGTCGCAATTGAACCTTCCTTCTCGTAAATTGTTCGTTTGGAGGAATATTCCAATCGTCTAAAACATTTGGACCCGATTGATTATTTCATCTCGTTGGATATTCTAGTTTGATAGGCATTGTTTGCAAACTGTTTTCTTTATTACTCGCTAAATATTGAGACATGGCTCTCACGTAACCCATGGGATATTCAGCCTCGTTGGATATATAGGACAGCAGGCAGTGTTAATCGACGTCTATTGGTAAATAACAATTATGGTTAGTTTCAACTTTTTATCAGTTAAAGGGTATACAATTTTTCGCGTTGTGCTTCCTGATATGATGAACGCAACATCTCTTCCAGCCGTGGGCCCCGACATACAGGAACAACCTCCTGGTTTACTCCAGCAACCCAATATATCCCGATCTCAGGTACCATGGCAAGAGATGAGTACGATACACTTTCGTCAAGTCGCACCGAAGCGCGACAGTACAGCGCGACTAGAGGGCTGGCTACCTAGAAACAGCGTCTCAGCTAAGACTAGGTGAAGGAAAGCACTACCAAAGCCAGTGCACGAGCCAAGCGGAACACAAGCCGCGTCTCATGACGCTCGCACGCCCCAGCCTTTGCAATGCTTCTTTTCACCCAGTCTCAACTGAGGCGCTGTTTTGTGCATACCGCGTATCGCGGTATACATAAATGACCGATACCACTACAGCTATACACTACCAACAGCGGTATTCTTCACGAGCTTATATTTCTTTTAAAATATTAAAAAAAAATATATATATATTTGAAGCCCTGAAAATGATCGAAATGAGGAAGCCCAAAAGCCATATTTTAACATAATATTTTGTCTGAATATTTTTTTTTCAAACGCCACATTACAGATAACAAATCTCATTAGTTTGAGCGACCACCAATGTGCACTATAGAGTAAACAAAAATTTAGAAAAATATGACAAGCCCGATGTGGCTTTGGCAGGCCTGATTCTGTACTTTTTTCTTTCAAGTAATAAAATAATAATAATAATAATAATAATAATAATTATTACTATTATTATTATTATTATTATTATTATTATTATTATTATTATTATTATTATTATTATTACTCGTGCACTAGCTAGTATTATGCTTAAAAATGTATCTTCTTTCCTGCGGAGATGTGTATAATGTTTTTTTTTGTTTTGTTTTTTTATCCACCAGTGTACCAGCACCAAGACCTCAGGGTTGTTCCTGGGCACTGTATAATAAAGATTGATTGATTGATTGATTGATTGATTGATTGATTGATTGATTGATTGATTGATTATTATTATTATCATTATTATTATTATTATGTGTTCCTGTGTTTTGAAGTATATTTATTACTTGATGCAGATAATAGAATATTGATCAGTAATTCACAAATAGTAACCCTATTGATAGCTCCCCACACAAGCTGGACGATGAAACTTGTATCGATTTTCTCATCTCAAGATATGCGAAGATGACAGAGAACGTTCATGTCGCCTCTTCGTAAATGCGCGGTCATAAAATAACCACCTACTTAAATGTCTGAGCCAAGTGAGACGGGTGCGTCCACCTTATAAATAATTATGCAAACCACGTATGACTGGATAGCAACCAAAGGTATAAAAAATTGCAGTTTCTTGCTGTGTCATGCAAACAAACTGCAGCGATAGACCAGGCAATACACACATACTGCACACACATTCTCACTGCGCACTAACCATGGCGTCACGTCAAATCACATCGTCACGTGACGTCATTACAGTATCACGTTTTGGGACATCACGATGTCACGTCAGGCTGTCCCGTGACGTCATAATGGTATCACGTTTCGGGACATCACGATGTCACGTCAGACTGTCCCATGACGCCACAGGGTCATGGGACGTCATAACGTGAAGTCATAGTGTTACGTCATGATGTCATGTGACGCTACGTGACACCATTAAAGTTCCGCTAATTTTTTGCGGTAAAATTTTCTACGCTCAATTTGCGGAAATAATATTTGTTAAATTTGACGAGTAAACTTTCCAGCCCGGACGACGGTACAGAAAAGACGTCCGGAAATCCGCTACAAAATTTTGCCAATGACGGCTGTCATCGTGAAACTGATTGCCACATGTAGGCAGTCGATGAGGGAGCAACAAGCTCGCGTCTTCGATTACCAGTTGAGTTGCGCTCTTCTTTTATTTTTATTTTTGCCCCACAACCGATCTACGTAGCCGAGAAGAGAATCGTTATGCAGAGGGAGCACATCCGCTGTCCGGGCTAATAAATGCGCGGAGCGATACATACACCGACCATTAGCGAGTTTACCATCGACGCCGCGCGGGCGATCGGGTCCGGCTCCCGACCACACCGAGGCGCCACGAGCGCCCGTCAGGAGTGGGTGGGCGGGGCCTCCGACGTTCGCGCATGCGCTCCACACAGCGAGCGAACGCACAAAATAAAAACCAACCGTAAACTCGCAAACAAGAGAAAAGAAAGAAAGCGCGACCACGCGGCCCACGAGCGAAGTTGGTTCATGAGCGCGAAGACTTCAGCCTCTCTCTTCGAACGGAACGGAGCGCGTGGTTCCTCGAGTTAGTTGGGTCGCCCGCGAGGAGTTTGCGGTGTCGTACGTAAGCGCGACTCTTGAGCGTTTGTGTAAAGTTTGTGATTTCGGAAGAGGAGAGAAACCTTTTTTGTGGATTTGTTTTTTTTCTTGTGGACGTACTGCGGAAAAGGAGGCAAGGAAGAGATTCGTTGCCGTGGGAAGATCGTTGCGACGAGACGGGGTGAGGACTACGACCCACAAACTTTCCGTTCTTCGGAGATGAGAGCACCCGTCGTGTCTGTGGTGCTGGTGACCGTGGCTGCTCTACTCATCGTCTTTGCTCAAGGTGAGCCGAATTCTGGGCTGAGTCAGGCTTCGACGCCTGATCGAATGACTTCGTCCATCTCTAGCTTCAGATACGCTCGGTTTTGTATGCGTTCATTAGTTAAGGAGTCGAAGTAACACAAAAAAGTAATATTTACAATATATACGTTAATTAGCGTTGTAATTCTCGTACATTTTTAAAGGCATTGGAAAAACAATTTCCTCGCTTTCTCCTTAGCCTTGTACACTTCCAGCTACAAAGCAAAAAAACGAAACACAAATCGGACGGTGTTTCTTGGTGATTCTCTAGATCACAACATTTTTTCTTAATAACGTACGTTTTGCAGAAGTTTATATAGGAGCGCATTCCTTTTAGTAGTTTGCTGCAGAACACTTATTTCATATTTCTGGTGTTCGTTTGTAGTTAAATATATATTTTTCACTCACAAATACGTATGCTCCTAGGCAGAAAAAACGCAATTCTTAATTCAGACTATCATAATAAAAAAAATCATAGTCATTCAGTACAAGCGTGCCAGGCAAAAAACTTAAAATATAAAAATATAAAACGTTTTTAGGTAATCCCAAGCGAATTACTAATAACGCAACAGGCACATAATTTCCAAACAACATTTTTTAACTTGTATATTATAATGTTTTCAGTCACGTGACCCGAAATCTTCCAAGATAAATACGAACAATTAGAAAATTGGAGTCCCTATATCTTCATTCAAATTATGAGCCGAAGTTTTTTTTTTTGTCAGTGTGCTTTACTGTGCGCTAAATTATGCTCTACGAACAACTCTTTCAAAATATTTAATTTTTATTCGATGACATACTGCACGCCAGATGAGGTTTCTTCGTAAAATACTGTATTTTCACAAAACTTAAGCCACATATTTAGTGAAGCTAGAGACGAACGACCTTTGTTCGCTGAACTTTCACAAAAAGTTAATCCCAAGAAGATATTGTTTTCTGTGTCACCTCCCTTACTTCAATGCAGCAATGTGTATATGAAACGTCATGTTTTCCGAAAGAACGCGGGATTAAAATACACAAGACCCTTGCACTTGTCTCAAATTACAATATTTCAAAACCGGTGATATTTCCCTTCATCTTTTGCGTGTTTTCGTTCTGCCGAGTGCCAGCCTCCTTTTGAAAAAATAAATTTAAATTATTGTATTTACCCTACCCTTAGCAATTTGCCTAAAAACTGGAACATTACATGCAAAAAGTATACGTGTTCACCCTTTCCCTTTCCTCAAACGCTATGTAAGTGAAAGCTTCACCTTTGTTTTATTTTACGTAAATTAGATACATCGAGAAAATGTTTCTCTTAGCAAATTAGAAATTTCATCGGGCTCATGAGAACCAGCCAGAATGCTATTTTATTTTAAAAAGTAACGCAACGAATAATTGGTGTGTGTGGGTGTATGTGTGTGTGATGAAGCAACCGACACATATTTAAAAAGATAAGCAAAATGAACAGGCACGGATGTACTAATTCAATGCGATTGAAAATATTTGTCTCGGTAGTCTCAAATCCTCTTCCTATATCACTTCCGTAAAATATTTCAAGAAACAAAATTGAAGAGGCCCAAGGACTTGACGTTTCATATTTCGAGAAGTATTAGTGAAAATATTCACCTTTGGAATGTATACTTGTAATGCCAGGGTAATGAAGTGGCCTTCACCCAACGTCAGTACCTTCCGAGAAGTCTCTCTTTATACCCATGTTGTTGTTTTTCGCTTTTCTCAGTGCAATTATTCACTATATTAAAAAGATACGAATGTCGTGCACTAACAGCGCGTTCCAAAGCATCGCTGGAGTTATAGACTCAACATAGATCAAAACATAATTTCAACCTAACTGTATATTTTATTCTTACAAAAATAGAATTACTACAATACATCGTCATATCTTTGTGATTATGGGCAATATATTAAATGCTGTGAGTTAACTTCTCACGACGTTGTCTCTCGTTATAAGACTTTATGTTTGTTAATATCAAGAACAAGATATGTGAAATTGTACAATTCGGTTTAACTGGAAAAGTTTGGTGTTTTGTTCCAGAAGGAATACCAATTTTTGCCCAAAACCCGGCAAAGTTGTTTAATCTAATCAGCGGATAATCCTAAAGTTTTGGGTCAGAAACACATTTTACAGTTGTTTTGAATATATAGACATTTCTATAGCGGGTCTTGTGCATCTTGGACACTTCGGAAAATGTTCCGGAAATTTAATTGTGTTTGCTATCAAAATTTATACACCATTCCTGTTTTCGGTAAAACGTTTGCGACAAAATATTTGTTCTTAAAATTATATAACCCACTTCGCGGTGCCGGTATAAGCAATATTTTGAATACCCGGTCGCAAAAGATGTGTTTGATATTCTGATATCAATTGAGCATGTCCTCATCCGGCTTCAACCATTTTTTTAAAACTAAGCGTTTGGTGATCAATGTCTTGGGAGGCTTTCCACTTGGCCTCAATATAGTACTATATATTCGGCAACCATGGGCTCTACACCAGCTGTTGAACAAAAGGCTCGAGCTACACCTAAGCACTTCTTATTCCGCTCCCTTATTTCGTCTGCAGTGTATTTGCGTCGACGGCATAGCGCGCTTTCTCCTCACCGCTCTAACCTTGGACGTTTCGCGTTACCGGCACGCTGGCGGACGACACGTAGCACCATGAGGTGGCAGTTGTGTAAACTGACGCGCTGCGGCCAATGGGAGTCTTGTCGACGCGCGCCAGCCAATGTTACCGAAGCCGAAATCCATCAGCTTTACTCCGCTTCTTTGCGATTGGGGAAACTAGGTGCCGTTTGGCTAGGCTTTTCGCACGGTTTCATAGCTGGGAGCTGGCTTCACTTGGAGAAAGGATTTCAGGTTCCGTTTGGCGCGGCTTCAAAGCTGATGACGTCGGCTCGCTCCATGGGACAGTTAATGCTTTGGCATTAATAACATCGAGCATTAATGCCACCTAATGTCTGTTTGTCGCATGGCTGCCAATGCAACGGCTCGACGCGCAACTACTAATAAGTTTAAATGCCACCAGGTTCGCTACTCACCTGCGCTATTGTTTCAGTTGCAGCGAACACAGCAGAAGCATATGACTAGAACGGTCTTGGAGTTAATTAGAATGATATATTTAGCCAAACTCAAAACGTTGCATAAACTGTCTTTGTAGGAGTGGCTTCCCCACGCTAAAACAGCGACCGCCGTGAAGCACGCTCTACAGGCGTCTTGGAACCTTTTGGGTGCCTTTAAAGCATTCTTTTCCTCAATATAACTCTTACTGCGGGGAAGCTAAGAGCACGAAAAGAGCTTAGTACCGGAAAACAAAATTTAGATTGAGTTATTCATTTCTTTTTATCGCACTATCTTAACCTATAAAGAACGCGTTGTGTAATAAGCACAAGTACAATTTTATTTTATCTTGCAGCATTTATATGTATATTTACTGGGAGCACGACATACATGCTGTGCATCGTGCTTACTTATAACTGAGTTTTTAAGAAATATTCTGAAATCGATAATTCATAAAATGATTAATTTTAGGTTGTCAGCAAATCGACGAAGCTTCATTCTTTATTTATTAATATATTGGGCGATTATATTGGTAAAAGTATGATGACATTCACAACAACTGTTTTCCCCCTGTGGTGCGCGTCGGCAGGATACTCCTTAGAACAAGGGAAATACATTTAGCTATCGAAGCCTATATGGCGTATTCTACTAAATTGGACAACACACCCTTTCAAATGTTAATGAAGTAACGTTGCTTGGACACGAAGCGCGTGACTGGATCTGTGTCCTCGCAGAATGCTGACGTCCACACTCGTGTCGAATACGTGTTCAGAGTACGTGATCAAGCAATGGTGAACTGGCGTTAGCGCGAAATTTTAAAAGGGTCTATTTTAAATGATCAAATTACAAAAATATTACACTTTTATTTTATGGGTAATTTGGAACTCATTTTCATCCCAGGTGCATCATTAACACGAAGACTATAAGAAATTACAATTTCTAACATTCTACTTTAACAAATTTACTGACCAATCCAATTAAAAAAAATACATCACATGCACAAGTATAGTTTTCTTCGAGCGACTAATGTTTAAACTACAAAGATTATAATAACTTGTACCTTATTAGAATACTTGTACCTTATTAGAATACAAAGGGGAGGCTATTATCATAGCCTCCCCTTTACTCACAAAGCATGGCAGTTCGACAACTAAGCGATAGAGCGCCCGGTCGCTGATTTGGAGCGCGAGGATCTGGTAGCACAGAGCATTTCTCGGGGAAGCTGGTAGTGAGCGCACAGCTTTTGCAGCGGCGAAGACGCGCGAGAAACGCGAGAAGCACGAGTGTACATTTCATCGCTCGGGAGAAGAGTGTTTCGGCGTCTCGCCGCAGCGGGGCGCCCGTTACAGGACTCTCCTCTCACCCGTTGTCTACCGCTCTACCTTTTTACTTTCGGCGGCCTCGTCTCATGGCGATCTGCCAGGCTTTGTTAGTATAAAGGAGGCTATGTGTATATATAAAGTGAATTTGTTTAACACTCAGAGGAAAACAGCTGAACAAAGGAGGGTTCAGGGAGGTTGACGCCATTTACACGTAACGGAAGAACCTATATAAACCACGGGACAATAACCCACATCATACAGGGATTAGGCTTTAGACAGTTTAACCAGTGTCTATAACACACTGCACGCTCTCACGAGCAATTAGATGTGCCGTACCGCGTGCGGCACTCCAGCAGCGAGTCAGTCTAGCAAAAATCACCACTCCCGCTAAGACACGCCTAGATCGTATTTCAAGCCCAACAACCTAATTCCGCGCGCCCTAATCACAACAGCGACCACAACAACCACAACGAAGCCACATCAAATAAAAATGTCAACGAGGGTGGAACAAATCCATCATATTAGTTCTTTCATCAGAGCGCAACGACCGCGGACAAAACACTGCCCACCAAGAAACGAGCTCCTCTCACGCTAACGACTCACCCTCGCCACCCAACACGTGACCAACGTCGCACCAACGACGACGAACGTCGTTAAGTGGCTGCAGCGCACCAAAGCTCACCGCTTTGCCCTCCTGCACCGCCAATGCGCTCTAGAGTCACGGTGTACCGCGTCAAAGCACGGGCCCTAACGTGCAATCTGCTTCCGGCCGTGGGCGCGGATAATTGCCGCAGCGATGGGTACCTCCGATGCGCTAAGGAATTGTTCGGTGCGTTTTGGCCGGCGTTGGAAACGGGAGCGCTAAGCGTGTCCTGCAGCGATGGTCATCTGCTAGGCCCTTTATGGAAAGGAATCGCGGTGATGTGGACTTGGACGAAGGGGGATACCATTTACGTGCTCGGTACGTGATCCGACGGCCCGAGCGCGTGAGTGTTCCGTCTCTGATTGCGCTTCGATTAGGGGTAAGGCATGCGAGAGCGTCGACCGCCTCCCAGGTGCTTTGAGAACGGCGGTGGGGTCTGTTGCGTGCGCGTAAGGGAGGTTTTGGGAGAAAAAAAGTATATCTATACTCAGATAATGAGAACGGCAGGAGGGAGTTTCAGTTGTTCCGCCTTCAGCGCGAGCTTTTCACCTTTGGTAGCGCATCAGCGTCTCAAGAGCCTCGAGCTCGTATGCGGAGCCAAAGCACGGCGGAAGGCAAAGACCGCGTGCTGGAAAACGGGTGTTCGACAGAGACGCTTGCCCTTCGCATCTGGTCAGGGACTTTTGTGTGTTTGGGGGGGGGGGGGGGGGGGGGTTTAGTTAAAAGTGAAAATCCAATAAATTTGTGCAAAAAAAAAAAAATTAGAAATGTTGATGTCAAAGAAAGATCATTTTTGGGGTTAAGCTCCCCTTAGCCGCACATTGAGGCTACCGAAAGTAGACGTCAGTTCAATGTGTTTAAAAGCAGCCAGAAAAGAATGTATTTAACAATTGTATCTTCTTTTTCTCGGAACTGAACTATTTCCTATTGCTGCACAGTCACACGTGAAATTTATGAAATTTATTTATTAATGCGTATTAAAGTGTACTACTGCATGTAAGCGTTGTTGCGATAAGGTTAGACAACAACTCATAAATGTTCTTTTGTTAAGGTTAGACTCCATGGTGCGTACATGCGGCATACAACCGACGAACAACATCGCGCGCAACGTTCACTTTGCCTGCGGCGCAACAGTCGCTGTTTTGATGCCACGCGCAAGAACAAACGCCACCGGGCAAACGTCGTTGATTATCCTCAGCCTCCATGAATTTCAGCCTTTTGAGTCGGTTTTGAAATGTTGGTAATATACAACAAAACTATAAAGGATGTCCCGCTTAATATTTCTGTTAATTTAGAAAATGGTGAAGGAGACGGTTATAACAATACATATTATAAATAGGACACCATTCGAATGTCTCTGTTCTGGTCTTCCTAACAATGCCAAAAGTGGGAATATAAAACGTGGAACACGCTCTCGTTTCAATAAAACGGTGGGCTTCGAAATGAACTTAACATCCTACACACGCGCCAACACTAAATTATACGTTTCTCAAGTATCTATGAGGCGGCGCAGTTTCTGGCAGTCAGTGTTCACTATCTAGGTGGCGCAGGTTTTCACCCAATTTAAAGATTTTAGCACTACGCATCCATTCATTCAATCAGTGTTCATTAATGATGCAACTTCACTAAACTACTGACGCGCATAAAGCACAGTTGAAGGCGTAACGGATAATTGCGTCATCAGAGCAACAGCTACTGCTTACATAAGCGTTGCGTTTTCCTACTTAGGTTGGCAACTTTATGTTTTGGCCGTCAGGTACTGCGACACTCCGGTGTGATCACTGATAAGGAAAACTGTTTCTACTTTCCCAAATATATAACATGAAAATTTGCAACGGCAGCAGAACGTGACCAATGTACGTTGTTTTCAAAATGGGAATGTCTGTTTATTCATGACCGCGTCATACAATCGCAGATTCCAGTGCTTGTTTCAAAAACGGCCCTATGGATACGTTCACTGGATTTGTCAGTACATAAGCAATCTGGAACCTGAAAAAAAAGTGGTTTTGGATTCATTAACGTAACAATGTAACTTTAAAGAGTCCTTAGTTTAAAAGCGATTGTGCGTGAGAATATGTTTGCAGGGCCAAGCTTTGGTCCTATGCATTTAATGTTGCGCCACGAAGTAGTCAACAAACACTGTATATTGCACCTTTTCCTTTTTCATGTTTTTTTTTGTCTTTTTTTGTAAGCAAGAAACGTAAACGTATTTCGAGTATGTTGCCTTTATTAAATCTTCGTATTCCTTTGTCCACAATATTTAATGTTTCTTTTTTCCTAGCAATTCGGCACTATACACTCGCTGACTCTATAATTTTTAATAGTTTGCTTTTCTTGTGTTGCTTCTCAGTAAACAAATATAGCTGCCCATGTCTCATATAAAAAAGACCAAAGCTTATGAAAATATTTACAGAGTCTGCTTTCCTCAACAACTCCTAACAACTGTAAAAAAAAAAACAAAGCGCAACCTGTACGCAAAATATGTCATCTGTGTGATAGATATTGAACGAAGCTGATGTCAACGGCATATATATATTTTGTAATCTATATTTTTTTATTATTATTCAAGGTGGCTCTAGGCACTGACAGTCTCAGAAACGTAAGAACGGAGCGGGTCTCGAGCGCCTCATTATCGCTCCGCCGACAAAGATATTACATAATTAGTCAGAAAGAGCACCAAACCTCAAATTACAAAGTGAAGAGTGTGAACTTAATAAACCGCGCACCGTGTTTCTTTAGCTGCCAGCTGTTCATTCGAGGTTCGACAAAAGATGTTGATAGCGTTAATATAATAAGCCCACTTTGTATATGTACCGTAATAAACTTGCGCAAGTTCAATATTAAAATTGAGCCTCATTTTTTTTAATTTGCTTTCTGGTTAATTTTATTGTATAATAATCATTGACAAAGCAACGAGAAAAAAAAAAAAACAGGGCGTGACTTAATAAATGGACCATGAAATGGAATTCGGGCTCGAATACATGGGGATTTTACTAATCGCATACATCGTTTAGTCGGCAAAAAAGACAACTAGTACACGAGGGCAGAAAGCCAAGAGCAAGCATTTGGGTGCCAAAATGCAAAAATATAGCCGATATTTGTTTTTACGTCCTTCGCTTCAAAATGTTTCTGCCCTTTCACTGTGACGCAGCCGCGGGGTGCCTGAAGCGCGTCAGCAGAACATGGCTCACGCACTGAACACGATCACCGCCGCATCACTCGAACGTATGCACTCGTCAACAACCAGATCCGTCTACGAACATTTGAATTCGCGATCGTGGTCAATGAATGCCGTGACGGCACTTATCGTCGCTTGCGAATGACAAGGTCCACGGTGTGCTTGAAAGGCACGGAGGGAACCCAGACTCATCGGCACCTAGAGTGCCTCAATGTCCTTCTGTTTAGGGTGATGCCATCGTTTGTAGTACCCGATGCCGACAGCACGCGCTCACAGGGAAAATACAAAAAAAATCGCAGGAAACAAAATGTCGCCGTAGCACAGTCAGCGCCACGAGCGCGTGCAGGGACACGCTCTTTCACGCGCTTCGGAACAAAAAATAAAAATAACCGTTCGAAACAAAATGGCCAGATGTCATCACCCCAAGCAAAGCGCACATGAAGGCACCCTAATCGCATCCGCTGCCCAAGCACGTCACGACCATATATTTTTTTTTTTCTTTCGCTTTTGAGTTGAGGGTTAAAGCTGAGGAAGTTAAAGTTGAAGAATAACTTTGTGGTCCGTTCACGCTTTTTGCTTCTCGATTCGTTCTAAGTCGTTCTCATCGGCCAATGCCGCAAACGTATCGACTGAGGAGCGATCAAGAGATGCTCAAGAGTGCGTCCCTTACTTATACTGTTAAGGCCTGTTCAGACACTTGCGTTTGAGTTCGTTTGAGTGCGTTTGACTGCGTTGCGTCGAGAACCGAAAGCGAGTCACCGGCACATCTGTGCTTCGTGTGAAGCTTGGAATCCAATTCAAGGAATCATCTTGGTACACGATATAAGCAGCAGGAATGTCCTGGTTTCTCGCAGCCGCAGCGCAGTCAAACAAAGTCAAACGCAACTGTCTGAACCAGGCTTTAGTGACTCTGCTCTGCGTTTTGTAAATTCTCAGTGACTATAGTCTACTTTATTTATTAGCAAATACTATAAACGCAAGGTTCGCTATGAGTATAATTATTTCTTTCTGTTTGCGCATCTTTGGCATAATTTTCTTTGCTACTCCTCGTCCCACATTTATATTCGTTCAACTTGTAAGACTCAAAGGAAAAAAAAAAAAAAGCTACAAGCAGAGGGCACAAAGCGTAGATTCAATTCGTGTGATTCCCGAATACAAGATACATTGAGCGATGCAATTTACTCAGCAAACCAAACTCGCGTTTGCCAGACAGCCTACTATACAAACAAGACGTTAGCTACCCAGATTTCGTTTTTTTTTTTTTTTTAAGAAGACGAAAAGGCAAAATAGAATAAACACAAAAAATGTTCACCGCAAAAAGAAAGAAAAATAAACATCAACTTGCATCTTTAACAAAGGGTCGCTGCAACACTCTCACAAACAACCCCCCCCCCCCCCCCCCCCCCAACCACCACCACTGCCACCACCAACGACAACACGAACCCGATACCGCTGCGGACAAAAGCAACATCAAGAAGCCGCCGCAAAAGAATCGGCTCGCTTCGACATCACTCTCCTCATCCGGATAAGTGAAACCTAAAGGCCTATGCCACCTTCCTCTTTTTCTACCTTACGTTTTGCTTTGATTGCATGGTTCCAGTTTCAGTGCCGGTTTCCACCGCAGCCGCCCAGACTCAGCGACGCAGTCCGGCCGTGCGTGTGCCAGTGCCTGCGTGTGGCAAGCACTGTGCGGGGGCCGGGCAGAGATACGTGGCCAGCCCAAGCTGCTCATGAATAAAAGCCGGTTGAACGGACAACGTAGCGTAACATCCCTACGGCGAGCGCCGAGCGTTAAATATTCAGGTAGCCCTCCGCCGTCTGTGTATCAGACAGAGCAAGAAAGGAGACGCGGGCACCGACCGATTTGGCAGTGGCCGGGTTCGATCTCCCGGTCGGTTTCTCTTTCTCTGGCGACTGGACTCTTTCCTCATGACGGAATCATCGCGTCACGCTAATAGTTTTGGCCGGAGCCACGCGCAAGACGATATGTTTTGCTGAGTCACGTGGGTTGGGTAGCCGTCATGTGGCTCAAAACAATTTTGGTAGAGCGAGTGGGATGACAATAAAGAAAAGTGCGTACACGTGTTCATTTATATAGACAGACCCGCAGGGTTATATACACATAGAAGTGAACACGACCGCAAATAACCAGACGCACACATACATGAACATACACATGCAAACATGTGAACTGCGCAATGCTGTCAGCGCGAACGCAACATTAGCACTTTTTTGCGTTTTACTCTGAAGGGGTATTGGTGAGTATGAAATTTTACCGCCTAGGTTGGTGCACCGAAGGGGCAATTGTGTTTGTCCTTTGTCCTCCTTGTTCCCTTTTTCCAGAGATTATTATCGTTATTCTTGTCCAGCTCATCATAACCTTAAATTGCAGGCCTCTCATTCTGGTTGGTATTAGACTGATGGCATCTGTTAAAACATGTTTGCTCTACTGATGTCAAACTCTTGGTTATCTCAGTTGATAGAGCGCTTCACTGGAAATGGAGAGATTTCTGATTCAATACCAGGACCAGGCGGAATTTTTCAGTCTCGCACCAGTCACCCAGCTGTGCTTGAAGATTTTTGTGTGTCATTTGTCCTCCTTGTTCCACTTCTCCAGAGATTATTATCATCATCCTCGTCCAGCTCGGTGGCATTTTCGCATTAATTGCATTATCAGCACTACTATTTTCAACTCAAAGTAGTTTGGTTTTAGAACAAAAAGAATGATAGCTCGTTCTCGCTAACAGTGTCGAGCAGTGTACAAGCATATAAAAAACAGGTACACGTATATGTTCCTCTGTACAAACAAATACGGGGTCACGCGGAGGTAGCCAATAAGATTCGCTCGCTCGGCCCCACGCGTACACGTTCATCCAAGCAGCGGTATTATATTCTTACGTACAGTAAATGAACCGCCTTACAAACAAGGATACAATAACCCAGGTATCGGTCCATACGAGCACAGACATTGCCTCACGCCCAACACACCACCAGAGAAACTCTGCCGAAGGGACCTTGATACTGGACAATGGCAAGCCGCAGACATAAAACGCCTTCGGCACCTTGTCGTACATTTTTCTCTCGGAACAAAGTGACGCAACTGCTTTCATCGTTATATATATAGATGTTACTTTAGTTTCTGTTCCTGTCTCGGCTTTTCTGCTTTTTGTTCTTGTTATTTCCACTCTATGTCCTCGCGCTTGTTTTCTGTTTGTCTTATTTTCCGGCTTGGTACGTTTTCGGCGTCGCCCTCCGAACACATCGCTGTATCTATAACGCTTGACCGTGGAACAGCGAGCGCCGTGGCTTTTGTCGTGGCCGCTTCTCCGGCTTTGGGGACGTGCGGTGCCTTCGAGACGACTCGGGCCCAGAGGCTCCGATAAGTTACCGCCGCCGGCCGCGGCTTATTGGTTGCGAGTGGCGCGGCCGTAAAAGAACATAGACGCCCCGGCGTACCGGCGTACCCCGCGTCCGTGGGTTCACTCAGCCTGCGGTCCCGCCAAGCGGCGAGCGGCGAAAACTGATAACCAGAGCCGTTGCCGCTGGGGCTAGACAAATGGACAATTTAAGAAACGCTTCCCGCCTCGTGGTCTTTTCTTCGGCGTTCTTAGCGGTTTGCGGTCTCGCGAAACGGAAAGCAGCAGAAGCTAACAGCGAAAGCCGTTGCGGCTAGGGGTGTTGAGAACGTTTGTCTCACCTGAGTTACAATGTCGAATCTTGAGGTTCGACTAAATATTCCGAACCTTCGACCATCGAGCAAAATTCGACAAAGTTCGGGTTACGGACAGTGTTGCTCGCCTTCGTCACAGTGATTTCGATTCTTTGGAAACAAATAATCTACAAAGTAGTGTACATTATATTTATAGAGTTATTATCGATGCTCTTTGAATCTAAAGTAAAAATATGTACCTTTAACGTTTTAGTCACTTTATTGATCTCAAAGAATGAAACGATATATTCAACAAATATTGCGCTTTTTTTCTCTCTCCGCCAAGTAGCTAGCGTCAATTCGTTTTTAATTTTTGCGCGTGCGCGCAAAAGTCAAACTTGGGTCGAACTTTTGTGGAGCTGTTAGTTAGTAGCTCGAATAAATCGAACCTGTTTGAACAAGAACCTCGGCAGGTTTGCAACAACCCTAGATGCGGCTGTGGCTATACGGAGTGCAAGTTAGTGTGCTCCTTGCGCACATCGTGAGTTTATTTATCCCCCCTTCAACCCCCCTCCCCCCCCCCCCCCCCCTCAAAAAAAAAAGAAGCGCGTCCGTTTGAGTTTGTTTTCCCACGACTTTAACCAATGTCGGCACGACCTTGGCTGCCTCGTCGTCACAGCTTCTCTACGCATTTCTCTAAGTTGCCCTTTGATTTGTGTGCTCCTCTGCGTTAGGCGATGCGCCAAAAGACGCATTTTAGAACACTTGCTCGCCGTATAGTCACCCGCAACTTAGGCAGCGCAAGGCATGGGTATTCATATTCACTTTTTTTTTTTCTTTTGCTTCGTGACGCGTTTTGCGGCGTTCTTATTAGTCAATGCCAGAACAACGTTAGTTGCGGAGAAATATCAAAAAGCTTTAGTCTCGCCACTTCTTTCGTTTATTAAGCTGTCCGCGAAAGTTGTTTTAGAGGAGAAACGTAACCAACCGCTTTGATGAATAAGAAAAGAAACAAAAACACTGGTATTTGAACAACTGTTGTCCATTTCAAGCCAGGTAAAATCTAAAGCTCAGAGCAGCGCGGAATATCAGCGTTGTTTCGTGCTAATAAAGACATCTTTTTTTAAATTAAAGGTGAAGTGTTTTGAAGCTATAAGCAACGTAACCGCTTCTGGACACTGCGATATAAACAAATTCATGTTTATATGCATCGTTATATCACGCCGTGAAACGCGAGTGCAGCATTGATGAATACTCAACTATAATTATTGCCGACTTAAGAAACCCAGGAGGTGCTTTATTCTTTAGCTTCTTGCCTCATGATTTTTTTTTGCGCGTAGTCTTTATTGGCTAATTACGCAATCCAATTCAATCTGGAGGGATAACAAGATGCTTAAGAGTCGCCACGTTGTTCGTTTTTTGCTCTTAGTGACTACATATTTGATATGTACAACACACAATAAAAGAATATAAAAACTGGTCGTAGAAGACCTTTTAGGGGTTCTTCGGTTTGTCCATATTTTGCACCCTTAGGAGTTCTTTAAAGCACCCCCTAAAAGGGTTCTCCGCGAAAAACCTATACGTGGTTCTTTTCAGCTGCATCTTTGATGCGGAAGTGTTCTCCATCGCCTGGTTGCCTTTCCGGTGCGCGAGGGGGCGATAGTGCTAGAGGCACAACCGTTCCTCACGGGCCGAAAGAGTTCTTGGGGCGCCAAAGAACCTTTCAAGCACTTAATTTTTTAAAGAGTCATTAACTAGAAAAGCACTGAGTCATTAGCTAGAAAAGCACTGAAATGTAAATGTTCCCCAGTGTACCTAACTTTGACGAAATGACAAATTCTCAGGTATTTTTGTGTTCATTTAAGTAAAATTCTAGCGAAAGCTCGCATTTAAAGACGAGCATCAGTATCGGAAAATATAAAAAAAAAAACATTTCTACGCCATGCGTTGCACTTCTGATGCATTTCTGAGAGCGCTTGATTGAGTAATATACCATAGCGATAACCTTCAAAGGACCAGCTCAGTAATTACCTTACCGTAAAAAAAACACCCTATAAGAAAGAAGAGTGCTTTGTCCAAGACATGAAAATTATACGCTTAGAAATCAAGTACTCAAGGCCTCTCGCACAGCAACAAAGAAAAAAACGGCAGTGTTGCGACTAGGTAAGAAAGCATTAGCACATCGCTTTAATCTGACGAAGGAGACGTACTTGTTTTTATCTTGGCAAAAAAAAAAAAAAATGTTTTTAGGACTTATTTTGTTTTCTTGAAATTTATAAAATATTGAATACATTTCTCATAGCCCAAATGGCATGAAACCGAAATTTCCTGCGCTCATGAACTCCATAATAAGAAATAAAAAAAACGAGCAACCACCGTAAAACAACGTCCACTTACTACAAGCGCTATTGAGTCGGTACACCACGAAAAAGGCGGTGAAAGGAACGGTGTTAACAACCAGCCGCAAAGATGATGACGAGATCCGCCAAAGCGATCTCGTCATCACGCCCCCTACACCGTTAGTAGGTACGTTCATCCGCTGGCCCGGCTAAGTGCTCTTAGCTCCGACCAACCGTGGTCCGTCCTCCTCCTCCCCGTCCTCCCACCGCTTCACATTTTGATCGCTTCGCCCCCTTCCCCTGTTTTGTTCGACACAATAAAGCTTTTAAAGCGTCGGCGACAATCTTGTCGAGCGACGCTGGCCAGCTGATGACCGCATTTGAAACACAGCTTCTCCCGGCTGTAATCGCGCCACGCTCAAACGGGATCTCCTTGGACGTTTGCACGGCGATGACGAAGAGGAGGAATGCTGTGTTTTGGAAGCTGTGGTTGTACGTCTGTATGTTGTATGTGTTCGTGGTCGTTCGTGTGCGTTTGTGTGTTTGTATGTGCGTATACGTGTGTGTGTGTGCGTGTGCGTGCGCTTGCGTGTGTGTGTGTGTGCGCGTGCGTGCGTGCTTACACGCCCTCGGTAGGTACTCGGCGATGTGTTAATGTTTCGTGGTTCGAGAACCTGTGTGCGCTTGAGCGTCATTGGATGTGTTAAGGCTTGTCGCACATGGTTCCTACGCGTGCTTCACAATTTTCTATTTCTTTCATTAATTTCATTTTATTTAGTGATTACTTGATGCCACATCTTGCAAAAAATTGCAGCATACACAATTAGCACTTATTGAAAACCAATCTACAAATAAATATTAACAGTTTAACGTAGTCGGCAAAGTGAACCACAAAGCATCCTAGAATGCTTTAATTTTTTTTTTTTGTTGAAGGAAGCACTTATTCTTTTTGTTTTGCTTGGGTCTTTATAAAAGGCACCCTAACATTAAGCGATACGCTAATCAGGAAAGGTAAACCAAAACGCCTCGGTCACGATAATTTGAAGGAAAAAAAAAGCAACATGTTATTTGCCTTTTTTTTTTGTGGCGACTTTCTTGTATATAGATTTGATCTTTAAAGGGACTCTGACACGCCGAAAAAATTCTAAGTGCCCGCCAGTGCCCTGTGATGTAACAATGTACCGCAAGGTGTCGGGGTGGTCAGAAGAGAGGCATCGCCGGAAGTCACGTGAGTTGTATCACTCCTCGTGCTTACCGCGACCGCGTGTAATATTTTTTTAAATATTTTTGTTATTCTCCGCACCTCCGCGAGCAATCCAAGCAAACAAGGTTTTTTATTTGCTTTTCATTGCCTAATGTTGCTGTAAAGGTAGAAGAAGGGGAGTGAGTGAACCTAGTAAACAAGTTCAACTCATGTTCTAAACAAAACACGTACTTTATGCTCGACGTTTACTTGTACTTGGTACACTCACCAGTTCGTATTCTCTAGACTGCATGCATCTTCAGCCTGGAGAGTATCCGACGACTCGATGACCTCCATGTCTGAACCTTTAGCAGTGCGATCGGGCGTGTCGCATACTAGCAATACTAATTTCTGCTTCAAAACTTGATAGTTTGTTGTCTGTTTAGTATGGCTCTGTACCATCGGACTGATGGCATGCACCCGTATACTGGCTTGTACTCACAATGCTTTCATCATTGAACTCTATCACGTCGATCCACTGACTCTTCGTCCTCCACTTTTACAGCACAAAAAATAACCAACGGTGCAGCGATAAAAAGCTAGTGGAACTGAAACTTCGTTTTCTACGATCGCTCGTAGAAAAAACCAGAATAAAAAAAAGTGAAGAAGTCTAAAGGCCGGTTCAGACACTTGCGTTTGAGTGCGTTTGACTGCGTTGCGGCGAGAACCGAAAGCGAGTCACCGGCACATCTGTGCTTCGTATGAAGCGTGGAATCCAATTCAAGGAATCTTCTTGGCACGCGATATAAGCAGCAGGGATGTCCTGGTGTCTCGCAGCCGCAACGCAGTCAAACGCAGTCAAACGCAACTGTGTGAACCGGGCTTTAGGCACGGTGGTGGAGAGCACGAGGAGTGAAATTCACGTGACTTCCGGCGAAGCCACGTTTAGTGACGTAGGTCGATGCCGGCCTTCTGACCGCCCGACACCTTGCGGTACATTGTTACGTCACAGGGTACTGGCGGCGGGCACTTTGAATTTTTTCGTCGTGTCAGAGGTCCTTTAAAAACCAGTTTCTTTTGCAATGAGTAGATCTGGATATTTTCGTCATTGGAAAACGAAATACCGTATTTACTCGAGTATAACCCGCGCTATTTATGAACAAGGCCCTTTGTGTCTACTTTCCCGCAAAGCACATATACAGCCAATCATCGCGTTGCGCATAAGTAACATAGCGAATAACTAGATCAAGAACATGACTCTCCATACAAATGCAACCTTCACAGATGGTCTCTTTGCGCGAAGACGTTATCTCTATCCTGTAAACAGCTGGTATCATGGTGTCGATCGCGGTGATTGGCAATCCGCGTGCTCCGCGGAAAAGCGAACCCTCAGGTTTTCTTCATAAATAGTGTGGGTCATACTCGAGTAAATACGGTGTGCATGATATTAACACTGTTTACGGGGGCTAGAATTTATTGAAAGATAACTTCGCCTTCCGGTAGACCGCGGACGCTTTTTTGAATCAGTTGAAAGCCACTTTTTCCAGGGCTGTCTGCTTGAGATGCTTTTGTAGCATTACAACTAGTTACCAAGAAGCTCTCTCGGGATTCGTAATCTCGTATCTCATTATCGGGCATTATAAAAACATTACGCTTTCATCTATGCACTACGTGGAGTCTTGAAGGAAGTCACGCCTCAGATATCACCCAGTTGCAAGTTATAAGCACCAACGTAGGTGATTTTGACGGCGCTAAGTTCTGCCTGCCACAAGAGGGCCAAAGACAAACTATGCTAGCCGACTTTTTATTGTTTATCAAACGTCGCATAACTTAAAAGGCATAAATTATTCCTCGTGTTAACAGACGACGGCACTCATGATAATAATGTTGATGATTATGATGATGCAGTCTTTCCATGTGTAGCACAAAGAAGCTTGACGCCTTAGACAAGAAATAAAGAGCTAGAGAAGATTTTATTCATTGTCAGGTATCTTGCGCCCCCAGTGTTCGAAGCTTGTTTCCGTTGACTGCACACACTGCAAGTGCGACCCGCTGTCCCACCTATTTTTTTGCTGGTGCGGCACTGATGACCGTGCAGGAGTTCTCCCTGACTCCCCATGCTCCGCTCGTGCTGAATATTTTTTGTGTCTGGCGTTGTTATCGCGAATCCCAGGGCGCCTGATAGATCTCTTTTTAGGTCAAAACTGATGGGGATACATGAGACCCGGGGTAGAGTGGTGGGAGGCGCAGGAGCTTATAGAAAAGCACCTACTGGCTCTTTTCAGTTAAGATCATGCACGCGAGTCTGGACGTAATTTATTTTGTTGTTTTTGTTAGTTTTTTATATGTTCTTCCTCAACATGTGTAGGGAACGTAATAAAAAGAGGTTTTGAAAAAAAAACATAATATTAAACGAGAAAAAAAATTTGAGTGCGCCAAAATGGCATATTTGATTTTTGAAGTGTTTTCTTATGTCATGTTTTGTGACACCTACTACGCAAACTACAAATATCAAGACTCTCAAATATGTTGCACTTATATTAGATATGGGAACTATTGAGTTATATATGTACAATATTGTGGAGGTTATATATTTTGCGTCAAAAATGCGCAAACATGGGTGCTTTGACGTTTTGTCAGTGTATTTTTGAGCCGTTATCTACAAAAACTGAATAGCAACAATATTCAAATGTATGACATATATTTTTATTAAAACGTTATTTCGAATTATATATAAATCATTGCTTTATCTAAAAAAAAGTATCTCGTTCCAAATTTGTTTTAAATAACAAAGTTGAGAAATTTCAAAATAAAATGAACATCTTCGATTTTCCTGAAATTTATAGTACTAGTTCACCACCATACTCTTTTGTTTATTCACAAAAAAAATGTCGCATCGTTTTGCCTCCTTCGAAGTTACAGCGATGCAAAGTGTACATTCCACGCCGGCATTTTTGCCCATTCCCACAATTCGCAATATTTATTGATTTATCAAAAGCATTTGATAGGGTGACACATCAACGCCTCAATAGAAAGCCATCTTGCCTAAACTTCCTCCAAACATAATAGACAGGATCAAGTTCCTCAAAAATCGCGCACACTATACAGTCATCAATAACAAAATGTCGTGCATCTTTTCTGTCACCTCAAGCGTCCCACAGGGAACCGTACAAGGCCCATTATTATTTTTAACAATCATCAACAACTTAACAAAGCTTCTATCATCCCGCATGCACCTTTTCGCATACAACTGCGTCATTTAAAGAACAATCAGGGCACAAGATGATCATTGGCAGATGAGCCTAAACATGGAAAAGTGAAAGTTACTAACATTCACTCGTCATACCTAGTTTAATTTTTTTTTACCAACTAGGTATAAATAACAGTGGTCATTGCACATCATATAGGTACCTAGGACTTTATATCACAAGCGATCTCACATGAAACAACCATGTGACGAAGTTGTCCTACAAGCTAACCGCACACTTGGATACTTAACACGAGACTCTGCTCACCCGAAGTCAAAAGGCTAGCTTACACAAGTCTGGTTTGATCCCAACTAGAATATGCATCATCCGTTTGGTCACCATTTCAAAATTATTTTCGAATGAACTAGAAAAATCTCAAAACAGAGCACTAAGGTTCATATAATCTGACTGCTCTCCCTCTACCATTACCACTTCACTTCGTAGTCGGGCTTATCTCCAAACACTTTCTTTTCGTCGAAGGCTCTCCCGACTTGCCCTCCTTCATAAAATGTATTATGACAATTCGCTGATAAAAATGGTCTTCCTCAGTGCCCCAATGCGAGTTTCCGCCAGTGTCGACAATGTGTGTAAAATCAAATTCATCCACACTTCATCCTTGTTTTTCGCTAATTCCATGCCATATCTTGCTGTTCACGATTGGAATTTATTACCAAACGACATTGTAATATAATTTAACACCACACTTCATCCTTGTTTTTCGCTAATTTCATGCTATATCTTCCTATTCACGATTGGAATTTATTACCAAACGACATTGTAATATAATTTAACACCTCCAAGATTTGCGAACTTCTCAGTGTTTTCTTGGATCAAATGAACAAGTTATAAAATTGTATAGTGATTCGTTAACTTGTATTTATCACCATTTAACATTTGTACAATGTTTTTATTCATGTTTTTGTTTTCTTCTTTTTTTGTTTAAACAGTGTTCTTACCCTTCCTGTGTAATACACAGAAACGGGTCATCAATGCAAATAAATAAAATAAATTGAAACTGATAGTGAGAAAGGATAATGGCGGAAGAACAAAAAAGAACAAACTATAAGCTAGCTTCTGTTATGAACAAGGCGATGCCAATTTTACGTCAGTCGAATAAGTTTCAGCCTCGAGTATAGACGTGCCGATTCAAAAACATAATGCGCCTCCGTTTGTTGTCAACCGTTTAGACCATTCCCTCCGGCTGCGTGTTTCTGCCGCAACCGGGGAGGACATGACGAGCTGTTTGTTTTCCCGCAAGAAGCAGGCCGTTATGGCGGTTGTCGCCAGCGGACCGGTGCCAGATGCAGACCGGCTCATGCGTGGAGGAGCCCTTGTTGCCGCCGCCCCGACGCTACACAGTTTTGCCTGGACGTGACTTTGCCTATCGAGAGACGAGGTAGAAACAGAACGAACGCTCGCCATTTCGGTCATCTTTCTACGCCCCTGAAAAAGAAAAACAAACTACTGGTCTCTTCGTAAAGGATCGTTAGTCCGCCTTTATTGTAAATTTCTATCGTCTTCTAATCGTCTCATGCTTCTAGTGTTAAAAAAAAAATACCTCGCACCTCTTCATGGTTTTTTCATTGTATAAATTTATGTTTTCGCATTCAGGGCTCTCATCATTTTAAACGACTCTTACGGTGAGGTAAGTAGGTATTCGTATATGGTCACCAGTTACAGTTAAGTAGAAGGAACTTATGGTGTAAAGAAAATCACTAGATTGCTTTAAATGACCGAACAGAAAACCGTTGTCAACCGGTGCACAACAGCAACATACACGGCGATGGCGGCGAGTGAAAACATCTCATCGGATATTTTTTATACTTCGCATCAAATTAGCTGGGGCTGTCGCAAAGATTATGAGCACGAGCGAAACACTTTCGTAAAGGCTGAACTTTATGGAACGAATTATGTGACGAATAAGTGGCGAACGCCGCCCGACGGCACGCTCGCTTTACGCGCGACGTAGCAGCCACTGTGTTGATTCTACGCGCAGAGCAAAAGCCGCCGGGCAAAATTCGTCGGTTATTCGCGGCATATTCGTCCCATGGAGTTCAGACTCTAAGCCTTCCACCGCACGATCTTTCGCGCAGACGAGGCAAACAAAAAAAAAAAAAAAAATTGCAGTTCTAACCTTGCATACAATCGAGTTTGATGCGAAGATTTTTTTATTTTGCTTAAAGCCTTTATTAGTCTGTAAGTTTTGTAGAGCGCATATTGATAGGCAGCTTGCAGCACGCCTAATCCAAACCAAAATGTTGCAGCCGTTGCTGACAATCCGGAGGTAAATAAACAAATATATTCTATCGCTGCGATTATTGGTGAAAAAACGCAAAACTTTCGTCATCTTTTTGTATGAATGCTCGAAGCAAAAACTACAACTACGCGCGACCGATCGAACCACGCGAGATTTTCCTACACTAACCAGGACCAATCAGAGGCCGAGAAAGAAAGGCTCTGTTGGGCTCGTGGCCACTCCTTTAAAGAGATGCTGAACCGAAATCTGGATTCCACAAAACACGCGGCGAAAGCGTGCAACGGGATGCTACAAACACCAAAACATCACGTATACAGCGATATCTCAAACGGATGACCGTATTTTTCAAGAAAAGGAGGCGCTTTTGATAGGTTTGTTGACGTCATGTTTCTCCGAGAAGGAGAGGGAACGGCCTCGCGTCTTCTCCGCCTCGCCGTCTTGAGGGAGCGAAGCGAAGAGAGGAGGAAACTAGGTATCTTGACGTAACGCGCCTCGTCGGCCTTGTTCAATCTCGACCTCTTTTTCTCAAGATACGGCCGTCCATTCGAGATATCGCCTTACGAGTAGTTTTGTAGGGATTGTAGCGTCCCGCCTACATCTCCTGCATTGCTTTTCTGAAATCCAAATTTCGGTTCACCATCCCTGCAAGCTGCTGTCGCACTGATGATGCATCGTACGACATACACTGCACCAGTGGACACGCCGCGAGCATATATGTGCGCAGCACGTCTGCTTTGTACATTTGTACTTTCGAAACGCGTCTGCAGACAGTGCTTTGTGTGACCAACGTGACGCCATATATGCAGGAAACACGGCCCTTTACAGTGTCTCCAGAATGTCTTTTATACGATGTATTAGCATTGTGACCGCGACTTTCGACAACTATGACTTACCCGCAACAAACTAAGTATATGCAGGTACGAGAACCACGTTATTTGCCCGTTTGTACGCAACCCCATCCGTTACTTTTGAATGTCGCGCGTTATTTCGCTCCAGTTCGTAAAATTACTTAAAGAAAGCAGAAGGCGAGGCACAGATCGTGCAGAATGAAAGAAAGTGTGGAAAGGAGAAGGAAAAAAATAGACCTTAAAAGAGTACAACGGATATGGCGAGAAAACAAAACGTTCAGCCGCTTGAGCTCCTCGTAATTGCGATAAGTGGGTGGTACCCTCTTTGCCCGTCCGAGACTGCATTGATTCGCGGCATCACGATAAACGACGAGACCGTGCTTCGACGCTTCAATCAACGACTCCGTCTCAGACGTCCTCGTTTTCTCACACACAGGCGTCGTTGCCCATTCTACTGTTTCTTTTTTACGTTCTTTTTTTGTGTGGTTTTTGTTTTGTTTTTCTCACAATCGCGTCATCAGGGGAAGGGATGGAAAGAAGAAATTTGCAACGAAAAAAAGGAGCTTCACGCGTGCTCCGAAAGCAAACCGGTCAATAAGACGCCGCGGGCTATGGAGCCGTGGAAGGAAGTGCATGGCCTATGCGCTGATCGCTGCCCGGAGAAACTGCCGAATCAGTTTCGATTTTCTTACTCCTCGTTTTTACGTGAGATACGGAGGGACGGGGGGGGGGGTGTTTTGTTTTAAACAAGCTATTCAAAATAGCGATTTAAATTATATTAGATTTAGAAACTACCGATGGTACGTGCTTACACTATTGGAAGCGTGCGACAAGACAGTAGCGCCACGGCGCGGCTCCAGGACGAAACATTTTTAGCATATACCACGGCAGCAAACCTTAGTTTATACTTAATGTCAACTTACCTGAGCACAGCGTTATCCAAAAAAAAATTGGGGCTCCAATGTCCGCTGTGAAGGTGGTTGGACACCGAAGCTGTGATATCACCTGCAACGATTGCCCACTGCACTTTAGACCCTTCTTATAGCTAACGCCACCAAGTGGTGCTCCAGTCTTTACGTTCCAGAGTACTTTAGGTTTATAAAAAGAATTAACAAAGGCCGCCATAACACCGCTGCTTGAAATGTAGATGAAACGTTTAACCACCCATTCTCCAGGTGAACGCCAAAAAAACGTAGGAGTGCGAGATCTGCTAAAATGTTTCGAATATTCATGTAAGCCAACGTGCCTCCTCCAAATTGTAATGTTTTACAGTCGAAGGCCCTCGTTAAATCTCAAACTTTTTTGTCCGCGTAGCATTTGTGCTTTCTAGCTTTGGTAACGTAAGCAAGCTGAACAGGCTTGCAAACACGTTGCAAGTGGATGTCACTTGGGAAGAAAGCGGCAGTTCATGTTTGTAAACAGCAAAAGGGACTATATCAAATGATTGAGGAAAGAAAAGTAAATGCACTGTACCAAAACTTTTTTTATATATATTAAAGACTTCGTACGTGGCCGTTGCGGCGGCAGCATATGCAACCGCAATCTCTTCCGACAAACGCTTGCGGAGAGCGCTACGTGCTTCGCATTGTTAGCGGGGCTAGTGACGTCAGTCAATACTTCATACTCTGCCGTTTCCGTGGCAGCTTATGCAACCGCAATCTTTACCGAGAAACGCATGCGGGGAGCGCTTCATGCTTATGAGCTAAACGTGGTTTTGACACTTTTTGTGGTTTTTTACTGAAACAAGTGTCAAAACCACATGATAGGAGATAAGGCGCGCGCGAACGGCGATAAGGCGCGCGCGATGGTTTTCTGTCGACTATTTTGTCGGCGGACACAAAACTACCCGACCAACGAGTCATATACAGCTTCGCTGTAAAAGCCAGGGGCACAGTCGGCGCCTAATCTTCTTTTTTTTACAGAAGACCCGGACACTGAAAACACATATCACCTCTATGGGCTGACGAAAAGCGCCGCAATCATCTTAATTCGCAGTACGACTCATCAATCTGCCAACCAGCGAAGGACGTTCTGATAATAAAATGAACGAAAAGCACTTATTCTGTAGATGTTATTAATAGCTGGCACTGGTGAATGCCGTCCCTTAGTGTTTTCGAAATTGTCGAACACACAAAAGCCTTCCTAGGTGCACCTTCAGGCAGCAGAAAAACAAAACACACGAACGTGGCTGTGTGTTTTACCGCCGTTGCCGCTCACAACTGCGGTACACACGATTGATCCCGAGCTCCGAGCAACTCCTGCTGGTCAAATCACCGAAAAATACATTCCAGAGCCACGCCGGACGTGGGTAGGCTTTCGAGTGTCAAGGTGCCAAATATTTACTTCGGGGCTAGATCGAAAAACACCGTCGCGGGGGAAGGCGCCGAAGTGGCCAAGACTGCCGCGGACGCATTCGAATACGGCGAGCAAGTGTTCTCAAATGCTTCTTTGGCGCGTGGGAGCGCAAAGAGAGCGGCAGGCCAATCAGAGGGACAGCATAGAGAACGCGTACATAACGCATGATGACGAGGCAGCCAAGCTCGCGCCGCCATTGGTTGAGGTCGAGGGGAAACATACGTATGTGGGAGCAATTTGGTTGGAGGAGAGGGGGGAACAAACGCACGAGGGGCGCAAGGTGCTGACGAACTTGCTCGCCGGATAGACCGACACTCTGTTTACAAACAAGCCCGCGTTCGCCCACACCAGGCAAGCGCAGAAACCGGATTTGCGTGAGGTGAAGCTTCTACGCGTGCGCCGTGGCGACAACAGCGCCACCGCAGAGGCGTGACGTCAGAGCCGCGTGTTGGTCTATAGGGCGGAACGGGCAGCGCTTTACTACGCGGCGTAACGTGGACGCTGTCACTGGTGGCGCTGCCAACCGACTGCCAAAGTGAAGCGGCGCGCCCCCTATAGGAATCGGATGTTCCCAATAGAAAAAAAAAAAAAAAAAAAAAACACTGGCTAGGTGGCGCAAGACACCGCCCGATTTAAAGGGTTTAGTTTCACCCATCCATTCATCCATCCGCTGAAACGGCTCGAGACACTCTGGGCGTGGCTTATTAAATTCACGAGTTTCGCTCCCTAATTCCATCTTTTTCGTTCCCATTGGTTGATGATATGATCCCCCTGGAAGTGTAATCATAATAAAATTATGGGAACTCGCCACACGTCCTTGTGTTTATTGAGTTGTCGGGGAATATAAGAACGTAGCGACTGACTGTAATCGAACACGTAAAAGCATTGTTCGAGAACAGTTTTTTATGTGAATTTTTAAATGTAATAAATAGCTATTTCTTTCTATCTCTACGATGAGAGGCTGTTATTATTATGCACCGCCGTGTAGCTTCGAACGCAACGAACGCTAAACGGAACTTACTAAATTTCTTTGAGCGTCGATATTTCGATTTCTTTTTATTATTTAAGTGATATATTCTCCCATCTTAAACGTAACGCTTAATGCAATCTAGAGGACAAGGCACTGTATTAAAACTGGGCCCAAAGTGGTTCGCCACAATTATTAAATCGAATAAATAATGCGTTAAACGTAATGTCTTAACCTCGCAGTTGACCTTAACAATGCCTCAAAAACCAAAGCTGACAATGCAAAACCCAGAAAACGCACGGCAATATAAAAACATAGCATCGCTGGGAACATCTATACGGATTTTGGTAAGGGGTGGGGGTGGGATTCCGAGTCAGAACATCTATTTTGTTTTTATCGGGTAAACCCAAACTAATATGCTCTTTTTTTCATTCCTTTCTTCTTTAAGAAGTTTATGTAAGAACTAGGTAGCCTGAATTTGTTTAAATTTCAAGAATCGTCCCTATGGATGGTACTTGTTTACTTCTTTCCCTCTGCTAGTATATCCTCTCCTTAATCTGAATTTGTAAACTGGAAACAACGGACTCTAAGAATGGTTTCTGTTATTTTTTGTTCTTGCAGTACCTCTCATTTTCTTTTCTCTCTCTGTCTCTTTCTTTTTCCATTATCGTGGTGCCTTTCTCACACTTTTCAGCGGACTGACCCCGCACACTGGCTGACCTGATCGCACAGGTTAACGCCGGCGCGAAAGCGCGAGGAGACGTCGGCGGAGATTAATGTGGACGCAGCGTAGCGGGTGTGCTGCGTCCGAGGAGTGTCGGCGCAGCCTTATTAATCGCGCCTCTAAATTAATAGCCGAGCACAATTACTACGCGCTTTCCAGTGCGCCGCTGTTGCTGCTGCCGGCGCTGCCACGGCTGCGAAAAGCAACGCTTTTGAACCGGTATTAAATTTATTTTTCCTGAATTTTTTTTCTTATCGGGAACAATTTTTTTTTTCGAGATTCTTATTAAGAAGCAGAGAGGGTTGAGTTGAAAGATATAACATAAAACACATTTAGTTTTCTGCAAACTCGCTGACCCTCATTTCTCGAGGTTTAAACTTCGCTTCGCAAAGTGGGCTACTTGATTATCATTATTTTTTTATGCGGTGGTTATGGCGTAATTGCTTTTTGGAGGCTTTCGTCACTGGAAGTGGCCGGCAATACACTTGACGTCTGACGTGGTTGTCAAATGGAAAAGTATTTTCCGAATCATGGTCGACAAATCTGTAGCCTTCGAAAGCATTGTAATTGTAAGGTCTGCATTAAAAACGTGGTAAATAAATTTAAATCTGCTTTATTTTACTAGCTGCAAACACTTTGGGGTCTCAAATTATTTATATTGGGCAAAGATATATTTTTTGCACTTGTCCAATTCTCTAACCAAGAAACATTAAATGAAAAAAAAAATCACATAGCTTACCAATACAGTGTCGACCCACAGAAGCACCAGACAACCAATATTGTTCTCAGACATTCTTTCAGAAACCTTCTTAGGTTTTTTTTATTAGTTTTCACGGTGTGAAATCAATTTCAGTACTATCCTCCTCTTCAGCGTTCGGTCTGCTAAAATGTAAAGAGGTAGGAAGAACTTCCCTATTGTAAAATAGGTAGTGCAAGCTACCGCCCTATTGAAATATCACAGCGACTGTCACACATCCTTCATCCATCCATCGACTAGTTTTAATAGAGTGTGTTTGTAAGGAAGCTGGACTGTCGAGGATTTCCCTAGTCTCCAAAAAGCTGAGTTGATTTTTGTCCACATGAAAGCGTCGGTTTCTCTCGAGTTAATAACGGATTATATTAAATGTATATTGTATAGATGATGGAAATGACGGTAATCAAAAGTCGGTATAAGTAGACTTCACACGGACCTGGAACCGACTTAGGTGGCAGAGGTATGAGTATAATTACATCTGCAAGCTTTGACAAAATTAGCAACGTCGAGATGTCACCAAATCACAAATAGCCCGGAGTGTAAGCATGACCACCCTTTTCCGCGCAAGAGATAATCAAAAGTCGACTTACGCGATCCATGAGACTGGCCGGCATAACGGTGCTGGTTTGCTGCTCTGTGATTGAATGGATAAGTTTACACAATCCATGACAACAGTCAATATCAAGTTCTGAAAGGGGGTCCATACAGGTACAGGATTACCCCTCCCTTTTCACCCCAAAATATCATTGTTGTTTTTTGCGTGTTTTTCTTTTTTATTATGCAAAAATGAACCATTTCTGGCCGAATGCTCAGTTTCTCCCCAAATGTATAGCGCTAGTGGTGCGGATCAAATTTCAAAGTTGTATACATTGCCGTTATCCGATTTAGAACTTATAAGCGATTTTCGCAAATTTTCAATAGGAATACGGCGGCGGACAAATTTTGTGAATACACTGAGAAGAATGGCGTCAACTAACGGGAACGGGCCCCGTTTTTTCATTGAAAGTTTTAAAAAACTTACATTTTTTTTAAATTAAAATAACGGCTACGTCTGTAACTTTGATATCTGGCTCGGACCGCTAGCGCTACATTTGGGATGGGATTGAGCGTTGGGAGATCCGTAGTTTGTTTTATTGCGGTGAAAAAAAAGAAAGACGAAAGAATATTGTGTACATTTCTTTGAGAGACATGCTGTAAGTTCCTTTTACTCCAGCTCAGGGCTGTACTCTCTATGTGATCCCCACAAAGCGTATCCCACCGTCCTGCGCCGCGCTCGGTGACGTCACTAATCTAGAAATACAACCGGGGTCAGTCCCCGAGTAAATGCGCCGTGTCTCTTACGGCGATTGCTAGAGACCGCCAGTCGACCAGCGTTCTCGAGGGAAGGATCACTCAGGTTGGGGAGCCTGTTCCTTTGTACTTTTTGGCTTTTTTTCGTCCGTCCGGTGGTCGGCAGTTAGGTTCTGAGACCTCAGGCGGCACTTTCTCCTAGGCTGACGTCAGCCATGTGGCGTCGTCTGGGGAGCGCTGGATACTGTGCAGTGTGATGGGCAGAGTTATAATGAATCTAGAGTGATAATAGGCCAAAACTACGTAGATGTACTTTGATGCTTTTTTAAAGCGGTATTAAACTTCTAAAAAAATATTTCCGGTTCACGTGTGTCACTACAGAACGCATTTCTTTTTCCGAAAAATACTTTTTAGCGCGATACTTTTCGCCCCGATGCTCATTTTAAGTTTAAAACAATTCCCAATCATACTTCTATTTTAAAGTCAACGTCTAAAAAAAAAGCCCCTTTCAGCATCACCCCTACGTCTCACAAAAAAAATAATTATTTGCGCCAAAAATGTTTATTTTGTTCTTTATGTTGTCGTTGTAGTTGATGTTTCTTTGTAGTGTTTGTTGTTGTGTTTTTTGTTTTTTTTTAGAGGAGGGGGGTGGTACAGTTACTGCAGTTGGTACACATTAATTTCTTCGCACGCGTGGGGCGGTTGAACTGTAAATAAAAATAAAAACTCACAAATGCGAGATTAATTCGTTCGTCAAGGGTAACGTCACAGCTCAAGACGGCACCACTAAACGACGCTGTCCGCTAGCTTCCTCGTCCACGTCTGCTGAACAGGGAAAGAGGAACCCGCAACCCCGCGGGGATGAGGAAAAAGGTTCCTCGGAATGGGGAGAGAGAGGCCGTGTTGACGTTTCCCAGAGAAGTCCACTCTAGCCTGTCCCAGGGCCCTGTGATTCTGTGCAGAAGAGTAATGCAGCGGCCGACTGGATTAGCCCCTGACGGACCAGCGGATAGGGGACCCTGCTTCTCGTCTTGGTTCCAGTCTTCTTCCTTCTCTCTCTCTCTCTCTCTTTCACTTTTTTTCTCTCTTTCACTCATTCTACTACTTGTTTTCCTTCCTTACGTGCGTTCTCGCCAGTATCGGTCTTCCTTTTTGAGATGTAAATATTAAATTCGGAGGTGTACGTAATTGCCGATATGAGGACGGCTGGAAGGGGTACGTTGTGAATCGATAAAGGCGTCGAGTTCTAGATTCGCTAAAAAAAATTATGTCTCAAGATCAAGGCATACCTACTTTTGTCACGAGATATCAATTCGTTAACGCCGCTGCCTTATCTGGGTGTGTGTTTGCTATTTTACAAATAATGGCAACTCGATATAATAGACGCGGTTGCTGCTACATTGTTCACCTTTGTTAAGAATGGAACCTTCGGCAACCTTTTCCGAGTTTCAACGCTGCGGAAACGAGTCCCGAAACGAGTCCCGACGTGTCAGGACTGCCGGCCACCTGTCGAAGCCTGCCCAAAACGTGTCTCAACGCGTTCGTGACGTCAACGGGACGTGTGTGTGTGTGCGTGTGGGTTCGTGCGCTCCGGAAGGGGAGAGAGGCCTGGCCTAACTGCGGAGAACCTTGGCTATGACTCATTTCTGGCTACGACGCGGCGGACCCAGCTGCAAAGCACCTGGCGGTCGCACCTGCTGCCCTGGCGGAGAGAGAGGGAGAAAACGGACCCCTATATAAGGCGGGGCGTGAGGGCTCCATTTGTTCTCTCGGATTTGACGACTGTATCGCTACCATGTAATTAAACCGTTCGTTACGTTACCAATTCTCCCACCTCCACTGGACCCCTGGGTTCTTCACTTCGGGGAATGGTCGTCGTCACGAGCCAGGAAGCTCCCGGACGTGCGGCCTAAGCCCCGCCTCGAACACCTTCTTGTAAGTGTTTTATTAGGAGAGGGGGCGTCAGCCGTAAAATATCTTTCGCTTGGGTAATGACGTGCAGGCGATTTGACAGCTCTGTTGATAGATACTTGTATCAGGATATTTGAACTACAATACTTCATTTTTTTTTCTTCTTTTTTTGTCACCGCGTCATGCATGGGTAATCCTGACAATCAACATTTTAGACTGCGAAGAAAACAGAAACTGAAAAGTGAGTCCAACACTCTAAAGCTTATTTATTATGGACTGGCACCCCTGTAGGGCAAGCGTTGTTGTTTAAGGCGGCACGCTGAATCTGGTAGCTTTAACTCCGCCCACAGATAATTTGGAATGCAGTTCATCTAAATTTTCTTTAGACCAAATATACTTTCAGAGTGCACAAATAAAAAAGTAGCGTTGCCACAGAAAAACACCACACATCCCGTTGCACCCGAAGCGCAGTAAGTCGAGCCAGGAACAGGTGTGGTCGATCTGGGGACCTCGACCACTCGATGTTTCATACGCTCCACACCAGGAGTATCTGCGGCGTTCCGGGAAGCACTGGAGCGATGCGGAGAGCAAGTTCGTCTGCTTCTTTTGCGGGGGTTGTGGTGACGCCAGAACGCCGAGCTTTGATTGGTTCTGAATGAAGAGAGTGGGTAGACCTTAAGGCAGCTTGCTTTGAGGTCTACCCACTATCCTTCAATAAGAGCCAATCAGAGCTCGGAGTCTTTCTGACGTCACCGCAACTCCTGCAAAAAAATCAGACAACTTGCTCTCCGCATAACCGGCTGAACCAATCACGAACAATAAATGCACCGCGATCCCGCGTTTTCTTTTTCTTGCGTTATTGATGTTTTGCGTGAAGGACGTCGAGTGCCATGACGATGCACTTTTGGTGCTGCTTAATTAGCTGCATGAGATTGTAGTGCGTGCTTTTTTCGGACTTAGTGTGAAACTGAGTATGGGCGGCGTGCACGACCAAAAGCGTCGCTGTAGTCGACCTTCCAGAATCGGCCACACGCTCACCAGGGCGTCTTGAGTACGACGAATTCTACTTTTATTGTGGATATAATAAAGGAATGTCAGACTATTTAACTTTAGCGGTCATGGTTTAAAGGCGCGATGATTCCAAGTTTCCGCCTCACCTTTTATGCACACTCGCGAAATTGTCGCTGGCAATTGATAATCCATCTTGTGACGTAACAGATAGAAACAGTAATGGGGAGCCGCCGAAACATTGTCAGGAATATCGTGGGTTAGCATGAAGCACTTTGTGTGTGTGTAAAATAATCGAACGAGTAAAGCCTTCTCAAAGTAGCAATACCCACGCTCACGCGCCCCCCGTCGTTGATGACGCTGTGCAACGAAATATATACAATCTCGTTCTTTCGCATCTCCCCGGCACAGGTTTCAGCTAGCAGAGAAGAACAAACGCGTTTCCAGCGACTCGGATTCGCTGGGGAAAAGACAAAGCTGGAGCTATGGTACGGCGTCCTTCGCCGGTACGCCGTGCCCGTGGCAGGTTTTGCTATCGGCGGGTTGTGCCCACGTCTTTTGTCTTGTTTCGCTGGAAAAGAAGGCAAGAAAACAGGGCGGGCTAACACCGAGGGGTCACGCCAAGGAGCGATCACAGAGGCGCAGCTTCGAGTCACGCTTGCGGACGCGTGATCCCAACGCTTCCATGCGCCGTCTTTGTTTTGGGGCCGGTGCCAGGCAGAAGGGCCCATGGCCGCCCTTTTTTGCGGCCTAATCTCGAGCTGTCGGTGCGATGCGTAGATAGGAAGAGATCAGCGTAAACGCCGCTTCGTTATTGCGCTGGTTTCTAGTGTGCTAGTTACGTGACATCATGACATGACGTCATGTTGTCACATATCGTGATATGACGTTCGGTCACGTGACATAAAGTCCAGGGACGCCGTGACTGGAAAGTAGAATGCCTCAATATTGCTAGGCAAATCTGCGGAGACCACTCAGTCGTCTGCTAGTGGATCCGCCATCTTGCCTCCCACTCTTGGCAGCCGTTCATGAGCCGTTTACGCAGTTATTAAGCGTTACCACCCGTGGTATGACGCGCGGCAATTTTAACTACTCGCAGCGTCACGCATTTCCTCAAGTATATGCTTTCGGTGCCGGTCAGGAGGCAGGAGGCGGATAGTGTTCGTGGTCAGAAAAGGCGGTGCTATCACTCCGGAGGTCTGTCGCCAGTCTAGCAAGGCGCAGCCAGCAAACGACATTGTGGAAATCTACGGTGGAGTAAAGCCCCGTGATAAAATCCACTCTTCACGTTTCTTACGAGTGCCGACGACCATTGTTGTTCGAAAGCACGAGGCATAATACGCGAGCGAGTGCTCCGCCGCCCTTCGCCTCCAGGGGCCGCTCATTTCAGTGATGTGGTTTCAACGTCCGCAGGCGGCACGGGCCTCATACTTTTGCGGATTTTATGCTACTTGTAAGAAAAACACGTCAAGGGGCTTTAAAGTGGTGTAAAGCCCCTTGATGTGTTTGTCTTGCAAGTAACGTCGAATTCGCCAAAACACGAGGTCTGTGCCTCGTGCATCCCTTAAGCGAATCGTGGTGCAATACTACACTGTACATAAAAACGGGGTAGTGTTTGAACCGGCTCGAGTCGGCAATGGGAACTTGTGAGGCTGCGCATGTAGAAAATATTCGCGGCGCTGCAGTTGACAGGGCAGCAGAAAGTCGCTGCAGTACGCACGCGCGGTGCACGCGCACAAACACCACCATACTTAAACGGGTTTCACATGCTGCGATTCCGTGGCCGAAATCCCTGCCGCTAGCGGCGCGGCGGCAGGGATCGCGAGGTTTCATTTCCCATGAGCGTTTTGTGCCGTTGCGGTGGCTAATGTTGCTTGCAGGAAACAGTTTAATGCCTTAGTTTTCAGTTTTCCCTTTAATTTCACCTGAATAAAACAGCGTTTAAAATACTAAATAGCCCTTGGTCTTACTTGTTTCTGTTTTTTTTTTTTTTAAACTTCGTTGTCGCGGACGATGAAACCTCGGATCATCCTCGACAGCGTCAGGGGCAGCGCCTTCCTCGAATGTAAAGACTCCAACTGATACGGCCTACCTGAACCTCCTGGAAGGCGTTGCAGTAATTACTATTTCACAAATGGGGATATGTGCTCATGACCCGGAGTATATCCATCCACGGAGACTTTGGTCCCATTGTTCCTAAATTCTTTGAGCTTCGAGTCCCACAAAAACCCGACGATTTGACACTTCACTGATAAGCAGTTCATTGAATTGGGCACGATACATTTTGTCTTACTTGGTGCGACGATCTGTGTTGGAAGGGACACGTCAATGTCGCTAAGTCCTTCTTCTTCTTCTTCTTTTGTTTTTCTCACTAGCGCTCGCACAAGCCGCTTCCAATTAGCGTCTCTTGCGCTCGCTACAGTTGGTACTCAGGTGAGGAAAGTAAAACAGCCCCGCGTAATTCATTGCAATCCCCATCGTCCATAATCTCCTGAACAGTTCCGACGCGACTGCTGAAGCAGAGAAACTCGACCCGCCGGAAAGAAGAAACCGCAAACCAGTCGCTTGCGTACCTTCTCTGCTTGTCGTCTGCTTCAAAAAAACGTGAAAACGCCGCCGTCCTCTGCGCCAGCTTTCCCGCAATGCTCTCTTTCCTGTCATGTAATTTCCCGGCGCACTGCGAGTGGCCAGCGCGGAAGCTGCCGCTTTCCCGCGGCGAAAGATTTGCAACCTGGTGGAACCGTGCCGCTCAGCCGCTGCGGCTGGCCAGAGCGCCTCGACGGCAGAAATCGCGCCGCTCTAGGACCAAAATCGCTGCATGTGAAACCCGCTTTACTCTACTGCCGATGTGCCGCGGTTTCGACACCTATCGCAATCTGCACCACACGCCTCACACGAGCCGCACCGATCCCAGCACTACCCCGTCTTCTAGTACACTGTAGCAAAACTGAACTGCGAATCTTTGGTTGGTTTGAGGTCTCTTCGTACGAGTGAAGTAAGCACGTGAGATTGCCTGCATGCGCGGGTGCGTGCTGCACAGGATCTAGGTTTGCCGTTGTCGGTATTTTCTGTTTCTCGCTCGAGTGGAGGTTCTCCCGCTGTCGCTGACAGGATGCGAACTCCAGAGAGGTGTTTCAGTTGTCTAACCCCTGGCGTGAGCTTCCCACTTTCGATAAGACTTGGGTGTCTTGTGAGCTTCGAGCATGCAGGCGCAGGCAGAGCACCACAGAAGGCAATGGGAGCGTGCTGAAGGCTGTGTGTTCGTGAGAAACGCCCTGCAGTTCTCGTTCTATCGATGGCTATAGGGCTTAACACATTCGATCACCGATTCCCTCAAATCACCAGAGGTCGGACCCTCATAGGCTATATTTAGCTACTCTGAAGAGTACAATCGATTTTTTTATCCCACAACACGCGAACTATTCACGTACGCAAACCTGCCATAGTAATGCTACCGCTCATACTCGATAGTAAAGCCAACAAGAGGCTCCCGTCTCTATGTTTCTTATCAGACTAAGTGATGTTCCTAAAGACCGGAACAAGAGCCGAAGGAGCCCGGCCGTTCGACGCCCACTGGTCCATCTCAAGAGACACCGAACGATTACGCACGTCTCTAATTAATATGAATGAGGTAATGGCCGGTGCGTAGGAAGAAGCTATCGCTTCGGCTTAATTTGGGGCCTAAGATATGCACAGGCTTCTCGCTAAAAGGTCGGCTCGCCCGGGCGATAAGACCCGAGTACACTGGCTGCCTTCCCATCTACTCAAGCGGAGCAACTAAGAAACAACGGTGGCAGCTTGTTTGTTTGACGAACGTTATTGCGTCATATCTATTCGGTGCCTGTTTTAGCTATCGGGTTGCGCCATTTGCGAAATTGGTCGTGGGAACATCGTCGTGTCTTACTGGGTTCTGCGCCTTTAAGACCTAAAATTAGGAGTTGTAAATCGCTGGCTAAATGTTTTTATAACTTCTCGCGTGTAGACGTACCTCTCCCTGTGAAAATATTCGCAACGTCCTCGTGTTTGTTTGTTTTAAATATGCTAGCATTTTTAGTGTGAGTTGATAAGGTACTCCTTACCGTCACACAGTATTTGTATGTCGTTTACTACTCTCCGCTAATGCAGAGTTATCCTCAACTATTTGGTGCCTTAGCGTGGTTCATATACTGGTACTTATGTTTTCCCCAAATGTTCGGTGCCATCTATTGGCAAATCGCGAAGCGTGATTGGTGGTCTTCATGAAGTTATTTTACCAGCAATTACGCCCGAATCGGTGTTGCAAACGATGGCGGAACAAAACTACAGCGTGTTGCCAATAAAACAGTGGGCTGGGCCCGGCTCCAGACTGCCGTTCCTCCGCAGCCACACTGCCTATACATAATACGAAAGACACGGCGTTCTTCGCAGACATTTATGACAGAATCATCTGCGGACACTCCTGAGGCATATTCAAAACGTACGTTTTATTCTGGCGTATGCATGCCTCGAATAGTTCTGCAGACAGTTTGTGTACGACCGATGTCATACACGGAAGAGGCAGACCTCATACAGAGTCCTGTCTTCTCATTGATGTATTAGCACTGTGACCGCGGCTTTAAGAGCAACCAGCCATTGCGCCTATCGCCACCACGCATGCGCAGAGACGATCTCACCTTCCTTCCTTCAAAATAGCTTCACGCATGCCCCGATTCTTGTCATCCTTCTGCGGAAAAAAAAATTATATTGCGATTAACACTGTGTATCTTCTCGGCCAGCACGCGTTTCTCAACTACCAGAAAACTATGTTTGAAAGTTTCGGCAGGTCAGGCATTTCTCAATCCGCGGACCATCCGTCTCAGCGGGGATTCTGTTTGCGGATCGCATCCCGCCGTCCGAGAGAACAGCACACCTACCTTCTCGCGATCCGCTTTGCGGTCGGATTAAGGGATAAGGGTCCTTCTAATCGCCTTAATCTGCTAAGCAGAAGGACGTGATTAGGTGTCGGATTCGGCGTTCTTAATCCGCGTCGTCGATTCTGGCGGCGTCCTTAGAGATTCGCCGCGTATTGACGCGCCGCTTCGGTGTACCCAGTGTTGGCAATAACGTATTACTATAGTAACGGTGTTACCGGTAACGCGTTACATTGTTCAGTAAAGTAGTAACGCATTTGTCACAGTAACAAATAACGTATTTACATTACTTATTTTCAGCATCGCGAAACGTAGTTATATTACTCGTTACATCCTTCCATGACTTAAGAAAAATTGCACTTCAATATTTCTAGTGTTACTAGAAGCTAAATCATAGGAATTCTTGCACTCATCCCACATAACTTCAAAAGTTATTTCTCTTTTTTCTAAACGTAATGCAGAAGTAACGTGGGTTACTTTTTATCCGTAACGCGTCCCTTTTAATTGCAAGTAACGAGTAACGTATTTCGTAACTTTCTTTTTTTAACTCCTACAATAGTGGGCGCATAAGACGCTTGCAAGCACGGCCTCTGGGCACCGCCATCTTGATTATAGCGCTTGTAGATCGTCTCATAGTCAAGCCTTGCTAAGGCATGCCCACAATTGCGAAACTGCCTCCCAAACAAAACATTTTCCATCCACTGTGGCCACACTAGCCTTAGAAGCGTGTAATCTTGCTCATATCCACTAACTTTTTTTCATTTAGCTTCGTGCCCACCTACGTTCTTCACATATCCGGTCTGAAAGGTAAGAAGAAACAACGCAAGATATTACAAACCAAAAAAAAAAACCACGAAAAAGTAAAAAAAAAAAGCGAGTAACAATTGCGGTTAATAAGTGAGCAAATTCCAATGGCGTGGCGGTGACAAAACTGTGTTTCCCTTCCTACCAGAATCTTCGCATTCAAGGTAGCGGCGCCCACGCAGAAAATGTCCATACTCTGGATTGAGTGCTCTCTTGCCAACCTCTGTTGAAGTTTCTGCCCAAATCGATGCATCATAATTTCAGAAATTATTGCTTAGCTGAAAGCGTTGAATTTCACTAAGTTAGATTAGAACGAGCAATCTCCAGGAAGTGTTCGCTGGTGAATACGGCTATCACTTTCGGCTGGTAAAATAGCAGCAAAGGGGATTTTCTGGTCAGGTTACTGGCACAGGGGGCAAGAAGCATGGCAGGAGGTACCCATCTCTTCAGCCGATTTCGCTCAGCAAACGCAAGCCTTGTCTGATTTTTTTTTAAATTTATTGTTCAACACGATGTTTTTTTTTTCCGAAATGAACTTTACAATCTGTTTCTAAAGTACACAAATGCTCCTTTCATGCACATATTAAGACTCTTTACCCTCTTTTTCTGCGCAAAAGCGCACTTCAAATATCAAAGTGATGATAGTCTTACGGCAGCCACTTGGCTGTCTCGGCGCCAACTAGTTTGGGCTGCATAGTCCAGACTAGCGCAGCTTCCAGATAGTTGTAACGCTGTGAAAGCCCCTTACGCGAGCGCGTCGCTTCATTTTGGCGTCTGTTTCGCTCGAGAGCGCGTGCGAATGACACGCAAGACCATAGCCTCGTCTACTGGCAGTTCGACGACGTAGCCATAGAGTGCCCGGTCGCAGATTTTGGAGCGCAAGGGGTAGCACAGAACGTTTCTCGGAGAACCCGGACTGTCAGCGCACAGTGTTTACAGCGGCGAGGACCCGAAACGTGGTTTTCAAATCCGACGAGGAAAGAAGCGGTGGCGCGAGGAACGCGAGGATCACGAGTGGACATTCCATCGCTCGGTAAATGTGTGTTTTGGCGTCTCGCCGCAGCGGGGCGCCCGCCACGTGGCTCTCCTCTCATCCGTTGTCTGCCGCTCTATTTTTTTAAATTTAGGCGGCCGCGTCTCGTGGTGATCTACCAGGCTGTGTCAGTATAGAGGAGGCTATGGCAAGGCAAAGCCTCATGTTCTCGCAGCAGTGCTAAGCTGCAGCACTCGGGAAGCTACGCTAGCTTTGAGGACGTAGCAAAAAACAGTTTATGTGAATTTTGTTTTTATAAGTACATTTTTTTACAAATAGCCGATCGTGAGGATAAAAAATAATTAGTGAGAACTTTAGCCGTCGGGAGAAATGCCCGCATTTACTAGCAAACCGCCCCAGACGTCCAATGCAGGTGCCCTAGTAAACTCAAATTGAACCATGTCACTGAGAACAAGGCAAAATTTGCCAATAGGTTGGCTCCGTTCCCCGCGCGCGCGATCCAAAGGGACCTCGTGAACGGCCACAGAAAATCATTCTGCGAGGCTAACGTTTCCGTCTCTTGTTCGGGCATTCTTCTATTCCGTGCCCGATTCCCTCGCCTCTTTTCTTCTTTCCTTTTTGATTTATGTGGTTTTTAGCCTTCACTGTTTTCGTGCTCCATCCGAAGAGTGCGCGCGGGGTGGAGTGCAAAAGCCATTCCCCAATTTCGCGAGCCTACACGAACCGATTTCGGTCTGATCTTTGGTTGTCTGACTGGAATACGTCACGTGAAAAAAACGCATGAAAAAAATAGCAAACAAAAAAAAAACGATAAGAAAACAAACGTTGCTGGTTGCTCGCGTAGATCTCGGCATTTTGCCTCCCCCCACCTCCCTTTTTTCTGTTGTTGTAGAAAACTATGCTATCATTGTTGCATGCAAAATTCGAACTCAATAACTCCATCGATTTTACATATACTTTCTACTTGAACTTTTTATCCTTTTTTTTTTAATATACACTATTTTTTTATTTTTTTTTTTTGGGGGGGGGGGTAGAACGACCATTCGCTTGATCTATCCTCGGCTATTTATTCATGCAGTGCAATATAATACATGAAATTTGAAGCCTTTCCATTTTTTTTCGCGTATCTTTTTCTTTTATATTTCTAATATAGGTACAAATTTGCCCACGTTCTTTTTTTTTTCCCGCCATCGCGCCTTGAAATGCATATATATATATATATATATATATATATATATATATATATATATATATATATATATACGTGTGTGCACAAATTTGAAGAGTTTGGTTTACTGTCTCGACATATAGTATAAATACAGCTTTTGTTCCAGCGACTCCGGGATGTACTGTTTCTTTCTGTGCGCGACGCATTATGAAAGCTGAAGCTGTTGTCTGTATATGGATCGCATCAATATTGCTCTTTTCTAAAGTATATCGACACCGTTCTTTTATTTTCTAATTTTTTGGCGCCAAGAAGAAATATTTTAGATTAATTTTTTTTTTTTTTTTTGTATCGATTTGTTGATTCCGCTTGTGATAGGCATATATTTTTCCCAGGGTTCTGCCTTTTGTTAGAGTCACAGCAAAATTCTTATCTTTCTAGTTTGGAGGATGGTATTAAAAGGACCCTTTTGCGTGTGTTATATTTTTTTTTTTTTCGAGCAGAAAATATACACTTTAAAGAGGGAAAGAGAGAGAGAAAGAAAGAGAGAGAGTGATAGAGGAGCAAGAAAGAGGTGCACGTGACGAAATGTCTCCAGCTCGGCCATTTTCCGCTCAGCGCCTTTCCACGGCACTCTTAAAAAAAAAAAAAAAAAAAAAAAACGCAGGGCAAAAAAAAAATGGTATGTTAAGAATTGCGAAAAAAAAAAAAAACGGCGACGAGCTCTAATCTCTTCCGCTTCCGCGAGCTTTGATGCGCTTTTCTCGTAGCGAAATGTAAACAATAACAACAACCAAAAAATGCATTCCAGCGTTTTTCTCGGTCTCTGCATCCCGTCCCATCCTCCAGTCTTCTATTTACATTTTTTTTTTAATGCGAGAGGTGGAAAGCGTTTTTGAATTTTCCGACGCCGGGAAGAATTTGATCGGAGAGTACGAAGACAAGGTGTTTTGTAGACAGTCATGTCGCTACAACTTCTATAGTCACTTAGAACTTAAGAACGACAGGGTGTGATTACCGTTACGTTCAGACCACTTGCTTTGTGATTGGTCCTTCGGCGTCGTTACGAGGTAACGCCGTGCTCTCATTGACCGTGGAGCGATCATAGGAGGTCTGTACTCACCCTGTTGTATGTTCCTTAAACTGTTCGCCGACCGTACTCCAACTCAACTCTCTGACGCTACTCCACTGCGGTGGAGCTGCTGTCGGTTCTGCGCATGCGCAGTGCCCACACCTAGAGTGGGCAAAGCGGGTTTCTTTGTAAACACTGCGTTGGTGTACGTGTAGGCAGTGTTGGCGGTAACGCGTTACAAGTAACGGCGTTACCGGTAAACGCGTTTCTTTTTCGGTAACGTAGAAGCGTACTCGTTACTTTTCAAAACAGTAACGGGTAACGTACTTACGTTACTTGTTTCGAGTAACATGTAGCATATTTACGTTATTAGTTACTTTTTCCTCCCAAGACTTAAAAAATTGACCGCATCTCCACGTGGTGAATGATGTTGCTTGGGGCGAAGCTCTGGTGGTGCTTGTCTGCGTAGACGCAGAGCCGCAGCATGCTGAGCCTTTTCATTCATGTCAGTAGGAGAATGTGTGGTTTTCTTCTTTTTCTTTTTTTTTTTCTTCTTTTTCTTTTTTCATAATTTTTTTCATCTTTTTTTTCCAATTTTTTTTTGCCCTACACGAGCACGTGAGCATGTGCTCACGTGCTCGTGAGCACGTGATCTCACGAGCAGAAGCACGAGCACCCGACGCCGGCCTACGGCGGACAACGGACGGCGGACGGACATGGCCAGCCCCTAAGGAGCTTCGCCCCTAAAATGATTACACTTTTATTTTCTTCGTGTTTCTTGGCACTAAGTCATGTGATTTGGTTTAGATTTTGCGTTTATCTTTCCATTTTCTCTCGTGAGTATTTAGGTGAAACCGTAGAAAAGATAATTATGTTCAGTTTCTGCATGAGCGTACTGCTTCTTGAAATATCGGGCTTAAGCATACCTGGGCTGTAGCCCGAAAACAGTAAAACATGATAATTCACAATGTAAAAAAGTACTCTCGCCCATCGCAAACGAAGAACCGAAAGCAATCTCTGTAGCACGGTCGCATAGTGCGGGTAAAATTGTGCCGTCACGTACCTGAGGACGAAGTGCGACGTGGTTAATTTTCATAGCCGTCGTGGTTGACGTCGTGGATGTCACGGACGACTGCCATCAATGATCCGAGAAGTAGGTGGGTAAGCGTGGTGGACGTTTCTAAAACCATCCAGCACTACGCGTAGAAACTGGATACTGCCAAAGTGAGACTTCGCATAACGCGAGGAATGTTCGAAAAGAACTCTTTTGATGCATACGACATGGCCCATGGGCCTCCACCCTGCGACGCGCAATTATTGCAGGTATGCCTGGGCTGGCCTCTGCTTTCCTCGCGAGGCGGCACGACCGACGGGACTTCCCGATTTCTCTCTCCTTGTGGCAAGGGGGGCGATAAGAAAGGTTTTTCTCTTCTTCGAGCACGCGGCGACGAAGGGAGACGAAGCCGAAATCTTTGCAAAGGGTCGCCCGTAAAGCTATCGCTTTATGAAGCAACGCGAACGTAACGTGCGTTACTTTTGATCGGTAACGGTAACTCATTCCTTTGATTTTGAGATAACGTAGATTGAAAACGCGTTCCTTTTATATGCAAGTAACGAGTCGCGTATTTCGTTACTTTTTTCGGTAACGCCTACAACACAGTGCGTAGGGTGTGTGGCGTTCTTTGCTGCGGTGGCACCTGGGGAAGGATGAGCCCTTAGTTTTTTAGTGCCTGGGGTGGCTGGTGCTTTTAGTACAATTGTACCTAGGGCAGACTTTTGCATGGAGACAAATTACGTCACACCATCGTCTCTTTGGGACGCTGAGCCCGCTTCCCTTTTGCACCACCCGGACACAAAGCCCTTGCGCAAAATTTTCTGGGTCACCGATTGAGGGAAAGCGCTTTTCCTGCCTTTTTTTATTCCTTCTCGTTCCGCGCGTTTTTTACGCCACTTGTCTCTGCTCCTCTCTTCCTTGCTATTTCCAATCCTCTCCGCTCCGCGCCCTTTCCCACGCCACCTACTTCTGCTCCTCTAGTTACTGCATACTGGGTTCGTAGCTCAGTCAGCAGCGCACTCGGTCTTTACGCCACTGACCGGAGTTCGATAACTGCCACCGGCTGCCGTTTTTTATTTTTTTCAATATAGTTTGGCGGTTACGGACTGACAGCCCTACACATTTGGTGCCTACGCGACTCCTGAGATTGGTTGGCCCATTAAAGCTACTGCTTTAAAAGTAAAACGTAAAATGGTCGTGACCGCGTCATACTTTCCGGATTAATTCCAATGTGGCTTTGGGAATAGCTGCCTCTTTTATTACAGCGTCCTGGCTATATGTTAACAAAAACAAATAGGGAATTGAACTTTTATTTTTACTTGACTTTACGAAGAAACTGGTTTGTTGATTTATCGATTTATACGAGAGCACCAGCATGAAAAGTCTCAAAAAAAGAGATATTTTGGTTGGAGTTTCACGCGGTTTCCCAAGCGGAAAAACAGCGTGGGTAGCCACGACTTTGCCATCCAAGCGCAGCATCGCCAGAAATTAAGAGCGTGACAACTGCGGATGCCACACAGTTTCTATTCAGAAAAAATCGTAAGGGTGCAGGCGAGCTGGTGAATATTAACCATGTTGAATTAACCTGAGACTGGGGTAGAGAAGAAACATCAAAACGTAGAAGGGACAGAAAATAGACAGGACGACCTTCTACGTTTTGATGTTTCTTCTCTACTCCAGTCTCAGGTTAATTCAACCTGGTTTCTATTCAGCTTCTAAGTGCTGTAGCCTCTTTCTTTAAATCACCCCCTCCCTTTCCTTCCTTCCCCCCTTTCCTGAAAAAAAAAAATATATGATCGTTTCATCGACACGCATTCGCATGCCCGGGAAAGTGAGCTAACGTGTCCTCCTCCTCTACATATCGCGTACATGCGCGTGATTAGGAATTTTTCTCATCTGCCTTTTGCACAGACGCACGCGGTTAGCGGGACAATGCGCTTAATGGGATTTTTTATTACTAAAAGGCCCCTAAGCTTTGAACTCTCCAAAGAACTTGGTCCGTCGCACTGCGCATGCGCAGTGCGACACCCCATGCTGTTCGGGCGAATCCTTAAGCGTGGGGGCCTACGATGTCCACAACCTACACAAGTTGTCGTTCATCACAGGTCAATTCGGAGCGGTGCTTATTAAAATTGCAATAATAATTTTATTGTTTTATTTAAGATATCAGCACGCTGAACACACGAGTTCGCGTTGTTCGTAACAAAGAAGTCATCGGCTACTTATTTCTTTTCACTGTTCCAAATCCCCCCCCATAAATGTCAAAGATAATTTTAAAAAAAACAAAAAAACAGCTGTATTATGGAGGCAGAATAGGTTTGAATCCAGAAAGCGGTCGAAAGAGATAGGAGAACCAGATGAAGAAGCCACTCTAATAACCCACCACGGATCTTTAAGCCCTTCGTTATTCGATATTGCGTACTCCCATTTCATGTCCATAATGCCGAGATACAAATTCCGCCCCCAGCGGCATCGACTCCGCGCTGGCTCGTCTCAATTTGGGGGGAGATGCCTCCTCACCCATTGCCTGCCATCTCTTTGATTCCCGGTGTCCTTTCTATTTGCGTGGTTCTTAAGTTTCGATCCGTGCCAGACTTTCCAACTCGGTCTTCTATATGCACACGGGGAAAGAAGGGAAGATAGAACCATGTCTCTCTTTTCTTGTTTCTTTGTTTTTGTAGCTTCGCTTACTCTGCGTCTTGGCCGCTGTATAAGCAATAGATCTAGAGATATGTGCGTGCATGGTGGCGCTTGCGTGCGTGTACACGCGCACCAAGCATACGCCAGTGTCTGGTTTCAATCACGCTCACTGTTGTCTTTATATTGTTGTTGTTGTTTCATTCGAATTTCAACCCAATGATAAAAATAAAAGAAGCTCGCTGAATCCACGCTGCTTGTTTGTAAAGGAAGCAAAACCGAAACAAAGATTGAAGTGTAGGCAGGCAAAAAACTCATAAACATGCGGAGGAATGAAGGGAAAAAAAGATAAAAAAAGCATCCGGGATGGTGGAAGACAGAGATAGAGGATGGTGCACACAACTTCATCCCAGATGCACGCCACGCGTTCTGACTGGGCGATTCTTAGGGAAATTGGAGGTCCCTGTTCTCTGTGGCCTTTAGTTTTCACTCACTCATTTTTATTCGGTCTCTCTCTCTCTGTCTCTCTCTTTCTCTTTCGTTCTCTCGCTCCCTTTTTCTCCGTTCATATCTTTCTGGTCGTCACATAGTGTAACATGGAGACCGCGCTTTCTTCGGTTATTAATGTACCTGCGGCTCGCGTAAGGACACACCGAAATAGACGGTCTTCTCTTCATTCCAGCTCCTGGTTAGAACGTTTTCGTTGTTGACTCCACTACGTCGACTATGGGGAAATTACACTTTATGTCATTCTCGAGCCTCGTCCTGCAGCGTTAAATTTGTCTATATCGTGTAATCTTTTAAATAAAGGTTTTCCTTAGCTCCAAACATTTCTGTAACGGCGCTGACAAATTGCATGCAATTTTGTTGAAACGGAAGATTTGCCCTAATTTACTTCAATTCTGGTATAGCGGGAGCATATTTAATTAAACTCGTACAAAATGATAAAAACAAAATCAACTTCGACCTTTTATTGCGTAGCGGTTAAGTCCAAAATGTGATGAAGATAAAGTATTTTCAGCGTTTTGAATAGTTATGACTTCAATTATTATTCGTTTTGTCTTGTTCTTTTTCTAAATTTATAATGTGTTAAACGTGGCAAGAACGTAGTGCGCTGCGAGTGGGTCGTAGTTCTCTAAAGCAGCTCGTTCACGCTGCTTAATACATCATACAAACGACCGTCTGCAGACATAATAGGGAGTTTTAGGGAACCGTTTTCACACATCCGACACGGCACGACGGGCCCTCCGCTACCAACGGCGCTTACGCGAGTCTTCTGTGGTAGCACATGCACTGTGCGTACCGGAGGGTACGCACTGCGCATGTGCTACCACATCCGACACGGCATGTGCCGTGTCGGATGTGTAAAATCGGTTCTCTAAAACTCCCCAATTCCTGCCATCGAGCCTGCAGCGAACATCGCGTATCTCTTGTATGATGTACGAGCCCTGTGGCCGCTGCTCAATACGTTCAACGTCGCGTTGTCGGGCACAGGTCATGTGTACCGTGCAAACGAATTGCAAGAAGCGGAAGTGTGCGGGTGAGCTGGTCGGAAAACATCGTAATCAAAACACCTCTACACGGAGGAAACTAAAATAACGGACAATACGTTATTTCATTTATACTCCGTGTCTCGGGGTTTAGATTATGATGCAACTTATTACACAAGCTGTAACAAGGTATTGAACTCGGCGAGTTTGTACACGTTTGACATGGTGGGTGTAACAGCTTCAAAAAACGAGGACGAAGACAGCTGTTGTCCTGTCGTGTCTGTTCCTTTCTTCGTCCTCGTTTTTGAAGCTGTTACACCCACCATGGCAAACTTATTACACGTTTGTTACGACCACCCGCTATATAGGATCGAATCTTCTTTTAGAAATTTAATGTAACGCTCTTCCACTTGGATAGTAAAAAAAAAGATCTACGGTGTTTTTTTTTTATAATTAAGAGTTACACACGATTTGTTGAAACCTCTCTCGGCGTTTTTTGACCGAGAAACTGTAGAACAAAAACAAAAAAACCTAAAACACAAACTACCACGTCCTTTTTTTTTTAATTATTATTCGGGAATTTCAAGGAATTAACAACCAATCCAATACTGTCAATTTTGACATATATATATATATATATATATATATATATATATATATATATATATATTGTGACGCAGAAGACGGCAACATTGGGGCAGTGGCGTGCCAGACCATCACGTGCCACGCTCCGCGCGCACGGCCCTGCTTCGATAAAATCCTTTTTATCTCATTGACTGGTCGTGTCATTGTCATTTGCTGCCGGCCGCACATGTTCGTAACAATATATATATATATATATATATATATATATATATATATATATATATATATATATATATATATATATATATATATATATATATATATATGTCGGTCATCACCGCGTCATCATTCAAACTCTGCTAAGCTATAATAAAAGCGCGACAAAAAAAAAGAGAATAAAAACGAAGGTAGAAAGGAAGGTAGAAACCTACCAAGTTGAAATACAAGTTGAACGAACGGTGGCTATAAAATCATATTATGCAGGCTCCCATACTCATCACAACGATGTGTATACGCACATACGATACAAGTAACTGATCCGTACGGTCAAGCTAGCGTTTTCCTCTCTTTGTTCTTGCGTTTTTATTTTCCGTTTGCGCGTGGGTGCTGCCCTTTGGATTCTTGTACAACGCAAGGAAGAATCGAGCGAAACGTACAGATGGATGATAACAAACAAAATCAGCAACAACATCATCTTTTTCTTTTTTGCTGTTGCATGGTGAAGGTATATCTCTGGTCTCATCGCGAGATGCACGCCACGCTGCAAAAAGTAATAAGAGGGAACAAGACCCCGCAGAGAACCGCCCGCGTTCGGGGTCTTCATTTCTATCAACTACCCAAGCCAACGACGAAGAAATGTTTACGACACAGGCAAGCTGCGCCATAAACCTGTAAAGAGCCGAGCGTTTAACCAACTCAGGACGCATAGAGTAGGCGGTGTTCCTGAGCTTTAAAAACGGACCTTACTAAAGATGTAAACGCGAGGACGGACAATGTGTCGCATCTGTTTGTACCAGTTATAGACCCTTTTCATGACAGACGACACCAGGCGGTGCTCCAGTCTTTGACGTCTCAAAAAACTTACGATTCACAAAAAAAAAAAAAAAAACGAACAATGAGTATTTTAACGTTGCTGCTTGAAATGTCAATAAAAATTTTAACCAACAATTATCCGGGTGAATGCCAAAAGTACGCAAAAGCGCGAGATCTGTTCAGATTTTTCGAATATTCTTCTAAGCCAACTTGGCTCCTTCTAGGCCTCAAAGAGACACTAACAATCCAAAAAAAAAAACTTTCTTTATTTTCTTGTTAGGCCCCCAGTAAGCTTGTACAAAGTGAGAAATATTCTTACCTAATATCGTTGCACGTCTCCTTTAAAGATATATGTATAACACGGCTGTTTAATAGCATAGTACACACCACGAAATTTGAACCTTAAAAAGTGTCTATTAAATAGAATATAATTTCCTACCCTTCTCCCGCACCCTCATCGCAGTTAGTTGACTTTTTTTTCAAAAGATTGCAATGTAACTTTTAAAATTAATTATTACGTTTAAACAAGATTCGACAGCCTCTTCCCTGGTAACATTATCGCGTTTAATACGATAAGCTTTGGCCTCTCTTCTTCCTCCACTTGTCACACACATGCGCGGGTCACGGGTTGCTGCGCGTGCAGTCATATAAGAGTTCGGTGATAGACCTGTTTGCTACGCTCGACGTCAGAGTACAGGCCTCCTGCGTCGCCCAGGGGGCGCTGCGAAAAGGTACTCGTTAGAGTTCCTGTATAGGCTCCCTACGGGAGCCAGAGTTGCGCGTTTGATTCCACGTGCCGCGTGCCGCCCTCGCCGCTATTCGCCGAGATCCGATCACGTGAGGAGCCGTATCAAGTGTCGTGCAGCAAAATAGACGTTGCGCGTAGGCGTTGCGCGTTTTGGAAAGGTCTATACAGGAACTCTAGTACTCGTTAGAGTTCGTTAGAACATGTTTTGGGTAATACAAACTTTAGCGTCTCAAATGCCCCGCATGTAGAAGCCTGCCTGATCTGGTGCGGAACGCGAGATCACGAGGAAATCACAAAGAAAGAACAAAATTTCGAACGCCGTCGATTCACAGGTTTAACCTATAGACCTTTCCAAAAAAGGGCACTTGGCAGGTTCCATTTTCAGTGTTCGTGCGTATGGCGCGTGATTTGCTCGCTTTCCGAAGCGACGAACGTGCGCGTTCTGGACTGTGATTTAACACGTGTGGACTGTGATTTTTGTAAACAGTGGAAACGTCTATAGGAAGTATTCACTGGCGGCCATAGCTGTGTGCTCGGCTGCGGAGCGCGTGCTGACGGCGAGCTTCCACAGTTCTTTTGCCACGTGCATTCCGCACCACCAAGATTGCCGGTCTTGGCAGCCTATTAATGCGAGCTCGTTCTGAGCATGCGCTCTAAACAGTGACCTCAAATATGGCGGCCAGTGCGGGCAGGGGGCGCGAGCGCGTCCGCAAGACGCGATCATGTTATGCTGGCAGCACCATCCAGGCGGCGCTGTAACGTTCGATATTGCACGTGCCACGTTCGAATGCAAGCGTCTGTCAGCATCTGTAGACGCGCGATAACAGAAAGCCTAAAAAAACGAAAAACTAAAATTAAAAAACGAAAAATTATGCAGCTCGTGGCCTCAGCGTCCCATTCAGCTTTCTTATTTTACTGCGTTCTTTCATAGCTTCTGCGAGCCGGTATGTTTCACTTTACGTGATAGCGAAGCTGAAGCTACTTGCTAACGCATGTTCCCCTAAACGATGCTCGCACTGCACGAGCGCGCGTGCTTGGCAGGGACACAGAACGCTCGGAGCCCGCTCTTGTAGCCTCTGCTACGCTGGCACTTACAATGGAACGGAGTAGAAAAAACCGTAGTGGGGAAGCGTATTGACGCATGTTCGAAACGCGAGCCAAATATTCTATTTTGCTCGCCTGGAGCGCTGCTCAAAACTTGAGAGCTACGGGCCTATAACGCAAAGAGCGTGAGCCAAGAGACGCCGTTTCACGCATTCGAAGGTTAGAAGGAAACAAAAAAGAAAATGGCGCGCGTGGAGATAAGAGACGTGTACTCTAGCGGTGTTGGCGTGACGCTGCAAGACAATCTTTCGGTTGTCTTGCAGCGTTGAATTTAGTCGATTTTGGACGTTCAAAGGTGTTTTACAATTCTTTAGAACGACACAGAAATATAAAAACTCAGCGAAGGTGCCATAAGTAGTGCGAGGCCCAATCAGGTGAGCTTGTACAACCCAAAATGAGGGCGCCACAGTTTGTTCAAAGCTCCAGCTCAGGAGGGCGCTAAGAAAGAAAACAAAACATACAAAACAACTAGCAAAGAACGCGCTTTTGGCATTCCGATTGAATTACTGATCTCTATGTATTTGCTGGATCACGTTTGCCCAGCTCCGCCTATGGACGGGAATGCGACCACGGTCGGCCATCTTTTTGGTAGAGTTATATTATCTCTATACTTCGTCTCACCTTAGTATGGACTATTGTTAGCCGCGCGTGCTAAAAGCGCGAGCTAGTCGCTTTGAATGAAGCCACGGCGGCTGCACGAGCGCTCGTCCAGCAAGTGCTCTAGTCAAGGCAGTCAAGGCTGGCCGCTCGCGCTAGCTCAGCCTTCGCGGTTAGTCCATGCTAGGGTGAGACGAAGTATAGCCATCATAGTAATATGGCGGACAGCGCTGAGGCGGCAGGCTGCCATAAATATAGCCTTGGGTCTAGTACACGGTACCGTGGGTAATATTTTGTGCTTGATTAAAGTTGTTCGACAAAACAGATTCTTGAAACCCGGCGTGAACGGTAGCTCCATCTTTATGGACCCGGCGAAAGTTTTATGAAAGCGCAGCAACGGGGGAGAGCAGCGCAGCTCGCATCGAAAGCAGACGCCGTACCGGTAATGGGCCCCTCCGCGGTTCGACATTGTTGACAGGTGGTGGTGTGATTTCATTGGTGGAGAACTCTTGTGCTCCCGAACGCGTTTATACGGATCAAGAGACGCTACTATATTGTGTGAATAATAAATGCACCACCTAAGTGTACCCTCGCGAAAAGTTTCATTACACTCAGTTTATCGGTTTATTGATACGATATTTTTACGTCCAAATAGCGTTCGAGAACACCCCGTAGAAGTTAGGCGATCGCTGATAGTGCTTCGATTTCCTCCAAAATGCATTGCAGTGAGACAGGGGTGGACTGAAAAGTACATTGCCGAAAACTAGTTGCTGCGCACTGAAACTGTAGAAGTGGTCGATGCGATCTTACCTGAAGTAAGATCGCATCGACCGCTTCATGCGACCGGTCCTTCATCGACCTCATCGTTTGCCTGACGTCTCTACCTTCCCCTTTCACTCCGCGAGCACACCTCGAAACCGCATGCGCCCATCGCAACACCCTCTCAGGGCTCGGCCGAACACGCTTTTGCCGCTTGTATTAATAACCTAGGCGGTCCCAGATCGACATAATCCCCCTAAGACACCCCAGGGGATCTATTAGAGCGTTGCTCTTTCATCCGTGATGCCTTCGCCGCCGCGATCGTGTCACGACGTTCGGACACAATGCAAAGGGCGTCACTCGTCTCAGCCTGCGATCGTCTTACGTCACCTTTACGTCCACTCCCCTTGTAAGTCTCCGGTGACTTTGGGCACCGTCCATCCTACAACCCGAGACTTCGCCGAGCAGGGTGGAGATTCACAACTTACGCCTTTTCTTTCTTTTCTTTTTTTTTCCCTCGCAAGATGAAACGAACAAAAAGAAAGGAAGATCGGTTACTCAATAAAGCTGCTGGGGACAAAGCTACGCTCTCGAACAATGACTAGGAGAGGAAAGAAAAAGAACTCTGAGATCACTGGGTGAAGAAAAGGTTGCCCTAATGGGACTTTGAGTTCGCCTATAACAATATAAAGAGCTCTATAAATTTTAGATTTGGCGTTTTAGGGTCGACAACGGAAGAAGCGGGCAGGGCTGAGCGTGAATCCCCTGGGCGTTTCGCAATTGGTTCCCTTTTTCTCGCGTGGTTGAACGTTTGTGAGTGCTTTGGATATTCGTGAAGTCTCTAATCAGGCAGCAGGAGCATTTTGAGTATTTCAAATTGGCTTCGCATAAAATAAAATAGGGCAGTCACCGTGCGATAAGTCTATGTGACTGGACCTTGGAGTCGATAGCGTTCATTCTCAAAACTTGACAACTAGTTTCCTTTAACCACGAGTGTTCTATACCATCTGCGTCACATACTCGTAGCGAGAAGTCAGTCAATAGCATTAGTATCACATGCTTAGCGTTCCACGACGATGCCCATACCCCCTCCCCTGTCTTACAAACAGCATTTATCTATCACCGAGTTCAACTCATTTATGGCGCAAGTGACGTACTATCACAACTTCTCGCCTTGAATTTCTGTCACCCTGTATGACCCTGAAAGTGATTAGCTATGGCGCCATGAGGGCGAGATGCGACCAGGAATCCCCCTCCCCAACTGCCAACCCCCAAAACACACACACACACACGTACACACACACACATGCGTACATACACAAACAGACACATACCCACACGCGCGCGTATCAGAAGTGTATGTGGCTGGCCCCCGATAGCCTACGAAGTTGCGCGTCGCGAGTCCTCAAACTCAGGTCATGAATAAAAAAAAATTAAACTTGACCAGAACTGTCCTAATTGCGCTCCGAGGCCTCACATCCCTGACTTCTGCGTGCGCGTAATGCCGACGACAGACCCCGCCACCGACTCTACGCACTGCAAGACGGTCTCAACTTCTGCATGCATACTTTATGAAAGGCGGCTGCTCACATCTCAAGGGAACTATACCAGAAATGCGGGAAGGGTCGCCCAACTCGCCGACGATAACATTTGCTTAAAGGCGAGCTCAAAGCGCGTACCAGACATCTGGAAGAATAGAACACATACGGTTGTCGTATGAGGCACACACAAAAAGTGTTCTGTGTTAGATACACGGCCTCATACCCTATTCACGCTCCAGTATCCTTTACGAGGGTTCTTCCACCGGTAAAACCTCGCGACGAGGAGATATTTAAAAAAAAAATGAAGCAGGCAACACGGTGGCTTTTGTTTCGCCATTAAATGAAATCCGCCAATGCAAACGTCCGGGAAATCCCAAAAGCACTCAGGGGGGGGGGGGGGGGGGGGGGGGCTTAAGTTTTTTTTATCACTCCTCCCGTGTGCATGTATTACGTTTCGTACGTTTTTAAAACCTTCCTCATTTGGGTTTTTCTGTGTCCTTTGTTTTGTATGCTTATCTTGTTTTAAATTTTAGGTTTTATCTTAGTGAGTGCACGTGTTAACTTCTAGTTGTTTTTTCCCCTAGATTCCTAGGTGGGATCTGCAGTGCACAGCGACTTCTTTAAAAATATTTTCGCCCTACTATAAGATATACATACATAATTTCCCCGCTACACGCATTCGAAAAAAGCATATTTTAACTTACTTGGCAGAAGACAGAGATTCCAAAGAACACGCAACGCACGAGTTAGAGCGTAGCAAAATAAAAATAAAAAACTATTTTTTTTTAGTCCGGCGTAAGCAAACGAAGCTATTTCCTCCTTTACTAAGGTTCTGTTTACGCACAGCGTTCCGCCACCACCGCGAGCTGCCTATTTTATCTCCCATTCTAATTCGAAATTTCGCCTTGGGGATATGGGGAAAGAGGGCGGCACGGGGGGGAGGCGTCCCTACGTATGCGACGAGCGCCAGACTCCCTTCGTTCGAAAACGGTCAGCTCGACGTTACCACTGAGAACACTCGATTTTCTCTTTTCAACCCAAACCATGAATGACGAGAGAGGAAGGGACGGGGCGCGAAAAGTCCTGAAATCGCAGCAGCACCGGATTTAATCCCAAGAATCTCATTAAGCACTCTCGGCCCCGTGTGCAGCTACTCGATTTCGGTGGCGGACTGAGGGAAAGCTTTTCCTTTCCTTAGCCCTCCCGCGCTCTTTGTTTGGTCTATGTCTAAGGGATCAAGGCTAATATAGGGTGAAACGATGAGTGTGTCTAATCCCCTTCTAAACCCCACTTCCGCTCTTGAACGGCAAAGTGTCGGGGAGACTGGAATAAGTGAAATGGAACGTAAAGCTATTAGCATACAACGGACGCAATCGATGCCGCAAGGGCCCTTAGACGTAATAGAATGAAAGCACTTGAGAAGGTTATCGAAAGGACTGCTGTCGTGTAAGAGATAGCTAGACGTCGAAGTCGCATCAATCATATTTTATTTTAAGTGCACCCGTGTGTTTACTTAAAGAGAAACTAAAGTGGTTTTTGTATTGAATAATGAAAAATATAACAGCGCTGTTAAAGGTCAATTGAAGCTTCTACTTGCTGGCGCACTCAGTGCGACGAGAAAATCTGGAAGGGAACGTGACATCATAAAAGGAGCTCTCGATATCTGCATCAGCCTTCCCAAGCCTTCCCTGAGAGCACAACATTGTTTGAGGTTCGCTCTTTGCGCTCGAGCTTTTGGTTAACTGGCTGTTGGAGTAGTTAATTTCCTCTTACCGCGCTGTGTTGCGTAGTTCTTTTACGTCCGTGTGATAGCTTTACGGTCTTGCTTCCATGTATTTAGATATGACTTCCCAATGGTTATGGTTTCACAACGCCGTCCTTCAGTGCAGCAAGGTGCATGGGGCCCTTGCTCAAAAGAAACATACGTGGCTACTTTTTTTTAGGTACCAAAAACATTGATTTGCTGCTCTGGGTAGAGCCCATCGAACAGCTCATTACAGAAGACATGTGAATCCAGATGTTCAGCTTGCATTGAACCACTAAGTATGGCGTTTTACAGCATGTAAACTAACGCTTTTAAGGCACTTTAGACGGCCCGCAAATATTTTAACGTATCGCGCTGCAATGTATTACGAAGGTACAAGCGGATGGTAAAGATATGAAAAACTAAAAAGAAAATAGCTTACCTTGTTAAAAAAAACTGTTTTTGGAACTTTACGCCGCCATTTCGCAGACCATGCAAGCATACAAAGAAGTGCTGCCGACAGGTGGCGTACCCCGCGCTGTTCTGTCACGAGTTCTACAGTTTAACGCATAATTGACTACAGAGACTTTCGAGATATCAGCTCAACGACTTGACGGTATGGAAAACGCGAACTATGGCAAAAATGGGCACGCGATGCGAGCACGGTCTACGCTACTATGCTACCGGAGCGAGGCTCTGTTTCGCTCCTGCGCGAGCAAAGCCGCCGACTACGTGCAGCAGCGAACTAGAATGATTGGGGTTGTGTGGATATTTAGACAGCGTGTAGTTGGTTAGCCATTTCAAAGTTGTGACGAGTCACTCGCTGTACATGAGAAATTTAGCCAGTGCAGTACAACTGCTAGCCTGGGGTCTTTAACCTGCATCACGCAGTAGTGATACACGACCGCACGCCGGTACTATGCTCATCCAGATCGAAACGGGCAGGGGCGGGGATTGAACCCAGTATCCCTGGGTTCTGCAGCATGAGCTTTTGCTCAGAGTGCTCCGAGCTGGTGTACGCTAGCTCACTCGGCCAACGGTCCCCCAGCAGTGACCTCTTGTATGTTGCACAGGAGTTTTGGTACAATTGAAGGCATTGTTTTTGTATTACCGCACGCGTGCCGCAGACGCAAAGAAGAGAAATCACGCGCTCGGTTTTTTCGTCGCTTCGTAAGAGAGGCAAGACGTGAGACGTGAGCAAGAAGCGATTGCTGTTTTTTTTTTTCACAACAGGAGAGAGAGAGAGAGAGAGAGAGAGAGAACATGTTTATTATATATGATAGGATTCCCGTCTATGAGTGTTGTGCTCTGAGACGAGGGGGTGGAGGTGGAGGGTTATAAGGAGGGGAAGTGGATAACTATGATGCTGAGGCACTCTACTCAAAGCGACTGTACTTCGTCTCACCTTAGCATAGATCAACCACAGAGGCTACAGACGCGAGGGGGCACCTTTGACTCGGGCTTCCGCTGCACGAGCGTTCACGCAGCCGAGGCGCGATCGAACGGAAGGAGCCTCCACTTGTAACGTTTGCGGTTTATTCATGTTAAGCGGAGATTTCTATGGTCTAGACTCTAGATAATAAAAAAAGTTTCCCTTCTTTACGATACCCGTTCTTGCCATGCGCAACGTGTCGTAATAGTTGCGCAAAAACGATCTACTAAACTTTGATCCCCATTGCTGTAAGGGCGTGGCTGGGAGCCTTCACCATTTACGCGGCATAATAAAATCGGAATATTCTGCGTAAAAGAATCTTAGCAGAACGAGCGAAAACTCAAACTATCTGCTAAGGCTGGCGCGGCTTGCGACCGGAGTGAAAATGGCGACGCGGGAACTCTAAAAGCAAAAGCAACAAAAACAAATCTGCTCGCGGCGAGCTCCGGATGGTGCACTACATTCGTCCAATAAAAGGAGCTCGTGGCATTCTTCAAAAGATGTCGCTACCTTTCAGTATGGAAGGACCTTAGTCCTTCGACGCGGCTTACGCCATCTGTTGGCAGCACGTTTCTCTAAGTCTGCGTCGTCTGCGAAGTGACAACGTAAATTGCCCAGTACAGTTTTTTTGTGTTTGTTTTATACGAGGTAAGTTGTTTTGTTTTTAGAGCGCAGCTCTTAGGCGCCCGTTTCCGGCTTCGGCGTCGGCGTCGGCGTCGGCGTCGGCGTAACCACAAGGTCACGTGACCCCCCAAGGTCACGTGACCCACCAGGTCACGCCCAGGTCACGTGACCCTCTAGGCCACGTGACCTCCCCCGAGGTCACGTGACCACCCAGGTCACGTGGCCCCCAGGTCACGTGACCCCCGAGGTCACGTGACCCCCCCCCCCCCCTTCGCGCCTTCCCCCTCCTCAAGAGCTGCGCTCTAATTCGGCGTTACAGGGAGTTGTAAACGGCTTTCATTTTTTTTCTGTAAACTTCTACCACCTTTTTGCGCATCTTTAGTAAATTGCAGCGCGATACGTTGAAAAACCGATTGTTGCTGGCCGTCTAAACTGCCTTAGAAGCGTTAGTTTACACGCTGTAAATAGTGACCCATAGATTGCATCTCTAACTTGTTTGGACACGCTGATCATGGGGCTCAGTGAAGTAAGTAAGAAAACCGTCTTTTGGCTTTTAGATGCGGAGCATCTCTTGCTCGGGTCTATGTCCCGCGGCGTCGGCGTTGTAGTCGGCACTCGAACTACGCACGCGCAACTTTCCTCCTTCCCTCTCTCCAACAGCTGCGCGTTACTCTCTCCGCTCTCTCTCTCTACCAGCTGCGTGCACTGCGCGTGCGTTCGCTTCTCCTCACACCGCGCGCGCACGCGCAACTCTCCTCCTCTAGTCTCCTCTCCTTCAAGTGTGAAAAAAAATAAACGGCGAGCGGCGAGCGTTCCAAGTTTCTCTGCCGCGAGCCGCGACGAAGGCTCGCGTAGGGGGTAACGCTAGGGCAGTCGGTGGCGCCATCTCTCGACGTCAGCACGCAACTGACTCTTTCCTCGGAACCAACACGATGTTCAGCATCACTCTATGGTTTCCCTCGGGAAGATGGTGTAATTTTTTTTTTTTTAACATTCATTTTTTTGTTTATTATTTACTGACACGTAACACTACCGTACCATAAAGCTACCGCAAGAACCTTCAGTGTCTGAAACCTATTAGCAAAGAGGGATCAAATAACAAGTACAAAGCTGTCTTTTTGCTTCTTGTAAAACTAAATGGTAATGTAAAATCGCTCCTCTTGGTAGGCATCTTGAATAAACGATGGGATCAACCTCCACAGCACCAAGACATTTTCTTCATCTGAAGAGCAGAAAGCATAGGCGAGAAAATATGTGCCTTTCGTTGCATCAAATACTTCCTCCCCGTTTATTTATTCTAGAATGATTAGAATATGTAAGCACCGCTTCAGCCTGTGCGGACACAGTTCTTTCGTTCAAAATTAACCTTCGTTTATGTCTGAACCTTTTTCTTTTTGTTGTTTTCTTTTTGCCTTATGATCTGATTTTATTGTTTTTTGCTATTTCTTTCCGAGAAAATCATAATACCGCTGAATCAAGACAAATCTTTTTTTCTATGTCTCCGTGGCTCGTTGCTGTGAAAGGAGACGTGATTCTGCAAAACGATTCGCCTTTATGCAATTCACATTTCGTTTTTGTTTTGTACCCATCATTTTTTGGGGGGCCACTTTCATAGAAGAAATAAAGAAGAACTTCTGAGCCAAGCATTCTTCCTTATTCTTTATTTGACAATCGTAGTGACCACCGCTCACTTTCTAGGTTATGCGAAGCCACGTTCGGAGGGTCAGCAAAGTGCTTGGAGCATAGTAACAAAACTTTAAAAAAAAGAATAAATCGTGCCTGAGATATTTATAGCGGAAACAAAAGCTTATGTTGCCCGAGGGCGAGCTGCCTCCGTACCTCAAACATTTAAGAATTTTTTTTTTTTTTTATTTTCAGATACGTTGCTCTGCTATGTTATAAAGCTACAGGAATAAAAAACGCCAAACTACAACGAACGTTTTAGCACAGTTTCTTGACCGCACTCAATTCAGTCGGCTTTCTAAGTAAAACAACACACTTAGTTGTAATTACTAAGGAAGCAAGAAGATAGATTGTTTATGAAAAAGGAAAAATGTTATATAGTGGCAACCAACACCTTTCTACAGGGCAAAACCGTAAGGACCAACATTTGGCACTCCCTGGAAAATTTGAATTCCAAATGTACAGTCGGGAGCAAAAGTTTGCGGGGCACGGGAGCGCGTGCCGAAATGCATCGCCGCGCCGTCCGACGGCGCGCCGCCGCATTAGGGAGCCGCGCTTTGTGCATGCGTGCCTTTCGTGCTCGCTATCATGTCTCTTTCGCCCGTTTCTTTCCGACGCACTCCTGATAACAGAAATCGGCACCAGGGGCGCAAGTTAGCGCTTCGCTGGCTGTCATGTTGCGCGTCTGCTTCAGCCGCCTCAGCCGCCGCGAGGGTAATTATAGGTGCTCCGTCACTCAGCGCGGTTGCTGAGTCAGCAGAAGAGGACGCGAGGCATGACAGTCAGCGAAACGGCAACTTGCGCCCCTGGCGCCGACTCCGGTTATCAGGAGTGAGTCGGCCAGACACGAGCGAAAGAGACGTGACTGCCAGCACGAAGGACACGCATGCGCAAAGCACGGCTTTTTAATGCGGCGGCGCGCCGTTGCACGGCGCAGCGATGCATTTCGGCACGCGCTCCCGTGCCCCGCAAATTTTTGCTCCCGACTGTACATACCTGAAATTGGGCACGCAAACGTAGTTTCGCAAAACGTTTCATGTGCTTTTTCTTTCTTTTTAGAGCTCAAGTCAGACGTGGTAAAATATTAAAAATAGAGCAAAAACGGCGGCCATGCCCTATTGGCCTTCTGCGTTGCCAAGGAAGCGTTTTGAAAAGGATCTTGTTAGGACTTGTCTTGGGTAAAGTCACTGACTGTTCCCCGAGTAGCGAAACTCCCAAGTTTCGTCTCGGATCCGAGTCGTGGCGCAGCTGTTGCGCTGCCCAGTCCAGTCGAAGCGAAGCGCATCCAGTGTAGCGTTCGTTCTCGTGCGAGCTCTTCAGTCCACTTTCCTGGTCTGTGGCGACACTGGTTTGTTTTTATTACAGCTCTTTCCTTCGTTCCAAGTGGTGCGTGACTTGCTCCTCGCTCTCTCGTCTCTTTCTCTCTCGCCAGGAAACAGATTGAAGTCGAGTGTTGGGGTTAGTGTCTGAGCCGTAGAGATTAAAACGCAGCACCAGCACAGCCGGAGCGAGAAAACGAGCCGGCCATCTTCTTTGGCGAACCAGATTAGCATCAACTTGATATTAAAAAAAAAAAAAAGCTAGAGAATATCAACGCATCTTTCGTTCGGTCCTAACTGGCCAGAGCTCCCACCCGTGCGTACCCGTGGTAACGCAAGGACGTTTTATATACACTTTTTGTTGTTTTGGGCCCCTCTCCAAAATGACCAACTGATAACTTCCGCCACGGGCTAAACCAGACAATCAGAACCGGATTCTGTGTGATTGACTTCCGGTAAGCCTCTGGGAACATTCAGTGACTCTAGTTCTGGGTGGTACAAACTTGAGCGTCTCTAACTGTCGCATATGTGCTCATGTAGAAGCGTGCCTGCTTAGGTGCGGAATGCGATATCACGAGGAAAATACAAAGAAACGCCAAAAAATTTAAACCCCTTCGAAGCACAGGTCAACGCTAAGACGCCGAGAGCTTGAGCCAAGTGGCAATGTATCAAACATTTCAGGAAATATAAAAGAAAACAAAAATCGTCGGGACGCCAGATGTTTTGACGTCACCACCCAGAGGTAAGAGACGCGTACCCTAGCGGTTGTGGCATGCATCTGGCATTTCCGATTGTCTTGGGATGATGAATCGAGCCGATTTCGGACGTCAAAAGGCGTTGTTTCGTTCTTGAGCAGTACACAGAAATAAAAAGCTCAGTGAAGGTGCCGTAAGTAGTGTGAGTTCCTAATCAGGTGAGCTTGTACAACCCAGAAAGAGGGCGCCACAGATTGTTCAAAGCTTCAGCGCAGGAGTCCTATATCGGATGTTCGCCGTCTTAACACTTGTTTGTGAGCTTGCTCTCAGGGATAGTGTTATTATAATGTACGCTAGAGCTTCCACTGGCGCCAGTGTCTATGCAACTTCTGGGAAGCAAATTGAAGCAGACAGCAACCAGTCTACATTTGCGGTGCTCCTGTGCATTCCTACGACAAAAAAGCGGGTGCATTTTCTCTTTCGCCAGAAAAGAACATAAATAACTTTTGTTTTTTGGGTCCTACCGAATAGTATTCATATTTATTAACATTGTACAATTGTAATTGCTTTTGTTACAGTCTTTTTTTTACTAGTGAACTACCTTAGTCTTCTCTATTTCAAGCCCAAGCCTCTGTTCCATAGCAGGTATGTAAAAACGAGCGATGCTTCTAAGTAAAATAGCAATCGAAAGGAATATAGAGTGTTTTGAACGTTCGTCAGTATTCCCGCGATGCTTATTTACCCTGTCGCATATATACAAACGACCCCGTCGTGCATCTTCACGAGCGGTTAAAAACATTCAAAACTTAAAGAATAAAGTATGTGGCTATGAAAGGTGTCTTTTTATTATTTCCTATGCCGGGTACCTTTAGCCGTCACCTCTTCTCTGGCTTCTCTATATTTTCAAAGATTTTAAGCGAGCGGGTGATGTTCTAAACGCAGAACAAGCATCTCCGCACTAATACCCATGAGCAGAAAGAATAACGCAGGACCTATTTATTGCAAATCGGACTGTATTACGTGGCCTTCAATTTGTTTTGATTGTCTGTATGCACAAGGAGCTACTAATCCAGCGTTACTGCGTAGTTTTTGCCGTCTCTCTTGGCTTTCCACATGTCCTTCGTTCGTTTGGCACGTGTAGCCCCCATGCTGTAAAGCGCCGAATAATAAGTCGCGTATCTAGGGTGAACTTAACGCCTCTCGATGCGTGGCCGGCTGTTTGTTTTGATGCATCATCACTCCATTCGTGCTTTTTTTGTGCGTTCTCTTTCTTGTTTACAATCAGATATCATTGGCTCGTTGAGACTTATCCATAAGGCTTATCATTACTACCAACCTCCTCTGTGCATGAAATCCCAGCACTCCGCTCCAGCCTCGCTCTCTACGGGTCATGGCGACGGGGACTCCCCACGAGGAATTTTCGCAACTCCGGCCGTCGTTCCTTCCAGCCAGTTCGTCTCGATGCCGACTGTACGTTAGGAATTTATATTTGGCCAGGCGTGCCACTTGTGTTAGTCCTTACGGTCGCACCCTGTACAAGACGAGGCCGTAGTGCTAAACTGTCCACGTCATCTTCAGTAGGACAGCGGCGGACAATGTTTTGACAGAAGAGCTGCGTCAGCGTTTGATTCGACCGAACGTTTCATCAGTGAGAACAGCAGTCCTTTAAATCCCTTGATACTTCTTTTACAAGTAACGACAACCAATACAAATGACAGAGCTCAATTCACTGGAACAAAATGACGTCAATCAGTTCATACCTCTGCTATGCGCAGCCATTCGCTTCCTAAAACCTGCACCGTCATGAAGTCGGCACTTCAAAGGATGTCGTTACTTGTAGGAAGCTCTAATCTAGGGACTTTAGCAGTCCAAGCCAGACGTTCACTCGTGTTCCTTTGTGTTGGCCTCCTGTTGATGACGACGACGAAATTCCGGCCCTCAATTAAGCCTCGTCATTTGAGTGGTGGTGTGCGCACTCGCAGGACTGCTAAGTCAGTCCTCCGCCCAAATGATAGCTCTAGCGGTCCGAACCGGATACAAGTTTCAGAACTAGCCGTTATCTCGTTCAAAAGTTATAAGTGATTTTCTGAAATATTCGGTGGGGAAATGGGTTCCATTTTCGGCCGCTTTTGGTAATTGTCGCCATGCATCTCCATGTGTTTGAGAGGCACGTCGGCCACCATTTGTTCGTCCAAAATGTGAAAAGATCACTTATATAACTTCTGAATGAGATAACGGTTAGTTCTGAAACTTTGGCACTAACGCTACGCTTTGGCTGCGAATTAGCGTTTTACAATGTGTACATTATTTTGGAAAAAAAAAAACACTGCAACTTTTTTTTTTTTTAGAGTTGCAATATTGATGTGAGGCAACGTTACTAGAACCCTCAGTTGGGAAACTCACCGTTGAAACCCGGGCCGCTGGTGTCCACCGAGACCGAGCTAAATACGACAACAGCGCCACTCTGTATCATTTGTCTTAACTGTGGTCACCTTGAGCTTTTAGAAAGCATGTTTTTGCGTAAAAACCAATGGAAAAAATGCACCGCGCGGTTACGCCGACGCCGCTCAAGCCGGAAACGGGCGCCTAAGAGCTGCGCTCTAAACACTATTTTTGTCGTAACTTTTATTAGAGTTTACTACAAAATGATGGGCGCGTGTTGTTTTTTAAAATATTTAGTTTGCAAGTTTTGCATTACAATTAATATTGTTTTTATATAACCGTGCCTCAGCGGTGATTTTAGGTAGCGCGTCCCAAGCTGGGTGCATATTAACCTCGGTAGAATTCTGCGGCGCGTCCGCTTGGGACTCGGGGGTGGCACCCCTGAAGCCCCTTTCCACAGTATCTGTTCTGGCCCCAAAATGGCCGATTAAAACCAAAATGGAAGTCACGTGCAGTTCTTGGGCCGCTGCAGGAGAAATGGCGGCGTTGTGATCACCATTAGATCGGTTTCGGAGGACGGGTCGGTGCCACTTTTTCAGAGCAGTCTCTATGGCAGTTTTCCAACTGAGTGGTTTAGTAACGTTGATGTAAGGTTTTCTTCCTCCGTTTTACCTTGAATCCGCGAAGACCACGAGCGCCTTGGGGATGCACATTTAGGGCTGCCTGACTGGCCTGATCGAATCGTAGTGTCGGCTGCGATTAGGGAATAAAGGTAAGGGGAGTAGAGTAAAGAGTTTTAATCTAACTTACGTAAAAGTCTCGTGTACCCATCGCCACTGGTCATGTGCCGAGCCCAGACGACGTTTCGAATGGGCGCATGTGGACGACGTTATTTCTTTGCGTACTCAGAGCTTTTGCGTATACGCTATTCTAAAACTCGCAATCGGCATTTCACGAGTCTGAGAAGCAGTAAACACACGTCTGGGTTTAGCTCTCGAGGTGTTCAAATAAAACTCGTAGAAACCGTCCTTGAAAAAAAAAATCGGGAGTAACAGTACATTACGTTCCTTTGTAGTCGCCTAACTCCGTTGACAGCAACTTCGCTCTCGGGTCGCTTTCTTTTGTTGCCTCGCCACGTCCGGAAGAGGTCGTTAGAGAACTGACGGCCTTTGTTGATCCCTTGTGCCGGCTAACAACGCAAAACGACGAGTCGTCTGTTTGTTTGGTGCTGCGCGACTCGATGGGACGGCGTCGAGACCGGAAGTGCCAGAAGAGGCTGCTTCCGCTTGTGTCTCGGACACCTAGCCTTCGGGCTTATACACGTCGCGGTGGACTTGCCTAAGCGTCGAATGGGAGTGGGGACACGAGGGTTTATGACGACGCGACATATTTTTATCGATATTTCAATTTTGGCTGCCGCACTTTGCTCTACGGAAACCGGATGTGTGACGTAGTCGAAAGTTGAAGCGCTTCCTGAGATGGCGCACGACTGTTCCTTGTCGGTGATGCGGGAGGGGGGAAGGGGGCATTACTTGAACAACGGGTAGGAAGTCAGCCTACATTTTAAGTATGACAGTCTGTTTGTTTGTCGGACAGCATAAAAGTAGGATTTAGTTCCCTGGCATTACGCGCATCGGGTTGTTCTTATGCAAGCCTACTTCGTGAACGCATTCTTATCCAACATCACTTTGCGAAAGCGCCTTTTGTTTTCGTTTAATTCCCGACGTGCGAGATCAAAAGCGTCGCTGTGGTAGGCCTTCCACGATATGCCGAATGCTGACTATAAAGCCTGGTTCACATGCAGCGATTTTGGCCCTAGAGCGGCGCGATTTCTGCCGTCGCAGCGCTCGTGCCGCTCAACCGCTGGTGCTGGCCAGAGCGCCGCGACGGCAGAAATCGCGCCGCTCTAGGGCCAAAACCGCTGCATGTGAAACACGCTTAACGCTAGAAAAGGTTTTCTCATCACAGAAATAAGAGTAATGTAAGAACTTCGATTTTGACGGTGTTGGCAGTGGGCGGCGGAGAAAAGCTCACATGTGAAAAGATCACCGTAAAACCGGCAGATGCGGAGAAAAGCTCACTGGCCTTTGAGCGGATGCATAAAAAAGCTCACCGATTTTTTATAATTTTTTCTTAGCTTAGCAGATTGTGTGTCACACGTGGCAATTTAACACAATTAAAATGCGTCACTTCATTAAAAATAATTGTCCTCGTTTTTGTGACATTCTTGCAGTTCCTTAGGCATATTTACTAATTCCTCAGAAATTAATAATCACCCATTTTGTATATTAATTACGCCGCAAGTACAAAATCAGAACATCGGACACCAGTAAAAAAAGACAACAATTTATTGACAGCTTGACAGTGCGCCGTCGGTAGCTCTGTCAAATATAGAAAAACATTTTTTTTTTTTTCAAGCTAATATGAATAGCGGTGTGCGAACCGTTTTAACTCCAAAGGTTGTGGGGTGCTTGATAGATTACATGGTGTTTGGTGGTGTAATCAGTATCGGCTACACTGTTTTCTTTCTGTTATTTTCACTAATAAAACTTTAGTTGCGAGAACAGCTTCGTCCTGTCGCGTTTGTTGTCTTCACTCCGTCTTCGTTGTTTGAGCGGTTTACATCATGTATAACATTTACCAACTCGTCCAATTCGCTACCTTACAGAAGACTAGTTCTTATATAGATCACGAGTAACAACGGTGACAGTGTGCAGCTCTAAAGGTCATGGGTGGCTCGCCGTAGAAGGGCACCATCTCACAAAGGCAACGTCTGGAACGAAACACCAGCACGAACGGCTAGAAAACGTGATTCTCCGTGAAAGAAAAAAAGTTTCGATATCCTACTGACTGTTATATCCTGCATTTTTCCAAGGTTAACAAAAGCTTCAAATAAGTTTTCGGACACCGTGTTGTTACGCATGCACTTACGGATTTTCGGCATTTACAGTTTTGCTTTTTAGGTCCTAGGCAGACATTATTCATTTTTCGAACTTTTTCTTGTTCTTCAAGTTCATAAAGTTTTCAGTTAGGCTTTCGTTGCCTAGAGAGTGTACCACAAAAAACACTCGCCCGAAATTATTAATTTGGGTGCAATATACTCAATAAGCTTAACAAATATTACAAAAATAACATTTTCTTTTTAACAGGGTTGACGAATTTTAATCATAATAAATTGATATATGTTACGCATGATCCAACAGTTTCTATATAAAAAGAAGAAGAAAAAAATCGGTGAGCTTTTCACCGAATAGGCTCAATGACCGGTGAGCTTTTCTCCGCATCCGCCGGCTTTGCGGTGAGCTTTTCTCTTGTGAGTTTTTTTCAGTGAGTTTCTTTCCGGTAAGCTTTTCTTCGGGATTTGTTGGCAGTGTTAGTTTCAGAGCGAAATGACTTTAAGCTTCCACTGTGCTCATTACAAACACCCTCGAACTTGCTGTTCGCAAAGTAATGACGTCACGAGGGGGAACCAAAGGAGGGCGCCGCCAAAACATCTCGCCGGTAATAGGGAGTAGTCAAAGGTGGAAATCGTTTAGTGTTCTTCGGCTGAGCGCTTGCTTACACGAAAGCGTTCGCCAGATCCCTTTGTCACCGTAAAATTGTTGTTCATGGCCGACGATAAATGACTTTGCCCACAACTCGTGCGGATGATGACTAAAGTCTCTACTAGATCCTGGTTTCGTGGATTCGTGGTTCGTGGAAACATAGTAACGGTTATAAGTAATTTTTCTTACTTCAAATTGATCAGATTACTCTCGCGATTACTGCCTAATAAAAGTAACCAAATGATTACAAAATTACTCCAAAAAGTAATCGATTACAAGTAATTTGATTACTTGTAATGCGTGCGGTACAAGTCTGATCTTCCTACGTTTAGCTGGCATCTTTTCAGAAGCAGGAATCACCAACTAGCCTCAGTATCGACGATGCACGACGTTGTCTCTGCAAGCCATGGAGCACGCGTAAGGAACTCTTAGTGACGTCCGGTTTTCCCCTCGTTTTTTTACCGCCCTCTCCCGCTGCCGCGGAGGGGAATGGTTTCAATCCAACTTCAAAGGCGTCCTTCGAGGTGACTGAAAACAAAAAACAGCTTACTTTTTGTGATACTCATGATGCTTGGAGTCGGATTAAAACAAATCGAGTGTTTTTTACCAAATTCAAAACCACTTCATCTCCCCTTTAATGACGACATCCGAATACATGTATAGACAACGGAAAGGTAGTCTACCGTTAAATATATAATAGGTCTGTTCGATTCGGCCAGAAAGTTCTGAACTAGTTCTGTCCGAGGTCAGAGGAGCGCAGGAGTCGTGCAGCGGCGGCGCAGAACCAGTGCAGCCGCCGCGCTAGGACTGGCACTGTGATCGGCTTTCCGAGCGGAAGCACAGGGTGTCGTCTGCATCTGTTGGCTCTTGTTTCTCCACGGCACGTTGTATGCTACATTTAATTAGTCGCGGTTTGATGAGACCATTCCTCTTTCCTTATTTTTAAAGTATAATAACGGAATCTTTTCTGTGAACATTTTTATTCGAGTGCACTAAAAACGTTTTCTGCACGAAATGTGTTTCTGTCTGCATTTTTAACGGCCGTTCGGTTCCTGTAGTTTCCGTAAGCGCTCGTGTCCTTCACATTTATTTAGCAATAGTAGATTCACTCCAAGTCTCTCGAGTTTCGCATTTCGACGATAAGTTACCGGCATCAGGGCATCAGGATGATTTTGCGTCGGGAGTCACTGGCGGCAGTGCGCGGTCGGTAGCGGTCACCTCGAAGACGAAGGCCTGACGATAGCGTTTTGGCCAAGACAGTTATCGACCGTAACTTTGGCGTCAAGCTGAAGCGTTTATTCTGATTCTCAAGAAAGACCTGCGTGGAACTACCAAGCCAATGCCGATTCTCGGCGTTTTTCTCAGGCCCGTTAGTGGGCGTCCACAGATACCAGCGGATAAAGCATGCAATATTATGCTCAGCTACGGGGCATGCGAGGGCCAATGTACTAAATCCCAGACCTGTGCAATGTATCGGAGTCGTCAGTATGCATCCAAGAGCAACTGAAGGCGGAGACTGTCAAGAGTGCAATACCTTTCCCGTGTTTGTAAGGAAGAATATCAACTTTTTGGATCCCCTCAAAGCATCAAAAAGAAACAATTTACGTGAGGCAATAATTCAGCACTTACCACAGGGAGCCAAACCTACACGAGCAGGTGCCTAAAACGCTTTCAGAATATCATAATCAATCAAATTCCTACCCTCGGTTATAATCTCATTTCCACGTCCACCGCGGGTACGTTATTATCATAAATGAGAGGAAACGCAACCTCCGTATCGGCGTTATTGTTACACATCGCAGACATTTGAGCAAGAGCTGCGAAAAATGGCACCGCGAGCAGAGACCGACGAGGACTGTCGTCTGCTATCGCCGTCTGCTCTTGTCGTCTGCTTCTGCACGGACGCTGAACTGACTCCGGAGCCGGTGCAAGATTTTGAGGAACTGGGTCTGAACTCGTTCAGAACTGGGATGAATCGAACGCGCCAGTGCAACGGCCGTACAACTTCCGGTTGAATCGAATGCACCAGTTCCTGCACTGCCGAACTAGTTCCACCAGTTCAGGCGAATCGAACAGACCTATTGCATGCAAGTTCGTCTGCTTCGTGCGCACTCTCCAGACGCACCACGTGCTTCTGTGTCCCCCCCCCGACCTCGCCAATGACGGTTCGCATGCATGGCTACCTCGTCATCACGCGTTCCCTTCGCGTTACATATGTAGCCTGTTAATCGGCTTGTTCCTCCTTGCGTTTGAATGCGACACAGACGCATTCTGGAATACTTGCTCACCGTATTCGCAACTTTCAGCGATGGTGGTACCGCGGTGTGAGAATCGCTCTCCCTAGCTCCTGGATGATCGGCCTCATAATAAATGGCCTTGCCTACACCTTCCTGGCGTGAACAAATAACGTAAGGCTCTAATACTGCTCGTACATAGCAAAACTAGAATTCCTTACGCGTTGCAGACCCAGCCTCGTACCGCTATTCTACGACGATCGTCCAGATGACAGCCATTTTGATAGGCACCAGTGCGCCCCCTATAGGCTGTGAAAGTTGCGAATTGGAATCGGCAAAAGTTCACCACCCGTGGACATAGCGCGCTAGAAAACTCGCCAATCACGGCGGCACTACGGTTGTTCGCAATAAAAAAAAAACGTTTCCCACGTCGTGTTTAGAACGATATTGGTATTAAGAGATCGCGCCATAACGTTAAAGCGTATTTTGTAGCGTGCACTAAACCGGCATCGAACTTCTGAAAAAAAAAATTTAGATTAAAATTTTTAGGAGTTAGTTGTGAATACCTGTGTCCGCGGCGCAAATGTTTGATTACCGGGATTAACGAACTCGCCATATATGAGAATTAAAACCGAAACTTAATTTGGATAAATGTTGAAGCGCAAGTGTAGAAAGGTATTTGGCATTCAATGTACATTTTTCGTGAAGAGTTATGCGCTTGCGAGGGGCCTCCTCACGCAGCGAGGAAAACTCGAACTTACGATTGATCTAGGGAAGGGGAGTTGCTCCACCTCATCAGCCTCCTCCGCGACACAGATATGCCGCCTGTCAACGTGCCTCTAAAAAATTGTGTTTGTAAATTTTTTTAAAGAAACAATTCATGTTTTTTTATGAAGACTCCATGCATCTTACAAGTTACTAAAATAACATCTGGTACACTTGAGTGACGTACTGCGGAGGGAGTAAGTAGATACTTGATTTATTTTATGATACGTATTGGCTAGCAATCTTATTTATTCTACGGAGATTTTCATTTTACTTTACTTGCGAAGATGTTTTAGCATAATTCACGGAGCACCGAGTGCTGAGAACCTCGAGTTTTGTGGGCGACCGAGTCGGCCGACAACTTCGACAAGCCACGTGTGGCTTCTTCCTTCGTTATGTATACTATTCGTCCTTGTTTGTTTGATTGTCGTGTCTTTTTATTTGTGTTTGTTTCGATCGATTTCCGACTCGAGATTTTTACTACAACAAAATTCCACAAACGTAGACGGGTAAAGTAGACTGAAGCGATAGCATCAAAAAACAAGTTGGTGGTTCTTGGAAGGGGGCCATGTCACGGGGAAGTGTCAAAAATAGTTCCAACCGAAGTGGGTTCGTGTCGACTGAAAACTAGAAAAGTAATAATAATAATATCAATAACTATCACCTAATAAAACGTAAACTAAATATGATTTTACACACGAAAAAAAAAGAAGAAAAGAGACGGAGCACAGAACACAATGTCGTGCTATATTCTCCGTCTTTTTTTTTTTTTTTTATTTCGTACGTAAACTTGGACTTTATCCACACGTTTGGTTTTTAATCAGCGGAGTATAGAAGCCCGCTTTTTGATCGGCTCGTCCACGAAGAATGATTCAGCGGCACAGATTTGTTGGTCTCTCCGTAGACCGAAGAATAACTCACCTCCTAAAAAATACGTGTTTCAGACATATGGAATACGTGATCGTGCAAGAAGAAACAGAGCCTCCGTTGCCGTTCTTTGAATCGGAGAGTATTTTCACGCCAGAGATTTTTGTATCACTACAAGATATTCAATATTCAAGGATTGAAGATAAGAATTATTATTCAGGCCTCACAACGATATGACGAGACGCTTTTCAACCTGGCCGAATTTCGGTTTTGGCTGAAACACTGTAATGCCATAAAATTGAAAGCTTTCTGTCACCGTGTATACAGCAGAACCTAAAGCTGGCGTCACGCTGCTTATACGTCATACAAAAGACAGCCTGCATACAATTTCGAACGCGAGTCACCGCGAGATCCGTGCTTCGAATGCCGCATGGCCATGAGTTCAAAGAGAAAACTTGCCACGCGGAATTCGAACCACGGGTATTGCGGTGGCTCGTGTTTGAAGAGTGTATTTTAACGCTATAGGAGGTATTCACTGGCCGCCATATTTGAGGTCACTGTTTAGAGCGCATGCTCAGAACGAGCTCGCATTAATAGGCTGCCAAGACCGGCAATCTTGGTGGTGCGGAATGCACGTGGCGAAAGAACTGTGGAAGCTCGCGTTCAGCACGCGCTCCGCAGCCGAGCACACGGCTATGGCCGCCAGTGAATACTCCCTATTAGCCCCGTGCGCGACCGAAAGCGTCGCTGTGGTCGGCCTTCCACGATTGGCCGAACGCTGACTATGACGTCGGAAAGGGGATTTTCATCGACGGAAATAAGAGGAATGAAAGAACTTTAATTTTGACGGTGTTGGCAGTGTTCCTTTGAGAGCGCAATGATTTCAAGCTTCCACCATGCTAATAACAAACACCATCGAACTTGTTGTTTGCAAGGTAATGACGTCACAAAGGGGAACCACAGGAGGGCGCCACCAAAACTTCTCGCCGCTAATAGCGTTTAGGAGGTTGTGTCGCAGAAAAACCAGCGTCGGCGCCGGCGTCAGCGTCGGTATTGGTGGGACCACAGATCCCATAATGCAATGCGCGCAGCCACGTGTGTCACGCCTGACGTCACTCGTGGCTGCGCGAGTTGCATTATGGAATTTACCCGCTAAACTTGGTGGGAAAATGTTCCCGCTAAATGTAGGAGAAATTTTTCTCGTCAAACGTAGCGGAAGGTTTTCCCGCCAAATCTAGCAGAAAATTTTCCCGCCAGATTTAGCGGAAAAGTGAACCGCCAAATCTAGCGGGAAAGTTTCCCGACGAATTTAGCGGAAAGTTTTCCCTTCAAATTTAGCGGGTCGATAGGGTCCTGACGTCACAAACGTATGCGTTACGTGACCCGTGACCTTACCGACTGGACCACGCACACACGCTTGCACGGCTTGGCGACGAGCACGCGTTTAATGAGAAGGCTTTGCGAACCGAACCCGATAACGCTATCGCGTTCCACTCTTAAAGGCGAAGCTTAAGACGTCCTCCAAGTTTTTTCATATAATGTAGGAGCACTGTGATCCCGGCTTAACGCACTCGTCACACTGCTCATCCATCATACAAAAGACAGTCTGCAGAGGCTGTCTGGGGCGTTTTTCTACCCATCACTATGATGTCACACTTGTCATACAAACACTCTCTGCAGACATGTTTCAAGCATGCATATGTACGAAGCAAACATGCTTCGAACATGCCTGAGGCGTGTCCGCAGACAATTCTGTCATCATATCTGGAGAGTAACTCCGTGTCTTCTTTTTCTTATGATGTCTGAGCAGTGTGACGACGGCTTAAAACTTTCCCCGGGTAAATCTTCCAGCAAAAGACGCACAGAGAAAGGGAGATCCAAACGAAGTCATTTCCTCTTCGCGTCTACACTGCGCAAATTGCAGCAAAGTATAGACCGGCACGCGGCTTTGAATTCACACCGCTGCGGTGGGCGCTGCTGTCGTTACGGAGCATGCGCAGACGCCGCATTTCCCTTCAGTTTGGCGTCGACGCATCAAGGGTGCACAGGCACCTGGTGAGGGAAACTCGGGATTTTTTTTCTTTTTTTGTAAAGAGCGCGTTTACCTATAAAATAAACGATTACAATTACAAAAACAATTTTTCAGCATACTAAATCGTAGAACCGCCATTGAGAAAGAAAGTTATCTTGAAGAACCTAGTTATGTGTCCCCGCGTAGAGATCGTTACTTAAACGCACGTGAAAACAGATGCAGAATTAACGTATTTAACCAATCTTGTTCCACGAACAATACACGAATGGAGCAATTTACCAACTGATGTCATCTCTGCGGCACCTTCCTCTTTTCCTACTTCCCTGAAACACGTACAGTGGGAACAAGTTTTCGCTTTGCTCTTCTAATAGTGCCCGTCACTACACTTGGTTTTTATATATAACAAAACGTTTTATTTTTATCCTAAAATGCCATATCCATTATTTCTGCGCAACGAAATGTCTCGTGTATTTCTATATTTATCGTTTGCTATTGTTTGTATTGCCTTACCCCCCTACAATATTGACAAGAACTAGGCAATGTAGAGATTCGAATAAAAAAAAATATTACCCTCGTTTCACATGCAGTTAAAAAACCCTCAGGATGAACTTCTTTAAAGATTTGGCAAACCAGCGCACGTCGATGGGCACGCGTAAAGTCAAGATCGCGAGCTGATTCTCTGAGTCTTTAGTGGAGTTCGTCATGACGGCCCTAAAAGCTCCCGAGAAACAGGGGAAATAAATTGTTCGCAGCGTAACGATTTGTTTCGTACGTCAATCTTAACATTTGTATTAAACAACTTCCGTTTTTTTAATCATGTAATGATGCTTCTGTCTTTGATAGACTAATGAATACTACAAACATTGAGGTCAACATGACCGTACAACATTTCTGTTCATCGACATTACTACGTTTAGGAATAAATCGTTCTCTCCCGCTTTAAAGTGATACTTCAACGAAATTTGAAATACGCCGGCCGTGTTCAAAAGTAGGCTGAATATGATCCAGAATATCCGTAGATGATAATCGCACGTTTGTATTTTGAGCTCGTTGGCTGTATTTTGCGTTATAAACGGCCCACTCTGGCAAGCGCTAGGAGAAGAAAGTCAGTGAAGATCACGTGACATCCGGCGCAATCGTGACTTAAACTGTCTCGGGACGAGCAAAGCTACGGCGAGGATGACGTCGACAGATACCACAGCCATTCAAGCCATCGAAGCGGCCGAAGCACGCCAGCGAATGACACCGCAGCTAACCGCAAAGCTGCTTTTGTACGAATTTTGAGTGACGGATTGATCTTCTATACACGAACTCATCTCTATTACGTCAAGGCGCGGTGGTGGCGCGTCGGGCGCACTTTCGGTCTGGGGCTGTGGGCGAAAGCCGCCATGGGGCACGTGCATGCCTGTGTTACTTTGGAAGAAACCGGACAAAAACCTGCCTTCTCGTCAAAACGCCGCGACTGGGGCTGTAGCAAAAGAGTCGAGAAAGTTTTGAAGGTCAGTTTTCATGCGTTTTCTGCCTGCTCGGTTCGTCCGAGAACGTGAACAGGGGCCGTGAAAAAGGAAAAACAGGCGCCGTCGGATCACGATTGCTAGGGCGGGAAGCACTTTGGATTGAATTCTCGGACACTTGTGGTCCTCAGACTTATTTGTTTTGTTCCAACATGAAGGCGGGAAAACCGTCAAGTTGCACGAACCACCTGCGGACTACGTTTAGTGCGTCATCACGTTCAAAAGGGCCGCCTCATCTCTCGAGCTGTCGTCCGCTCTCTCAAACGTTTCTGCTTGTCGTCTGCTCGTTCAAACGACAGCGGCCCGTAGACCAAACGTTGACCCGGTAACTGCGTTTATAAGTGCAGACCTCAAAAGACGTTAAAGTTTGGAGGTTGCTTCGGGTAAGTAGGCTCCATGTAAACAGTAGATATAAGGAAATGTTGATAATTGTTACCAGTAACCACCACCGACTTGGTAATGCCTGATTTACTCGGTCTGATTCTGCATGCGATTTTCAGTATCGACGTCGACACCTCAGCTACGGTTTAGGCTTTTGCAGCCCGAGTGACGTCATGACTGAAAATAGCGAGTGAAATCTCATCATGTGAATCAGGCTTTAGCGTCCATTCTACGGCGTTCACGTGGAATGAATTGCCGCCTGTTACATTATTTACGCCGAGTTTTGCGGTGTAACGAGCCTCGTTAATTTCGCTGAGGCCGCTCAAGTAATCAGACATTGTTAGGAACACGTATAATCAAAACTTCCCACGCGAAAAACAGCGCGGGGACTCACCCCGACGCCGACAACATCCCATTTCAATGGTTTGTTTATGGGCGACGGCGAGCTTCTTGCCCACACCCCCATCGTGCATCCACAGCGTCGGTGGCATCCGCTAGGGGCGCTCCGGTTTGTTTGTAAACATGAGTTGGTGTATCCACGAACTCATCTCTGTTACGTACGCAGTGGTGGCGCGTCGGGCGCACTTCCGGTCGCGTATATGGATTTCGCCGAGAGCACAGAGCCGCGAGGAGGAAAAAGAGAGAAAGGGAGGATGAAAGGGGAAGAAAGGCCGCCGTGATTGGCCCTTGTAGTCACGTGGTACGCGCCCGGCTGTTCTGGCCCTCACCCCCCGCAAGCCTCGCCCGCGAGCAGACGCCGCCGGCGCCTTTGGGCTGCTGTGGCTGCCACGCCGGCCCCGCCGAAGTCAAAGGTACGCTGCGAGTGTGTGATCCACAAAACTGAAAATTTAGAAGTGAGATCGACGCTCTCACAGTAGACAACACGCCCGTGACTCCCAATGTACAACCAGCGAACCTAGGCAGAGCACGGGAGGCACTCACTTGATCGAATGATATTTTAGCGAACGCCCACGTTTGACCGAATGACACTTTAGCGAATAGTCGGACGCCGCGAAGCGGCGTTTTCGGGTGGGCCAAATGGGTTCACATTTTTGTAATGAGCCGACACAGACTGTCGCCGCGAAGCGGCGTAAGCGCAGCGCGGCGGATGGGTTAACGCGCACCCCCGTTATTCGCTAAAACGTCAATTCGCTCATTTTCGGTTTTGTGGATTACACACTCGCAGCGTACCTTTGACTTCGGCGGGGCCGGCGGGGCAGCCACAGCAGCCCAAAGGCACCGGCGGCGTCTGCTCGCGGGCGAGGCTTGCGGGGGGTGACGGCCAGAACAGCCGGGCGCGTACCACGTGACTACAAGGGCCAATCACGGCGGCCTCTCTCCCCCTTTTCTCCTCTCTCTCTCTCTTTTTCTCCTCGCGGCTCTGTGCTCTCGGCGAAATGTATATACGCCTTCCGGTCTGGGGCTATGGGCGGAAGGCCCCATGTGAGACGGGACCACCTGCGGACTACGTTCAGTGCGTCTTCAAGTTCAAACGGCCGCCTGATCGTTCGAACTGTCGTCTCCTCTTTCAAACGTTTCTGCTTGTCGTCTGGTCTTTTAGACGACACCGGCCCGTAGACTAAACGTGGGCCCGGTACTTGCGATAAGAAGTAAGTGCAGGCCTCAAAAGACTTAAGTTGAAGGTTGGTAAGCAGGCTGGATGTAAAGAGTAGATACAAGGATATGTTGATCATTGTTACCAGTGGCCATCATCGACATGTTATGCCTGATTCATTTAGTTCGATTCTGCTTGAGATTTTCAGTATCGACGTCGACCATCTCAGCTACGGTTCACGCTTTTGCAGCCCGAGCGACGTTGCGACCGAAAATTGCGAGCGAAATCTCATCATGCGAATCAGGCTTTAGCGTACATCCTGCGGCGTCCACGCGGAATAAATCGCCGCATAGGCGATTTATTCCGCGAAGGTTTGCGGTGTAACGAGCCTCGTTAATTTCGCTGAGGCCGCTCAAGTAGTCAGACATTGCCAGGAAGACGTAGAATCAATAATTCGAACGCGAAAAAGAGCAGGGGGACTCACACCGACGCCGATAACATCGCATTTCAATGGTTTGTTTATGGGCGACGGCGAGCTTCCTGCCCACACCCCCATCGCGCATGCGCGGCGCCGGTGGCGCCCGCTAGGGGCGCTCCGGTTTGTTTGTAAACATGAGTTGGTGTATAACCTTGTAGAGGGATGATAGTGATGTGTGGGACACGGTGAGAGGGGAGTTCCTCCTTCCTCTCTCCTGTCGTGGTGGCCGGAGAGCTGACGGGATGACGTCAGGTTCAAGGCATGTATAGTTTGTTGTAGGCGAGACAGGCATCGTCACTACCTGTCAGATTCCTAGACGTGCATTAGAAACGAAGCTTTAGCGACGTCCGCCAAGTGGCATTGGCTAATCTTTTAATTTGTTTTAAAATTCTTTTTCGTGTTTTTTTTTTTTCTTTTTATTAAGAGAGTGGTGTGTCCTAGAGCCACTAAATGAGCTGCGCTCAGAGTATTGGCACTCTGTTCGCTGACATTGTTGTGGGCGCCACCATTCTGGGGCTTGTGCAGAGGAGACGCAATTGCCGATCGTCATGATTCAAAAGTGCGACTTCCTCAGCATTAGATTCGGTGCTAGGAAGCTCATATAATATCTATCGCTTTGCTCTGTTGCGAACTGTTTCAACATTTCTGAATGGCGGAAAAGCGTTTCCTGTGATTTCAGATAAAGCTTCAGATAGCTGGCTACCATAACTTTAACCACAATATGGGCAAGTGTCGTTACTCTGAACCGTAGCTTATTTTTTTTTATTTCAAAATACTGCCAATCCCCGAGGGGATTATTGCAGGCATTGGTACATAATAAAAAGATACATGTGAGGCATTTAACAACGAATGAACAACACTTCTCGTCATTCAAATAATTACGAAAAAAGTTCATCTTTGACTGCATTGATAAATGATTCAACAGTGCCGTGACTGAACACGTGTGGATCAAGGCTATTCCAGATTCTAATGGCAGAGGGAAAAAATGAGTGTTTAAAAGTGTTATTATGAAACGAATAGTCAACAAGTGTATGGCTGTGCTTGTGTCTAGTCGGTCTTGTGTTAGACAATTGAACGTACTTGGATGAGTCAATCTTAAAGGCGCCTTGTAAAAGAAGGTAGAGAAATTTCAGACGATTTAATGTTGCGCGGCCAGTAGTGGTCTGTAAGCCTGCTCTTTTCAGAAGCTCTGTGGGGGAGTCAAAACGACCATACTTGTGATAAACAAACCTAATTGCCTTTCTCTGAAGGCTTTCAAGTGTGTTTATGTTTATCTTCATGTGAGGGAACCAGGCAATATTTGCGTATTCAAGCACTGGACGTATAAGGGTTTTATATGCAAGGAGTTTTGTTTCACAGGACGAACATTTAAGGTTCTCTTCAGAAAGAATAATTTCGTGAGAGCTTTATTAAATACATATTTAACGTGTGCGTTTCAGTTAAGATCAGATGTTATCAAGACTCCTAGGTACTTATACTCGGTGACTCTATGCAAAGGTTCATCTTTAAGGCTATATTGAAACTGGGAGACATTCTTTTCTTTCTCGTCAAACTCATGGAGACTGTTTTTTCTTTGTTAAGCACCATTTGCCAGTCATCACACCAGTCGGAAATCTTTTCAAGAGATTCGTTTAGTAGGATGTGATCATCTTGGTTCTTAATTTCTTGATATATGATACAATCGTCAGCGAATAATCTTATGTTAACATCAATGCCATCTGCTATGTCATTTATGAAAAGAAGAAATAAAAAAGAGCTAAAACGAAACCTTGTGGGACCCCGGATACTACAGCAACCGGTCGCGTACTTTGTCCCTCGTAATAAACAAATTGGAAACGATTTCTTAAGTAGTCTTCAATCCATGCAATTATCGGTCCTTCGCCCATAACGAGTTTAAGTTTTATTATCAGTTTGTCGTGGGAAACGCGATCAAACGCTTTCGAGAGATCCAAGAACACTGCATCTACCTGACTTCTGTTGTTTATGCCCATCGTAAAATCGTGAAGAATCTTAATTCGCTGTGTAACTGTCGATAGTCCACTTCTAAAACCATTCTGATGTGGGAATAAGATATTGTTATTTTCTACAAATGAAGTCATGACTTTGAGAATAATATGCTCGAGAAGTTTGCAGCACGTGCAAGTAAGTGATATGGGCCTAAAACTTGAAGCTAGAGTCTTATCGCCAGATTTATGTATAGGGATTACTTTCGCAACTTTCCATTCGGCGGGTACCGAAGAAAAGAAGAGAGACTTGTTAAAAATTAGCACTAAATACTTGCTAACCCATTCGGCGTATCTTTTAAGAAACATATTCGGAATTTCGTCAGGACCGTTACCTTTTTCTTCAGCAGTGTTGCGTTGTGGTAGAGTTAAACCGTCATTACCATCATCAGCTGTAAATAGCAACTTAAAGTAATTGTTAAATTCATCTGCCATTTTTTGTTTCTCTATGGAGCTCATACAATTCATTTGAGACTTTTTTGGGTTAACGTGGTTCCAAAATTTCCGAGGTGTCGTTTTCATGAACTCGTGAAGGGTCACATTATAGTACTTATGTTTGGCTTCTTTAATTTTTAATTTAAGAAGTTTAAAGTGCTCTGAAATCTTTGCTTTGTAGTCAGTGTTGTCCTGGATAGAGTGTATTTTAGATTATTTTCTTAGCCGCTTGAGTTTGCGTTTCAGGTGGATAATTTCTCGCGTGATCCATGGGTTGTGCTTTTTTGTTAGTTTTTTTTTTGGGGGGGGGACGAACTGTGTAACGCAGTGCGTGACAATTGATTTAAACTCGTTCCATATGTCGTCAATACTGACATCTATCTCATCACAAAGTTCACGGAAATCATAAAATCTATGGGCAAGGTAGGTTAATATACACGCGTCATCGGCACTGTTGAAATCAAGTACAGTTTTGATGGTGCCGTATGAGAACCTAGATGTACGTATAGGTATGGTGCATATAACTGCTTTATGGTCGGATATGCCCGTTGCTACTTCAACATCGATTTGCCTCTGGGGGAAGTGGTCACTAAGAAATACAAGGTCAAACAAACTGCTGTACGTTCCCTGCACCCGTGTTGGCTCTCTTTCGATTTGTGACAGATTAAACGCAAATAAAATGTCTAATATTGCATCAGAGGTAACAGTGCCAAGTTGACACTTTGAATGACACTTTCTACCATAAAGATTCAACATCTTTCACATCAGGCATATGTGGATACCTCGTTTTAGAAGTATTGCTGCTCCGCCAACTCTAGTCGTTGTCTTTTCTCAGGATGATGTAATTTGGTGGGACAATTTCGCTATCAAGTATTAAGGGATGTAACCACGTTTCTGTGATTGTAACTATGTGTGGATTAAATTCTAAGAGAAGGGACTCCAATGCATATGCTTTATTTTGAAGACTCCTTGCATTTATATTTACGACTTTAAGCTTAGATGGCAGAATGTGGCTTTCGGTTAGTTTTCGTCGGGAACATCGTTTTTTTCCACGGGAATTATGTCTTGTTTTATCTCATCCCACGCATAGAGATGCCCATTTATTCGAACCTTGTCATATGTTAAGAAAGCCTTTTCTCGCTTATCTCGGTTAGCTTTAGTGCGGTCCCAAAGCTTCTTACGTATTTGCTGTACGTGTCGGGAGAAATCTTCACCGATTGAAAAATGTGTTCCTTTCAGTTTGACGCAGTTTCTCAGTATCTTTGATTTATCTCTGCTGCACAGTAGTTTGAGTATGACTGGTCGGATCTTGTTATTAGCCTGTTTCCCGAGGCGGTAAATTCTTTCGATGCCTGCTATTTGTACGTTTAGAATTCTCTCAAGAATTTCACCTACGACTACTCTTTCCAGTGTCTGACTGTTTTCGTTCTCTTGTTCTTTAATTCCGTAGACAATCAGATTCGACCGTCTACTTCGATTTTCTAAGTCGTCTACTTTTCTGGTAATAATTTTAACAGTCGTTTCAAGTTCAGTTATTCTCTCCCGACATGCACTAACGTTCTTCTGAAGCGCACTGAGACTTTCCAGTTTGTGCTCGATCGCAGAAAGTCTGTTAGTGGCGCTAGGCTGTCCTATGTGATACCGCTCCCTTGAAAACGTATAGACCAAAAACTAGGCGCCCACATTTTGTCGTAGTATCCTTTTAAGGCTGCGGCCCCACGACGGCCATCTTAAAGAAGCGTAAAATTTGACCCCTAGATGGCGACACCGATCCGTGTGGCCGAGAAACTACGGTGTAATTCGTGACACCGACGTTCCTGTGCACGTTCCACGTTCACCGAGTGCTCTCGCCCGCGTCAAGCGGTATATACCAGCGCTACCCAGTTTGCTCCGCTTGCCCAGCCAAGCTGCATAGTTTCTGACATGGGCTTCTACGTTCTTTTGTGCAATATGTCCCGAAGTGAGAAAAGATCTTTCGGCTAGGCTTGTTATTTCTGGTGAATTAAAAAAATATATATATAATTTGTCGGCATAAACGTTCAGCGGGCCCTCTCTGTCAAGACACAGGTTGACAAGAACGTCTGCTAGAAAGGTAGTGACGCATGGTGATTGATCTGTCTGGTCAATATGCTAAAAAGTTAAAAGCAACTACCTGTTACAAAACACTGTTTTAATGAAGAAAAGCTTTAGCTGAAAGTGGTCTGTGATGGTTGAACATATTTAAGACGAAACCCCGAAACTGGAGAAAAAACGATTGACTTTGTTGTGTCCTCCTTGGTTGTTTTTTTTTTTTTTTTTTGTCAGTCTCCGGGGTGTTTTTTTTTTTTTTTCTTTCTAAAGGTGCTCTTAGGTGATTTTTGATATCGCCTAAATATGGCGATAACTCACTCTGTGGGATATAAGCATCCTAGAAATTCATAAATCATAACAATGTGTGGCCAATTTTGTTATTAAAAAAACAGTCAAAGATCAAACAACCAAGATCTTCTCCGGCGATGGGAAGAGCATTGTTCCGGCAGCCAGGACGACATGTGACCAATGAAAACGCGACATTTAGTCGAGATTGCAAAAGCTGTTACTAGAAATTGTGTATGTTTTTGTACCTGATAGAAGCAAATAAGAGTAGTCAAAAAATTACAATTTATCGCGGAGAGGGAACATAATGCTGAAAAAATCGTCTAAAAACAGTGCAATGTTTGTTTCTTGTTCTTTTTTTTTTGCGAGAGGGATGTGTCCGGTCGTTAGATCTTGAGCCCGCACTCGCTGGGTTGAATCGTAGACCGGGCAGTATGGGCAACGAGCCGCGCGCATTCAAGAGATGACTCCGCGGTTCCACCGGTCGGAGGCGCGAGGATCCTTCGCTCGCTATTGGCTGACAGTGCTCCTAGTTTTGGAACCTGCTGCTCCCCTAGCCGGAGATCACCTCGGTGTGTTGCAATCTTTTATTGCTTTCTTAATAGAGAAATCGGCCGCGTATCGTCAAGACTTAGGGATTTCTAGGATGCTTAGAGCCAGCAGAGTGAGTTATCGCCCTATTTAGACGATCTGATAAACCTCCTCAGGGAGCCTTTAAAATAGTGTTTCGCAAGAAAGTGCTGCCTATTTGTTAAATTAAATTGCCTAGGTAAAAGCTGCGTCTACAGAGAACGGTATTTCATGAAATGCTGACTAAGATAGGTTGAGTAGATCGTTCCGATAACAATGCTCGGTAATTCGTTGTGCCGTTGCGCATGCGTACTTTGTCGCTGTCAAAGTGTAAAAAGTGTCTGCGTGTTTTCGTCCTCCCGATAGATCTTTCCAGTAAGCTTCTGCGCACGCGTACACCCCCTCTTTTGGCCTTGCTTCTCGCTGTGGCCATTTTTGCAGGGCATAGTTCCGTTTCCTGGCGTCTGCGGCGCAGATTTTCCTCCGTGTTATTCTCCTTATGTGTCTAGGTTTGAAGCCAAATGTGCTAATGAACAAGCGTTTGACTCGTTCAGTGGCTAGAAGAACCATAGAAAGGAGAAGGTGACAGGTGCGATCTTGTACGGCCTTTGCACGGGGAGTGGCTACTCACTTCGGCCGCAGCTCGAAGGGGCCGCTGTCCCTACCCAATCTATATAGCTTTAATTCGTTTTGAGGGATACGTCCACCTCACCGTGTTGGCCTCTTTGCTCCGGGGTTGAGTTGAAGAAGTTATACAAAAAAGTCAAGAGGCCGCCCGCCTGCGGGGACACATGCGGAACACATCATCCTCTTCGTATCCTCAAAAAACGAGTTTCTACGGACGAGCGTTTAATTATCGTAAGCTGTAACATAATTCAATCACCTCGCTAAAATTATTTCAGGTAAGAATATTAGCACATATTTTCAATCGCACTGATCGGGCAAAAGTTGTTCAAAAATTCTTAGGCAGTGCTGGCAAGGTGGTATGGTTACACAAGCACCCGTCTAAACAAGTTTCATTGCTTTTAGGCGAGCGTGAAAGCTTCAAGGAAAGCCGCTTTCTAGCCCAGCCATAAACGAACATGGCAAGGCAGCACTGACCATCTCGCTTGATTTTATTTCGGAGCACTGATTGCGGGCTCTTGCAAGAACGAAAGAGACGCGCAAGGAAACTTCACGAGTTGTGATCCTGGCTGCTTCTCTTTAGCTAAAAAGAACAGGTCATGGTGAATGTTAAAAACACAGTGGAAGCTTGGAGTCATTGCATTAAACTAACACCGCCATATTTGATCCTCTGAAATTACTCTTACTTCTATAAATGAAAGAAGTATTCAAAAGAAATACTAACTAGGGAGGGTCTAGCCCATCATGCAAGGCTTTTAGTAGCGCACGTCACAGGTGAGGGTTTTAGTGCACCGTTTTTCCCGTGCGTCAGATTTGAGTCGCAACAACTGGCTTTCTGGTATCTCGCTTAGACGCCCAGCCACTAAAATAACCAATTAAGCCAAAGACGACTTTTACAGCGGAGCTGTTAAGGGCTAGTTTCCCCAGTATCGTGTCCGCCAACAAACAAATGTCGACACAGAACTCTGGACAGCTACCGCCATCTATGAGAGACGGCGGCAACCTTTCTAGCCTTTCCACTCTGGCTTGCCGACTTGCGGCAGGCCATTACTTCATTCCCACCACAGTACAGCTTCGCAGGTTTTCTTTTTTCACCAGAATGAAAAGGCTGAAAGTTTTTTTTTTTTTTTAACATAACGCTGTTGTGAATAAAACCCTATCTCGCAACGACAGGAATAAAGTGAAGAGTACCAAATTAGAAGAAAACGGGAAGGTGAGTCATGGCTGCACCCATGTAAATCTGTTTAAAAGCGTTCATATGTGAAGGACAAAATCAGCTCCCCCCTAGGAGGTTTCCTGAAGAAGTAGTTTTTCAAATTTTTTCACAACTCAACAGATTGCACAATCGGTCAGGGAAACTCCAAAAGAACCTTTTGTATACGCCATAATATTCTATATTGTTTACAGTAACATTTTGTTTCTTTCAAGTGGTAAAACATATACATATTAAAATAGGCTTTTTGTGTCAAAAATGTGTGTTTATTTCTCTGCAGTTCAAGATGTTTGACAGAACCACTAAACGCAAAATTCGAAAAAGGGCCACGCTATGCCACCAAGCATATGTTTAAAGGGGCGATGCAATGATTTTTGTGCTTTGCGCAAATACCGATGAGAACGAATCCCTGACGCTAATGACCTATGCAACACCCGATCGTTTTTCACCACACGCAATCGAAGCCGCAAAAAAATTATAGAAAAACGAGCAGCACTCACGCCCTCAGCTCGCAGCCAGAAGAAGCGGCCACGTGATCTGGAGCCGATTATATGCCACCAGTGTTGATCGTGCCACGCGCTGGGGTTGGCCAAATCATAGCCTCCTCTATTGGCGATGTGAGCGATCGAAAGCGTCGCTGTTTTTTGCCCACCACAATTAGCCGAATGCTGACTATGACGTCAGCAAAAGATGTCTCATCGACGGAAATAAGAGGAATGTAAGAACTTCAATTTTGACGGTGTTGGCAGTGTTGCTTTGAGAGCGCTATGATTTCAGGCTTCCACCATGCCCATTACAAACACCATCGAACTTGTTGTTCACCAGGTAATGACGTCACGAAAGGTAACCGAACGAGGGCGCCACCCAAACATCTCGCCGCTAATAGAGGAGGCTATGGCAAAGCATAGAACATGCGCTGAGTTCCAGACATTGTTAGGGTTCGGATATTGTCGTCCTTGCATCGAATGGACACATGCAATGGCACAGGCCACTGCCCAAATCCTTGTCGAGCTATTGATTATCACGAATTCAAATCGAGTGCTCACGCAATGCTCGGGTCCAATCTATGAGCCGCATTCAAATATCGTCATTGGGCGGTACTGCGATCTTCCAGCTACGTCGTCAAGTGTTACGAAGATGAGATTGAAAGAAAACGATCGCTTTTGTCCCTGTGAATTCACCGCAACAAAGAAGTTTCTTGGTCCGTGGCGTTACGTGTGAGTATACTTGTGTCCTACAAGTGAGAGTAATCTCGTGTAAAGTGAACAATCTTTCCAAGTGAATATCGGTTCCACCGCCGCTTTAAGTTTGTCAGAAATTTTAATACCTTCTGTTGAAAACTAACGGCGGTGCATTTGTACTACGAAACATTGTTAACCCATTTTTACCAATTGTATTTATTTTTACGCGAGCCTTGAAAAAAAAAACATTCAGCATAAATTTTACTGACATTTGGCACACATTTTGGAGGCTGTACTTAATTATAGCTGTTACAAATTAATTTAAGACGTAAACACCGAGCTGTTGTCGTAGAAATCGATCGTGAATTTACTTCAATGAAGCGTATTTTGCAAGAAATATAGATATCAATATACGATCCAAGTGAAAAAGGCCACGATATGCAAAGCAAGCACTCTTTATTTACACCTCTTAATAATTTGACCGAATTCGGTCCAACATTAAACTCTGCCCATCTGTGCTACAAAACCTTGTACGGCAAAAAATAACAATTTTCACGTGTTTCCAGCGAGCAGAATGTATAATATATTCATATATTTTTATAACAAGATGAAGACCATTTTCAATTCTATATATTCGCATATAATAATATTTTTTAGAAGCAACCAAGCGTAAAAGTTTTCTATTCAAAATCCTGCTAATATCGTCATTTTTCAATGTCCGCCGTGGGGCCTCAGATTTAAAAACCCGAGTCTTCCGCTAAATCGCAGAGGGAAAAATAAATAGAAAATTTCTGCGTGCATTCGCACCCTCCTTCATCCAGCACAAATAGGGGAAAGGGGAAGGAGGGAAAGTGGAGGGGGTTCTATCTGCACACCACGATCGTGCTTAGTTAGAATTCATAATTAGCGGGGTTCGTTTTAGCCCATATCCCTTACGTCAACTTTGTATCTGCTCAAAAGACTTAATCATCGCCCCTAGCCTAACCGTTATATCTACTCTTTTATCTTTATCCGCAACGTGTGGCGTGTCCCTTTAAATCAGCTCGTCTCAAAGGGTTCAGTTCTTCTTGTATGCGTGCACCTCGCCCGACGACGTACTTTGACGACAACCTTGCCTGGGCTTTGGGACTTGATGAAGACACCAACATTTGCAATGTCGAGGGCCTTTGGCAGTTTTAATGAGTTTCCTCAATCACCATTTTATCTTCCTAGATTTTCACTTCATAATTTTTTTTTATTTGTTTCGGTTTGTTTTGGGGAGTTTTTTTCCGCATTCTTTTGGAAGGCATTTAATCAGGACTGTGATCTTTACAAGGGGGCAGAAAAAGGTACCAAATTAAGAGGGATTAGAACCGGTAGACAAAGGCGAGCCAGCGAACGTTTCATGTTAAGAATCTAGAAACATTGTAGATCTTTTTCTGAATTTGTTTTCCTTGTTTCTTTTTTTATGTTCACCCACGTTCTCTTTTTGTGTATGTGTTTCTCTGTGTGTGTGTGTGGGGGGGGGGGGGGGGGGTTGGCACAAGTAGAAACAGATATACTGTTTTTATGCACGCTTGTGCAAGACCGTATAGCTAAATCACACCTATCAATCTAATCTCTGGAAATTTTAAAACTACCGTCAAGTTTCCGACTAATCGAAACAACCCACTGTTCAGTGCCTAACGCAACGAGGCTCATTAGACATTTGGCAGAGCTCTGCGTTTGGGGACGTCACTGCTGAAAAAAGCATCCTAATAGACAGTCCTTCATTTCTGACCCGTCAGAAAACTAATGTGTTTTACTGAGTGACGTGGTGAGGTTCAAACCCGACTCAAAACCTCTCTTGCAAGTATTCTGTTGTCCTAGTCAGTCACTCTTGGATGTTAACTTCGGTACATTTTCTAGATTTTAGTATAACGACTGTTGTTGTTGTTGTTGTTTAATAAAGGTGGCGTCCCTGACTTATTGTAATTTATTTTCAATGTCTTATGTGGTTTTGTAGATATCTCAAAGTTTTGTTTCGGGGGTCAACGGCGAAGTCGAAACTACCTACTCGAGCATGATGGCAACCCTTTTGATCAGCTGCATGGTCTTCGTGTGACGCAAAGTTATTGCCGCGGCACCAGAAAACCTACGACTGGCCAAGTCGCAAGAGCAGTTACGATCAGTCAGGGATGTATAAGCAGTGTGACCCCGGTACTTTAAGCTCCCGTGGACAACCAAAGCAGCAAAATAGCTACGGTTGTTTTGCTGCTTTGCCTTGTACATATCAAACATCTGTAACAAATAATAATACACATTTGGCCAAAAAACAAGTTCGCCACGATGAAGCAGGCTTAGCGCCGGTTCAAAACGAGCCCCAACTTATCTTTTGAGAATAACTACAATCTTGACGGCGTGCAATGCACGTTGCAGAAGCGTTGTGGAAGCTAATCGTAAGCTTGCGTTGAGCAGCAACGGATGGCGGCCAGCGAATGCCACCTTCGGCACCACGACACGCTTGAGTGAACAGGAAGTCAATAATCTTAGTGCGCGATCGCCGAAAAGCACTTACAAACCACGGCCGTTAAAACCTAACATAACAAGCAGAAATCGTTCGTTGAGATGGTTGAAAACGAAACGGAAAAGCACGGCGAAAGATGTGCCAGTACAAACACGTAACCTCGATGAGTAATCTCCTCGACTTTGGAGAAAAAGGATTGACAAACAGTCAACCCGCTGAATAATAGCAAGCTGGTGGCAGCGTTTTTATTATCGGCTTTAGAGTGGATTGCGGTTTCACATTAGTGTACTATTTTGGCACTGTTCGTAGTTAGTCTCCGTAAATCAATGACATTCATTTATTTTGGTTCGGCTTTTGATTGAAGTTGCCCTTCAAGAAACGCAGGGTACGCTCGACTGTGTTCACATTTCTTGGATCGTTTTTCAGTTGTTCCAATCGGCTAAAGCTGTAAACGCATTTATTGCGGAGCAATGGTACCATGCTGAGAACTCGCCGCGCCCGACGCTTGTAATTTGTCAGTGATCGCGATGGAAGATCAAATATATGTCTGAACAAGGCCTGAACGAGTAGGCCGAAATTTCGCTCGGGTTTCGCACATCTCCCGACCGGGGTAGCCTACTGTCGGTTTAGGTAGAGTTCCTAGGTAGGCTCCCCGTACGGGAGCCAGTGTTGCGCGTCTGTTCTCTACGGGCCGCCGCGCCGCTATTCGCCGAATTCAGTCACGTGACAAACAAAAATCCAGTGCTGCGCGGGAAAGCCTCTAATACGGTCGCTCCACTAACCGCTGTCTAGCCACTAACCAAATGTGTTTATGTTCTTTGCTTTTGCATGAGGCCGTATATCATCCATTTTTAGGCGGTATATCATCCATGTATCATTCACCTGAGCATTGCGACGACGACGAAGACAGGTGGCGGTTTACAACCCGCCAAAGTCCTAACCTATTCCAGCCCATTTGGGCACGTTTTTTGCCATGCTGTCAACCAAAACGTGCACATAACGCGTGTGACATTAGAGGCTGGCGGAGGAAACTCGCAGACCCATGTTAACGGAGTGTACCATCGCATGCGAAGTCGAAAGGACTAGGCCTATCCACTCAGCCTACGGTTATTATAGCTCCTGCACCCGTGAAGAGTGTCTTTCCCGCATTACTTTGGATTTCAAGATAAATTAAACTCCACGTCCTACCCCCTACGGGAGCTTGTACAAAAGGACTTTAGGTTTAAGGGGCCTTCGTGGAGCCGCGGTCACGCGCCGCGTGATCTCCAAAGTGTGTGCGTGAACGGGGAGGGTTCCTCGTCTCCCTAGTCGCGTGTTGTGCACCTCACGGCGTTTGCCAGAAATGCGAGCGAATAGTCAACAGATTTGTTCCATGGGAGTCGGGGCCGTTCAAATTCTTCTTTCTTCCAGCTTGTGAGTGACTATAAACTTTAAAGTATGTGGCGCGCCTACTTCCTCACAAAGCCCGCCAATCGCTGCAATCTACGAAGAGAGCTTGGCAAATTATGGGACTCAAAATTGATAATACTTCGCTCCGAGTTAAGTCCAGTTGCAGCCGATTGTACGAGCTGAAGGCACAATTCAAGCAGCGTCAAACCTACATGTCACTGGAACTTTTCTGTTTAGGATTGGTTCAGCAAGGATAGAACACGCACAGAAACAAGACGAACACATTGCGTTTGAAGCTGTCTGACTGGTCCCATCAGCTTGTAGCGTGGGCTGCTTCTAAAGGAACACTGGAATTTAAAAAAAAAAAAGATTTTGAAAAGGGTTCAAGATATGTTTTTGTAAATTTGTTCACAATTTTTAGCAATATTTACGCCGTTAGACGCAGTTTAAGGGGAGGGGGGGGGGGGGGGCAAGGGAGGGGGGAGGAGGGGGGCGGTCAGACCTGCTGTAGGCCCCGCCAGGTGCTTACAAAACTAAGCACCTTTTCTTGGCTCTCGTTTGTTGGAGAGATGATTGACGCGTTAAATGTTCGTTGTAAAATTGTCTCTCCGTGCCATAATAGTATTTGTATCAAAAATATTTGTGTGAAAAAATTACAGACATTATTGTTTTCAAAATATCCCTAGATTGCGAACCAGTTTGTTTTTGTTTTATTTTACGGAGTAATTGTTCTGGAACGTTGTTTTTTTATTTAAGCATATTATGACTCACTTTGAGGCAAAAACTTCATATCTGATCAACATCATGATTTTAGGCGCGGCTTCTTGACGATTACGCAGCTTCTTCATACTGTGATTCTGTTTGCTAGTGTTATCGACAAGGGGGGCCAGGTGGATGTTATCCTTTTTAGATTTCCCAAAAGCCTTCGATCGAGTACCACATCAAAAGCTGTTGACAAAACTTAAATTCTACTCAGAGATGTGTGACTCATGCGGTGGTTGGATTCATACTGAAGCAATCTTCACCAATTTGTTGAGGTCGGCGGTTTCATTTCCTCGACTGTTCCAGTAATTTCTGGAGTACCCCAGAGATCTGTGCTCGAGTCTTTGCTTTTTTTTTAGTTTATGTAAACGATCTTACTGTCTATAACAGCATACAATGTCGGTTTCACGCGGATGACTGCTTGTTGTTTTCAGTTATAGATTTGAGAAGCGATCAGGTAAAGCTAAGAAACTGTTTAAGCAGTATGACGCAATGGTGTACAAACTGGCAGATGTCTCTAAACAATTTTAAGTGTGTATACATGTGCGTCACACTCAAGAATACTCCCCTCGGTTTTAGATACGCCATCAAAAATCATCACTTAGTAACTGTCAATGAATACAAATATCTCGGAGTTATAATCACGTCAAAAGTCAGCTGGAATAGTCATGTAGCATAGATTCTGCAGAAAGCGTTGGCGAAACTTCGGTTCTTAAAAAGGAAACTTAGACATTGGACACCACAAAGAAAATTAACAGTGTACAGCACTACCGTACGTCCGTTACTGGAGTATGCCGATGCGGTATGGGCACTTCCAAAATTAACATAGACCAAATTGAACGGGTTCAGAAGAAAGCCCTGCAATTTGTGTACAACGAATACTAAAGAAAAAGCTGAATTACAAAATTATACAACTTAATCGAAAATACCACATCTTGAAACGCGTAAAATGTCTTAAGCTTCTTTAAAATATTGGGAACAACTCTTCACGAATGCCATCCCAAAACTACACGCAATACTACTTAAGTAGGCAGACGGGCAACAAGCACTCGAAAACTATCGTGGTCCCTTAGTGCAGAACTGATTGTTTAATAAATAGCTTTTTCACACGGACAACCAATGACTGGAAAAACTTACCCGAAAGTGTTAATAAATGCAACCACCACGTCATCATTCGCTGTAATAATAAAACAGCTTTTTTCGCAGTGACTGCGGATTGTTTTATCATCTATTTTTTTGTTTTGTCGTTTTTCTTTTGTACTCTATGCTCGAGAGATGAGTGTTATTAATGAATCCCCTTTGCTATTTTTTGTGTCACAATTGAACTGTGCTGACTGTAAGTGCCGACGATTTGTCATGCATTGCTTCCTGTGAGTTACGTTACCTTACCCCTGCCTTGGCAGGCATTTGGAGGATGGCAGTATGACCCAATAAATAAATTGCCTTTCCGCTTCGGCTTCAAATTATAACAAGCATGGCTTCCGACGTTTGCGGCGTGCTCAACAAGCGTCGCTCGTTGAGCTCGTTTATTTTTATAATTGCGAGGCTAGTCGTTCTGCGTTCACCGATGTATTTTAGGGGAAGATCTCCTCAACCGACCCAGTTTGCACCAAACAACTGTCCCAAGCATGCGCCTTCGAATACGCTGTGCGGGTGCTAGGGTTCGTAGCGGAACTGGCCTAGCGTCCCACACCTTTGGAAGTGCTGTGCGGGTGAGTGATTGGATTCGCAGCGGAACTGGCCTAAGCCTAGCGCCCCACGTCAATTACGTTACTTGATCTGGCTTGACTTGTTCCTTTGCGTGTGTTGGTGCTGAAATAAGATGTTGGTTCCCGTAAAAGCGGCCCCGCTGCTCTCTGAATTGTGCAACCGTCGTGATTGCAACCATGGATTCATACCGAGAAGTTGCCTACACGGGTAAGAATTTGCGAGCTATTTGGCTGGAGGTAATCGGGCGTTCGTTTGTCTATGTTCCCGTTATTTTCCTTCGAAAAGCAAGTTGCTCTCAAATTTTTGCAGTCCACTGGGCCTACCAAAGCGAATATTTTTATGTCGCGTTTTAATTGTACGTCGTGACGCTCACCCACCTTGCTCGCAGATGCCACGAGAAAAAAAATAACAAGAATAGTAAAGCTGGAAGGACTTTGTTGATTTTTTAGATGCAGAGCATCTCTTGCTCGGGTCTATGTCCCGCGGCGTCGGCGTTGTAGTCGGCACTCGAACTACGCACGCGCAACTCTCCTCCTTCCCTCTCTCCAACAGCTGCGCGTTACTCTCTCCGCTCTCTCTCTCTACTAGCTGCGTGCACTGCGCGTGCGTTCGCTTCTCCTCACACCGCGCGCGCACGCGCAACTCTCCTCCTCTAGTCTCCTCTCCTTCAAGTGTGAAAAAAAAATAAACGGCGAGCGGCGAGCGTTCCAAGTTTCTCTGCCGCGAGCCGCGACGAAGGCTCGCGTAGGGGGTAACGCTAGGGCAGTCGGTGGCGCCATCTCTCGACGTCAGCACGCAACTGACTCTTTCCTCGGAACCAACACGATGCTCCGCATCACCCCATGGTTCCCCTCGGGAAGATGGTGTAATTTTTTCCAGAGAACGCGTGCAACGGGCAACGGGCACTACAAAAACCCTAGATACGTTTTTCCTTAAGGGTGCCGTCAGCTCGAGAATTGCGTCGCCGACGACGCCGTCAAGCCAAGTAAAACTTGAAATACCGGCTGGTTCTGGCTGCACAGCTATCGGGGTAGGCAACGGTGTGGGTATGGGGGGAACTTGGCTAGACTTGGCTTTGGTGAGCTACGATAACTTCGCTGCAACTTGGCTGGTTGAATCGTGCTGCATGGCTAATGACAGGCTTTCACCTTACCTCCTTCAAAGGATGAAGACGGTAAGGTGTTTTTTCTTTTTTAGTTCTCTCGGTCGCTTATTGCTCATATCAATAGGCGCTGACAAACGCTTGTATTGAACCATGGCTGGTGCATGATGGAACGATAGAACGCCACTTTCATGGTCGCGTCCTCTGAGCGTTGCAGGAGTTTTTAGACGTGTACGGAATAGCAGGAGGCGAAAACGGACGCCGACGCGCAGCCTTCGTGTCCGCGTCTCACGGGCACTGCATACGACGATTGACGGTGGTGAAACAACAGACGATGCCACCCAGTGGTTGCCGTGCGTCTGCTCACAAAACTAGCGGGCGATGTCAGACGCCAGACTAGACGCACCGGATGTCGCGAATGGGAGACACTAGGCTTCTTAGCGTGTTCAGCCGCGCAGCCAAGACAATCCAGTAGGAATGGGCGGGGTCACTGATCTGTGGGTAGGGCTTAGAGTGTGCCGTGACCTCCTCCTAAATTTTGTCAACGGCGTTAATATTGCGCGATTTTTTTTTTTATTTCGTGGAAAAATTATTTAAAACATACGTGTTCCACTTATGCCCTTTAAAAAAGTTCGTTTTTATTTTATTGTTTTTTTAAGCTGAGACGAAGTATAGACTTCTCCCTCATTCCCCCTCCCCCCCTCCCCCCCAAAAAAAAATTGCAGTGGCTTAGCTCGGTGGCCAGGATATACGCAGCGTGAGCTTAGACTCAATGAGAGGCGCTATCAAGCGGCTCCGGTGCAGCGTCAGACTTGCCTACTGCGCAACGGAGGCGCACAGCTGGGCACGCGGCGGCGCCAGTGCGTCTGCCGCGGCTATGACGTCACTCCTCTGGAATCCGCAGACCGGCGAGGCGCGCGCGGCGGCGGCGGAGCGCGCGGCGGTGGCGGCTCGGACACGCCAGCTGTGCGCCGTGTGACGTCACTACTCCTCGCGCATGCGCAGCACGGCTCTCCAGGAGCCACGCGAAACTGCTCAACCTCGGCCAGTGTAGCTCACGCTACAAAAAAAAAAGAGAAAAAAGACTGCCTTTGCTGTGACGTGGAGCATGACGTATAACGTGAAACGTGAAGTTCAGTGTCACTGCGCATATTGTTTTCTAAGTGTAAACATATTTTCAGCCCCGTCGTTCTTCTCTCCATAAAGTGCAGCGATTGTCTCTCTCGAGTGCTTTGCGGCAGCGTAGACGCTGCAGCCCTTTTCAAGTGTAGCGTCAATAACATGGGACAGACTATATAACCCCCAAAAGCAAGATCCAGAACAAAGCGAAATTCAGATGAGCGTACCCTGTTCTCAAAGTCGACCGAAGACTTGTTTGGACTTTGCAAGCTTGTTAGCAATACCAAGTGCACGCAAACGAGCGCCGAAACGCTCCAAGTTCTTCCGACAAATTAGAAAAAAACCGCACGCAAATATTCTCCGACGAGATATGTTTGCACGCCGCACAAGAGCGCGCGTGCGCGAGGCAGCAATTGCATTCCTAACACGAGCTAGAAAACAATGCGCCAACACGAACAGCCCCCCCGCGTCGGCTTCCACACGCGTCGACCAATTAGCGTCGCCCCCCCCCCCCCCCCCCCCCACACACACACACACAAAACAGTGGGAAAACGAAAAGATCAACAATCCGAGTGGTAAAGCACACACTAATTACCGGGTCTGCATTGTCGCAACGGGCGACGCGCTCGTCGTCAGTCGAGCGCTTGCCGCGTACCTAGATGAGCTTTCATTTAGCCCATCTGGCCCCGCTGCTGCTGCTTCGCGCACGACGCGCTTCGATGTAAGCCGGTGGCAGCGAGAGAGATGTGTTACTAATTGTAGTGTGCCCAGAATTGCAGAGTGTTTCAAACTGCTCAATAAGAGTCGCGTGTCTTATGGGATGCGCTCGTGACACAAACTGCGTGGAGGAGTCGAAGGTCTCCCGCAAGCGTCTCCACCACTCCACCGCTCTTCTCTTCACCTCGCGGCAACGCTACGCATGCGCGCTTGCGACAAACTTATACGAAAGAGGCGTCCGCCATTAAACCGCGAACGTTCTCCATGGTTTGAGTTGCTCCCTCTCTTAAAAGCGAGGCTCTCTAACTAATTGCGTTTTCCGGGCGTCCCGCATTCTCCTCGCTCCTTTGTATCCTAATTCTATTTCCCCCACCTCCTCCGCCTTGAACTTTTTGCTGGCTTCTTCTCTCTGCGAGTGAAAAATCTGACAGACTGCATCGGAGGGATTGCTGTCATCTTCGTCGTTCTCGTGGGTCTGGGCGCAAGCTGCTTTGTGGGGACTTGTTGTTGGCTGGATATTTTTTTTATATATTCAAGTCGTTTTTACGCTTTTGGCTCAATTCTTGTTAAGCGTGTGTGTTGCTTGTGTACATCAGCTTCTTGCTCAATCGTCTCACGTGGTGTTTCTTAATCTCCAGATTGCTTTCCTCGAGTGACTAATTTGTGGAACGCGACGAACATCGTGCGTTCGTCTTCGCGCGCGAAAAACACGTGGCTGGTTTTTGTACTCGTGTGTTTGTTTATTACAGTTCCAAGTTTGTAGTCTGTTTCGCTGTGCAACGGGCGTTCAGTCGGTTTGAAGCTGGGTTTCTTGAAAAACAAAGAAATAAAAAACGCCACGTCGGACAGTACACTTACGTAATACAATCATATGAGCACCGAATTTTGTTCTTGATTATTCGTTAATAGAGCTCACTAAAATCGAATCCCATAAACGAAAGCAAGTTTAGTCTAAATATATATTGAGCTTGGTACAGTTTCACCCGCGCATTCAAGAACTTTAAGTCTTCTCGTTAAAGAAGTGTCAGGCCATCCTGGAGCGAGGTGCTTTTTTCTTCGATATAAAAAGTTGGAGCGAAAGTTTAAGGAAAGGGTGCCGCACGTCAACGGATATGTGCATTGGAGACCCATGAAACTTTTTTATTTGTTAGAGTACGAAATAACACCCCTTCCATATACAGTCATGCCTCGTTATTATGGACCCCGTTAATATGGATACCCCGCTATATGGACACCGTTTTGACGGAGAAACCGGAAAAATGCGTGCATATTAGTCTCGTTAATATGAACAACTCCCATTATGGACGATTTTTCCGTTCTTTTAGAAAGGGGGGGGGGGGCGAGGAGGGGAGGGGGAAGGGAGGTGCCCATATTAACAAAGCATCACTGTAGAAGGTATTTCGATCTTGTAGATTACGTGGTCGCTTCGGTACACCCGCTTATTTTTATTAAAGCACGCAATGCTGGGCCATTTTCGGTTGATCGTTTTGGCTCCCAAAAAGGTCAGTCGGGAACTGTATACACCAACGTGCAGCTTTGACGTCACATCGCTGCGGTGCCGCTGCTGTCGGCGCGGTGCTACGCAGTGCACGCTCGGACCTTACGCGGATCTAGTTTCTGCGCACGCGATGTGCCCGCGCGCCTGGTGCGGGCAAGCGTGGATTTTGTCGTAACGTCAGAGTCCCACTGTAGCGGCAAACAAAAACAACCGACACCGACAAGCCTCAAATACGTGCAGCATGCACGTGAAGGTACGATCACCGAGAGACCGCAAGCTTGCCAAAGGCACCGATTCATGCACGCTGCACGTGTTCCAGGCGTGTTTCGGTGTGGGCTGTTTTTGTTCCTCGCTCTAGCAGAACTCGACCATAAACAGCGTTTTGTTCCATAGACAATATACCCTTTTTCAAAACTTAGCGCCAACGCCTGTCCGCCATTTGCTTGCTCACGTACTCTGAGCTCGTATTAAAAACGAATGCTGACGTCAGCGTTCGGCGAGGACTCGGATCCTATTACGCGCTTCGTGTCCAAGCAATGGCGACCCCCAGTGTTGCTCGATGAACTTTTGAAAAAGGTTCGTTGCGAGCATGGAGCCCCGACTGGTGCCCCATGCGTGCAAGCACGTGCAGTATGCGCGTGAACACCGCTTTGAACATGGCGCCGGCCAGTCGCCCCGCTTGCAATTGTCTATAACACGCTGGATGATGATGATGATGACTGGGGTTTTATCGCGAAACATATAACACGTCGGGAGAGGCTCAATATGACATTTATGCACCTTGACACGGTAGAAAACTTGCGGATGGCGGTGGCTCTTCAGGGAAAGTGTTGCGGAAGACGAATGTAGCGAACTCGTTCTCAAGTAACTTCTGGTTCCCGAATTTCTAGCGACGACAAAAAACTGTAAACCTTATCGTCACTGACAGGATAAGAACGGCAGGGCGTGTCTTTTGAACGTCCGGTATTTCGGAATGCGCTCCGTACCTTCCGCTGTGCTTTGGTTGCGCGCGCGAGCGCTCAAGGAGCACGGGACGCCGAAGCGCTGTCGAAGGTGGGCAGCTTGCTCCGTAAGAGGAACGACTGAAGCTCCTCCCTGCCGTCCTTACCTTGTCGGTGACTATCGCTCGCACACTATTTATGTACACATGTGAGCTCAGCAGCCCCTGCGACTTCCACCTGTTGCCTGAGCTGGCTTCTCGACTGGAGGGTCTTCCGATTTTCGTGCGCACAAGTGAGGAATGCAACGCTCGTTGAATTGAAGGACATTGCAAAGAATTTATCTTGAAGGACTTAGACGGACTTCGGTCCACCTCTTACGCATAAACTTTTTGTTTCTTGTTTATGGCACCTTGTTAAAGGATCAAATGATGTACGCCGGTTCTTTACAGTAACATTCCACACAGTATATCTTCTCGTGACCTCGCTGGCCTTTTTTTATATTACTGTTTTAAGATGATTTATTCTTGTTTCGTTTATTTTTCTTGGATACTAAATGAAAGTCCCATTCCCATCTCTCAATTAATGTTTACTTTTATTATATTATCTTTAAGTTTTTAATATGTGATCTCAGTCGTGTATTTCACTATCTTATCGTGCTTATAGTCCCTAATGCGTTTTTATCGTTATTTTCCTACGTTTCATTTTATTTTTGTTTCCTTAGCTTCAATTCAACACTTATTTCATTATACGGTGAATGAGTAAAAACGCTGGCAAGCCAGAGAATGACCTCCCTACATTACCCGAGACAATGCAATAACAAAATAGCTGATGTACACTCTCATGGACACCGTAAAAGAAAAACAAAGAAAGTAAAAGAATCCATGGAAGTTTTTTCTACTTCGACACGAGGCAAAAATAACACAACAGTGATGCACCCACAGTTTCCTCTGGCGCTACTTCCTTATTCATGGCTTCTTCTTTCTAACCTTCAGAAAACGGTATAATGAAAGCCTATCATCTGTCCATCATCTACCCCTCCTAGAAAATTCCCCAAAACCAGGGAGCTAGCGTGAATCGCAGCTCCCCCGCCTCTACGTGTCGGAGCTCGTGGAGCGGAATTTATGTTCAACACACCCAGCCACCACGGCGCACAAACAGTTTTAAACACACGCGCAGGCGCACACAGACACGTGCACATACAAAAAGCAATAGAGACATGTACAAACACACGCAAACGTACACACGCACACGCTCACACACATTCACATGCATATACATAAAAGACATATTCGCCACACGCACACGCACGCACACACCTATTCGCACACACACATGCACCCACATGTACTCAGACACACAAACACACACACACACCTACGCACCCACACACACCCAGACACACGCGCACGCAGCGCACACGCACACACGCACAGTGGCAAAGGACAAAGAAAAAAAAAACGGCGTGCACTACCATATGCTTGGCCGTCATGCGCAAAGGAAAAAAGAAGCTCTCAAGCAACAACACCGTCAGCAAGAAGGCGGACTAAACGGACATAATCGAGTAGAGTACCACAAAACCGCGTAGCAGTGGAAGTGGCAACGGCCGCGGCTCTCTCTTGCGAAGAGGGGGCGGGCTGCAAGAAACAGAACGTGATACTGCGGAACCGCCGTGGCAGGCCCCGTACGAAAATAATCGCAATCATCATCTCCAGTGATGCGCACTGGGTGGTTCCAGATGCCCACATCTCTCTCTCCTTTTCTTTTTTTTTTCATTTCTCTTTTTTCTCTCTTTGTTTGTTTCGTCGTCTCCCTATCTTCCTTACTTTCCACCCTCCTCCTCGTCCTGTCTCATTAAACTCTCCCTTACTCTTACGACAAGAAAGGTTCCCTGTATAAACCCTTCTAGATTCTGTCCCTCCTATTTTTTCCGGCCTTCTATGTTTCTCTCGCATTTCTACGCTTTCCGCCTCACTCCTCTCTCCCGATTTGAGCCTCGCGGAGGCTCGACGGCCACACGCAGGTAATGATTGAGCTTTCGTAATGGATAGCCCGCACCTGCAAGAGGGGTGCCTGTGTTTTTCGGCATACTGTTCTTATTTCTTTTTTTTTCTATTTTAGTGGGCTGGTGGAAAAGGGGGGGCCAAGGGCTACTGGGATTACGTTTTTTATTATTATTAGTGCTATTAAATTACTTCTTAGTGTTTTTTATTTGTTTATTACTCTCCGTTCGCATTTCGATTCATGTTTCTTGTACTTTCTTGTTTTGCGATTCTAGTCTGTGCTTGTGAGCGCGCGCGGGTTCGTCTGTGTTGGTTTGTGTTTGTGCGTGCGCGCGCGTGTTTGTGCGTGAGTGCAGGGGTGTGTATTTGTATATGTGGGTGTCTTTATTTATTTTTTTTATGCACGGTTTATCTGTTGCGCTCTATGTTGCCTACTATACGCCGTTTTCCCTTACCATGGACCTCAGGGGACATTAGGAGCAAACAAGGCCAATCCAATGCCTTCTCGTCGTCACGTGAGGTACAGGAGGTGCACAACGACGCGCGGGGCGCCTGTTCACGTGATATGTACACAGCGCTAGATTGGTTGGCATGACTGGCAGCCTCCGCTTCGCTGCATGCTAAGGTTTAACGGAGTATAGGGCGAGTACGTTCGCGCGGGTGTTGTGGGCTGACCATGTTCACAACTGCGTGAAGAAAATAAAGAAAAAAAAAAGCTCTGATTGTTATTGTTGCATTCGTCGTTTTTAGCGATGACCATTTTTATGGGCAATATTTTATTTGTTTTTCTTATTGACTCCATTTTGTCGTAAATTTATTACAACCGAGCCTGGTGGGATGATAGCTGCGGCTGCAGAGACCGGGAGAAATGATGCTTGTACGAATGATGCTGCGCGGGAGACCTAATAATGTTCGTTTCGAAGACCCGAACTATGCCCGGGTATCAGTTTACAAAATATTCTTGCGCTCGACGGAGTCTAAAAAAAATTGGGTTTCTAATCTCGCTGTTTCTCGTTTCGAGAACCTAGGGAGATCATGGCGCTCGTATTACGCAACATCCACACGACCCCCGTCATTTTGTAATCATTTTGAAATCCTACAATTTAAGAATACGCTCAGATGTATTTTCACCGCAAAAATATAGTATGCATCGCTGAACGCTCTTTCTCCGCCCAAATGTAATGCTAGCGGTGCGATCCTCGATGCTAAAGTTTGAAAATTAACTGTTATTTTATTCAAATTTAAAAAGGATTGTCTTGAATTTTTAATAGGAAAATGGCGGCCAACGGGGCTCTCGAATGCATTGAGCTGAATGGTGCCAGTTAACGAAAACGAGCACCATTTTTTTATTAATCTTTTTTATAAAATCATTTATAACTTTTGATTGAGATAACAGTTAGCTTTGAAACTTTGGCATCTGGTTCGGACTACTAGGGATATATTTAGGCGAAAAATAGGCGTTCAACAATGCGTAGCTTTTTGTTGTTGTTGTTGTTGTTTTGCAATAAAAAGATTGTATTTGTTTTTTGCACATTGTACTTTAGACACAGACAACATATGATGATTGTCAGTCACAAATAGCTATGTACATAGCATCAATATGCGCCGAGTGTTCGTCTCTTTTCGTCGGCCCCTCAGAATCATGTATGTTTTACAAGATGTCCGACAAAAGTGCGAGTTATTTCAGTGAAATTATTTAACGGGGGAGTGCTGGTGTTCTTTCGGACTGCTCAAGAAAGCACGCAAGGTGTTGCAGACAGCGTTAATTATTCTTCATCCAGCATAATTTTTACTACTATTTTACGGGGACTGACTTTTTAAATACGATCTCGAAATTATCGGACTATCCTTGCCTCCTATGACGCGAGGCGAGCCATAGACCATTCCGGAAATATGTGGCGCTCCCGCCGTCGGCTTGGTGCATTACGAAGATTTGACGTACGGCGTACGAAAGAACGCAATAAATGAAAGACAAAAAAATGCGTGATGCTTCAAATTTGTGTTCGTTGCGTTTGTCGCGCGTTCTGAACTTGAAATGACAGGAGACGAAGAGATTATGCCTCTTTCATAATATACGAAACTTCCACTTCGGCCCAAACGTACATTTGAACCAACGTTACTGGATCGGCTAAGTTGACAAGCTTCGAGAAAAAAGTGACGCGCTGTCAATCGCTGCCGCGTAGGGGCGTTCGTGTCGCATCTTGCCCGACCCGTTCTGTCTGGCTGGCCTTGGTACCCGTGGACACGCCGTGAAACACTTCGTTTTTGTGTGGGTTCACACAATGTATTACCAGCGATTGTTGCCAGTGTGGTAATTTCCGGATTGAGACAAGACTTCCTGAGACTTTTGAGGTGAATTTACGCCCGTCGGGCCTTCGTAGGTTTGGCCGTTTTCGACATTCGGCACCAAGGCAAGCAACTTGGAGAAATGGCTGCGCCTATCATGGTTTCCGGAACATGGACCGGAGTGTTTGGATCGTTTGCGGACTACAATGCCGTGAACTTCCCTCTTCCCGTGTTCTGTGTTTGTGTCAGAAGTTGAAGCATAGAATCTTCTGCATACATTACAGAGCCGCATTAGGAAAGAATGCCAATTTCAAGACGCCTTCGTCATTTGAAGGAAGCGGGCTGTTTTTGTATTTGTATTCTTGGCCATGTCGAGGTCTACTATTAGAACATCTTGAGGTGGTGAAGACGGCTGAGGTATTTCTCTCGTGTGTTCTTTGCGTGTGTGACAACCTCGGTCCCTTGCGTGTGCCTGCGATTTCGGAGGCCTGTGACCAAAGGGTGCGAATTTGAAGACATGACTTCCGATCAGCTGATCAGCGCGGATTCGTGAGTGTATACTTTAGATATTTACGTGTGGACGTGCGGGAGATATTAGAGTCGTTAATTTACAGTACCTGCTACAGTTTCGCAGGCAACAGTGTATTAATTGTGATACAATTTCGTTTTCAGTGTGAAATGAGTTCACTTGTATAAGCGTAGATGTATGCTCCAGTGCCTGACACAGCAACATGCTTGTTGACGTGTTAATATGAGCGCGCAATTTAAATTCGCTTTATGTTAACTACTCTTCTCTTAACGTTGCAGGTGTGCTTACAATAAATTAATGATATATTTGTTCTATTGATCTCATGACGCTTCTGCCATCTATTTCATGCCAAAATAAAGACATTTTAGCTTCCTCACCTGAGCCCCTGAGAATGCGACATAGGAAGGCTGGGGTGCAAAGACCACTTCGAAGACTTCACTGCCTCTTTGTTGTAACGCGAATGCACTTCTACGCGAGAGACATAAATCGAGAGATGACGAAGAAGGTGGCAGTAGCAAACAAGAAAGCTCGGTTCCCGTGATCGCCAACTACAGGTGTCATCAGCCTCGGTGTTTTGCATCCTGATCACGAATTTTTCATAGAAAAAGAACTAAACGTTGCACAACATTCATCCACGATTTAAGCCTGGGCAAGAAGTTTTTGTGGGAACAAATAAAAGGCGGAAAATATATTTTGTTCATTTTCCCGTGGCAAAGAGAACTGGATACGGCGCTGACAGCGCACGCGAGCCCCTGCTCGTGGATGCTGGTAATAGGCGAATATGAGAGACACCAATTATGACGTGAATCCTGTTTTACTTTAATATACGAGTAGAAAATTGCACTCGGGAGCTCGATCCAAAGCTAGGCACCTACGCTCCTATCCGTTGCATTATACCGTCTAAAAATCGAAGAAATCTTGAAATCGTAAGCGTGCATATGTACAATCATGTGGCTGCAGCAGACTCTACTTGCAGAGTTCATTTCTTAAGAAGAAATGCTCAAGAGCCGCCGACGTGCCGCCGACCGCCGAATTTCGCAATGAAAAGCCAGTGCCCAGAGCTTGGCCGGCCATGCGGACCGAGCGGGATGCGACGACAGCGCCACCACGCTCGAGCGAACGGAGGGGGCCGGCTTTCCGAAGCTCAGCTAATGCGGAGCTTGTCAACTGAGCCGATCTAGTAACGTTGATTTAAACAGCCCCACAATTTTGCCTCGCCCAAAAATGCAACAAGGGATAGCCATGAGGCTTTCTGCGATTTTCCGGAAAGCTCAATTTAGAAAACGGCTTGGCGAGCGGGCATTGGAATTGAGAATATATGGTTGTCTGGAGAATTTGCAGCCGTATCTTGACGTAACGCGCCCAAACGTGTTAAAACCTCACTGCGTAAATGGGCCGGCACAACTCGAGTGCATCAAGTGCTGTCCTTACAGACAAACGGCCGTCTGGCCTTTGTCTGTCCACGGCTCTTTTGTTGGAAGTAAGTGACGTTTTTCACCCACTTTCTGTCATTTCAATGCAATTTTACGCAAAGCCCCTTACGCGGCAAAAGTTTGGTAATCTGTGCTATAAGCCATTTTTAATGGTAACCGCAGACATTTGCCAAATCTATAAAGATTAAAAAGTGTCAAACGCGCCAAACCACTGTAGTTTACCTTGGCAGAGGAATATGCACTCCGAAGGGCAAGTCAGATTGCCAAACATATGCCGGAATGAAAAACGCACGTTACACGCGTAAACCGCCCCAAAAATGGGAAACTGAAATATCCGATGGGACATCTCGTAAAAACATAGGAACGCGTTCTTAAAACAAAACAAAAAGGTAAAGTGTTACATCGCCTAACATATTACCCTGCGCACAATATCGTAAAAAATATATACGAATCAAGATGCGTAAATCTATCACTTGCGGGCAACGCATGTGATAGAAAAATGATAGCAGGGACATATCTCTCATGCAATGCATTGCGTTTATTTTATTTTATATTTTTTTTCGGGCGAATGGGCCCTTCGCGTTGGGCGCTTTTGGCCTCACCTCGAATTCGCCATGCTCGTGTTCTGAATGATTCCCTGAGGTGGCATAATTTTTGAGCCCGGGCACATAAAACACCGCTGATATTTTTGTTTCCTTTTGTTTTATTTAACCGTTTGCAGGCGTGCTAGCTTCATTTTTTTATTTCTGATTACTTTTAAGCCGTAGAATTATTTTTTTTATATATGTGGCTTAGGTGTTGTTTTGAGTGTATATGACCTTAATGCAATGAAACTATAAAATTAGACGGAAATAAAAAGAAAGTGGCCTGAAATTTAATTTAATCTTTTTTGCCAGAACATTGCCGTCTTACGTTAGAGTCTTTTTTTTTATTTCGTGTTTGTGTGGCATTTTATAAATCTGTAAAGTAAATAAGTTTTAGTCCTGAGGAGGCTCATTGATAAACTATATATTATTCCAACGTCAATTCCAAATCTCGAGGATTACCATAGATCAGTGTTTTTTAAAAGGGGTCCGCGGACCATTTGGGGTCCGCGAAGGCATTCTAGGGGTCCGCGAAACCCTGCCTCGTCAGTCAAGCTCGGCAATAAAAGTAGTATTCTTTTCAGATTTAAAAGGACCATTCCAATTTTTGGGTGAGTTTTCTTGTGTGTATGTCAATGAGTGTAATACTTCACAATATCCCTTATTAATATTAATTTATTAAATATTTGTCAAAATTAAGCTATAACTTTCCCTTCCCCCACAATGCGGTCCCCCATCATCTCCGTCGACCCAAAAGGGGTCCGCGAAACAATAATGGTTGAGAACCACTGGAATAGATCATTCATCCATAAACTATTATTAAAACGCAAAACAGAAGGCGTATAAAACGTCTCAAACGCGCATGCACTTACTGCTCTCCTTTATCTGTCTGTGTCGCCTGTCTTTCTTTTTTCTTGTCCCGCGTTCGTAATGATGACCGCACATCCGCAGTTGACCGATCCACCTAGTCGGTTCCTCTATTCAATGTATACCAGATAACCAAGCTAGTATTATTTCTCATCTAAGACGCTGTACTACGACGCTCAGATTTAAAAGTAAGCTGAAGTGGCTTTGCATTTGAGGAAACGCACTTAAATCGTCTTCATTTAACCCCCAGGATCTCAAATATAGATATTTGTTTTTTATTTGGTGCGTAAAGGCTGCACAAAATCATTTACGAAGTACCACTGGAGGCCCTCCTTGCCGGAGCGTGACGTCACAAAAGAATTTTTTGGAATCTCTGCTCTCACGCATCTTCAGCGCCTATCAAAGCTAAGTACGCGCACTCTTCCTATTTTTAAAAACGGCAGAAAAAGACGGTTTGACTGGTGCCAGTGTGGAGGAATATTCCTGGCGAGCTTGCAATTGCACGCGCGGCCCTCGAGCGGCACGCGCTTGGCGGCCGAAAGATCCTCTTATGACCTCACGACTGGTCGGTCTCTTTTGCGTTTCTTGTGGGGAAATCGAACGGGATATTCAGATTCACGGGATCAAACTACGCTAAAATCAACTTCTATCTCATTTTTTTCAAAGAAGCATTTCAGCTTCCCTTTATAATAATAATAATAATAATAGTAATAGTAATAGTAACGTTTTATTTTTCTTTAGTGCCCACAAACAGCCGTAACGCCTTTTTTGTGGTGCACTGTCAGTTCGTGTTCACAGCACCTCTATTTAAAATACAAACATGCACACAATCACACAGACATTCGTAAGGACACAAATACAAGATTCCAGAGCAAATACAACCTTACACGAACTCTTGGTTGGATAAAATACACTTTGGCAAGGCCGACTGCAAACTAACAAAAGCAAGAAACATATCTACCTCACAATCGGATATAATATTAAAAGCAGACTGCATACGGCTTAATGGCGATGATTCACAAATTCTAGTAAATTAAAGGTTAAAAATTTTAGTTTGATATAAACGCATTTGACCGTTCCTTTATTTCCCATCAGCTATGCATCACAATATGTGCTCATTTTGTAACAAACTTATTCGCCAAAGTGTATATTCTACTTCATAAACTGCCTTCTACGTGGAGTTTTCCAGAGATATTCGGGCGTAAAATTATACGTAAAAATATGTCAACGAACGCAGTGCATTGCAACTTCTAACAAACATGTGTTTAGGTGGCCCATATATCGTACTCAAATTTTATGACTGTGAGCTTAAAAAAAGATTTAAGCCTAAAAAAAGTTTTGCCTTTCCTGTGCACCGGGAAGAAAGCGGTAAATATCTTCTGGTTGAAGCTGCATCCTCACAGATCAAACCACATACGCTCGAAAACTAGATCTGCTTGTGGGTGTTTGCCCGAACGTTTTCACGGCTTTGCTTAATGTTGTGGCATCTGTGTGTAGCAGCAACACCCAGACGGTTTTTACCGTTTTCTTCTTTGTGTACGAAAAACAAAAAAAAAAAGGATTTTTAGCAACTTCGTTTTTTTTTTCTTTCTGAAACCTACACTCGTGAAATTTGTGTATGATAAACGCACCTAAAGACACCCTTGAGAAAAGTTTCATTGCGCTTTGTTGATTGGTTTATTTATATGAATTTTGTTAACGCCCCGGTAGCGCTAAGAAACCCTCTGATGAAGCCTAAGGGTTGCCAGTTGACGTTTAGAGAAAGAATTTAGTTCTTTAACCTACAAGACAAACCTCAGTTTCAAGTTTAGTTTTTACAGGAACTTCCTCTTGCTATTTTTACGACCACCTTCAAAAAACTTCGTAACTTTTGTTTTCTTCGAAAATTGATATTTTAGTTATCCTTTTTTGGCATCTGACTAGCGAAGCTAACGTCCTGATGTGGAGGAATATCTCTTCGTCCCTTTCGATTGCCACGTACGCTGTTTGTTTTTTGTTTTTTTTTTCGCACGCTTAGAGGTTTGTACATTGGGGCTCTCACATAGGGAACAAGAAAATCCTCAATGGGTTCGACCTTTTTTTTTTTATTCGGTCTTATCGTTTGCTATACATCACTAGCATCGAGATTGCAATGGTTGCCAACCAAATAGGAAAAAAAAAAGGGGGGGAGGACCTTGAATCGACTTAGTTGCTTGGTTTGTCTTTATTGCCACCCCCTCAACGCGTGAGCGCGTACGGAGACTCTCCGTGTCTATTTTGTTCTTTTTTTCCCCCTTGGTTGACTCGAAGAGTAGGACGGGAGAAACGGTGACGTTGGACAACGAAATTGCACTTTATCGAACTCTTCGGAGCGTCCGTTTCGCCGCGAAGGATAAGGCGTCGGAGAGGACGGCAGTGGGCCCCGATGCACGGGGTCCGATCAAGTGCGTTTACTCGAGTCAAGAGACCCGTTCGAAGCCTTCTCTGGGGCGAGCTAGAATACAGGAAACTCAATTCGAGACCCCCTTCGAAGGAGAGTAGTCTGATGTACCCCGTGTCCCCTTCCGATGGACCTCAGCATACGGTAGGAGTCACTAGAACCAATTCAATGCCTCGTGTACGGTGGGCTAGAAGGGAAGGTGTGAACATCGAGCAGCCGAGACCTGCTAATAGATATGCTAAAAGTGGCGCCAGCCTGCTCTCCAGGGCTGGAAAAGGAGAACAAATCCTAACAAAATGAGAAGATCGAACGTTCTGTACCACATTCTAAAGGTGTTGTTCAGTTGTAATTGGGAACACTACCTATACTTATGTCTTTGTTGCCTGCTTCGTTTTGTTATGAACACAACTTTTCTAGCCAATCGTGCCTCGTGAATGTCACGTGACCTACGAGAGAGGCGTGGCGACGCTCTGGGAGCGCAGTCACGGTACAAGCTCGTAGTCCTGGATTGGTTGAAATAGCTCACGGAGTCTTCCGCGGTTCATCGCAAGGTGAGACGGAGTATAGGCGAACGTATACGGACGGCTACGTTGACGCGATAGAGCAAAGAAATTCAATCTTGGGAGTGAGGGCGAGACGTTATAACTTTAATGTTAAGACTGCGTTCTGTTACTTTTTAAAAATGTCTGCTCTTGGTGCTTGGTTTTTTTTTTTTTTTATTAGCGTTTTTTTTTGCGTTTACGGGACAGATTTGTGACTTCCGTAAAAAATCAAAGAAAAAGTGTAGACGTAAAACGCCTTGACAGTACTAAAGGTTTGCCCAGAAGCACTAAATTCGCGACAACAGCAAGTCTGACGGCACTTAGAGGCAACAGGTTGAACTGGACGGAACAGGTCATTTTCGCGGTTTCTGCTGGTCTCTTGCGGTTTGCGTGATTGCTTGTTATCGGCGGTCGGCGCGATGGAGCAGTTTTTTTCGGGGATTCTTTTCTTACCGTCGTGTCAGCGTGTTGTCGCTCTGAATGCAACCTACGCTACCGCGTAAACCAGGCGTTGTACGTTTATTAACGTTCATCAGCATCGTAGAGGGACATTAGGCAGTCATTCCCTCGCTTCCACAACAAAGGTCAAGCCGCTGGAAGCTCCTTTATGCCAACACATCGCCGCAAGGTTTGAAACGTAGTGAATAAAATTGGGGCAAACCGTTTTGCGTTCAATGCAAGCCTGCTGATAGCCGAGCGCTGTGCGTTGAGCTGGCACGTGGCGCGGCACAATCTGTCTTAGACTGCCACATTTTCCCGATAGTGGCGACCCCTATGGGTCGCTGGATTTTCGAATAGAAGAGTATAAACGTGGGCAAGTTGGTGACGCATGGCGAAATGAAACGCGTGCAAGGAAAAACATGAATAAGCAGAACAGAAAGAGCAAACCAGGCGCTGACTTATAACTTAATTTTTATTTTATTAGATAAAACACAAACCAGCAAAACAACAAAACAATCCGCTACACTTACTGTTAACAACCATTCGCTTTCCACTGACATGGAAACGCTATCTCACATTCCTAAAAGGTAACCGTCAGCTGAACTATATAAATACGATGTAACGTTTCTAAATCAGTCTGAAGCGAATGACTGATAACATCTGTGTAGTAGAGTATTTATGGTTTCGCGGGTTTGCGTTTATTTTACTATTACAATTAATTTGTAAGTGAGCGCCCGGTTTGTTCCTTTCATCTACTTGCCCACCGGTTCATTCCTGCGTTGCTTTTATTTTTTCGCAAAAGTGATTTGTTTGCGAAAATCAACCAACTGCCTAACCACAAATGGCTCTAATTTTATTTCATGTCAAATAGTATACTCGATAAAAACAAATGGCCAAGCGTTCGTTCTTTCTAAGCTAAAGCATATCAACTATACTTTGATTTACCTTAAATAAACCATCATAGAAAAATATTCTGCCGCATTTTAACGTACTCTGCAGCTATGCACTTCAGTAAAACATCCCCGTTTTTTTTTTTCAGCAATTTTCTCATTTACATGAAGACCTAATATGTAGAGCGAATGTTTTTCTCCTTCTTGCACGGGGGTGGCGATGATGTCAGAACGGCGAGCTCTTATTGTCTGATTGAAACATTAGTGGGTAGACCTCAAAACACCTAACATTGAGATCTATCTACTGTTCTTTCAATCAAAGCAGACGATTTGCTTTCCGCATATGAACCCCTTTGCTATTCTCGCTTGCTGAAAGATTCCTTAGACCTACAATATTACGCCATCCAACACCGTAGGCAACGTCACCCTCTTCAGTGAAGGGGCTATACATGATATAAAAAAAAATACGCATATATAATCTCGTTATCTCAATGTCATCGCGCTGAGAGCTCCATAACTCTTACACAAGCACCCTTTTTGTAGAGATACTGTCCTGCTCAAAGCCGGCTCCGCCCTGTACGTTTCCTCCGAGAGATATCAGCGCCTCAATCAGAGCCCGTCAGAGCCGTCGCCTTAGGCGGGCCGACAGCGGCGTCATCGAACCTCGTCTCCCGTCCCGATTCCCGAGAGTTCTGGGAGAAACAAAATTCCCGGTTTCTCGTTCTGTCGCGTAAATGAGCTGCGGCGACAGCCGAGACGTCGCAGACACTGCCCGCACGCAGACTGCATACGGTCACCCTGCACACTGATCATGACGTCATGTCACGCCACGATATCAACTGACATCATGGTACCCCGTGACGTAGCGGTAGCACGTTCCGCGACATCACGATGTCACGTCGTCATGGTGTCGCGTTGCGTCAGAATATCGCGTGACGTCACAATGTTGCGTTACGCCCCAGTGACGCCTGACTCCGCTCACGTGATTCCATGGTGTAACGTGTCGTCACAGTGTCACGTGACGTCACGAGATCGCGTCATTTTACGGTGCCACGTGGCGTTACGGTCCACGGTCACGTGACGTCACCGTGTCCCCTGATGACACGGTGTTCGGTGGCGGCTCCGTGCCGCGTCGCGACACTTTCACGTGACGTTACGGTGTCAGCTGTCGCCAAGTGTCGTGTGACGTCATAGCGTCACGTGACATCCCGTTGTCGCATAGTGTCACAGTGTCACGTCGCATCGTGAAGACAGAGGGAAACATTTTGAGGGAAAAACTCTTCCGCTAACTTTATCGAAAACATTTTCCCAGGCGCGACGTACACGAAACAGAAATGGGGAGAAACGTTTCCAATAAAAGCTCTCGCTGTAAAAGAGAGAAATCGCGTCAGCGATCTCTCTCCATGATAAGCAGATCGGAGCTCCTTGTTACACCCAATTCAAGTACGCTTTTATCACACACTCAGTCTCTCGGACGAAGAAACAACGGCAATGGCGATGTCTCTTGTTTCGAAAGAGAATCCCCGTGAAATAACGTTGTTTTGTTTTACTTTTTCTCCCAAAAGACGATTTAAAACTCGCCCATGCGGAATCGTGCAGAGACAGTACGACTAAGAACAGCTGTTTTGTCGCGCGTGGATAGTTGTAGGCTAGAACAAAAAGTGTGTGTGTGTGTGTGGGGGGGGGGGGGGAGGGGGGCTTTAAAAAGCTATAAGGGAGTCTTGAAGTTCGTTGTTTTACGGCACTGTATCGTCCCCCAGTCTAGAGCGTCAGCTGGCTTCCGTGGAGTCGGCGATCTTCGCCTGCGAAGGAGTGTTCATGGAACTCATATAACAATAGAAACACACGTTTGTGCCTTTGCGTGTCGGAGCTCAAACCGTATTCTTTGTGCGCCCTTCCTTTTTCTCTTTGCACTCCTTTGAAATCTTGTGGCCCTTCTTTATTTTTGGAACCATAGCATTTTAAGTTTTAATTTTTTTTCAATTTACAAAGCTTAAGGTTGTTCAATTTTTCACGGTGACCTGTAATCATATAAGCATGGTCATTTTGTAATTCTTATCCTGGCCGAGTGGGCTAACGCGTCTCAGCTGGGAGCGTGAAGCGAAAGCTTGCGCTGCAGGACTTCCTGAGTTCGATCCCCACCCTCAACCCGTTTTGATCTGGATGAGTTTTGTACCGGCACACGTTCGTGTAATCACTGCTGCGTGATGTACGTTAAAAAAACCAGGTTAGCGGTTGCACCGCACTGGCTAAATTTCGAAACTACAGCTAAGAAACAGGTTACCGGTTAAGGCGTACTATACTTCAGCTTAAAGCATCGGCTTCATCTGGACTTGAGCCGAAGCGAAGTGTAGCATCGAGGCTGTATAAACATACAAGCGACACAATTCGTTTTTCCCCTTAACCTTCTAACATTTTCCCATGCCTGGTGCCGCTTTTTGTTTTGTCTTCTAATTTGTTTTTTTTTTTTCTCGTGGTTTCTTCTATCACTTCGTTTCGCTTTATCTATTTCTATGCTATCTTTCTCGTATTTCAGTTCTTTCTCATTTTCAGTTTTTTTCGTTCCCAGCCAGTTCCGTATCTGGTATGCGGGACGAAAACATAATAAAATATTTCAACCTGGAATATGCAAGAAAATATAGGTGAGGCAAAACCAGAATTTGTGACAATCACGCATTTTAATGAACATTTTACTTCGGTGTGGGGAGATCAAAACGATGTTTTACCGCATACCAGAAGTGACGACATTCAAAATGGCTGCGCCCTTGTGGAAAAGGTGTATAAAGACGACGCCCGCACATAAACATAGATAAAGGCACGCCCAAATCCGCTTTCACTTTTTCCGATTCATCTTTAACTTTGCTTTGCTGTCTTTCATCATCGCCTCTTAGATAACAGGGTCGTTAAGACTGAATTTTCTGTGTCACCTAAAAAAGAGACAAACGCGAAACACGGATTGGTAGCGAGTACTGCCTCATCGTTCGGCTCGATGTCGTCTCCTCACTGATTGGACTCGAATCTCAGCCGAGCTCTGACGTAGCGCTCGTGTTTAGTCCGTCTCCTGCGTTTGCCTTTTTAGGAGAAGCTGAAAAGTTCACCCTTCGTTTTTCTCTCTCTTTCTTTTTTATCTTTTTGTTTCTATTTTTCTTGCTATTTCTCTTTCCTTTTTTTTTTTTTGTTACCTCTTGTATTATGTTCGTTGTTCACCCTTTCTTCCAACCCTTGTACCTATTTTCCTCTTCGTCACGCAATTTTGTCCTGTTTTGTTCCTCCTCTATTTTTTTCTTCCCCTCAATTTCCTCCTTTACATCTTTTCCATTAGATCTCTTCCACCGTGTCCCCTTTCTGACTCACCGTAGTACTGTCCGAATCGTCTCCGGTCCTTGTCACTGTAGACTGAACTATCTGCCTCTCTGTCTCTCTCTCTTCCACGGAGACCTGATTCTATTCTTACGGAATGCACCGAGCCGGACAATACGAGCTCAATGCATTTCTTTTATCGTCCGTAACTACCGAAAAAGCAGGATGGAAAAGTCGGAAATGCCAAGACGAAGTCGCCTTTCTCCCATCTATGCTCGTTCGCAAACCGCTCCTTACGAGATTTGGTCACCGCAAACATAGCTGTTGCGAATACATGGAAGACGTTAGAGTCGGTTTTTATCTCAAGCAAACCTTGCGAACGTCGACAGTTAAGTTGTCGTCTGAGCTTGCAACCTTTTTTTTTCTCTTACCTTTAATTTGGTAATTATTAGTCTAGCAGTGAGACAAACTTTTTCGCCTACGGACACGCATGTTGTATCCTAATTATTATTGCGCAAAGTTTTCTTCTTTTTATATAAGATAAAGACAGCAGCGGCCTTTACATGTAAAGTTCTACAATGCACGAAACACATCAATCGTTTCAATTTGCTTAGAAGATATTAAAAGGTTGTCTAAGAAGCGGGAAAATATTTTATAATTGCCATCAGCCTCCTCTACAACATCACCGAGCACTGTGGAAAGCAGCAGCATGTGGTAAATGTAATGGGATACGTAGGGCATACACTTTAGCCGGTACACATAGAAAGTCATCTAGCTAGCGCAGAGTTAGGGCAACGTGCTACGCACTAAAGTAGTGGTCGCTCTGCTCGTGAGTCATACAAAATACTTGGTATTCGCTGCAGACGTGATGACAACATTATCTGAGTACTGGCCTCAAGCATCCTCGAGGCATGTTTGTTTCATGTGTAGCATGTTTCAGACTCGTCTGCCGACAGTGTTTGTATGAACAATGTGACAGGACCATCGTACCAGGACGAAAAACGCATCAAACAGTGTCCGCAGAACGTCTTTTGTATTATGCACAAGCAGTATGACCGCGGACCAAGAGTTTTGATTCATACCGAGAAATTAGTTTAATTAAAAGTAAATAACTCGTGCACACTGCTTGTTGTTTGTGACTTTTTTTTTCATGTTTTCACAATGATTAAACCGGTTGTCGCCGACATGCTCTGCCAGCTACACATCACGAGGGGTACGCGTGGGTGGGTGGATGGACGGACAGGCGTCTGCAAGCAGGATATTTTGTTCGGATGTATTCTTGCAATAAGGCACAAATACATACAGCACAATTCCTCATAAAGTTTTGGAACGTGCGAATAGAGCAACAAGTAGCTATGCGCCGACAAAACTTAGAGGAGGGGGACGCGAGCGCGTGGGGACTCCAAAACGCCGAGCTCTGATTGGAATGATCAGTGGGCAGACCTGACACTAGCTTCTTTGTTTCCACTGCACTTGTTTTTCGCGTTAGAACGCGTTCGACTAGTGCAGTGGCATAGCCTCCTATATAGACCGACACGCTGTTTACAAACAAGTGCGCGTTTGCCCACACAAGGTGTGGGCACTGCGCGTGCGCAGAAACCAAACTCGCGCGAAGGAAAGCGTCTGCGCATGCGCAGTGCCGTCGACAGCGCCACCGCAGATGCGTGACGTCAGGGCCGTGTGTTGGTCTATACTGACAAAGCCTGGCAGATCGCCACGAGAAGCGGCCGCCGAAATGATAAAGGTAGAGCGGTAGACAACCGATGACAGGAAAGCCACGTGACTTGAACCCCGCTGCGGCGAGACGCCGAAACACACTTCTCCAGAGCGAACAAGCGTGTTTTGGGTCCTCGCCGCTGCAAAAGCTATACGCTGACGTCCAGGTTCCCCGAGAAATGGCTCCTTGGTGCTCTGTGCTACCAAATTCTCGCGCTCCAAATCTGCGACCGGGCACTTAATGGCTCAGTCGTTGAACTGCCAGGTTTTGTGAGTATAGAGGAGGCCATGGAAGTGGAGACAAAGACAGCTAGCTTTAGGCCTAACCACTTATCATTCGAACCAGAACAGCGTTTTGACGACCACGCGCGTTTTCTTCTCCTCCTCGGCCGTCAGTCTCTCGGTGCATACAGAACTTACACGTGACGTCGTCGCAACGCACTGGTAGTCATTCCTGCCTGTTCTTTTGTGGAGAAAGCAAACTCTGGGATGCGAAATGTATGCCGCAAGCGTTATGCGCTCAGCAGCAAAACCATCACAATGGCAGCTGGTGCGAAGTCACTGCGTCTCACACGTGGTAGTTACTAACAAGAAAAGAAGCGCAGGACGTGTTCTTCGGGTGCATTTTACACGCCGGTGTGGTTCTGCCGTCGTGCTTCTTTCTGGACGTGCACCCTCGAAGATCGCAAAACGCCAATGTGTTATCGAAGGCGAAACCTTGCGCCCAAAAAGCGACAACTGAGAAACCTTCCTGTCGTGTTTATCCTGTCAATTACTGAAGGGTGGTTTCTTTTCGACCATAACGTATCCCTTGAGAAGAGCACGGTTGTGCCAGGCCCCTACAACATATACAGGGTGTAACAAAAAAAAATTACAGGGTTTTTTTTTTTTACCGTAAAAGTTAACTAGACATCGCCGAACGCTCATTCTCCACCTAAAAATAGCGCTAGAGGTCACAACCAGATGCCAAAGTTTCAGCACGATCCGATACCTTATTCAAAAGTTATAAGTGATTTTCTAAAAAGTTCAATGGGAAAATGGCAACCGACGAAGTTTTCGAATACATATGGCTCTATGGCAACCAGAAACTGAAAACGGGCAAAAATGGGCTCCATTTTCTTATTGAAAGTTTCATAAAATCAATTATAACTTTTCATATATATATATATATATATATATATATATATATATATATATATATATATATATATATATATATATATATATATATATATATATTTTGCGTTGGGTGTTCGTGCTCATGCTCATTCCAGTAGATCGGCAAAAGCAGCGAGACGTTTGACCATTGGCTATTAGGATACGCCTCCCACCCAACGAGAATTTTGTATCAAAATATAACCCTTCGTGTGCACATCTGTCTTTGCCTCGTAGCTTGTCGCAAGCAAGACGCATGTCTTGCAAGACTTCACCCTACAAACGGCTACACTAAAAGGGACCAACCTTCAGCCTATGATAACTTTGTTAAGATGGTTTCACCTTATCAAGACCATATCCGTGGAGAAGCACCCTGTACAGATCAAATCCATAGCAACGTTTAACAAAATATTACATGACGAAACAGCTGACAGCTTCAAAACTCCAAAACACTGAAAGAGCCCCCCCCCCCCCCCAAAAAAAAAAAAAAGAAAAAAGAAAGGGGGATAAAAACTCGGGTATTAAATTGTTGAAGAAATTAAAGAGCAAACAATGTATTGTTTGCCTCTTAGAAGAAAAAAAAAAACACTACGGACAACCCAAATTTTATCGATCTCGTGTTCATTTGATATAACCATTTTTTTAAGCGAACAAGTTAGGATTCTGTTGATAAGACGTGACCACTAAACTCAACTGAGGTCAAAACGTATTCACGGTAACAGGAATGTTTATGAAACGTTAGAAAAAAAAAAAGCATCGTATTACAACCAACCACAGTTGAGCCTTTCTTGACGACACACCGTTAAACAAATTTTTAAACTGCGCTTTTTCGTAGTAAACATATCATCAGAGATTCAACTCGAGCATCCGAAGCTTCTGGTCGTTGCACCGATTGTGTTCGGGCGCGCACAGTCAAGCTCTGTGCGTGCTAGCAATTCGCGTTTCAGGTTTCCCATTGGGCCGCCACGGTATCGCCGCCAACGCAGGCGCCCCCAACTTTCCAATCTCGTGGGGATTCACGGAGGATGGGAAGGTTCGCTCCGGAAAGAAGCAAACGAACACAAAACAGCTGAATTTTCCCCTCGCGTAACTTTGCACAACGTCTAGGTCCGGCGCACCATTCCAACACGTTTCGAAAGGCCGATACACACAGACAGATACACACACACACACACACACACACTCACTCACGAACGCACGCATAGACACACACACACAAACACAGAAACATTTTTTGTGCCACCTGCCGTTGTCCTGTGAGCGACAGATAAGACCGTTGCCCTATTGGAACCCTCCACCCGCCGCAAACGCGACCGTAACTCTGCCCCAAACCGTTCCCTCGGTTCTGCTGCGATCTCGTCACGCACGCATGCCTTTCCCTATACCAACATGACGCCCTTATAAGTTGATCCGGTTGCAAGGGGCAGCTCCGTCCGATGGTTGACTCATTTTCCGCTACGCGGCGCAGCGCTCGTGTTCGAGGCGGCGGCCCTCTTATCAAATTTGTCTGCAGCACAATCTGAGTTTCTTTCTTTATATATTAATGCTTGTTACCTCTCACGCTTGTTGTTCTACTCATAATCATAACTATCTTCTATATGTTGTTCCTATTTACCGTTGTTTTTTAATTTTTTTTTTGTATGAATACAGTTTTGACCACACTTCGGAAATCTGTTACAAGTAACGTATTCCTTGCAATCTGTTACTTTTTCAAGTAATTTTGTAATTGCCACGTCACTTTTATGTGGTAGTAATTTGCGTTGTAGTTTGTTACCAATATTTGTAACAGATTACTTTAATTACTCGTTACTTCTTTAAAACATTAACATAATACGGAAACTGGAGCAATATGAGCAGGCTATTCAGCAGCATAGAAAAGCAAGTTCAACAAAATAGAAAACATCGTGAAGAGGAGAATGACCGAAACGAAAACACGATTTTTTGTATGACGGGTCACTAGAACCTCTAGAAAAAACGTGCAAGGCATATACCAATATGCCGGAAACAAAGATTAAAAAGACAACGCCGAGGAGGCTCTGCCTCTTTCCATGGCCTAATGTCCACCCATGCACTTCCGCAACATCCCACAACGTACAGTCATGTGGGTAATAACGTTGTAACTTGAGTTTCATTTCGTTGAGTTAGGTTGGTCTGATCATATTGTTATGAAACTTTGCACTGCTCTTTTTTGCCTGCGTCTTCGGTTGCCTATGCATGGTTCCGGCTAAAACATGGGTGTGAGCATATTTAAACTGAACGATATTTTAAGTGTGCGACCATCCGCTCGACCAAAGCTCAAAAACGAGCACTCAGGCCCATGCATTTTTCAGTACCGCGTGCAACTATACTCTGTTCATGCATAAGCTGACAGTGCGTCAAAGGTACAGGCACGAGACCGCAGCTTTAAGACGTTGCGCTCACGATTGGAAAGCCCCTTTCAAAAAAGTTAACGCGCCCCGTTATGACCAACAAAACACGAAGAAAAAAAAAAGCCCCACTACCCCCTTAACAGAAATCTGTGACGCAGAGAAACGACGTCACTGGAGCATCACGTGACCGCCCGGATGATGCTGTGCAAATAACACCTCTCTTAAGCAACTGCCTTTTTTATTAAAGGTTTATTTCTATTGTCCGAGTTTCTTTTCAAACCAAAGATACATTACAAAATAGTATGTTTACTTTAAAAGACCACGGTGGTCACTAGCAGTCTCGACAAGGAGGTAGCGCCATCTATCAATACGTGCGCCAAACGCGCCCCACTACTGAACTTGGTCGTCTTCGTCGCCGTCCGCCGTTGACCCTGGCAAGTTTTTCAGCCTTGCTTTTCACAGAAAGGGACCTACGCTTTGTAATTTAACAAGATAAAACTGACCCGTGAAATACACCTTAGACGAAAAGTTTAGATTGCTGCGTCCGGGCGCCGATTTTTACGGCCCATTTTGGATCGAGCCTGGTTATTTCGAACACTCTGTAGTTCCTTCAGGCACACTACTGCCGCGCGTGAACAGATGCTGACGCACGCTGTTAAGCAACCGTGGCGCGTGCATGATCAAACGCTGCAGTGGCGTTTTATGCTCGATGCAAGCATGACATTTGCGAGTCTTACGGGCGCGCTCGTGCCCCCTGGCCGAGAGAAACAGCCCTATGGACCGCGTTTTCAATACGAGCTGCGAGGATATATTAAAAGCGTTGATCGTCACCAAGCGTCCCCGCCTTTCCGCTCGCTTTCCTCCTCAACACGCGACAACACAGCGCATGCGCACTTGCGCTGCCACACTGGCGCCATCTATCGGACAGACCTAAAACACTATAGATTTTTGTGTAACTAACTAAACTGGAGCTTTTTTGTATTTGCGAGATTAATATTTACGCAATAAGCCAAATACTACCAACAAACAAAAATGAGACGCTCATGTTTAGGCGGCGTACGGTAGGTCTGCGGCGACACTGGTTCACGCTGTGGACGAGAAATTTATCCACTGCGGTACCATTGCTGGCCTGTTGTTTTAACGTGCATCAGGCAGTCGTAGTGATACACGACAGCACGCCGGTACAATGCTGGTGTACGGTCGTGTATCACCACTGCCTGATGATGCACGTTGGAAACCTCAGGCTAGCACTGTTCATTTAAAATAGTCGCTCGTAAAGTTCTATTTGAGGCACACGGCGGAAGAACGACGCGTAAAATATGCGCACATTTGAAGTGGTCCAGGACCACTCAGTAGATGGCGTCAGTTTATTGTCTGCTCATCCTTAACACGTTGTAAGTTTTTTAACCTCTGATTGACGGAAAGCGGAACACTATAAAAAAATGTAAAAACGTTTACAAATCCCTGTAACTCGCAATTAGAGCGTACCTCTTGAGAAGGAGGAGGATAGGGTACGTAGGGGAGGGCATGCCCCTCCTCTGCTCCTCGTCCGCCTCTCTTTTCCTTCTCCTGTCCTCCTCCACTCTCCCCTCATCCTCCCTCCTCTTCCTCTCCGCCTCCTCTTCTCCGCCTTCTCCTCTATACCCCCCCCCCTCTTTCCACAGTTTCCCTGCAAAATGTAGCTGTAAAATTGACGCCGCGTGACCTCAACAGCAATTTAATTCCCCCGCTAAATTTAGTGGGGAATTGAATTGCTGTTGAGGTCACGTGACGTCAATTTCCCTACTAAATCTAGCGGAGAAACTGAATTTGTTCATAGGTGACGGGACACCAAGTCATGTGACGTCATTTTACCAGCTAAATTTAGCGGGGAAACTGACTTGGTGTTGAGGTCCCATAACGTGAATTTTCCTGCTAAATTTAGCGGGGTATTGAATTGCTGTTGAGGTCACAAGACGTCAACTTTCAGCTAATTCTAGCGGAGAAACTGAATTTGTTCATAGGTGACGGGACACCAAGTCATGTGATGTCATTTTCCCGGAAGCACTGAATTAGTGTTGAGATCACATGACGTCCATTTTTCCGCTAAATTATTCGGGGGATAGAGTTGCTGCTGAGGTCACGTGACGTCAATTTTTTCGCTAAATCTAGCGGAGAAACTGAATTTGTTCATAGGTGACGGGACACCAAGTCATCTGACGTCATTTTCCCGGGAAAGCTGAATTCATGTTGAGACCACGTGTCGTCTATTTTCCCGCTAAATTTAACGGGGAATAGAATTGCCGTTGAGATCACGTGAAGTCTGTTTTCCCGCTAACTCTAGCGGAGAAACTGAATTCGTTCATATGTGACGTGACACCAGGTTATGTGACGTTATTTTCCCCTCTAAATTTAGCGGGAAATTGAATAGGAGTTGAACTTACGTGAGGTCAATTTTCCCGCTAAATTTACCGTGGTTACGCCGACGGCGATGCCGACGCCGGCGCCGCGAAACCCGTAGACGGGCGCCTAAGAGCTGCGCTCTGAAGAAAGGAAGTACGCACGTTTGATCGCGCCGACAAAGACAGGGATGAACACAACGTGTTGAGAGCAAACGATTACCTCGAAGAACCACATCTCAGAAATTAACGCCACGGGACATGAGGTAAATGGCGTGATCACGTGACATCAACTTCTCCTTCCCCCTTCCCGCCCTGAATTTGGCGGGAAAATTGGCAGTGACATCAATTTCCCCGCTAAATTTAGCGGGACAATACATTCAACATCACGATCTTGGCAGCGCAGCGCACCAAGCACGCCCGTGATGTTCAGTTTTTTGCCGAATCTTCTCCGCATCCCACACACACGGTTCTAACCACGTGCAACTCTCGTTAGGGACCCCTGGGCAGTAAATTACCCGACTGCCGAGGCGTCAATCCACTTGCCTATAAGCCGTAAACACGCCAGCCCCACTTACCCGTTGAGTGCGGAAAACAAGCGGTGCCAAGCTCCCAGCAAAGCAAAAAAAAAGGGGGGGAAAAAACCTCACGGCAGCAGCCTTCAATCAATGACGCAAACACCTAAAAGAGAAAGTGCTCCAACATCTGAAAGCGTGAAAAAAATATATTTATATATACTGTTCACAGGAATAGCACGACGGCGTTTAGCCAAATTGAGTTTCGGGCTGAAGCTACGCGTATACTATCATTCAAGCAGCTCTCTAGTTGGTCAAAGTAGGGTTTTCTTTTCCTTGCTTTGAACTTCGGTTTAAAAAACTCTAAACATAGATTAAGCGTCGTTTTTAATATGGGCTGTCCTTGCTTTTCGTACTAATATTGTGACTGACAGCTGAAGAAACACAGAGCATGGCAAGTCCCGAGCATATTGTTATCACTTCCTAGCCAATGAGACTAAGACATTATCCGACAAGAGCGTCGAAAAAATTAATCCCAAAGCACGAAGTTTGATAACAATAGAGTGAACGTCGTGCGTTTTAAAAAGCAGCTATTATGGGCCCGTTTCCGCGTATAGCGGCGTTGGCGTCGGCGTAATCGCCCGCGTTGCATTATGGGACATTGCAGACCTGTTCATCAAATCAATTCCCCGCTAAATTTAGCGGAGAAACTGAATCGGTGACGACCCAGAGTGCAACACTGCGCATTCAGTTTCCCCGTTAAATTTAGCGGGAAAACTGACGTCACACGACCCCAACACCAATTCAGTTTCCCCACTAATTTCAGCAGGGAATCAAATCGGTGTATATCGCGGTTGGCGTAACCGCGCGCGTTGTATTATGGGCTCTACTGTACCCTACTCGTCTCTCTGGCCTACCCTATTATATATATATATATATATATATATATATATATATATATATATATATATATATATATATATATATATATATATATATATATATATATATATATATATATATATATATATATATTAATAACCCGCGTTCATCTCTGTGAGTGGTGCCCGCGTTGCGGACATAATCGGGGAGCTCTCCAGTGTGCCGGGCACTGGTGTTTCACGTCGGAACCAACGACCTCGCGGACCACGGAGCCGCGGGAACCTTGGAGCGGTATGGAGAGCCCATCAACGCTGCTCTCAGTCGGTGCCCTTATGTTGAGCGGTCTTACGTCACCCTCGTGCTGCCCCGATTCGTGAACCGTCGCCGGGGCGTGAGGAACAACTGCGCCTTCGTCACCAGATTCAACTGGGAGGCGAAGGAGTTCAATGACGCTGTGAAAGAAAGGTTTCGTCGCTCCCAGAGGGTCTTCTACCTAGACCACGGACTCCTCTCTCTCCCTCCTGCTCGGGTCCTGGCAGCTGACGGGCTCCATCAGAGCTTTGAGGGCGTCGCACTCATCTCGCAGCACCTCAGCGAGGTAGTCTGCCAACGCCGGCCCAGACCGACTGACGGTTGGCCTTCGGGTTTCCGCCTCGACGAGCCTGCGCGTGAACACCAACCTTCTACAAGTGGTTCAGTGGTGCCTGGGGACGCAGCACAGCAGGCCACCTCACCCCATCCTACGCCACACCCTAGGACCAGCGGGCACGACCAACATTCGCAACAGCCAAGCCCACCCGTAGCCCCCCCTACCCGACTCCAAGCACGGAAGACGTTTTCCGAGGTCGCCCGCATTTCCACATCGGCGTAAGGTGCTCCACGTAAGGACTGACTGCGTTCGAGTGAGGAACTGTACACTGAGTTTAAATCCCCCTCTTTTTTAAAACTGCGTAAACTATCAGACAAACGAATTCGTCACGAGATGCACGCCACTAACCTCAAAACTTACGTTGATGCGGGTGTACTACCTAAAGGCTTATCTCTCTATTTTCCGCCATCAATGCATGGGCTATGCCAAACAGATCTCAATGAGTGGAACGCTGTTCTAAAAAACGATTCAGTCGAATTAACGAAAATTATCGTTGACCGCTGCGAAAAATCAGCAGCAACCTTAAAGTCACGCGAAATTCAATTGGAAATTAATCAACCATTAACTGTCCAAGAAAAGCATCCTCCGGCATCATTTGAACGGAGCATGGTACTCGGACCGAACAATTCGACGGGAGATCCCACAGACGCCCTAGAGGGCTGCGAGGGCGATGAGCGGGTGGAGGATGGTGGGACTCCGGGGGACCGCACTTTGCAGAATGTAGTAAATTTATCAGATATCGCTCTTACACCAGACGAGCAGACGCTACTTTCAAGGGGGCTACAATTCTGCCCCCCCAATCGGCCAGTTTAACGAGTTCTCTCTCCTACAAGACCTGGACAACCTTGCACGCAACTTTGGGTTGCGAGAATATATTCACGGCGCACCTGAAAATGTCCCAGATCCTTTATTAGTAAACACAGAAAAAAGCTGGACTCCCAACGCTAATCTCGATAAACATTTGAATTTATACATAAAAACAGTCCAAAAAGACGTAGTGGCAAAATACAGAGAACGCAGACCACACACCTATAACTTAAGCTCTTCCGAGCGGGAATCTCTCAAATCCCTGAGCAGTAGACGTGACATAATTATTAAGCCAGCCGACAAGGGAGGGGCCATTGTAATAATTTACACCGATGATTACTTAGATGAAGGCCATCGCCAATTGCGATACACGTCATTTTATCAGGCACTATAACATGATCCAACTAAAGCACATTCCGCCATTGTTCTGAACGCACTCACCGACCTGAAAGATGGGGGCAAAAAATCCTAAGGTAGGGCGTTTCTATATGCTTCCAAAAATACATAAAGCGGGGAACCCAGGCCGGCCCATTATTTCTGGCACGGGTACACTAACTGAACCTATCTCAAGTTTCATAGATCGCCTTATTAGTGGAATCCCATCGACATTTGATTCTTTTGTAAAGGTCATTAACCATTTTCTCTCACGAAATCTCAACGGTTGTAGTTCCAATTGGCTCTTTCTGGTAACATTAGACGTCTCTTCACTTTACACAAATATCCCCCACGAGGACGGAATTGCCTCGCTGATTGTGCGCACGAGAGCGTAAGGCGCCACGACTTCCCCGACAGTGGCACTCTTGCAATACTTGCCCGCCTTGCAATGGAACTAAATAGCTTTGAATTTAACGACAACTTTTTCTTGCAAGTCAGCGGAACCGCAATGGGCACTAGAATGGCTCCCAACTACGCAAACATCTTATGAATCAACTTGAAAAAAACATTTATTTCAGACGGACCTTTGCGACGCTCCTTTTACAGACGATACATTCATGACATTTTTTTAATATGGAAACACACGGAGGACCAGCTTTTGGAGTTTATCAGGGATTTCAACTCGGCACACCCAGATATTAAATTTACGCATACGTGCTCCTGAGCCGAGTTTAACTTTCTTGACGTCACGATCGTGGTGGTGGGAGAGAGTTTAAAACAAAAAAACTCTACAGGAAACCTACAGACAGCTTGAAATATTTGCATTACAACAGCTGCCACCCCCGCCACTGTAAAACTAGAATTCCGTATGGTCAGGCGCGCACATTCCGATGGATATGCTCGAACGAGGGTGACTTTAACGCCAATGCAGCCCACCTTCGGGGCGCCCTCATCGAGCAAAATTATCCACCTCCCGTCGTTGACAACGCAATCGAGAGAGCCAGGGCACTAGACCGCGACAATCTGCTGACTGGCACGCCACCGGACCGAAGTGAGAATCGTAAAAATAACTTAGTCTTAACGTATTCAAACAACACGCCGAACATTAACATTAAATAAAAAACATTTTAATATTATTCAACGAAGCGAAAGGCTGAAAAATATAATTCGTTCTCCACCACGCGTTGTATTCAGGCGTCCTAGAAACCTAAAAGATATGATGGTGAGGGTCAGGACCACCCCGGTGGAAAGCATTGGGAGCCGACCATGCTTGAGTCCGCAATGTGAGGTTTGCCCACACGTCTCCCCCACCCAGACAGTTAGGAGTACGGGATCAAACTTGACCTTTTAAATTCGGGGTGATTTACACTGCTCTACCGCCAACGTTGTATATTTACTGGAGTGTGGGGAATGTCACATGCAGTACGTGGGACAAACAAAATCCCCATTCCGAATGAGGTTCAATAATCATAGATCTGACTCCGAAAAAAAAGCCCACTCTGCCACTCTCGAAGCACTTAAAACTAAAAGACCATTCATTTGAGAAGTTAACTGTCACGTTTTTAGAATCTGGATTTGGTTCGCATCGCGAGCGCGAACAGAAGGAATCACTCCTAATTCGTGAGTTCAACACACTGCGAAGAGACATTAGTGAAGATCCCGGGATACTTACACCACTTCAAGTCATTGACATGTAAATCTAAAAGCGAACGCAAGAATTAAATTGGAGTCACATTTACAGTTAAGAGTCGACGAGCAATTTCCACATTCACACATTTCCAACAAAAATTCCCCAATAACTTTTTTTTTTGGCGTTGTTGTTGCGTTCTTCCTCCTCCTCCCCCTCCCCCCTCTCCTTTTACCCTTGGTTGTTCCATTGCTGGTGTGTTGGTGCCTGTTTATACCGTCTTCAAAACCATGCTGTTGCTTTTTTTGTGTTTTTTTTTTTGTAAGGGTCGCGGGCTTTTTCGTTTTGGGTGTGGGGGAATGTGTCCTTCCCGTGTCTCTTCCGCCGCCCTGACCGCGGAGCGCCCCGGGGGTTAGGGGTCAGGCCGTCTTCGTCGGAGGCGAGGTTGGTTTTGCCTCTTGGCTAATTGGATAAATGAGCCAACCCTTCTCCTCGCCTTTACTGCTTTGTTTTGTTATCGTTTATTTTTCGGGACTACAGAAAAATCGTACCAAGCTCCCTCAATCGTCATTCTGAAGAAGAGAGGCCTCCTCTCCAAACGTCAATAAACCTTTCCTTGTTTTTGTTCAGTCCATGGATATTTCGTGTGTATTTCAATAATCACCGCCCCACAAGTTTCAATCATTATGTATTTTTATATATATTATTTTTTTAATTCTCTATTACGGTATTACGGTATATCGGAAAATCAAAATACCTCAATAGCTCCGCTGCTTTAATTTCACATTAAAGAGAAGCGTAACGTCTGTCATTTGTTTAAGCTTTCGGCGACTATGCCAGGATTAGTTCTTAGCACTCCAAAAACCGAGAAGCACGTGCGAAAAAAATTGTTAACCGAAAAACGCACCGAATTCAGAGGGTGCAAAAGCTGGTTAAGCATATGTTAATAAAAATAAAAACGGCTGCAGTTACAGTAAATATAATTGCAATTATGATTTTGTTAAACAACTATTCGATCAGTGGTACCTCAAGATGCGCGGGGCGTGACTTAGTAAGCTTACGCTTCTCGCTTCGTGCTTGGTTCTTATCGGCTAACTGCTGCAACCTGATTGGCTGCCGAGCGAAAGACGATCGAGACTCGTTACGCACTGCGTTCCTTTATTATGTCGAACAACGTAACGTCCCTCTAAAGAAACATTTCTGCGAATAGCGTCACTTTCATTTGTATCGCCATGTTTTTCTCTCCTCCTTCTTTTTCTCCAGTTAGTAATATCGACCTCAGTGTTCTGTACTCTCTTACTATTGACATTTTTTCAATATTTTTTTTTTCTAAAAAAGCATAAATTATAGCGAAATTAAAAAAGATATGTATCTCGAATATCAAAGGGATGCTGTCCAGAATACAACGAGGCTTGAATTAGTTAGGTTATTTGAGAATTAAAACAGCGCAAAGAACGAGGGACCAGATGAAGAAAGACACAGACACAGCGCTGCCCAGACACAGTGAGGTAGTTTGTGACAACTCAAAGTAGTAACCAACGATGGAGTTTCTTTAGCCAACATAGCGGGGGGGGGGGGGGGGGGGGAATTAAAACTCCTCGATAAAATTTATACTTCGAATTCCTTATGAGTTCCAACCGTTGTTGGGAAAATGCACCAGACATGCGACACGAGGGAGTGCTCTGTCCCCATTCCCTTCCTATGGCCGTTCATTTCAGCGCTGTGTCTTTGTTGCGGCGCCATTTGCTTCCAAGGGCCCCACTGAACGCGGTCCTCGCGTTTTGGAGCATTTGATGGTGCTTGTAAAGCTTACACAAACGAATCAAGTTAAGGATAAATCCTTCGTGGCGTTTAAATGTCTGGATAGCTTGTAACTGTCGTCTTTAAATTATCCCGGTGAACACTCCGTCAAATCGAGTGTAATCGCTAAACTTCCACACGAATATCGCGCACAAATATCATAGCTAAGACAACACCTTTGCTATATACGGTATACACTTCTTTCGTGGCATTGATTCTCATAGTCACTGCAACCTCCATACGCCAAAATGGCATAGTCTGTAATCACTGCTCAATGTAAGAAGAAAAAAAAAACGTAAACTACAGCGAAGTACAAGGTGTCACAAAAAAAAAATTTACAGGTTTTTTTTTTTTTTTTTTACCGCAAAAATTAACTAGGCATCGCCGAACGCTCATTCTCCGCCCAAAGGTAGCGCTAGACGTCACAACCGAATGCCAAAGTTTCAGCCCGATCCGATACCTTAATCAAAAGTTATAAGTGATTTTCTGAAACGTTCAATGGGAAAATGGCGGCCGGCGGAGTTTTCGAATACGTAGGGCTCTATGGCACCAGAAACCGAAAACGGGCAAAAATTGGCTCCATTTTTGCACTGCAATTTTCAGAAAATCACTTATAACTTTTGATTAAGGCATCGGATCGGGCTGAAACTTTGGCACCTGGTTGTGACTTCTAGCGCTACCTTTGGGCGGAGAATGAGCGTTCGGCGATGCCGAGTTTATTTTTGGGGTGAAAAAAAAACCTGTAAATTTTCTTTTGTGACACCCTGTACACAGACGGCTGTTATACCTCTACATTCCCCGTGCTCGAAGGCCTATCTTCTTACAAGAGAAGTCGCAGGTTAGAAACTGAGCCAGACACTGAATACTCTGTACATTATAATGTAAATTTGGCACCCACTTACTGAAGTCTGATACACAGCGACAGGCAATTGGAAGAAAAAAGGAACATAACTATAGATATATTTTCGGTTTATGTAGACATTCGACAACCGAATGATTTCTGCTTTCGCGTATTATGCCCCCGAAGCTCCCTCGCCGTTCCATTATCTAAGAATTAACCTACGAGACTGTTCCATTAAAAGGCAGGAATGCCACAACCGCCGCGCGGGAGAACGACGGAATTGAGGCCGTCTGCGGCAAAAAAAAAAAAAAAAAAAATGCGGCATTGCAACGACTAACGGCCAAGACCCAGTGTTGCCAGGTGAGAGTTCCCGCGTGTCGCCCAATTAGGCCGCGTATGGGAACAAAAACATACGCCGGCAGGCCCCGTGAAAGCAAAGTGATCTCTTCTTGTTACCTGGGCCAAAGCGGGAAAAGGCATTGTGCGCGCGCGCCTTGCCTCGATGCATCGTCGTCAGGGCGGATGCTTCAGGTACGGTTCGTTTGTTCCGCCACCTCCCTTGAGCACCACGAAAGGAAGAGAGGAACGCAGGAAGGGGAAAACAACAGATAAGAGAGCGAGAGTTTATGGGTGAGCGAGGAGAGAGAGGAGGTACGACAAAGAGAGCCAAAGGCTGAAGCGGAAGGTACACCCGGCGAGATGAGGAAATATCATAATGGCGATGCGTAATGAGGGGGCGGTATGAAAGAAGGAAACAACAGAAAAGAGCAGAGAGAGAGAGAGAGAGAATGCGGAACTTGAAGAAATGAGGGAGTGGGCACTAAGTGAGATAGATCTGAATGCAAATATAATCCGTGATAACTTAAGAAACCCAGGGCGTGCCTGCCGTGTATTAGGTGCGAGTTCGCCGTGTACAGCGAACACGACCTATTGCGCCCAAACAATGGTGAACGCAACCCGAGACACCGGAAGGGGAGAGCCGGGCGGCTAGCCACGGAAAAGCACGGGACGCCTGGAAGCCCCAGACTGGACGCGGTCGCAGAACAGGAAAGACGCTTCTCTTAACACCAACCGATTGTAACCTTAACAGTTAAATAAATATATCCTCGCATTATCCCAATGCAACCGTTACATCACAGTACCCCTTCTTATTTCCCTGGTTCTTGGATGTTGATTTGATGTCTTACGGCGTTTTCGTAGGCTAAAGTCGGACCATGATGCTCGTTGCCCGACACACCCTGCGTTTCTAAAGCTGTCGGGGACCGTGTAGTACGGTTCATAAAGTTATTATACTATACGCTTGAGGTCCAGCTGGCTCGAGTGTGCTGCTGCAAATTGAAGCAGACATCAACCGCTCTAAAATTGACTTCTGGGAAGGCACTCCTATGGCGCGAAAGTGGAGCATTTATTCCTATGCGCTCGATTATAAGCGCAAGTACTACGAATATTTCTTTCGTACTAAATAGCTTGGAACATTTCTCAGTCACGTAGACGGAAATATTGGTTAGGCACAATGCTTTTGATGTTTCTTTTGTTTTTTTTTCGTGGCATTAAACGCAGTGATAAAACAGTTTCTTGTATGCATTGATGGCACTTTGTTGGACATTCTTATCGTGAACACGGCGTGGGCGCTTTTTCTTCAAAGAGTTTTTTTTTTTTTTTTTTTACATTTCAAACGAACCAATGACATCAGGAAAATCATGAGAGACGGAAAAAACTACGTAGTGACACTGGATGGGTAAATCCTTGTGTATGTAGACGATCAAAATTTATCAAATGTCAACCAATTAAAGACCGATTTGCGATAAATAAATTTCGATCTATTGTTTTTGGCAATGCATATGTGCTAAGGTGCTTGTTCTAGCGTTTATGACACCATCCGCACGCTCGAAATGTCTGGAAATAAGGCGGAGCCAGAAAACAGGTGCCCGCTAGCAGCTACCCGGCATATGAAATAATACAGAGAGAAACATTAATACAAAGAGAAACCTTTCAGAGCCCACATACTTTATTATATTTTTCGTTCTAGGTGCTTTGAACCGTTCGTAAAATTGCACAGCGGTTTATTTTTATATAGTGAAAGCGGCTGGCACATTAGCAATATATTAGCGTCATCGGAATGCTCGGACACCTTGAACACACTTTACGTGTTTTTTTTTTATTGTTAATTTGCTTTGATATGTCTCTCGCGTAACGCAGGTTTGGGCCTGGCATATATCGAAGGTTAACATCACTCACTGATGAAGCGAAATACTATAACTAAAGCAATTATTACTATGTTAATAAAGGTACGTACTACTCGCTACGACCCAAATAATAAAGGTGACGTATCTTAATCTCCGGCGAAGAAACGAAATGCACGCGCCTTTTCCCATAGAAAGTCACAGGAACACCGCAAAAGTAGGAGGAGAGGCAAAATGTTTGAACTTTTCATTACCAAAAAGTTTAAAGTTAAATGTATAACAAAACAATTTAAATTAAAAAACGCGCGAAATCAAAACTATATTTCGACACGACCAACTGGGACCTACGCAAAGCAAGAGTAAAAGTGAACTCATACTGAAAAAACCTCTACTGCTATGGTATTTATAACTGACATAAAGCCTCAAGAAATAGTTAGTTTGGTCTACAAGACGCTTGCAGCAGCAAGTCAATACCAAAACCCATCGGGCGATAGTAGGACGCGTGGGAACAGGAAGTGAGGGGCAAACAGAAACACATTAAAGCTTAAAATTGCGTCGGCTAACGTATTTAAAAAAAAAAAAAGTTACTGCAGTAACATTACCTTATACGCGTGTAAGAGCACTCAAAGGAGCGTAACATGTTCTCGTTTTCAATTTCCGAGCCGCGTTCAAAGCGAGGACGGCCAAACTCGTATATGTAATGAGTTTAAATCCGGCGTGAGGAATATTCGGGCCCAATCCGATTAAGTTTCACGCGCGAGAGGCAATTTGCCATCGTTTGCCATCGTCCCTTTGTTCGCTTTTTGTCTTCGCTTCGTCGCCAGCTTTTCGAGAAAGAGAACGCAAAAACAAAGGGTGGAGACATAAAAACAGTGGTGGTGAAAATTACAAAAAAAAAGTGGAGGGGGTTAAGTAGCGTAATACTTGTTACGCGCTCTTAGCTTTCGTTTATTGGGTCGCCTAGACAACGTATCGTTATAAGCTATTGTGATGTAGGGAATAAAATTGTGCGAAGAGAAATAAAGAACGCGATATTTCCGAAAATTCGTCGCACCGTCGAGTTTGTTCTGGGCCGGCGTGAGGCTATTCCTCGATGAACGTGAGAAATCGGCGTGATCTCAATGTCGGAACTACGTCGTCCTTAGTTTGGAATGGGTGGCAATTAGAGGGTCAGCTCTCAGGGCTTTCGTGTTCCGGACATGCAGTCTCGATGGTGATTTCACGCTAAGGCCATCGCGATGCTCACTTGATGTCATCAACGTGATGGTCGTCACGCCAAATTCTAACGTCATGTGACACTGTAACGTCACATGATTTCATGACGTGACATTATGACGTGACAATATGTTGTCACGAAACACCATCAAATCGTACGACAATGTGAAATCACGTCACGTCACGTCACAGTGCCGCATTACGTCACGGCATCATGCGAAGTCGTGTTGTCATGCGAAGTCACAGAGTATCGGTAAAAGGTATGCGTCGAGATCATTTTTGGGGAAAAGCAAGGGGAGAGGCAATTTACTACGAGTCTTTTTCAGTTAACCAATTCGAAATAATAATAAAAACAGAGTATATCAAAGAGGCGAGAGAGAGAAAGGTTAGTGAATCGGTTTACGATCTTTCCAGGTGCAGTCTCTGAGAGAAGCCCCGTTCGGGGGGCACATCTTTGAAGTGTAGTCGTAAAATCGAATCTTAAAATTTTGTCTTTTACGCAAAGACCGTGATGCGCTTCCCTCAAGAAACAAATAAATATAAAGTAAGAAATTAGTGCAAGTAGTTGGATCACAAAAAAAAGTTAGTGTTTTAAAAGATTAACGCAACCTTCTATAGATGTGATTTTGTTTTTCGCGGCGAAACGTTCGAGAATTTAATGTTTAAATAAAAGTATATTTTTGATTGTCGAGCCTTTAACCTAAAGGAAAGACGTAAGTTTTGCCACGGTGGTGGAGACGTCCCTTGCCGCCGTCGAGGAAAGCTGCTTATTCCGTTCCCTCTTGCGCAAATGAGCTCGTAAATGAAATATTGCGAGACATTCATCCCCGTACTTTAAGTCATGCACGTGAGTCCCATTAGCCCTTGTGTCTTCGGGCCAAATTGAGACATAAACTCTGTGACAAAATAGCCCGTTGATGATAACCAAATTACCCTTAAAATGAAAAGATTATTCATGTACGTCAGCATCCGCGTCACCTAAACTGACTAAGAAAGAATTTATTTCGCGAGGAAAGGACTTTGTAACCCTTTGCTCGTTGACTATTCAAACTTTTCGCGCCACTTCACCGATATGCTTGTCTTGTTCTAACTATTTGATTTTTAGAATGTTATTCGTAGTAGCATTGCATTTTTTTGTCGGAGCATTTTTATAATGCCTACATGGTGGAATATTTTTTTTTACCTTGCCTCAAAGCTTTTGGAATTATAGCTATGATTCTGTGTTTTTGGGTGTTTTTTTTTTTCAAGTGTGTGTGTGTGTGTGTGCTTGTTGTGGTTTGGTTTTTGTTTTCTTGGTTTTTGGAGGGTGATTGTTTACATATATTCGGCGTTATCGTGTAAATTGGTTAATTTATACCCATTTACACAAAAAACACGGAATCTGCGAGAAACAATACCCCCCACCCAAAAAAAAACACCCCTGAATGCGAAAAAAAACAATTAAACACCGGAAACACGGAGCCTTAATTATAGTCACCGACACCTAAATAAACATAGAGCGTGGCTTACTTAAATTCACGCTACTTGCTTCGTGGTTCGTTCGTCGGCGTTCTTATTGCCGAATGCCACAACCTTGTTTACCGCGGAGTGATACTATGCGGAACGCACGTTCTTCTGCTTCTTGTGCAGGGATTGCCCTCACGTCAGAACGCCCAGCCTTGATTGGCTCCGATTGAAGGGATAGTGGGTAGATCTCAAGGCAACTAGCATTGAGGTCTACCCCCTATCTCTCCATCATAGCCAATCATGCAGATTTCGGCGTTCTGACGTCATTGCAACCCCATGCACAAAAAGCAGACAAACTTGCGCTCCGCATAGTAATAAAACGCTTAAGACTTGCTACAGTCTGCGTCTCTCAAGTTTTCAGTGACAATAGAAACTTTTCAGAAACCGTTTTCGCACATCTGATACGGAACGATGTGTCCACCGGTACGAACAGCGCATGCGCGAGTCTTCTGCGGTAGCTTATGCGCACTCCGTACCGGAGGGCGCATCGTACCATATCGGATGTGCAAAAATGCTCCCCTAAAACTCTCTAATAGGGAGTTTTAGCGAGTCGTTTCCGCACGAACGATTCGTCCTCGAACGCATCGGCGGCGCCACTGCGCATGCGCGCGCGAGTCGTTGGGGACTTCGGAAGGTTCTTCTCTTTCGTTTCTCTGACTCCGGCCGCTGCAGTCGTCACCGGAACACAGCCAGGACCATTCACGACTCGGGTAAAAAAATATGGCGGTCCGTTTGTCCGCCATCCCAGCCGAGCGTTAGGCTTAGGACAGCGGGAGGCGATTGTTTTCCATGTTATTCTGCTTCATTTGAGAGGTTGAACTAAATCATTTCGAGGACGGCTCACGATGGTACGCGATCGCGAGTGCTGTAAACTACGCCTGGTAGTAATTTTGTTTTTCGATCTGCGGGCTGAATAGCTGCCGTGGCGACCGCGAGCAGACAAAATTATTTGGTTCGACGGTACACAACGTGAACGATCGTTCAAATTGAAGATGGCAGAGACACACCAACTACCTTTGAGGTCGTTCAGACGAATTTTACACTATCCAGCTGCGCAGGTCTTGAAATTCTGACCAGTAAATGTCACGTCAACTGTCTTGTTTACATCAGTCGTACGCCAGAAACACGAGCCGCCACGGTTTTGCACGGTGCGGAACGTTTCTCATGGTTACTAGAAGATGGCGCTGCCTGTCAAACGCAATCATCATCATCATCGCTTACACGTTTGCGCCAGTTTTACGGTTCGCTAAGATACATTAAATTCTATGTAAGGTTTAACAGGACGGACCCGCTGCACCGTTCATGATTTCGGTACCATGAGTTTCAAAGACGACTCGCTAAAACTCCCTAATAATGGCTATGCGACTACAGTAAAAAACAAAAACGTATACCACTATAAAACCGGTTTGCGACATACCTGTTTTGGCGGAAAGGGACGTTACGAGTCTCGCATCATTTTTGTTTAAATCAATAAGCGTGAAATGGGAAGTCGTTCACCCTATTTTCAGCTGAGCCATTCCATCTATACGTGCGTTAGGAATTCTTAAAAATACGTACAGTTTGAAAAATTGGCATTTCATAATCCTATACAAAACCGATATTAATAATTGATAGCCAAGCATAAGGGTATCACATACAAAAATCTGCCTGGAAAATGGTGTGGGCACAGTTGGAACGTTTTCATTTATGCGCGCTTCATACATAAACTGAGTCAACTGTGGAAGACGAATTTCTCGGCCTTGCGGATACTGTAGCGAATAAATCACAAATAAATAAATGGGTGCGTACTGAAGCCGGACTACGCCGCACTCATGATTGGCACAGTGATGTTGAACGCCGCCCAACCTGTCCATTTTGCTCTTTTTTATTGTATTTTCTTCGCCTCTGAGCTCCTCTCGGTGCAGAAGACAGAATGCGCGTCTAACATTGATCTTTCTACCGTAATCACCTTATCATTAAATGAATTGTCCGGCAAAATTTTCTCTTTCAGAAAACAATTAAGTTACATTGTCATTGCTTTCCGGAATATCATCCACACAATATCGGAATTCTTATTCCTCCGCCGCACAAGTTATTCAATTTTAAACAGAGCCCAACTGCTCAGATCGCACCTGGAAAACACACGGCGTTTTTTTATATCAACAGCGGAACCTCTGACCTAACGTCAGGCAAAAGGAGCCACCTCAGCTTTGACTGCTGTCTCATTAAGATAAATTAGTTCTAAGAAAGACAAGCTTTACTGTATTGAGGGAAGCTCAGTTCTTCGATAATGATCTTTATACGCACGATCAAGCATGTTGATCAAAACCGGGCATAAGACAACGCCCGCGACTCTGAAGTCACCAGCACAACACGACACGACCAGCCATGCATACTTGTGAAATTTGGCGTGTAGTTTCATATTTATGTCTATAATTGATTTAACGAAAATTGGGAAGTCTCTTAATAAAATACATATCACATATGACTATATTTAGGCCATCTCTACGTGACAAGCGCAAACACTTAGAGATATCACCTGGAAATTCCTTTAACTATACGTATTATGAAAGTTCGTCTAAAAAAATATTCACAGGAAGTGAGAAACCTCGATTTCTGCCTGACTAACTTGTGCAGGCCATAATACAGTTGCTGAAATTTGCTAGTTTGTTGTAGTTTTCGTTTTCTTTTACAAATTATCTAATTATCAAGCTCACAAATTTTTATGTTAGACCACAGAAAACCATTACATAAATAAAATGAAACTCTAGAAGCTACCCTAAACAAAAATCTTGAATTATTTAGAGTGAGCCTTAAATAGAGAGCATACACTGGACGCCTTATTTGAGGGCGATGGTAAGAGCGCATGCTCAGAACGAGCTCACATTAATAGGCTGCTAAGACCGGCAATCTTGATGGTGTGGAATGCACGCCGCAAAATAACTGTGGAAACTCGCCGTACAGCACGCGCTCAGAATCCACACACGCAGCTATGGCTGCCAGGAAATAGTCCCTACACAGGTGCGCGAATGTACACCAGAGAAGACAATATTTACACTAGGATTTATGAAATCTCTAACAACTCAAATTATAAGCTAAGTACAAACACACGAATTGTACATCCGCAATTCCTATAACAAGCGGGACTGGCATTCTTACGGCATCGAGCTTCCATCATTTTCAAACGGACGAGAAACAAATTGCTGCTCTGATTTTACGGTATTAGCTCTAAACTCAATTCAAACTTTTCCTTACACTTCTCGCTCTCCCGCTCCACGTTTTCTTCGAAACCAGTCTCCCTCCTGCCAGACTTTAGATTTTTTGTTTTAAATATCCCTGAATTCTGCCTTTACGACAGTGTTCATCTTTCCTCATTCCCCTTTCTTTTCTTTCTTTTGGTGGAGGTACGCACCGCACCACACACTTACGATCACTCGCCCATAATAAAACCCGCCAAGTCAGCCAGCAATCGACTTCAATCTTCAATCACTCTCCACAAAACAAACACACACACACACGCGCGCGCGCAGGCAGGCACACACGGACGTTTACACCTGCAAAAATCCAGATCAGGCTACGAACACTAACATCCAAAACACACCTTGCTAACTCCAAAAGCAACACCACACCCAGACACCGGTCCAAACTAAACTCTCGGCGCGATGAGGTAATACGGAACGGCAACGCCAACCTTACAAAAAAAGAAAAAGAAAACCTACTACTTCCGCCAATTTCTACTGCCAGTCGTCTGTACCCGCCACCTCTAAAAATGCTGATTTCTTTTTTTTTTCTTTTTTTACTTCTTTTGAGTCATTAGCAGGGCATCACAGAAGCCTCACCCGGCCTGCTGCTTTATGGACTCTGCGCAGGTCATCACACTACGAGACGGCGGCGTAGCCGAATACTATGGAGTCTGCGTCCTCCTTTCTTTTTTTTGTTTGTTTTAGTTTCAGTTTCGTCCCTCTACACGTATAGACTCCACTCAGGTCGTCTGCGTCCCCTCTTCGCTTTAGTTTCGGTTTCGTTTCTCATCATAGCGGTTTATTTGGTTTCCGCATCTGGAGCGGCACCATACTCTGTTTCGTCTCACGATGAACTGCAGCGGACGCTACCAGCCATTCCAACCAATTCGATGTCGGGCAAGCGTCACGTGACTTTTGGTGGGGGAGCAGAGATGCGTAGGGCGCGGGGTACATCACGTGATTGGTTCGCAACGCCGGATTGGCTGGTATGCCTTGTATCGTCCGCTGCGGTCCATCGTGATGTGCAACGGATTCTAGTGGATCATAGAGTGTGGCGGCGGCGGCGGCAGACGGCGGCGACTCTGTTGGCGGGCGGGCCTGGCACGAGAGAGGCAGCCAGGCAACCAGGAGCGGGTTATTGTCAGTAATCAAGCCTAAGTAGCGGCAGCGGAGGGCTGCGCTGTTGCTTCGGCGTGTTGCTGCTCTTGCGTTAACACGCGTCCCGATGAGTGGAGACGGGAGTGTGGGTGTCGGAAGAATGGCGCTGACTGCAGCGTGTGCTGGCAGCTTCAATTAGAGGAAGGTTGTCTTAAACAGGGACGACAGCTGACGGGGGACTCCGGCTCATAATGGACCCTGCTTAGGGATTAAGGGGTCGACAGTTTTGTTTTGTTGTTTTGTTGTTTTTTTTCGTTGTCCTTGCTTTTCCTCCGCGTGTTTTTTTTTTTATCGATTATTTCTTATTGTCCATTGTCACGCAATAATTCCGTGTTTTCTCCTTATATGATTTGGACCAGTTTTTTTTTGGTTTTTTTTATGATTGTCAATGAGGATAAGCCTGTCGAGAATCTTGATTATTTGGTGACCTTGATTGTAGTGTTAAAAAAAAACTTAAATGACGCTTAAGCTTCGCCTTTAAGAGTGGAACGCGATAGCATTATAGGGCTCCGATCGCATCGGCTTCTCATTCTCTTCTCACGCCCTTCCTGCCAGTGAGCAGAAAGTACGGCGGACATGGCCCAGCCAGTAGCGTGCCTGGCTCTCAGCCGGAAGGTTGTGGGTTCGACACCCGCCTAAAATTCTTCAAGCTGTCCCTTAAGGCAAATGAATTAATCTATAAAGTGAAATCATTTGAGACATGCGGCGACTTTTAATTCGCGTTACGTGCCATGTTTTTCGATCGCTTTCATTCCACGCGTGACGACACGTTTCACGTGAGCGTGATGGGTTGTTTGAAATTCCCGCGCGAGGTCGTGTGTCTGTGACGTCATGATTATACTGACCAATCAGAATTTTTTCGTCACGCCACTCAAGCGGCACCCAAGATTACACCGTCACGGCTCTCGTTGTATGTGTGCTTTCCATCACAGACCAAAACGAATCACGCGCCTTCAATCTGTCGTGGTCCTGCGCCTTTCCTGTACATGATTGCTTTAACCGGTGTGATATACACCCGCAAGAGAACAAGCGCTTTGACGATGCAGTCTGATTAGCTCCAACTGATCAAAGCGTCGGCTGCTGTTGAACTTGGAGTGGAAGCAAGTATGACCAGGTCGGAACTTGTTCAGTTTTGCTTCTTGAAGGGGCACCGACACACCAAAATCATTTTTTTTTATTATCCGAAACGATTGAAAACGATGTCAGGACATTACCCTCAAAAGTTTAAACTTTAAAATTTAGTATTTGTGAATTAAAAAAACAATTTCCAAATGCCGAATTTGAAGTTCCCGCGCGATCCGCGCCAGTGCAGTGACTCAAATTTTGCGGTCTCCTGCGACTCGACTTTCTTTCGGACCTCCGCCGTTGCCACGGCGACCAGAAGCGAGGAGGAGGTGAGTGATAGAAGGGCGCCGGCTGGAAACAACCGGTTTTTCCCCGACTCGCCAACGAGCGCCGGCAAGTTTTCCGAGGGAGGGTACAAATCTAGGAAGCAACATCACACCGAACTCTGATTTCTGGTATTTCAAAAAGAGGAGCCGTAGTGTGTTCGCAATTGCGTTAAAAAACATGTTTTACGATTGCCGTTGTTTAATGTTATAGAAATGTCACCTACAAAGCTTCTAAATTTAATGATTTTTGACGTCACCGACCAAAAGAAGCGAGGAGGTGAGCGGCGGGAAATACAAACGCCAAAACTAAAAAGGCGCGCGCGCGCGCGGGAAAATGTTTTTTCGCGATGCGGTTTTTTTTGCGTGTCTGTGACTACAAGTTGCATCGTTTTAGACAATAAAAAAAATACGACCTTTGGGTTGTCAGTGCCCCTTTAAACTCTCTTTTTACGCGCTGTTTTGCCTTTTGGTTTTTTCAAGATGAACCAACACTCCCACATTGCCACCTTGATTGTAATGTTGGCGGTCCTCTCCCGAAATCGTAAGCATATCTTCTTGTTGATGTTGTTTTTGTAACACTACTCAATCAGTTGAAAGGGTATTCATTGTCGCTGTAATCTTTCAATAAAAGTTTTCAAAAAGTTTCCTAAATCCAATTTTCTGATATATATATATATATATATATATATATATATATATATATATATATATATATATATATATATATATATATATATATATTGTTATGAATACAACGAGATTAAGTGCACTAAATTGACTCTGGAAGCTGCGCGTCTACCTACCACCTTCTGGAACATCGGTAGGTCAAAACTACCAATGACAGGAGGTAAGAGTGAGTCATGATTTGAACGCACGCAGCAATCTGCTTTCGAGTTAAGTTGATTACCCTCAAAAAAGTTAACGATGAATGTATCACATGATGCGAATCTCTAGGGATCTTTCAAAATCTCGCATCAACACCGTCGGTGAGAAGTTGCCGTCCGTATCTCGCCCAAAAATGACGAACGACAAAGAGTAATACGGACGCCGATTAACAAGACACGCGGCTAATGCGTTAGCAGCACTATTCCAGCCCGGACTCTGCGGGTAGAAACCGAGGGAGAGGAAGAGACGACAACGCGCAGGGACGCCAGAACACCGAGCTCTGGTTGCTGTGATTAGTGGGTATACTCAAAGCTAGCCGCCTTTGTCCCTACTCGTTGTTCAAAATGCGTTCGAACGCGAACGCCAAATGCCGGACGCCGGCGTTCGGCGTTCGAACGCGTCCGGAGAGTGAGTAGAGACAGCTAGCCTTACGCCTACCCACTAATGATTCCAACCAGAGCTCGGTGTTCTGGCTTCCCCGCGCGCTGTCGTCTCCTCCTCACCCTCAGTTTCTACCCGTATGCACCAACACGCGGCTCTGACGGCACGCCGCTGCGATGGCGCTGTTGTCGGCACGGCTCGTGCGCAGAAGCTTCACTCCACGCGAATCTGGTTTCTGCACACGCGCAGTCTTGCCACGACCATTGTCCACTCCGTTGATGAGCAACTGCTCGTCAAATCCACTTCACTGCAAGCGAGGTCATATTGTGGGAAAGGACAACCAATGGAGTTTAACCGTTGAGCTGTAAAAGCTCTCGAACACACTGGACTTGGGTGCCTTCATGTGTGCTTTGCTTAGGGTGGAGACATCTCGCCATTTGGTCCCACACTTTTATTTTTCTTTTTTCTTCAGAAGCGCGTCAAAGAGCGTGTCCCTGCACGCGTTTGTAGCGCTGACTGTGCTACGGCGACATTTTGTTTTCGTTGATTTCTTTGTATTTTACCCGTGAGCGCGTGCTGTCGGCATCGGGTACTACAAAGGGTGGCATCACCCTAAACAGAAGGACATTGAGGCTCCCTACACTGGACGGATTGCTCTAACAAATTGCTATAAGAAAGGAAGGAAGGGGAATGGGTTGAGGCGGGGGGGGGGGGGGGGGGGAAGGAAGGGGAATGGGTTGGGGCGGGGGGGGGGGGGGGAGCTGGTGGGTGAGTATAGTGGGCTTATTTAAAAGGAAAGGAGGGGGAGCTTCCGCTTTTTAGAGCGCAGCTCTTAGGCGCCCGTTTCCGGCTTGAGCGGCGTCGGCGTCGGCGTCAGCGTCGGCCGTCGGCGTCGCCGTCGGCGTCGGCGTCGCCGTCGGCGTCGGCGTCGGCGTAACCGCGCGGTGCATTATGGAAATATTCCATAATGCACCGCGCGAGCCCCTCCCCGGGGTCACGTGACCTCGGGCGGGGGGTCACGTGACTCCCCTCCCCCTCCTCCCCTGAGGTCACGTGACCCCCCCTCCCCCTCCTCCCCGAGGTCACGTGACCCGGGGGGTGACGTGACCTGTGGGGTCACGTGACCCCCCCTCCCCCTCCCCCCGAGGTCACAGATCACGACCCCCCTCCCCCCGAGGTCACGTGACCCGGGGGGTGACGTGACCTGTGGGGTCACGTGACCTGGGGGAGGAGGGGGAGGGGGGTCACGTGACCTGGGGGAGAAGGGGGAGGGGGGTCACGTGACCTGTGGGAGGAGGGGGAGGGGGGTCACGTGACCTGGGGGAGAGGGGGAGGGGGGTCACGTGACCTGGGGGAGGAGGGGGAGGGGGGTCACTTGACCTGAGGGGTCACGTGACCCCATCCCCCTCCCCCCGAGGTCACGTGACTCCCCTCCCCCTCCTCCCCGAGGTCACGTGACCCGGGGGGTCACGTGACTCCCCTCCCCCTCCTCCCCTGAGGTCACGTGACGTCACGTGACCCCCCCTCCCCCTCCCCCCAGTCAAAGACCGACCCCCTCCCCCCGAGGTCACGTTACCCCCCCCAAGGAGATTGAAGAATGATGGGAGGAGGAGGAGGAGGGTATACCATCGCTTACCGCTTCCTCCTCCTCCTCAATAGACTCTGCGCTTCCATTCGGCGTTACAGGAGTTTTAAACGGCTTTCACTTTTTTTATGCACGCCTAGCGCAACTCTTTTATTGGTGAAAAACGACAATCACTAAGTTGAAGTCACACTTCGGTTCCTGACGGTCAAATCTTCTCATGTGATTACCCCCCTCCCCCCCCCAAATTTGACACATAAATCCTTCCCGAAGTTGGGGCTGATACTCTCGAGCCAGGATGAGCTCTCGTGTCTATTTTAACATGCCGACGGGTCGGCGGCTCGCGCGTTTCGTTTCATTCCGTCCACGACTGTACCGTTTATTCCAATAGCGAGACATCCACACTTAATACGGCGTTATTTTCTCCATCGTCGATGTATGTCCGTGGAGATTAAACTTTCGGACTCCCTCTCCATGGCATGTGTGTGGCTACCCTCTCCTCCAAGAAAGTGTACTTTAGATGAGGCAATTTACTGCGAGTAATGTCCTCGCCGTATTACGGGCCGCTCTCTTTTCCTTTGTCGATGGTGTAACAGGCTCCGCCGCGCTGGAAACCCACAACTCACCGTTACAAAGAACACAGACATACGGCGGTCGAAAACAGGTTTGAAAAAGATAGGTGGAAACGAAGTCAGTGAACCGATGAACATCCCTGACACGAACAATCAAACGCGAGTACCCGTAAGCTTGCACCATTCCAATTCTTCGTTTTGGGTGGTAGCTTTGTTTTTTTTTTTTAGTTGTTTTCTGCTTTTACTTGGATGTGCGCACTTGTCGTTCTCTTTTTTTTTTTCTTTTTTCTCGAGACGGTACTTTGTAGGGATCAGTCCACCGAATGGAGGGCTCAACCTTTCATGACCCATTTCCTCGCGATCGAAATGTACGGATTGAAAATCGTTACCAGTTTATTTTGTACCCTGCTAGTATCACGCATCTCTGGTACACAAGGACTTGCATACTTTTTTCTTATTTTTGTTGTTGTTGTTGTTTTCGGTACTGCGCGTTAATACTCGCCCACTTCTTCAACATAATGGCCATCGAGATTTAGACATTCAATGACGGAAACATGCACCATTTCATCGTTCTTTTTTCTTGAGCTTATATATATATATATATATATATATATATATATATATATATATATATATATATATATATATATATATATATATATATTAAAATAAGATATAAGGCTTATCGACGGAACAATACACGCGAGAAATAAAAGCCGAAGTTCAAGATATTTTTATTTAGGGTCAGGATGTTTCTTTTTTTTTTTTTCAGCTCTTACGTTGTGTACAGAACAGCTATTTTGTAACCGTGGCGCAGGTACGGTACGCAACTCACCTTGTCCGTGATAGTGGTCGCCGCCGTATTCGAATTTTTAGCTTGACATAAAGGGTATGCATTCAAAGCTCATATCATCGGCATACACAACGCTGAAGTTATTTCTTACTCAAAAGCTTTCCTCTAACAACTCCCATGGAAGCACGTTCCCTCCCCGATGTGGAATAACCTTGATTACATCGAGGTACAAATTATAAGGTGATGAGGGAACATGTAAAGTTGTCAAAATAATGTTCTTCGTACTTTTGAACTTTGCGACTGGCATATGCATAATTCTGCGATCTATGTGCAATCTCTAAACTTGCACATAGCGAAGTTCTTAAAGCGTTCAGTTGTAAATCGCTTCTTTGGACTGCGGAGTAACTTGTTGCGCTCGTCGTGACAGTACCAGGGCCAATCACAGTTCCCACGGTACCCCAACTTCCGAACTTTGGCGTTCAAGCGTGTCGCAGTGCTCAAACAATGCCACTTAGACGGGAAGGTCCGCGCACGACGTCATCGGTACTAGCTCCCCGACCCGCCCCAACTGGCAAACTCGCCGACGCTCGACAAGAGACGCCGCAAAGCGGCAGAAAACACTGGTTAGGTGGCACAGGCCACCGCCCGACATTAAATGGTTCAGCTTTTTCCATTCATTTATCCATCCATCCATCCATACCATGAGGTTTGGAGGAGAAAGGCGCAGCCCTTGTCTTTATAGGTGGTATTGGCTCAAATCGGTGACTACAATGTGGAGCGCAAGTTCGTCTGCTTATTTTGCAGGGGTTCTGGTGACGTCTGAACGCGGAGCTCTGATTGTCTCTGATTGAAGGATAGGCCTCAAGACCGCTGGCTTTGAGGTCTATCCTCTATTCTTCCAAACAGAGCTCGGAGTTCTGACGTCACCACAACCCCTGCAAAAGAAGCAGACGAACTTGCGCTCCGCATTAAAGAGCCTAGTTTTGAGAGAGTAGGCAACGCAAACCATAGAGAGCGTTTGCAATTTCAATGGCGGACTCTACCTGCGCAGATTGGTTATACGTGCGCGTGTGCGCGTTGTCGTGCTAAAGGTAGGAGAGCTGAGGGAAAATACGGATTAAGGGAATCCGACAAAGGCTCGTCATTTGCCGAGTTAGCTTCATAAATTGCAATGGCTGTCCTATCCGAGTTATTTGATTTCAAACAGACGCACAAAACTTTTAGCCCTTGAGATATGGTGAAGGAGATGGGTATAGTATAAAAAGACAAAAAAAAGGAGAAAAATAACAATATCGCAATAAAGGTGGCTTGTGAATGTCGAAAAGCAAGTGTCCCCAACGTTGCTGGCTCCTTGATATATTTTTTTTATTTTTCTTCTTTGATATAGGTATCTCGTTGTTGTTTTATTTATAGTCACTTTCTATCATCTCGGACCCATGTTTATTTTTCGTGACGAGTCTCAATATCTATCCTAACACAACTTTTTGTTTCTATTTTTTTGCGATACTTTTGCGTCAATACTTTCTAGCCTACGCGCTGACATACCTCTTACACGAAGACATATGACCGACACGTTCTTTGACGCCCCCAATATTCGTCGTTTCGGGAAAACGTGGCAACACCCATCTTATAGGACGCGTAGTGGGGCACGGCAGTGCCTCGGACGACGGCCAATGTTTCGGCGCCGAGTGGCGGTTCATCTACGTCGCCTATCCGCAACCCATCACAATGTGGTTCGCATCTTGCTCAGGCTGCCTGGATTACTGGACCAGGCAGACCAGACGCAGTTTTGTCCGTCGACTGAATTGATATTAACGAGAAAACGGCGCCCTTTAGCTAGCCCTGAAATGCCGTCAAGGATGCTCCGACCGACCGCTGGAATCAGGGAAGGGGCGTTGAACGTTGAGAAAAGCTACTTTCCCGGTAACCTAAGTGAGGCGGTGGTTAAACTTACCTATCCCAGGTTCCGACCAGTGAAACTAGTAGTTACTATAACAAAATATACCGACCTAGCAGTAGCAGTAATGGGGTGTCCGAAGTGAATATTCCGCTGTAAAACGAGCCAGAAAAATTGGCGCCTGCAGATAGAAAGCTCGGACATTTACCGAATGTGCACTGAGCGGACCAGTTTTACCGTGTTAAATTTCAAGGCGTAGTTTCTTTGTTTGTTTTGTTTTTTTTGTAAGAAAGAAACCAAAAAACAACTTGCCGAAGTCAAGGTTGCGCGCTTTCGTAAGCGACCGCGTTAGCGTCGCTATTTACCTGCGGCGCCATCTATCGATAGGTGCAGCAAGCAAACAACGCACTCTGTTGTCTATTCGCTGCTCATATCGGGAGATGGCGCCACAAATAAATAGCGCCGCTAATTTGGCCGTCTGCGAACGCGGCCATCCTTGACTTAGGCAAATCGCTTGCTCTCGCTTTCTTTTTCTTTTTTTTTTTTTTACAGAAAAAGATTCGTTGTAGGAAGTTTTACACGGTAAAACGGACCTGCTCAGTGCACATCCGGTGAAAGTTTGAGCATAATATGTGCAGGCGCCGATTTTTCCGGCTCGCTTTACTGCTAAAGGTCCGCTTGGGACACTCATATTTAGTTTCTGACAGTTCAGGAAACAAAAGGCGTGGCTTGCTCGGAGCATTTTATTATGGCTTCGCAGCCAATGAGATTGCTGCATTTGTCAATAAAAACACCGAAAAAACTGAGAACAAAGCAAAATGGCGTGAACATAATAATGCACGCCCCGCGTTTCTTAAGACTGTTCGTGACTGCAGTGTCTATAAACCAGTGTGGTCGCTGAGAGCTTCAGAAACGCAGAAATGCTATGTTCGCGCTTCTTGCTTCGCGATTCGTTTTATGTGTCGGATAATACCCCTTTCTGATTGGCTACAGAGCAATAATAAGATGCTCGGCATTTGCCACGCCTTTCATTTACTAAGCTGCCAATTGACCATAGTCGCTCCCATTGTGTTTGACATGACAAATATATAACTAATACTGTTTTTTGTTTCTTTGTTGTTTGGGAAGAAAGAGGGCTCTACGTCGTAAACCAAAACCAGTGGCTTCCGGCGCGCGAGCAAAGAAATGCGATTAAATAAAACTGTACTGACGTATTTAATTGAATAGTTTATTTTTCATTTCCCAGCGTGTCGAGTAATTGTAGCAGGTTCCTGTACTAAGTAACCAGTTTTGATAGCAGAAGTGCTAACTAAAGCAGGAATGCGGCAGTCCAATGCCAAAAATATCTGAAGCCTGTCGTTTTTTTTTGTTTTTTTTTTCTCCGACAGGCCATACGTTTAGAAATTATACACTTGAAACTGGTTTTCAAGCATTTAATTTTTAAGTCTCTTGGCTTTCGCTCTACGAGACACACGTTCACCTGGCCACGAAAACGACGCGTTTGGTTTCTAGTCGAAGTACGCGCGAAGGAAAACAAAAGACGGGTTTGGAACTTTCGCGAGAAAAAAGACAAAAGCAAGAAACTATAGCGGCAAGAAAACAGTTATCGAATAGGTGACCTGGGCATCGATAGTGTGAGCTCGGATTGGGAGCTCGAAAGATAAATTGTTTCGATTCTCGTCCCAAATAATAACTTTCCCGGTCGCGACTTTTCTTTTCGCTCCGGGCCTTCTGAAGCAAACACGGAGCAGACAGCGATTCTGGCTCTTAATCTGTTTTCTCTTCTACTATTTTATCTTATCTTCGAGCATTTAATTCTTTTACTTATTTCTTTTTCTTTTCTTTTTTTCACTTTCCGTATCAAGTTTTCTTTTTATTACGAGCCTTCAGAACCTTTGCTTTTGTTTTTTCCGCACACTATGTTTCGCCTCTGAATCTAAATGATATAGTATTTGAAGCTAACTATGACTACAGTAACTGCAGCACTGGCAGTTGTTGAAGGTGATTATACGGGAGACAAGTTCTCTGAGCCATCAGGCTCTCAATTAAAATTATTGCGGCATAGTCCTACTCGGGAAGTTCGTTTTCAGCGCATAAGCTTGTATCCCTACCGCCCACGTCCTATTTACGATGATTCAAATATCATTTTATTTCATTTTATTTCGTTAAGGTCGTTTGGATACTTGAACACTCGATAGATATTTCTCCTTTAAAATGGTGTTTGACGTATCCGCTTTAAGAAAGCAATTCGTTTTGCAGTGGATAGGCCAGACACCATTTCTAACTCAAGGAGATTATTGTAAGACCAGTGTAATCGGAATCACGAGCGTATGTAGACCAGTGCACAATTTTCCCCAATCGAAGCTATGCAGATAGTATTTTTTCTGGATCTGCAGCGAAAAGCTCTCTATGATCGGTGAGCATAATAATTAGCCGCTGCAGCCGTGAATGTTGAAAGATAGCGCGTTCCGACAACGGATTTTCACCGCGTTTATTTCACATCATCATATTTTTTTTTGTTTGCTTGTTTTTTGCGCCTGACAGGATACAATTCCTGTTACCCTTTGCTCACGCTAAAGTCTAAAAATCAGTCATAATTGAAAACGAGCGTGTTGGTGAATGGATACGAATACTTGAAAGGATACAAACATCAAGGACGTGGACGGTCCTGCTTCCGTTCCCGTCTTTGATGTTTTTATCCTTTCAAGTATTCGTAGATTACAGTCGAGTATGCGAAAAGCTGTTCTGCCGCCAATGGCTTCGGGACTCCGCTTTGACAGGTGAGCAAGAGTAACCACACTTCGGCCAGAGCCGTGTATAGAGAGAGTTTGGTCAATGGGAGGCGCGGGTAGAGTCAAGGCGTACACTATACTCCGCGTACAACTTTTCTTGGCGATGCAGTGGAAGGTACAAGCACGCGTTCCCTCTCTCATTTTGAGCACAGCAAAGCTGTTCGCGAGCTCTCCTCCTCTCTCCATTTCCGGGGAGAGGAGGAGAACCCGCGCACACTCAAACTGGGAGAGGGAACGCAGGCCTGTACCTTCCACTGCATTGCCAAGAAAAGTTGTCGCGGAGTATAGAAGCAGATAGAGGGCTTAGCATGCTCTCTTGGCCATCCAAAAGCCGAAAAAAATTCCTAGCGGTGATAGCGAGAAACAGTTTTAATAAGAGCATAAGGATTAAATGTAGTAACTCTTTATGGCTAAAAATATTGTGCACGTGGTGTTTCGATTATGATCATGCAAAAGATTTAAGAAACGAATGTGCCACTCGAATTCTGTTTTGCTCGGACAGAGTGTGACCGCTCGGTCGGCAGATTCCCGGCCCTCGGCGCCTGGCGTACAGAATATGTCAATCGTTCCGGCAGTCGCTCTCTTCCACCATGATTTTGGATGACCGTGATTGAAGCATCGTGTGCACCAATTTTCAGTCACCGAGAGTTACTCCGACGCACTTATTAATTTTGTTTCTCGCGACCGCCAACAGGGTATTATTTCCGGCTTCGAGTTGGCCACATTCGAATTTGTGAAGATACCCTGGAACAAGCCCAAACCGCTTTCGGCCAATGGCGCCTCCTCATTTGCCTCCTATACTTCCCAATGAATGCCCAAACTCTCTCAATATATACGGCTCCGACTTCAACCATCGGATGAATGAATGGATGGATGGATGCTAACGGCTCCACCTTTTATAACAGACGGTAGCTTGCGCCACCTAGCCTAGATTGTGGTGCTTAACACTATTGTTGCCAGCAATTTGAATCTTTATCCGCTATCGCGGAAACAGTCTTCTGTCCTTTCGAAATGTTGAAATCGTTCGGGACAAAGCAAACCGCCATATCGCTGCACATTCCTTCCCGGCACCGTATCTAAAGTTCAAGAAGTTGCACATTGGAATGATACCGATCGCAAATTGCGCCCTCGCTGAGCTCGGCTCACAAATGGCGGCGCCCACGAAAACCAAATCAGGGCACAAAGTGCTGATACTTTAACTGTAACGTATCTACTGGCTCTGGATTAAAAAAACGCAGGTAGTGGCGAGTCACGGACGTCTTCTTATCGCTACACAGCCTATCAGATTGTAGAGTCAGCCGATAAGAACGTCGAAGAACAAATCCCAAAACAAGAATAGCGAACATAATTAATCACGTCCTGCGGATCTTAGGCTCTCAGTCACTCCAAGAGGACCATCAAAATACGGTCTATTTTACTCAAGTCGGCCGCAACCACGAGGGTGATTAAACAAAATTTTCGCTCTCCGGCTATCTTAAAATGTTTTTTTCTCATGCGTTTTTTGCTTCCGAGTTCTCCCCAGACACTGCGGTGCAGGCTTGAACATGTTAAGTCAGTTCGGTTGTGACTGAGATGCGGAAAACGCTGCTTGCCTCACTTGTGATTTGCTCAAGTGGGGGAGCTATTGTTTTTGCGGTCTGAAGGTGTGTCTGGTGGCTTTATTTATCGAAAACTTTAAGTACTGTATAAAAAAAAAGTGTATAAACGCGAAGAAGCCTGTTTTAAATTAAACAGAAGCTTAAGGCGGAATGATGCACGAGTTTCAGTGTGTACGTGTACAGAAACTGCGTGCTTAAATAAACCCCACTTTCTTTTATGTCGTTTTATTTATCTTTGCTTTGCTGAAGATGCCTTCCGCATGGGAGGCGAAACGTTTAATTAAACTGTTGCTATTGTTCAGTCAAGCCTCATTTCTTCTAACTTTTATCATAAATAAGGAGCCGGACGCTCGTCCGCGCACACGACTGATGACGTCCTTTGGCATGCGCGTAAACGGGTTCTGCCGGGCAGACTAGATTAACTGGATCCTGTGAGAGAAAAGTCAAGCTCCCCGTATTGTCGCCTTTTTGGTTCATGGTACGTGCACTGTCTTCTTGAGCTCTCCACTCTTGGTGAGCCGATCTAGATTCGCCACTTGGGGTACCTTTACAGGAACGTTTCTTGTATACCGAGATTCTGCTATCCACACACCGGCGAAACAAGTGTACATCTTCGTACCGCCACCCCATGCGGCGCCGGTGCTTGGAGACATCGACAGATAACTTTCCTGTTTCGAAATACGCAAAGAGACCAGTATCACTGTAAGAGATCGGTTTAGATAAGCATGACTGATAATATGATTGCATAAACACTGCCAAAAATGCTTAGACTGGCGAGGAATGCTTTCAATGCGATGATACTCCATATAGTGATTTTGACGCGACTGATTCAGAACGACCCTTTCAAAGCTTCCAAGATTTGTATGGACCGAAATGGCGATTGACTGCGAAAGATCAGCCACTCAACTTGCGTGGTTTGATCGTCTGTGTGTTGGTATCTGTTTGCGGCCGGCTAGAAGACAGGGAAGGCAATGGCGCTACTTTCCCAAAATCCAGAGATTTTAGGAGAGTCTAGTGACCGTGGATTATGTAAAAAATCGTTTGCATGTCAAACAAGTGTTTGCCTATGCAATAGTTCATGACAGGTTTGGGATTCAAACGGTTTTAATTAAAATATATTCTACAGAAGGAGTGCCTATAATTTTCGAGTCAGCCCCGTATAAGGTGCGTACACAAAAATATTTGAAAGTGATCCACACTCTACAGTAGTCGTTGCGTTTCAAACATATTGCCGAGCAAGTTTATCTCTAATCTTCCCAGTACGACGTTCACTTCATTAATTACGCACCAACGCTTGGAACGATTGCGCGTGCGACATTGCGGAGACTGCTCATGCCGATCGCCGGAAGTGCACGTGCAAGACCGGAAACGCCGAGCGCTCCCTCGTGGTCCATATACGAATCCACTAACGGTGCTCGGCGGAGCAAGTAATGCGTTAAACGACCGTGCGTACGCATGAGCGCTTCGCCTCGTTGGAAATGCGTGGTGCGTTTTACTGGCCGCCATTATTTATGCAGAGGCTGTTTGCCGCTCTCGAGCCGTCGAGCTTGACAAATTAAATATTGGTCAGAATGTGTATGGGAAGCCGCACCCCCTGCGCGAGCCGCTGCAAATAGGCTTAGCGTCGCCTTTCATCGTATACTGTAGACGTTCTTGTTTTGTTTTCAAGTGCGTATGTGTGTGCGTGATAAGTGTCTCGTAAGTGAAGTTTATATCGACGAAGAGTTCATTCGTTGCTCATCGACAGTGTTCATTGGAAATTTCAGAGGCGCATTGATAAGCTAAAGACACCAATACAACATGGATCTATACGTTCTTGAAACGATAAAACACTCATCTCTGGATCAGTGAAAAACAACTATTGTTTTTCTGAAGGCACCCCCTTTATTCGCCACGACTCCTCGTTTCTCAATGCCCCCCCTTACAACCCCCCCCCCCCCACCCCCTAAACATTTTGACCCCGCCCCCCCTTCCTAATTTCAATTCCTGTGGAAACACCTGCTATAAATCGCGTTTGCCCGTTCCGCGAATCCGGCCATGGTCAGCCATCTTTTTAGTAGAGTTATAATATCTCTAGCCACACCATAGTAGTATGGTGGCGCAACCTACCACGCGTTAGATAGGGTACACGCTTTCCACTCACAGGTGGAGGGTCGCGGGGCGACTTCGTAAAAGCCTTTAAAAAATTAATATATTTTTTCTTACCGAACGTATTTCTGCGCGCCAGGATAGCCACAAAACACTGAAAACTTAGCGATGGTAAGATCTTTTCTTTTCGCGATCGGGGCAATTTCAACAGAGCGCCGCACAACATGACGGCATAGTCAACCTTCCTCTGTCGCATCCACTTAAGGCCCGTTCACACTCTTGCGACCTCTTAAATCTTGGTTCCTTGCGACCTGTTAAACCTCTTGAAACGAGAGGACACAGTGGCGCCATCTATCGGGTTGCAGTGTAAACTTGAAGGTTCGGCATATTTTCGATTTCTCCCGCGCATTATCCTTTCTTTCTTGGCCTATGAGAAAGGCTCGTTTATAACATTTCCAAAAGTTTTTCGAGCCAAGAAAGAAAGGACAATGCGCGGGAGAAATAGAAAATATGCCGAACCGTCAAGTTTCAGTATTCAGTATTCAGTAGCACCAAAACCCTTTTGCATCAGGGCGGTCGCTCCCAAAGGAACGTCGCAGGCGCGTTAAAAAAAATAAATAAAAAAAAACGTTGTCGATATGACGTGGCTAAGGAAAAATAGGACCAAAAACAGAAACCACCAAAAGTTTGTGTCCACCGCTTGGCCCATAGTTCCAGACGGTCTGACCTGGCTTGGCTCCCAAGTGACCCCGACCGCGATAGATGGCGCCACTGTGTCCTCTCGTTTCAAGAGGTTTAACAGGTCGCAAGGAACCAAGATTTAAGAGGTCGCAAGAGTGTGAACGGGCCTTCAGTTTCAAGGATCTGATTAGTCGAGCGACTTTAAACGAGAACAAAATATCCCCCACGGTGCGGTGTACTATAGACCCACGGCTATTTTTATGGCAGCCTGCCGCCACAGCGCTGTCCGCCATATTACTATGATGAATAAAGGTAATATAACTCTACCAAAAAGATGGCCGACCGTGGCCACATTCCTGCGCAAAGGCGGAGCTGGGCAAACGCGATCCAGCAAACAGTCATAGTGATCAGCGGAACAAACGCAGGGACGGAAACCACGACACATCCTGCGTTTATTCTTTCACTATCGTGTAATTCCGCCGGCGTGCTCCCTTTCTAGACGCGCAACTACAAGGCTATCTTAAATGAGTTCAGATGCGATTGGACACAAAAACAAAATGCGCAGTCTCCTAGATGCAACCGACGTTTCCCAAAAATAAATGTCGAATGCAAACTAAAAGCATCCAGGTCGGTCATGATCAAGTTCTTCCGATAATCTTACACTAAAGTCTTATTTATTTACACGCAACAAAGAATAGTTGCTAATGTCGTTATGTTCTCGATCGGCCGTGATCATCGAGTTTTCTGTGCTAGACCACTCTATATTTCGCTGATAAATCTACGTCGGACTTGAGGCGTTGTAACAACCTACCATATATTTTACTTTCGTGCGCGGTGTGTGTGTGGGTGGGTGTGTTTTATGTGTGTGTGCGTGCGTGTATGCGTGTGTGCGTGTGTGTGTGCATGTGTGTGAACTCCACATCACTCTGGCTGCGTGTCGTTGCACGGGCATCGGAAGTTTGCCTCTCTGTGACAAATGGAGAAGGCAGCGAACGTGATTGCACTATAGTCATTGAGTACTATACGGCGAGCACCGGAACGCAAGAATGGACACACCAATCAAAAGGCAGCGTTCAGCTACTGCCGGAAACGAGGGATGACGAGGCAACCAAGCGCGCACCGACGTTGGTTGCAGTCGGGGGGGAAGCACAAGCACATGGGTGCATGTGGGCGGCAAACAAATGTACGATGTGCGCAAAGAGCAGGCGAACTTGCACACCGTATAGACCCTTTACAAAAAACAGCGCCATCTGTTGAACGCAGCGGCAATCAGCGTCAGCCGCCATCTTGCAGGGTTGGCGGCGGCAGCGCCGGTACGGCATTCCACTTGGAGAGACGCGACGTAAACAAACATAGCACCGACAGGCCGGAAACTCCGAAGTGGACAGCAAAAAATCCGGTGAGACCGCTGGCCGACGCGATTACTTCGATGACATTTCCGTCCGAGATGCGACGTCAAGAAACTGCGCCGACATGACAAAAACGCCAAAGCGGACGCCAAAAAAGTGCCTTACGACCGTTAGCCGACGCGAGCAATTCGACGACATTCCCCTCAGAGAGACGCGACGTCAAGAAACAGCGCCGAGAAGCCGAAAACGCCGTAGCGGACTCCAAAATGTCGCCTACGACCGCCGCCGAAGCGAGCACTTCAACGATATTCCCTTCGGAGAGACGCGACGTCAAGAAACAGCGCCGACAACCTGAAAACGCCAAAGCGGACGCTAAAATGTCCCCTACGACCGGTAGCCGACGCGAGCACTTCGACGAAATTCCCCTCAGAGAGACGCGACGTCAAGAAACAGCGCCGACAACCCGAAAACGCTAAAGCGGACGCTAAAAGGTCCCCTACGACCGGTAGCCGACGCGAGCACTTCGACGACATTCCCCTCAGAGAGACGCGACGTCAAGAAACAGCGCCGACAACCCGAAAACGCCAAAGCGGACGCTAAAATGTCCCCTACGACCGGTAGCCGACGCGAGCACTTCGACGAAATTCCCCTCAGAGAGACGCGACGTCAAGAAACAGCGCCGACAACCCGAAAACGCCAAAGCGGACGCTAAAATGTCCCCTACGACCGGTAGCCGACGCGAGCACTTCGACGACATTCCCCTCAGAGAGACGCGACGTCAAGAAACAGCGCCGACAACCCGAAAACGCCAAAGCGGACGCTAAAATGTCCCCTACGACCGGTAGCCGACGCCAGCACTTCGACGAAATTCCCCTCAGAGAGACGCGACGCCAAGAAACAGCGCCGACAGCCCGAAAACGCCGATGCGGACGCCAAAAAGCCCCCTACGACCGCTAGCCGGCGCCAGCACTTGGACTACATTCCTTTCAGAGAGACGCGACGTGAGGAAAGAGCGCCGACAAGCCGATAACGCCGATGCGGACGCCAAGAAAGCCCCCTACGACCGGTAGCCGACGCGAGCACTTCGACAACATTCACCTCAGAGAGACGCGACGTCAAGAAACAGCGCCGACAACCCGAAAACGCCCAAGCGGACGCTAAAATGTCCCCTACGACCGGTAGCCGACGCGGGCTCCTCAACGAAATTTACCTCGGAGTAACACGAAGCAGACGTTGGTAAGGTCGCACAGAACGGAAGCACCGACCACGCCATGCAGGAGCGAGGTAAATAAGAAAGTGTCGTTGGAGAGAGCAGCACCTACAGCCGCACGCGCGTCCGGACGTGCGGAACAACCCTGCAAGATGGTGTCGGCCGCCCAATGTTGCGGCACTCGTTTAGCGGATTTTCACCGTTGCCAGATATTTTGAAAGGGGTCTATAGTCAGCGACAGCTTAAGAAATGCATGGTGTGAAGAGAACCGGGCGTCTCGGGATTGTTTCGTAGCCAGTGAGATCGCTGCATTTCCCGATAAGAATGCCGAAAAGACAAACTAAACAATGCAAGAAGCGCCAACATAATTATCCACGTCCTGCGTTTCTTAACCTCTCACCGACCATACACCAACTCAACTCTCTAACGTCTCGCATCCGTGGTGACGCTGCTGTCGGCACTGCGCATGCGCACAAGCTTCCCCTCACGCCTATCTGGTTTCTGCGCACGCGCGCTGCCCACACCCCGTGTGGACAAACGCAGGTTCGTTTGTCAACAATGCGGTTGGTGTATAAAATCTGGCCCACCATTGACACGCATCCAGCATGTACGCATATCAGATGTCAAATAAAACGGCCCTCATCATCTTAACTAATGATGAAAAAAAAAAAAAGGTTCGAGAAAAGCATTGTACTTGTGATTGCTCGTTAGTCATATCTCCTTCACCTCATACGCGTGCTCCCCTTCCAAGGCCAGTCACGTCTTTGCGGCACAATAAAACGTGAATTGATTGGTTGATTGATGACTGTGCCTGAAATTCTAGAAAGACGCGTTCACTTCTTGGGAGGCGCTGACAATATTCACTTTTAAATGTTAAAAACTAGCTTATAATTGGTTTAAACGTAATTTCACTTTAAAAAAAAATGTTATGTGCATTTGTTCTTGTTTTTTTTTCTGCGAGGCATTTGCTGTTTCTGGACATAATATTTGATTTTTGTTTTCGGAGTGGCGGTTGTGAGGCGCTTGTTTTCTATTTTCGTGACGGCGTGCGTGTAAATGAAACGGTTTCCCGCTACATTTGGCGGGAAAATAGAGGTCACTCAACCTGATGTCACTGGACCTACAAACAAATTCAGGTTCCCCGCTTAGCGGAAAAATTAACGTCACGTTTCCTGTACACCAATGCAGTTCTCCCGTTCAATTTAGCTGAAACATTGACGTCACGTGATCTAGCACCTTTTCAATTTTCCCGCCAAACGTCGTGGGAAAATTGATGTCATGTCACCTGACGTCACAGGACCTATAGACAAATTCAAGTTCCCCGCTAAATTTAGCGGAAAAATCGACGTCACGTGACATATGCACCAATTCATTTCCCCCCTTAAATTTGGCGGAGAAACTGATGTCACGTGACCTGAACGTCACGGGACCTACAAACGAATTCAGGTTCAACGCTAAATTTAACGAAAAGAAAAACCTGATGCCACTTGACCTATACACCCATTGAGTTTCCCTACTAAATTTGCCAGGAAAACACATCAGGACCTTAAAATCATTTACTCATCAGCAACGTATGGACGCCAAATCAACGCAACGTCACTTCGATATCAGATCACCGTATGACGCACGATCTGCGCCATGTCAATCGATCGTCATCATCATGTCGTCGAATAAGCAGCACAGCTGTCGCTATCTAAACGCATCACGGCGCGTGATCGTCCCGCATTTTTTTTTTTTTTATAGCACGTGCCAACACGATTAAACAATGAGTGAATACAAACATATATAGAGCTAAGTGCTTTCGATCCACCTCAAATCCGCCTGTGGATCTCTTCATTGTTTAAAATTACAGCGCCGCTCTAGATTTTATTATCGACGACTTTCGAGTAGCCTCGACTCCGGAATTCTATCGCTAGCATTATTGTCATATGCGTTCTAACACTGGCAAAACAATTCTCCTAAAGGAAACTTAAACTTTCGCACTCAAGATGTCTCCGCAACAATTTTTTTCTGTCGTTAATTTCATGCTTGAAGTTTACTTCAGTATTTTCGTAAGAAATGTAAAATTCTAACAGTTCAAATTTTTTCCCCTATTATCCCTTTTTAAAATTAACAAAAAAGAAAGTGCCTGATAATTGAGGGGTGAAAAAAAAAAGAGAAAAACTCCATTCTCTCTTTTTCACCGTTTTCTATTAAGGAAAACACATTAAGGACCCAGGATTTGGCCGAGATTAGGCGCTAAATGGGTTGACTTTTCTGGGCACTCAAAAACTTTAGCGCTAAGCAAAGCAGGCTGCAGTCTTGACGCAGAAAGAAAAAAAATAACATAGAGTCAGCTTCGACCAGTATGAAGCTAAGGGAACCCTAGAAGGAGAAACATCAGTTGCGAGCGAAAAAAAAAGTAAAAGATAAAAAAATAGAAATTCCGACGCAAAAGCGGGGCACGCCTGTTCTTTAGCGTGCTACATCTTAATTTGCATTAATTACACCTGTGGGAAATCCAGCGGACTCGAGCGCCACCACCAATAGTCCGCCGCGAGATGATAACAGACACACAGAGAGGAAACTGTGTGTTGCAAACATCCCCCTCCCCCCCCTTCTCCCCCAACGAGCTTCTAGGCACGCAGCTGTTAGGGCTCTTACCTTCCCCCCCCCCCCCCCTCCCTCTCTTCCTTTGACTACATTATCGGCTGCGCCGCTCTCGAGGGCTGTACGGCTTGACGCACACTGTAACTGAGGCTCGGGTAATTGAGTCGCACGGTTTCGGCTGCGGAAGGCCAATCTTACTTTCTCCCCATACTCCCCATTTCTTTCCTTTTTATCCCTCTCGCTTTTAGCTTACCTCTCGTATAGGAATTATTGCGAAGCATATTTTCTTCTCTGCTGGGCACGGTGGCAGCAAAGCAAAAGGACGCGTCTATACACACCACGTGAGGTACTCTATCGGATGCTCGTTTTCGTCCGTTCGTTTTGTTTACGCGAAAGTTGCGTTTCGCTCGCGTCCAAACGCGAATGTTATATTTCATTCGTTACATTTTATTTACCTAGTATTGTTTTGTTGTTTGTGCTGTTGTTTTCTTGTTTTTCGTGGGCGCAGTTGCAGTGGGTTAATTAAAGCTTCTGTCTCTCCGGACTGAATTGCGCGGGCTAGATTGCTTCTTGGGCAAACCGCTTATTTGTTACTCGCATGTGCGTGCGCATGGCACTGTGCTTCTTTTTTTTTCGCTCGTTAGCGGGTTTCGTATTGCGATCTGCCGCGAACCTGCTACGAGATGAAACCCGGACACGCACGCGTTTATCGTCGGGTATGGCTCCCCCGCTTTATCTGGCAATGGAGCCGAACGCAATGACGGCCTCTCAGCATCTCTTTCGTTTCGCATTATTTTTTTTTCAGTTTGTTTACGTGTGCCTTACTCGCGTTTGTTTATACATCCCGGGAACGTGTTGCTGATGTTCGCTTCATTATGTGTGTCCAGCATTAACCAGGGGGGTGCCGTCAAGTTTTGCATGATAGCGCCTTCTCCCGCCACGTTTCTCACTATTGGGGCTGAAAGCTCCTGAGCCTCAATGATACGATACAAAGTAGACAACAAAACGTGCGCCTCTACCCCTCCCCCCACCCCCCAAAACGTCATTACTAGTGGAACTACGCTGTGTCTCTCGTCCAGCTCCAGCATGTTTGCCGCTTGGGGCGTGTTAGGGAGCCACTAATGATGACGTCATGATCGCGCATAGCCTTTTATGTGGTACTGACTGTTGTCTGTTTCATGTCGCTTAAGGTCATCTATCGACACCTTTTTTGCACTACTGGGCTGGCTCGGAAATTGCCGCAACGCGGAGAAGGTTGTAAGGTGAAACTCTAGGAGTGGAAACCCTACCTCTCTTGCTACAGATACAGCATCTGCGAAAGCGCAACGTCACGGCGTTTGTCGTATTCCTGTGCGGACGCTGTCAACCGGCTATACCTATATCAAGCGCAGTGAATGTGCCGTGACTTAGCGCTTTTAGAATGTGTCTCCCTGTTTGTGCATTTCTCAGCCTTTGACGGCGCCCTTGGGTGTGGCGAAACCAGGGATAGAGCGATTTAGCGTTCCGTTACTGCAGCTTCCAAATTCGAAATGCGCATGCGTTTGCTAATGCGTGCCCAGTTGGCTCCAGGGAGCTGCAACAACGGTAACAGTATCACATTAACGGAATGCTAAGACGTTATGTTAGAAACTGAACCGTCCGTACCGATACTATGAATTGCCGTTAACGTCTATGTACTCCTCAGAAGCGATGTCATGTCTGGCTGGCCACGCGACTTTGTTGCTGCTCAGGTCGATATCGTAGCCTTCGCTCGGAATAAAGATGCCTAAACAAGCGCCGGGCTGACTCCTTAACTCTGTGAGTGCACGCGGCAGTTCGCAGGCTATCTATGGTGATCAGGAGCGTTGCGTGGCCGGCGACATGGCATCACATCACGTCATTCGGTACGTCACAAACGCACAACGAACGTTTTGATTTGGAATAAGACGCTAGTTTCAAAACGTGAAAGATTTCATAACAAACCCCCTGCTGTCTATTCGTTCGTGCATACCCCACGACAGGGCATGTCAGCGCAACGGATTTGGTCATCACGGCATCATAAGCGAACCATAGTACAAAATCACTCCCTCAGAATTAAGCATAATATACGCTCCTATACTCATCCCACGCCAGGAATTGAACAAGGACCCGATTCGTCCTCAAACCGATGCTTTCTCTCTGCGAGAACAGGGAGACTTCCTACGTGTACAGGCTAAGGCGCAGGTCCCACCTCTCTTGCTACAGCTACCATATGCCGATGCTCTCCATACACTTGTAGCTCTCAAGTTCGGGCAGCGCGCTCTTGCGAGAAAAATTGAATATTTCTTGAGCACGTTTCGGTTGCGCTCCATAGCGCTCTCTACATTGCTCGTGGGTGCCAAGGTGGCATAGTTTCATTGGTTGATATAAATTTTCGAGAAACAAGAAGCACAAAATAACATCGAGAAAAGCGTTCTTATCGTTTTTATAAGACACTGAAAGCGCGAGTTATAATACATTTTTTTAGCTCTTTCATAAGCTCCAGAGCCGTATATAGAGAGAATTTGGTCATTTATTCGGAAGTATAGAAGGCAAATGAGGAGGCACCTTTGGCCGAAAGCAGGCTGGGCGTGTTGCAGGGCGCGTTCACAAATTCGAATGTGGCCAACCAGAAGCCGCGAATGACACCCTGGCGGTGGTCGCGATTAACAAAATTAATAATTGCGTCGCAGTAACTCTCGGTGACTGAAAATATGGTGCACGTAATGTTTCGATGACGACACGTAATCCGTACGCCAGGCGTCAAAGGCCGGGCATCTGCCGTCCGAGCAAAACAGAGCTCGAGTGGCGTATTAATTAATTCCATCTTTTTGCATGATCAAAATCAAAACATCACCTGCACCAAATTTTCAGCCGTGAAGAGTTAGTGCATTTAACTCTTACGCTCTTATTAAAATTGTCTCCCGCTACTACCACTAGGGGATTGTTTTCGACTCCTGGTTGGCCAAGAGAGCATGTCCAGCCCTCTACCTGCGTCTGCTGCATGCACTAACTCTGCCCGCTCCTCCTATCGACCAAACTCTTCTACATACGCCTCTGATAAGCCCTGTTACCGCGCGTGGACAGAGGCTGCCACACGCTTGTAAGCGAACCTGACTTGTGCATAGTGAAACACTCCACGCTACTTTATTCTCAATACAAGCATTACATGGTCGGGTATTAAGGACGCACTCGCGCCCCTTCGCCGAGAGCAACAAGCCCATAGCGCACGGTTGTGTTGTAGAGAAGGGTGATGGCAATCATTAAACAATACATTCTTTTTACCTTTCGGATACAGATCTTTGCACCGCTTATCACCCGGGCAAAAAATGTTGAGCCACTGAGCTGTGGACGCACGTGCATTGTTCGATATACTGCACAACAGATCAGCAGCGCATGCTCAGATGGCGTTCCACAGACCAGCAGACAAAGATGGTAGCGCGCAGGAGGCGATTTTTGCAAAGGTCTATAGACCTTTCCAATGTTTACAAAGTCACAGTCCAGCGTGCGATCTTCACAGCCCAGCACGTGCGCGGTCGTCGCTTCGGAAAGCGAGCAAAGCACGCGCCATACGCACGAACGCTCAAAATGGCACCGGCCAGAAGCTCGTTTTTGGAAAGGTCTATACTCTTTCAAATTAAAACGGTTGATCTAGAAATAACGCGTTCCATTCGTTACAGACCTTTGAAGATAAAGGTTGTAAAGGTTGTTGTTAATTTTTTTTTGTAGTTATTTAAATCTTGAATGTGATTTTACTTTACTTTATATCAAGAAAAAGGTTCTTGCTCTGGCATAAATTATACACCCCACGTAAAAAAAAAAAAAAAAAATCATGTTTAGGGCACCACCTACGTATACACCAAATGAACATTCCCGCCCTTTTGCAGATGGAGGGAACGCCGTTCTGACCGCCACGAGTGCCAAACGGGGTCCCATCGTGTACTTAGCATGCTTATTTGGCGCGAAAACCATTTTCACGCGTCGTAAAAGTCGGGAGACAGCGGGGGTTGGAAGGAGAGAGGGGGGGGGGGGAGGTTTTCCGCCTGCGCCTCCCGCCCCCCCCCCCCCCTGCCATTTGTGCTGCGCGTACGGGATTAATTAGGAAACGGGCCTAACATGCAAATGAAGCTGGTGATCATGTGTTGCCTTCGCCGGCTCTCTTCCGCTGCGCATCTCCTCGCGCAAATCTCGCGAGACCCCATAGGAATTAAAGCGTGCCCGCCCCCCCCCCCCCTCCCTTCCATGTCCGTATTCTATTTTCAGTCGACCCGTGTGTGTATTAGGGCTTTGGAACGTGGACAGCCCCTGCCGGAATGAGCTGGCTCAAAAGAGACGGGGATGGGGACGAGAAGGCAGAGGGGGCTGCTCTTTTCGTAAACGAGGAAACGCGCTGCCTGACATTTTGTTTTGTTCATTTTTTCTTGTTTTCAGTTCTCTCGACGTTTCTGGCTGCGCCGAAGGCTCTTCTGTCTGCCCTGTCCTTCAAACTCCCGAAAAATTCGGGGAATTTTCGGGCGGTCACTTTGTTTGCTACGGGGCGTTTGGCGTTGTCTTTTTAGTATTATTATTTTTCTCATTATTATAATTATTTTGCATATATCGACCAACTTCCCCGCCGCAATGTTCACCAGGTTCTCGGTGGCGTGTAGTTCGTCGTCGTTGTTCGAAACTTGATTTGCATAAACACTACGGTGTCCGGAGGCAAAGAAGAGCAGATAACAATCTACACGTAGTGATGCGCCACCTCCCCAAAATACGGAATTCATTAAAGAGAGCAAGTAGGGAGAAAGGAAGGGAAATAATACCAAACTCTGCTGCGAAGAAGACGAGAAAAAAAGAGAGAGAAAAGGGCTTACAGCCGTTCTCGTAATTATAAATGGAGAGTAGTCAATAATCGCCGGCGCCATTATGTAGGTTCTAATGGCGCTCCAGCGCCTCGCGCGCGCTTTCGCGTCGAGTGCTTGCCGCGTGTGGTAACCGTATACTACGTGGCACGAGATGCGTCATGAATTTGTATCAACACACTAATAATGAACCGGCGGGAAGCAATAAAAAAAAAAGAAAACAGCGCAAACGCCGTTTCATGTTGCCACGCATATTGCTGGCTGTTAATATAAATGAAGGTCATTAAAGTTACCCCGGAGATCTATTAGTAGCCCGGTCCGCTAACGACGCAGCGCATTGCGTGTGTGAGGTCGAACTAAATATAATAAACTAGCAAGAAAACAAAACTGGGGACTTGATGAACCTTTCACGCGCGCTGTAAGTGGGTGTGTGCTTATTATTTACATCCCCATAGCTCGCTTCATCGACCATTTATGATGCAGGAGGTATTTTATATGTGTACTGTAGAAACGAAACGTAGGGATTCATAAGATTCTTTTAGTAGATCGTACACTCCGAAAATCGGGCCCAGTGGGTGCGTGCTCAATTCCATGCTTCGAAGTGACGGCACGAACTCCCGCTAGCAAAGCGTAGCTCTAGAATACGATCTAGTAAAAACTCGCTATTATCTAAATGAGTCACCGCTCGTGTAATGGTGTGACGTCCTTAGAATACAACTGACAAAAGTAACAAATCACATTATTTGTGCTGCGATTCCGCCGTGTTGTTCTTAAAACGTGTACGCCACATCAAAAGGTATCGTCAAGGTTCGCTACTCCTAAAAACCGAGTTCGTCTTTATGTCTACGGAGAGAGGGGAGGAGAGAAAGAAGAAGACGAGAGCGCCGAACTCATATTGAAGGAATAGTGGGTGGACGCAAAGACTAGCTGCATTCGTCTCTACCCACAGTATCCATTCAATCGGACCGAAAAATAGAGTCGTCTGCTACTCGAGCGGGCTATGGCGTTCCGCGTTCGGTGTTCGAACACGAGCCCCATGCCCGAACAGTGGACGATGCTCTTTTTTGCTTTGATTGGTGGGGAAGCACTGGATAGAGATAAAGGTGGCCGGTCTTTGCACCTATAGACCTTTTCGTCTTAGTAGTTACCTAACCGGCGGACAGAGGGCGCTGGCACACGCGGCGCCATAAGGTGAGGGCAGAAATGAAAGGGGTAGAATCCGAAGACGCGATAGTGACTAGGGAACTTCGACAGGGGAGTTCACTTTCCCCGCTCCTCTACATGCTCTGCGTTGCTTGAATGGACGATAGGCTAATTCAGTCAAGAATGGGCTTCTCTTTAACCTACCTAGAGGATGGCGAGGAGGTGAACTGGGTGCTGCCAGGGCTCACCTTCGCTGACGACTTCGTTTTATCAGCTGAGACAGCGGAAGATATGCGGCGGCTATTGGATATATGCACTGCGGAGGCTTCAATCTTCAATGCGACACCTATAGCCTTCAACGCAAACAAAATCGGCGATTGCACATTTCTCAGGATCCGTAGACACGCTTTTCTGTACACTCAAGTTGGGCGACGAGGTGGTGCCGTTTCAGGACTGGTACACATATTTGGGTGTCATTCTAGCCAATACGCCGGAATGCCTTCGAGAGCATCACGCTCATCTTCGCGATTCAGCTGGTCGAGGGGCCAACGTCCTCCGAAAAAATAAGTCTCTAAAACTGCAATAGGTTTCTAGTTACACGAAAAGTGAGAAAGGCAGTAATGGTTCTCGGCTTGACTTTCGCCAATGCTGTAGTGTGCGTCCCTGGTGAATTACGAGAAGCTCTGGAGCTACGACAACGAGCAGTTGGACGACAAGCTCTGCGCTGTCACAGAAATGTGGCTAACGAGGCCGTCCAGGGAGACCTAGGATGGTCTAGCTTTAAGCCTTGGAAGAACCAGCAAGATAAGCTATGATGCACGACTCCGCTACCTGGATGGAAATCGATGGGCCAAAAACACTTTTTGTGCACACTCACATGATGGGACGTAAACAAGGTGGCAGAAGCGCCTCTGCCAACTCCTAAAAAAAGTATGGCTTCTTTGCAGAACCGTTAGAGGCAGTGACGGGTTAGAAGTTGGAGGCCAAAGTGAGAAGCAGAGTACGTGAGAGGGAGGTCTTCCAATGGTTTGAAGCCGCCCAAGCGAAGCCAACACTGCTGCTGTACAGCAAAATCAAGCAGCTGATTGCGGCTGAAACGCTGCTCTATGACAACAGCTTGGACAGCCGCCTTCTGTTCAACGCGCGAGAGGGCACTCTTCTACAAACTCTGGCCTACCGGGAGTGGTTTGACCCCAAGGTTGTTTCCACGATTCGCCGCGCGTGCAGAGAAGTACCTGGAACAGTGGAACACCTAGCGCTATTTTGTGAGTGCCTGCTGCCAACCCCACTGGTACAGAGCGCGACACTGTTAGCACGAACAAGCAATCTCCGGTTTTTTCAGTTTTTCTCTTTGAAGTCAAGGGATGTCATCCAAGTTATTATTATTGCTACGGAAAGAGCTAATTTAGTTCTATAATGTAAGCGATAAAATTTCGTGCTCGCTAATACTATTTAGAAGTAAAAGGCGAAAATGCGTCGATGTCGTGTTAGCGCTAACAGTGTCGCGATGTGTACATCGCCGGCTTCACTCAGAGGCGAGGCTAGCGTGAGCCCTGGGTTTTAGTACGACGGCCGACTCAGACAACCTCTATACGGGCGGAGCAGACGCCCCTCCACAAGGCAGGCTTGACATCTGTACCATGCAGTGCGTGCGAAGGACGAAAGAGCGTCTGGAACACTGGTGGAATAAAATTTAGAACAGCGGAAGCCTTTTTTTTTTTTCTTTTTTTGGTTAGGGCACGAAGACTCTTCGAGCTCGCCCGTTATAAATAGAAAAGCTTCATCATCATCATCATCATCATCGATAAGGTGGCTTTAATTTGGTTGGTTTCGGTTCCAGCGGGCTCGCTGCTGTGTAGGTGTGCTATGTCGTTTTCGCTTAGTTTCGTGATACATATCTATCCCTTGCAGCGCACAACCAATCACAAAGTGGTAATGGGCCACCTTGAGAACTACCGCGAGGTTATGAGCCTAAATTGTGGATGTTTTTACGAACCCCTTCATCTGATCATGTTCGTTGCTCGGCCAAGTTCAGCAGCGAAACCACTGGAATGATGCCGGAGGAGGATTACCGATGTCTACGGCCGTACTGGACGTACCGTCTGACACTAATTTCCATAAAAATAAACTATTGACGATACTAATGCATGGAAACACAGTGAAAAAAAAAAAAGGTCGACAACCTGACTAACAATGTGCTCAATCGCAGATAACAGACAAACTCGCAAGTTTAGTGCTCACTGTTCAATTTTCCAGGACGCCAACGTTTTGTGAAAATTTCCGACTGTTAAACCTTCTAGAGTGATAAAAAAAGAAAAAGAAGCGATATTGTTTTTATTCGTTTCTTTAAAGGGGTCATGAAACGACTTTCCTACTTCTTCCTCCTTAGATTTAATCCTCAACTCAAATGCGATTTGTGAAATCACGTCGTCGTGACATTCTTCGGCACCGGTGCGATGACCCCTAGCTTCCACCGTGCTTTTTATACACACCATAGAACTTGTCATTCCTCAGTGACGATAAGTTCCGTCAGGGCACTCATTGGCCACGAACGCGAATCCGAATATTCGTCGACGGATATATTGTTGACGAGCGCATACGTCCGAGTGACGCAGTTCTCGTGCCCAATGCGTGAGCTGGGCTCGCCTGACGTTAGGTTGGCACCGCTGACGCGCTTTGAGAACCGCGGATGTATCATAGTGAAAAGGCGGAGAGCTTTCGAAGGAAAGAAGGTACAAAATAGTTCACTATACTTTCAAATGTTCGTACCGAAAAACTGGCTTTTGACTTTCTACCCTCTTTCTTTTGGCCAACTAAACGATATGCGATTGGTAAAGTCCCAATTTAAAATCATTTATCCCAGCCCAAAATTCGTTTCATGGGCCCTTTAAAGAAATTAAGTGCTCGAGAGATGTAGGAAATTGTTTTCAAGTATCGGTCCTGCTAAATCATTCGTTAGCAGCATTTCCCGATGTTTACCTTAAAAAACTCCGTTATACGAACATTTCCCTACAACGTATATAGAATATTAGATAAGAGACAAACCCGTCAAGTGAAGTTTGACGTCTGTCTTCCGCATAATTTGCGAAACAAAATTGAGTGGCGCAAGAGAAATGAGCTCTAGCGAGCTTTGCCGAAGTCAAATGTCAGGCACCACTACATGGATTTGTGTAGACAGATATTTATGTGAATGAACAGATGCAGCGGTGGTGGGGTGGTGGGGGCGTCGACTGTCGACTCTCGACGTCGCTTTCAGCGGTGTTGAGAGTAAATTCGGCATTGGCAACGCTGCACTTGAGCGATTTCCATACAGACGGCTTCTTTTCAGTGTTACACATGGCGTGACTTAGACGCTTTTGTGAGGCACTCACAAGCTGTCTTTAACAGGTTTTTTCGCTCGGTGACCCAAACCTTTTGTGTTTAAATAAATTAATTGAACTGAATATGAAGAAAATTTAATGACTGCAGACATGGGACCTAGCACAATGTGTAGTTTCTTCAAATGCATAAATAAACGAATCAAGCGAATGTTTAGACCGCATAAATGATTCCCCCATATAATCACAAGCAACTGTTTTTGATTTGTTATGAAGGCAGATCACAATGCTTAAGCACAGATTGTAGCTCCTTCTGTTGACCATATTTGCCTTCTTCTTTAAGATGATGAATGCGTGATCATAAATATACGTAGTGCCTTTTTTGAGCCACTATCACTAAAGCGAATTTGCGCTTTCAGAAATAATTGGCCTCTCAACCCTCGTATGTCTTAGAGTTATCTACATACTAAATGTGCTCCAGTGCTAACGCTGATTCCTTTCCTCACACGTATACGGTAAGCCAATGGTGCAAATAGTCAAAACGTGGAACTAAATCAAGTGAAAAAGTCCTGCAGAAGTGCAGAAAAATCAAGTGCAGAAGTATCGGAGGACACTTCACAAAGCAAGGCAAAATATCGCGGTGAAACGTAGCGTAAAACACGAATACAACGACTTCGTCAAGGCGCGGAAGGCAAAGAGGAGCGACGAGTTGAAGTCACCTTATGGCGGCCGTGTCACGTGATACCAAGATGGCAGCGCCCACGCGACGGAGGGTGAAAAGGTCTGTAGCCACTATTCTTCCAATCGGAGCTTGGTGCAGTGACGTAACTGTACCCGCTGTGTATAACGTGGGTTCCGGAAGAATTAATGAAGGAACGGATGCTACAAGCTGTACCTTTTGTATAGGGCGGTAGTTCGCGCCACCTAGAGCAAACGCCAGTCACACCCGACTCTAAATTTTATCCTTAATTTTTCGCGTAATTTCCCACCCTATGGGCTACTCGCCTTGCTACGCTCAACTAGCAGAACCAAATCGAACACACCCTCCCACGCAACGTATCAAAACGTCAAAATTAATAACGAACGCACACAGTCGGAACCGATACCACTCATACTTTCATGTCTATATATACATAGCGGTAGATTTTTCTCTTCTTGCTGCGGAAAGCTCGGAGCAAAAAGTAACAAAAAAGAATGGAAGCAAGAAAGTGAAAAAGCAGCGGAGAGAAGGCGAGAAAAAGAGAAGAGCGGACACTCCAACAAATTGGGTTATCCCCGTAGAGACCACGTACTACGCGTCGGCTGCACGGCATGCGTGTGGCCAGGTGCACGCGGGGCCACGCATACATTCACTCACACACGCACACACACACACGAACAGACGCACACGCACGAACGCACACGCACGCGCGCGCGCATACACACCGACACGGACATACGCATACAGACGATCCAGGTGCCGATCGAAGCAGTGGGCACGAGCGTTTATTCATTACGATGACAAGAGATGATCGCGGCGTGCCGTGGTTCGAATTCCTAATTTGAAACTAGCACGCCGGGTGCCGCGATCGCTGACCGCGGAGTCTCGAACGGCGAGCACACACCTCACTTTCTCTCTCCATCTCTCCCTCCCTATCTTCTCGTGTATATTTTGGTGGTCGCTTCTTGTCGCGTTGTTGGGTTCAGCAGGCCCAGCTCTTTCCCCTCTGCGCGCGGCAGCCAAAACTAATCACGGCCCTAAGCCGATTTTGTCCCATTCAGCTAATTACCGTGTGTTACCGCTCTTTACTGCTGACTCCCTCTCTCATTTGATTTTTTCTGCTTTCTTTCTTGCTTCCGCCGTTTCTGTGTGTTGACTCCATGCTTTTTTCCCCCCTCTCCCCTTTTCTCTCTCTATCTTTCTTTCATGTCTATATTTATTTATTTCCCTTTCTCTCTTTATCTCACTCTGTCTCGATGATGATGACTCTCCGGTCGGGTTTAGCTTCGCTGTTCTAATTCATCTTTTTCGTAGTCCTAGAACGTGAAGGTTAATAAAATCTTAAATTTCTCAGTTTTTCAGTGCTGAGGGGGAGCGCTATATGCGTACTGTAAATTTGTTTTGATGTGTTTTAGTCGAATAAAGCGAAAGAAACTTTCGGTGCCCTATTTGTTTAGCTGAGACGACTGATACTTCTGTAACGCTTGAAAGAGACACTTAAAGGTTAAACTAGTTTATAACAGTTAACTGGATCAATACAATATTTGTTGCCGCTTTTATTTGGATTCGAGCAAGCTTACGTGGTTAACTATTCATAACTGTATGGATAAACATACGTGGTATCGTAATAAAGTACATGTGACAACCTTACAAATTAACAAAGGAATGCCAAAAAAAAAATGTTAAAATTCGAACGGTTAGGTATGACTCGAATCACCTAATCGGTCCCTTAATTAAATTCGCCCCCCCCCCCCCAGAAAAAAATAAAGCTTTATCAAAGCTTAATTTTTATAGCATCTCAGGGGAATATGAACACTTCGTAACTATTTCATGCCTCAAACGAAAAGCGCGCGTATTGCACATAGGACATTTTTGCACTGTTTTAAGATGAAACCCCCGATCACTCTAATGGCGTTCTAGAGGTAGTCTTAATCGACCTCTGTGGTACTATAATACAATGCTGGAACACCTCAACTGCCCGAAACTGGGGCGGGAATCTTCTTCAACTGCGTCTCTCCTCGGCCATCGTCTGCGAGACAGTGTCAGCGTGAACAGGTTTATAAAGACGTTTATAAATCTCTATATAAGAAAACGAGGCACACACAGAGCTCATTCATCCATTTTTTAAGCCGGCCATGCGATAAATCGCACCCCGCTGTCGATGGAGCGACACGAAAATGCTTTTACCACGGCCCCCTTTCCTCTACACTACGGCCGATTCGGGGCCAGAGGTGGCGCCCCCTGTCTCCTGCCACGCTCTTTTCTCTCTGTCTCTCTCCATTCCTCTCAATCTCCATCCCTCTATCGCCTTATATATGAGCCGGTTCTTTTTTTAGTTTCGGTTTCGAAGCCTCCTAGACCCACCGCCAGGGCATCCCGTCGCTACTTCCGCCAACGATGCGGCTCACGCGGCTCGTGCTAGCTTACGGCGTGTTATACACTGGCCTGGTATACGCTCCAAGCTTCGCGAAAGGGGTGTATCTCAATATGCCGCGCCATTTATTATGCAGCGGAGCTGCGAGACATTCTCGAGGATGCCGAGGATCCTTCGGAGGAGGACTCGCGGGAACGCGTGCCACTTAAAAAAGATAAGGCATCTAGTTGAAAAGAGAGAGGAGGTCGCGAACCTGAAAGGTGAAGAACCCGAGAAAAAGTTTCAGTTAAGGATGAATGATTTAGGCTTGGATAGGGGACTTGCGCTGGTTTTGCTGTTGCGAGTTCAATCGGTGTGATATACGGGGGCGTTTTAACGCGGTGGAACCCACAAATTTATATTATGCTTAATGTTCTTATTTCGTCATCGGCTTTTGTCGGGTGGAGGGGTCCAAATGGGTTTTAGTATTTATGGAAGTGTTGTACAATACGAGCCTGTAACTACGAGTAAATGGCGACTCGAAGAAAGATAACTGTCTCTTGAGTCTAATATAAATTTGAATTATCCTGTTTCTTGGGAAAAAACGTAGCACCGGCGGCTCTGGGTAAATCTAGCTGCAATGTTGATCAACAGCTTACGAAGGAACACATGGACGTCAGGTTCAGGTAAGGCCATCTGAACTAGAAGAAACATACACATAAAGATAAGACCACACACACCGCTGGACTAACAAATGATTTTCTTTTTTCTCCTTTTCTACTACAAACCCCACTTGAGGTAAATACTATATTTTCTTCTTCTTCTTTCCTCCTAGTTCACCGAATATTTAACCCACGAAGAAACTTTTTTTTTCTCGTGCAGCGCGAGAGAAGGTCGTAGAGCCGTGCTGAACATTGACACGCACGACCATGGGTTGGCAAATGTCCCCATGCTGACAGGGTTTTCACTGATGCAGCGTGTTCCTTCGTCCGATCGTTAATGCATCGGCCGGTTTCTCCATTGCATATTCGGCAGCATGTCAGCGGACTCCGGTGCACCACCTGCTTCTTACACAGGACGTACTGAAACCTGTGAGCTGTTTCACACATCCTCTCGTTGTTGCTTCGCTCTTGGTTAACTCTGCGACACATGGAATACGCCTTGTTTGGAGCCGAACACACCACCTGAACGCCCTGCCGTCCAGCAACCTTTCTTAACTTGTGGGTCATCCCGTGAACATAAGGCACTACCTCCACCGCATGTCGAGTCTTTTTCTTTTCCTTTGCGGTTATATTCGTGCACCCAAATTCGCGATTGATGGTCCTGCAGACCTGCTCGCAAATCCCTACCAGGAGCGATTTTGGATAACCAGCTCCCTGCAGTCTTGAGATTTGAGTTTTAAAACTTCGCTCGACCTGAGGGTGACTGGACTTCTTTAGCGCGGATATAATGGCTGCGGTGGCCACCCCTCTTTTTACATTCTTGGAGTGTCCCCAGTCGAAAGGTAGAAAGCCTTTGCATGACCTGGCTTGGTATCTCCCGCACACATGGTTACCTTTGAATTCTTATGCCAGGTCCACGAATCTGATGGAATTATCCACGGGGAGTTCGTGGGTGATTTTGAGGCCCAAGCAGCTCTGTTTAAATCATTGCATCACTGTGTCTTGGCACCCGTCCATTTCGTCATCTAACTTTGTGTTGCATAGAATTAGGAAATCATCGACGTACCTGAAGATGCCTTCAATCCTTGGATCTTTCAATCTTTCCTGATTGGCACTTCCGCAAGCCGCGCGTGACCCAATGCATACTCCATCCCTTTGTACATATGAAGAATTCTAGTGAGACACTACCGTTGCCGTCAGGTAAACACGTAGGAGCTCCAAGAAACTGACCAGGTTCATGCGGCTGTGTTTTGGAAAGCTACGACACCCTGCTGTTCGATGGTCTTTCTAAGAATTGATAGCAGGCTTGCTTGTGGAATGGAGTAATATATGTCCTGTCTGTCGATGGAAATCCCGGAAACGACGGACCCATTCTCGCGCCCTTGCCGTAAAACTAAATATTTTCACGGTAAATGTTAAGGTCTATTATCACTGTTTAGTGTCAGTGTTTTTCAATGTAAATCTAAAAACGTCTAGAGAAAAATTGAGTCTCCTTTTTTATTTAGTAATATATTTAGCCCTTAACCTTTTATTTTCAAGGTTCTGCCTCGCAAAAGCCTGCCTGGTTTGCTCCTTGTTGCATGATACTTTAAGAAATGTCAGAGTGATGATTTGAATAGCTATATAAAGTTCTCGTCGCCGGAAACAGTTTACTTTTCTTTAACCGTAAAACTTATTTATATTCTTCATAATAATAAACTGGAGAATGGGAACAAATAAGCCACACGCCGTCTCAAATGAATACAAAAAAAAATGTAAAACTACACACACTGTTTTATTGGGATAGTTCACCATCTTACCTGCATTGTTTTTCGTTTTCACTTTTTTTTATTTATATTTTATCAGGAAAACGCATTCCGGATAACTAATGAAACAATAATTAAAACTTCCTTTGAGCTCAGGAACTAGGACTCCTGAAAACTATAAATTTTGGATGAACTGAAACAAACGCAGGTGAAACAACCGGAATACGCAATAACGTGTTTTCACAAACTTCTACAGAATGCTACCTTGTTTTGACTCCTAAAACACTCTTACGTTACGGTCATTCTAATGGTAGAACCACATTCGCGAAACGATGGCAAAGGCGATTGTACAGGCCCAGGGTGTCAAAAAAAAATTTACATGTTTTTATTTACCGCAAAAATAAACTAGGCATCGCCGAACGCTCATTCTCCGCCCAATGGTAGCACTAGAGGTCACAACCAGATGCCAAAGTTTCAGCCCGATCCGATACCTTATTCAAAAGTTTTAAGTGATTTTCTGAAAATTTCACTGAGAAAATGGCGGCCGACGGAGTTTTCGAATACATGGGGATTTATGGCACCAGAAACCGAAAACGGGCAAAAATGGGCTCCATTTTCCCATTCAAATTTTCAGAAAATCCCTTATAACTTTTGAATAAAATATCGGATCGGGCTGAAACTTTGTCATCTGGTTGTGACCTCTAGCGCAACCTTTGGGCGAAGAATGAGCGTTTGGCGATGCCTAGTTTGTTTTTGCGGTTAAAAAAAATCTTGTAATAGTTTTTGTGACATTCTGTACTTTAGCAGCAGCTGATGCCTTTGGACAAGTTGGCACCCGTAACTCTAAAGACGCGTTCACACCGGCGATGCGATCTAGTCGCGCGATAACTTTCATCGCAAAGGCGACCATCGCGGGCAAAAAGCGACGCCATTTGAGCAGTCGCTTGCTGACCCGACTTTTTTCGATGCGATCTAGTCGCAGAGCGGCTGAAACAATCAACGGCGTTCGGAGCGTGAGTTTTCAAGAAACGACTCGCTAACGAAGGCGTTGGACTCGCTCATCGCGCACGCCAGTGTGACCATCTAATGTTTTTTTGCGATGCGATGTAGTCGCATCGCGCGACAGCTTACATCGCCGGTGTGAATTCGCCTAAAAAAAACCAAAGCGAAAAAAAAAAAAACTCGGACAAGTGAAGGAACAAAGAGACCGAGCAACCTCGTTTATCTGCTCGTCTCTTGGTTATTTTTTTTTTATATATAACAATTTGTTTTTACGCTTATACGACAATGAAAGCACGAACCATCTTTCTGGTCGGTATGCAACCACTAGCGCGAATAAAGCTTTGCTGTACACTGCATAAAGAAACGTGCGTTTGATCTTTGCTGTCAAGATACCTGCAAAAATTAAAGCAGCCCTAAGGAACGCGCTAATAAAGTACTTCGTCTTACTCAGATGGTAATGCGACGTACGTGACTAAACAAAATAAATCCCAAACAGTGAAAATTAGTCACTTCGGCTCCTTTGTGAACGAGCGCGCACACGTTCAAAGACAGCTTATCTCTCTAAATCTCTTAACTGTACGGATTAGGTTAACCGGATGCAAAATAGTTTTACTCCAAGTATATAGTTACCCGTGATACCGCGACCTAACGGTAAGATACGGAAACACCGAGAAACACGAGCCGCCCGTAAGAAGTAAAAGAATCCACTCGTAAAAGAGACTCAACAAGTGCAAATAAAAAATAAAAAATTAAAGAAGAAAAACCGCGAACTCGTCCAAGAATAGCTCGCGGTAGAGATTTCCCCGTTTGTGTCTTGAATAACAATCGGGGAGCCCTTACAGAAAAAAGGGGGCGCTCGCGAACTTCCATATGCAACAACTGCCCCGACTAGATCCTTTATTCCTCGCTCGAACGCATGCATCACAATGGAGGGCTTTAATAGACCTGTCTGGAGACGCGGACCCCGGACAGCCCCGGCATCGGACATCGAACCGAGACATGCCCAGATAACAAAAAAAAACTGGTCCGCTTAATAGGTGCATTTTCTCTCTATCTCTCTCTCTCTCACACACACACACACACACACACACACTATCAGGAAGACCCATGTAAATGCAACTCCTGATAAAAAACATGTGCCGGGATGTTCGGGTATTGTCGAAGTTTGTGCAGAACTGAAAAACCTCTCTCTGGTGAAAAAAAATGTGGATCGTGAAGTTAACATCTTGCTTAGAATTAGAGCACAACGGTTTCTTTTTTTTTTTTAAGTTTAAACATTAACAAAAACATGGAACTTTGTTTTGTAACTAACGAAAATTATATTAAATACGTAATTTGGGTCTTTCATTCGATTCATTTGGCTCGGACAAAAGCCCGCGGTCGCATCGCGAATACATCGTGCAAAAGGCATTCTGCAGACGCGGCCTGGCGCGTGTTTCTCCCAGAGTGTAAGATAGGCAGGTGGGGCAACGAGGGCCGATGGGGCGACCTGAGAGTGTCCGCGCTTCGTGAACGTTCGTGGCAGTACTTCACATAGATGGCGCCACGCAAAGAGGAAACGAAAAACAAAATATCCTAATTCATTTTGCAGGAAACACGATGGATCCACTGGCAATTTATTTCGTAAGCTGCGCATGAATAACGCAAGTTTGATCGAGAAAACTAACCATATACTTGATATATAGGTTCTCTTTTGCCCCTAGTTTTACATTACAAGCGAAAACTTAATCAATGGGGGCGCGCGGCGGGATAATATGAAGTCGAGTTGATAAGTCAGCCGAGGAGTGTCATGCCTGAGTCGACAGCGTCAATTCCACTCCGCCAGCAGATGTGTTCGGCGATCTAGCTCATATGTTTCTGCAGTTTACGCGCAAGCAAGGTAATACCCCTGTCAGACGGGAAAGTAAATGTCATTTTGATCGAATGTCATTCACCGCTCGGCGAATCAGCTCGTGATCCTGGTTCTTCACGTGATCCTGGTTCTTCATCGCTCACGCTCATTGGCCGAGCTGTAATGTCATTTTGCTTAAATGTCATTTAACGTGCCCGTCTGACAGGGGTATAAGATTTAGTTCGACTTGATTTCAAGCTAGCGGTAAACCGTCGCACTACGCTGCGGTCACACTGTGCCCAGCACGACAGTCACCCGAACTCAACATCACACGCGTTAAATGTCACAGCTTTTTCTCTCTTCGGGCCGTATAACCCGACGGACAGTTGGGAGCACAACGGTAGCGGCCCATGCCTTGAGAACCTTGGCCGCCCCCAGGCGAAAAGAACCATAGAGTTAATATAATGTACGCTAGAGGTTCAACTGGCGCTAGTGCACTGCGGCAAATTGAAGCAGACAGCAACCGGTCGAAAACTGACATCCGGTAATACATTTCTATGAGAAAAAGAGAGTGCATTTTCTCCTTGCGCTCGATTATAAGAGCAAACATCCAGAACAATTCGTACGTACTAGGTTGCTTGGAACATTTCTCAGTCACGCAGACGAAATAATTGGTCAGCAACGACGCTTTTCTTTCAAATTCATGGCATTAAAAACGGTGCGAAAAAGGGATTCGTACATGTATATATGTGCACTGTCGGACACGGTTAGCGCGAACACGACGTCAGCACTTTTCAGCATGGGGGATATACGTGCCAAACGGACGAAGGACATCTGCAGAACTAAGTAAGAGGGAAAGAACTACGCAGTAACACTGGATCAGTAATTCCCTATGTATGTATGATCAAAATAAATTGAAGGCCGGGTAATATAGTCCGATTTTCAATAAGTAATTACTGCTTTATTATTTTTGCTTTGAGCGAATATGCTTGTTCTGCATTCAAAACATTACGCACGTGCTTCATATCGTTGATAACAAGTGCCCGATAAAGGATGTCCGGCAGAACAATTAATAAAAAGAGGCACCTTTTTTAGCCCACGTACTTTATTCTTTAAGTTCTGAATGTTTTTAACCATTGGTAAAGGTGCAAGACGGGGTCATGTTCGTATAGTGACAAGACTGGCTTATGCTGGCGAGCCTTGAACACACTCTATATTTTTTTTTTTTCGATTGTTATTTTGCTTAGAAGCGTCGGTGGTTTTTACACACCTGCTGTGGAACAGCGGTTTGGGCCTGGAATATAGCAAATTAAACATCGTTCACTGAAGAAGAAAAATGCGCTAACTCAAGCATTTGCACATTTACAATGTTAATAAAGGTACATACTATTCGGTACGACCCAAGTATCAAAAGTGCTCTATGTTATTTCCCAGCGAAGAGAAAAGTTGCACGCACGTTTTACCATAGGAATACACAGGAGCACCGCGAAAGTAGACTGATTGCTTTCTCTGTCAATTTGCCTTCCGGAAGTCACATAGACACTATCGCCATTTGAACCTTTAGCGCACATTATAATAAGTCTATGACCAAAGCATGGTGAGCAATTCATATTTCAGTCCGCTATCGAGCCAAATTCGTCTGCTCCAAGCGCATTCGGGAGAAAAAACAAACAACACGACAGACGTTTTGCAGACGATTGCACATTCCCAGCCTTACACGCTGTTCGCAAAATGCACTAAAGTTAAGAAACATGGCGATCAATAATCGCGTGGTAATTTTATTTCGCCAGGATTTAGCACATTTTACTATAAATTAAAAAAATATCGCTGACACGGTGTGTTGACTCGCAGAGTTCCACACAAACCCAAGTCCATCGCCATGAGGATAATGATGATGATGACTGTGCCTTCCCGCCTTCCGCTTGCCTCTGCGCCATCTATCGTATGGCGAAGGTGCCTGCCGAGCGGAAGCCACCAGGAGGACACAATCCGGTCGCACCGCTGCGGCAGGTTTTCAGTAGTCCTTCCCCCGCCCGAGGTTCGCCAATGTTACACCCTGGTTTCTCCCCTGTACGATCATCCTGCCTCATTCATTGATCATACAGAAACTGCCTACCGGCATGTTCGAAGCTCACATATATGTGTGAAGCAAACATGCTTTAAAGATGCCTGAGGCGTGCCCGCAAAGAATTCCGTCATACATGTCTGCGGAGAAACTCCGTGTCTTTTGTATGATGTATGAGGAGCAGCGCGACTGAGGTGTTACTCGTCATTTGTCTTAACGTCAAAGAACGCGTTAGTCATAAAAAAAAATAATAAAAAAAATATACACACGTCATTTTTGTGAGTTCAAAGCTGCCAGTCAGAGTACTTTAGGAATAGGGTCAGTGGCAGCTTAAAGTCGCTGTCACACTGCCATCGTACAATACACGGGAGGACGGAATGACCTGGGGACACGCCCCGAGCGTGTTCAAAGCATGTATGCTTCGTGCACTTGTATGATTCAAACTAATCTGCTGGCAGTTTTAAAGCGTGAATTGCGTTTTTGACGCTACCTCCCCCCCCCCCCCCCCCCTCTTCCCCGATCCCAAAATTATGTCCGTCCGTCCGTCCGTGCATTTTTTCGCTAAATTTAGCGGGGGAAAGAACGTCACGCGACTTCACGTAATTTGTATACCTTGGGAAAACTGACGGCACGTGACCCACACGTCAACTCGGTTTCCCCGCTAAATTTAGCGGGGAAATTCGCGTCTTGCGGCCAAAACGTCAATTCAGTTTCCTCGCTAAATTTAGCGAAAAAAAGTGAGGGCTCGTGACCTATGTGCGGATTCGGTCACCCGCTAAATTTAGCCGGAAAATTCGCGCCTCGTGACCTGGACACCAATCCAGCTTCCCCGCTAAATTGAGAGGGAGAAATCGACGTCACACGACTCGACATCTCGTGACCTATACAACCTTTCAGTATACCTGATAAATTTAGCGCGATAATATACGTCCCGTGACAGACCAATTCTCTTACCTCATCCCTCTCCTCCCCTTCCTCTCTCCCCCCCCCCCCCGCCCCCTCTTCTAGCAAAACCTCCTGCATAGCCCTAGGTGACGTGTTGCTCCAGCATTATATGCATTATAAGGGCTTTGAAGGTAAACGTCGCTTTCAATTTTAATGCGAAAACATTAGCTTTCCTATGGCGCGGATTCGGTGGCGTCTGTTACCGCGAAAGAAATGCCCATTCTCCCATTGGCCGAGCGAAACGGCTCCTAGATAGCCATTGGCGTTCACTTCACGACAGCGCGAGCTCGGCAACCTCCGCAGTAGCGAAACTTGGCCGTCCACGCCAGTACACAGCAGACGAACTACGGGAGCGGAAGAACAAAATTCCTGCTTTCGCATTCACAACTCATAAAAAGTGCTTAGGGTGTCCGCGGAAATCATTTTTTTTTTTGTATGTCCAATGGGACAGGATTATCAAACAGGAAAGGAACACGCCTCAGAGTAGCGCCTCTGCAGGTGGTCTTTTGTGCAGAGCGTGACTTTGCGACTTCTGCTTTGTGATACTTTCTTTCTCATTGCTGTCACCAGACGGCACACTCTCATTGGTTGTGGAGGGACAATAAGGTGCTCAGCACTCGTGATGCACTGTGTGTTTTATTAAAGCTGGTCACTCACAATAGGCCCACATCATTCCTTTTTTTTTTTTTAACCGTATAATACTACGTCCAAATGTAACATATTCATCGATGGAATACATACAGTGTAGTAACTAACGCCAATAAAACAGCATCCCGGTATGCCCAACAAGCAGCTGCCGTTTAGTTAGCGTGGCAATTCCAAGCCATACAACGACAACAAACCGGGAAATCCTACGATACGCGTAGATACTCTTAATGGGACTATAAGCGGATCAGGGCAGAGACCTGTGCCACTGTACGTGGTTGGTTTCTTCGAAGAAAGTAACACGTTCTTGTATGCATTGTCTGAGCTCGAGTGCGAGCGGAACGGGAACGCTGTGATTGACAAACCGCTTCTACTGATGGATTATTCGGTTCCGAAGAGATTTGCTACCCCCCCCCCCCCCTCCTCGCCCCTCTCATCTTTTGTTTTTCGGCCTAAGTACTTTTGTTGTTTTTCTTTTTCGCCAGTTTTCTGGAGGTTCGGTGGTTTAGGCACCGTGGCGCTGCATTTGCATGTTAAGTGATATTTTATACTTTTCAGACGTGCGTGTGTTTCGCGTCAGTTCTTGTTACGCGCTGTGAGAGGGCTTAAAGATAGACCGTCTAATCCGTTCATGGTCAAATTAATTTGAGTTCGTCTTCAAGCGCCACCTGCAGTAATTTGAGGTCCAATACCAATTTCGTAGGTTAATCATAATAAAACTACCGAAAAAGAGAGATGTTCATTTGTTGCATCGGCATAAAGCATATAAAACAAAAAAGCTTCCGGAAGTAGTACGCAGTTGTATGTACATCTTTTCCGGTACATCTAAACCTTCGCGATCTTTCTGGAAGTTATTTTGTTTGTTTGTTTTAAGCTAAGTATTTTTTTTTCTAACGACGCAGTTATGATATTCTGAAACACAACATTTTAAAGTGACGCAGCAACAAACTGGTGAAGAATGATTCGAGTTGAGATAAACAACCTTGCCAAAGTATGAGTTCAAAAAGTAACTCCGTGTTTACACTTACGGATACGCGCCAAATAAAACAAAAACGTTCCGCTTTCGTTCCCATCCTCGGATCCCTCGTGCCTAGGCAAAGAATTCGAACAGGGCCCGGGACTCAAGAAAGCGCTCGCTGTGTCTTCATTTAACCGACGCAGGAAGCACGAGTATCTTATTCGTGTTCTTCGAGCACTTTGCAACGATACAGTAAATACCTTCTTTTGTCTTTCTCAAACCCTAGAAGAATAAGACTTAAAAAAAAAAGCCAGACACGATTTGCAATCTCGCACACTGGGGAGCGTTGAAAAGAGCTGTCCAAATCGCGCGTGCGTGCATATACCGCCGTAAATCACGCTCTTTCGTAGTTGTTTTTTGTTGTCGTTGCTGTTGCTGCTATTTCCGAGAGCAGTATTTTGCTTTAAGGCGTACCGAGTTCGCCATGTTTGCTTGGCTCGTAAACTGGGCGCGTCAGACAGTGCGAAGCGGCAACGCGAGAGAAGGGGAACGCGTGCTTGTCTTATGCGTCAGGGGATGTTGCGCCAAGAGCGTGAAGCCCGCAGTGTGCATGAGCTTTACGACAGCTTTCCAATAAAGTTACGGGCATACGTCTACGCGTCATATACGTGAAACAATAGCGGTGGCCTCCGATACTGCGGAGAAACAAAAAGAACAACACCCAATGAAAGCGTATACAATACTACTTTCCTGGCACGTGTGAAATATGTCGTTGCTGTGTCATGACATTTTATAGCATACCGGCTCTGTTGCTTAAAAAAAATAAAGAATGGAGGCTCGTTCACAAGTTTGTATTTTGGGATGGCAGGATTCTAGAAAATATGTTTTGTTTATTTTTGCTTAATTCTGAATCGAAAAAATGTTTCTCCACTTTCCATGCGGAGAATAAATTATTTGTCCTCCTTATGAATTAAATAGTGAGAATCTTGGATTGCTTTATATTTTCTGAAGAACACAAATAGGTGCACGAGATGCATTATGTAGTAGAAGGATCGATGCCTATAGAGCCAGTAGCTAACGCGCTTCCATGTAACACGAGCAACGAGGATTTATTGCTAACAAACTCGTTTCATGTGCTCCTCCAGAGGAGGGAATACCCACTCTTTCGGTATGTATTTACGGAAGCTCCTGAACGTATCGTGGCTTTACTGAGTACGAGCAAACCAGTGATTCATTTAAAAATCGCTATAAATGTAAGGCATATGAGACCTCCAGTAACCAGCATTAAAGGGGCCGTGCAACGATGTTGGGTATGAATGTTTCTCACTTCAGACGAGCTTACTGGCACTAGCAGCACCCAAGTAAACTCGCACGCAACGCCACTGGCCAAAATGCATCTTTGTCGCCTCGTAATTTCCAGGATAAAAGCGGTCGTTTTCTGTCAGTCTCTTTTGCGCAAAACGTGTTAACAAAGTTCTTGGGAACGCATTGTTGGCGTTGCGAACAATGCGGTTCTCGGGATTTCGTCATCGATCTTCGTGGTCCCTGCGGTAACAATATTGAAATGCGGCTCACACAGTGAACACGAGCAATGCGTGAGCACTCAAGTTAGGTTCGTGGCGATCAGTGCCTCCCCACGCACTCGGGTACTGGCTCGCGCCGAATCGCTGTGATGACGGCAGTAGAAGAGCCTAAACAATGTGCGGAATTCAGTACGTGTCCGTGATCACGTGCCTGCTTGCTCTGGCTACGGTGTCTAGAAGAAAGCTAGAAGGGGAAGTGTCAGATTTTGCGCGCGAGAGAAGTAGCAGCGGATCAGGATGCAGTGGTGGCGCTGCTACTGACACTGAGACGTGTCGTCCTCTCGCGTCCTCAGCGATTCGGATCCTTTCTTGCTTCGCGAGTAAGTATCGCGTACGATATGCGCTTCTTAAAATACTTTGAAAAGTTAAACAATTGTGATGGTGGACATGCAGCTAACGTCACACAACAAGGAGGTTATAATGGGCAGGAGGTGGCGTCCCTATCCCCAATGCATGGAGCGAAGTGTAACGGAAGTAGGCGTGGCCACGAGCCGCGACGAGCATTTCTTGACCATTGGGAAGCCTAGTGAGTGAACGCCGCCATTAATTTCGGTGCAAACAACCGCGTTGCGATGACATTTCCATGGCAACGCGATTGTGTGCACCGAAAGTAATGGCGGCACCCACTGTTATTTGAAACAGCGCTTAACGGGAGACTTTTAAACCGGTATGGTCGGAATTGGATGAGATTATTATAAACGAACGCCTGGTTGCCCAGCAGAAAGTAAGTGACTAGAGTTGAGACGCTCTAGACGACGCACCGACTGAATCGGTGTCGAACAGGCGAGATTTCGAGCCCAACACTTGCCTGACCAGTAGGACTAGGAAGTCGGTGTGTAGCGGACGCTCTCGACACCGCGCGACCGCGCCTGGAGCGTCGTCTCGAACGAGTCGTCGTAGCGCGGCTTTGGAAAGCGATCGCGAGTCAGTCATCGTAGGCACGAACGCTGAGAAGGGCATCGCGGGTTGAGAAAGCCGTACAAATTCTGCTTCGAGAAGATGTTGGTTTCACTCCGCCGTGATGAGTATTCGGGTTCGCATCGAAACTTCTTTTGGTGCGCCGATCAAATCGAAAGCCAGCCGCGACAGCGAGCAGACGAAGCAGACCGCAGGCACGGAGCAGACGTAGCCTAAGCCTAACGACCGAGCGGAGAGCAGACGATAGAGGATGGTTGAATTTAGTTTGGTTGAGAGAGCGTCGGTGCGCGGGGCAGTCTGGGATTGGGTTGTTCTTCCGGCGTCGCTGGGTATTACGTCATGCCGGGTCCTGCCCTATTTAAACGTCCTTGTCACACAAGAATGAACCTGCCGATGCTTTGGTCATCGTCGACTTCGTCGTCGTCGACGTCGGTAATGGCGAAAAGGGAGGCTTTTTTTTCTTTCTCTCTCCCAGAAAGGTACTCCGTGGTGCATCATCGGGCAAAGCAGGGTTTGCAGTTTTGCCATGGCGGTAGTCTGCACGCATGAAGCAATATTTTGGGGAAATCTTCACAGACGAGTACATTAAGTGACGCGAACGAGCCTTTCCTGGCGCGGCGTCTAAAGTTGGCTAGTGATGACGATAATACTTTGCAGCTCTTACTTTTAAATCTGGCGGTCCCATGGTGTCTGGGGCCTAGCTTGTGGGGTTTACGTGGCCCCTTCTCTGAATCCTTAGCCACCAATTCTCTAGTCGCCTTTCCACCACTCCCTTGCTCTACCGACCGTTGGCCTTCGGCGTAGCGTCAGCGCCGTTGGCGTTGATTCTGCATGTGGATGACAGAACCGGAACAGACTCAAAGCCCAGCACCCTCACCAGTGAGCGCTCCCGAGTGGTCCGCTTGCACTCCGCTGATGGTGCCGGTTGCAGCCCGGCGCGCAACAGTACGACATGCTCGAGCGTCTTATCCGCTTCACCACACACTCGACACACCGGTGATACTATTGTGTGGTCATAGCGCCAACGGTACTCCTGCGTTCGTAGCGCTCCGTCACGCGCCTCGGAGAGCAGAAGGCTGCAAAGGCTGTTGTCATAGCGCGCTGATTTAGCTCAATTTTCCTTGTTCCATTGTTGGTAAACAAGCAGTGTCGATTTTGACTGCGCTGTCTGCCCACCGAAGTGCCGTCTCTTCTCCCACCCTCGTTCGTACCTCCGGCTCCCACTTGTTATCTAGTGTGGTGGCCAAAGGAGCTGCGAAGAAGTCGTACTTCTTTTCCAGCTAGTATAGCCGCCTTTTCCAGTAAGTCTGCATCCCTGTCACATATCTGTAGACAAATAGCCTTTGGCCCACCGGCTGCGATTCATGGGGCGAAGACGGCTGTCATAGGTAATTTGGTTGCTCACTTCCCTGGCCTCGTAGGACGACCACCCAAAATTCCTTTGCGCCGCCTCGTTGGCTACCATTCCATGACAGCCCAAGACCTGCCGCCCAACCTCTCCCTGTCGACGTTCTGAAACTTCCCGCACGGTGCCAGGAATGCAGAGAACCGCGTTAGCAAAGGTTTGTCCAGGCACCACCACCGTCTTCCAAAGAAAGTTCTCGAGTCACCAGGAAACGATTCAGCTCCACAAATTACGCTTTCGGAGGACTTTGTTCCTCGCATGGCTGCTTGTCGGAGATGTGTTTGATGTTCGGTCAGCTAATGTAGCTTGTTGGTCAGCGTAATGCCCAGATATTTGTATGGTTCCTGTACCTGTACACTTTTACCGTTCAGTACCATACTGGTCAATGTAGGCCTCTTCTGGCCCGCATACTTAAGCACTGCCGATTTCCTGGTGTTGTAGTCGCCTCATTCTCGTGTATGCTTAGCGGTCTCTGCAGGTCCTTCACCTTTTCTGCAGTCAATGCAGTATCGTCCGAATAAGTGAGGCCCGGCAGCATCCACTCCACCTCTGAGCTGTCTTCCGGGTGTGTCAATGAGAACCCTAGTTTCGACCTGATCAGGCGTTCCATCAATCCCGACACATATGGTGCATGTATAGGAGGGGGTACAGCGGGAGCCCTCGTCAGAGGGCTTTTGCTACAGTGACCAGCACTGATTCTGCCCCGTTCAACTGCGTCTTCGCTTGATTGCCCGAGAGGAGACACCGTACGAGAACTAGCCACTGGTGAGGACACCCAAGCTCTTCCAAGCGTTGCATAAGTCTTTAAACTTGGTTCATGGTTTAAGACCATGAACCAACTGGCCTTAATAACCACCTTGTTGCACAAGTCGCGACGCGCTATCATAGGCCTTCGCCATATCCAGAAAGTAGCAAAGTAATCTGCTTTCCTCCTCTCGGGCGACTTCGATGCCAGAGAGTGGCGCGCTCACCTCAAAGTCGATGAGCGCGCCACCTATCGTCGTCATAATGTATAGGAGCACTGGATGGACTACCGAGGACGCCTGGGTTAATACCTCGTAATGATTCTCATCCCCGAGTATATTTCGACAAAAATCTCACAGATTCAATACTAACGCACTGCCGCACACGGAGCAAGCTGCGTGATGCTGACATCTTTCCCTTCTGGCCACCGTATTCTGGTTGCGAGCTGAGGAGGTGAACCTGCTCATTTTTCTCGAATTGTTTCTTCAAATGCCTTTGCGTGGATAAAGAAGTAATGTGTGTTATATAAGTCATGAATATCAATTATTAATTATAAGTTTATTTATTTATTTATTTTATTTATTTCCAATACTACTAATCCCGTTCGGGATTGTTGTAGGGTGGTACATCATACAGAAATATTTTTAATACACTTTTGAAGATAATAGTATGCAAGCCTATGTCGATAGGTGCGCTTCCAAGTTAATGAGAAACTGCTCTACACTAGTGGAATGTACAATGTTTCGCGGAAAGTGATTCCATTCGTTGATAGCTCGGGGGAAGATGGAATATTTTTAGCAATTATTGTGGGTTGGGAGTTCTTCGTAAAGCTTACCAGGGTTATATCTTGTTAGCCGTTTACTAGTAGCTGTTAGAACATTTTTTGTGGGGATCTTGAAGTTGCTGTTAGCTAATTCATATAGAAATTTGAGCCTTGCAATTTTCGCCCTTTTTTCTAGTGACAACAGTTCCAATTGCTTACATAGCTCGGAGGGGAATCATGCCGACTATATTTGTTACATATAAACCTTGCAGCCATTCTTTGTATTTTTTCTAACTTACTAACACCAGAGGCCGTGTATGGGAACCAGACGACGTTGGTGTACTCAAACATAGGGCGGACTAGCGTTTTGTAGGCTAATAATTTCGTCTCAATTGATCCACTTTTTAAGGTTCTTTTTAGAAAATTAAGTTTGTTTAGCGCTTTTTGAGTTACAGAGTCTATGTGCAACTCCCAACGGAGTTCATGGCTTATATGTAAGCCAAGGTACTTGTACTCTGTGACTTTCTCCAGGGGTTTATTGTTTATGTTGTAGGAAAACGATTTTGGTTGCTTTTTGTTAGTTATGGTCATAGATGCAGTTTTATCTAAATTTAACAACATCTGCCAGTCATGACACCATTGTAAAATATGTTGAAGTGCATTGTTAAGGTTGATTTGATCCTTTTCGTTGTTGATTTGTGAGTAGAGTATACAATCGTCAGCAAAAAGACGGATTTTTACATTAACGTTTTGAACTATGTCATTTATGTAAATAAGAAACAGGAAAGGTGCCAGTACCGATCTCTGTGGAACACCAGATGAAACTTTTCCCTTTGACGATGAATGAGCGTCAATTGTCACAAACTGATAGCGATAAAAAAGTTAGTTTCTTATCTAATTAAGTATTTTGCCTGCTCCCAGAATAGTTTCAAGCTTGAATAGTAGTTTTGTGTGGGATACGCTGTCGAATGCTTTCGATAGATATATGAATATAACGTCAACCTGACCCCTGTTGTTAATTACAGTAGAAACGTCATGAGTGCTTTTGGTCACCTGAGTAACAGTCGATATCTGACGCCTGAAGCCGTGCTGGAATGGGGTTATTATAATATTGTTCTCGACGAAGGTTGAAATGTGTTTTAGAATAATGTGCTCGAGTATTTTGGAGCTAGTTAAAGTGAGAGATATATGCCTGTAATTAGTAAACACGTTTTTGTTTCCAGATTTATATATGGGGATTACTTTAGCCAATTTCCAGTCCCTACGAATTTCTCCTGTGTTCAGGGAGTGTCTAAAGATGAGTACGAGATACTTTGCTATCCATTCCGCGTACCTTTTTAAAAATTCATTGGGTAGATTTTCAGGGCCAGCACTCTTTTGACTATCGAGGTTAAGTAAGAGCTGCAAGACACATTGTTCGGTAACTACTGCATCGTCCAATGTGGCCATAGCTGAACAAGAGACAAAAGAAGGTATATTTTCATTATCCGTAGTAAATACAGAAAGAAAATACTCGTTGAACGTCTTTGCTAGATTGGTTTTATCATTTGAGAGTGATTCTAGGTGTGACTTCGTTTTAGGGTTAACGTGAGTCCAGAATTTGCGAGGTGACGATTTAATAATCGACTGAAGTGTCACATTGAAAAATACATGCTTAGCTGATCTTACTTTGAGGCCAAGTTCAGTATTCACCTGTGCCAACTTATCTTTATTAAGAGGTGTTTTCGTTTTCTTTGCACATTTGCGCAGCCTATTTATTTTACGTTTCACGTGAATAATTTCTCGCGTTATCCAAGGGTTTTTCCTGACAATTCTTTTTGTCGTAGTTGGGATAAAGTTTGAAATGCAGAATTGAATGGCTACTTTAAATTCGTTCCAAAGGGTAATCGGTAGTGGTAAGAGCGTTTGAGAAGAGCGACTGGAAGTTATCGAAATGCATATCAAAGTCGTCGAGTACGCCAACGTCGTCTGCTTTGCTATAGTTCAGTACTGTAGAAACCTGCGGTGTAGCAGAAACTACAGAGTTCGTTTTAAAAGAGCACAAAACCATTTCGTGGTCAGATATACCATCTAAGACGTCGATACTGTACCCGTGTCTTAGAAAGTGATCACTAACAAAAACCAAATCAATCACTGTTTGTGTCGAGCCTTGAATACGAGTGTTTTCGGTAACAATTTGAGTTAGGTTATAATGAAAACATAGTTCTGAAAGAATGTCAACTCCATGAGATAATTTTGGGGGCTTAGAAAAGGACCAATCAACTAGAGGTAAATTAAGGTCACCTTCTATTATGATCTCACTGCTCATGTTAAGATTCTTACGCATATAATCATACATATTACGAAAGAACTCTGGGGCTGTGTTTGGGGGCCTGTAAGCCACAGCAATGAAGCAGCAACTGCTCTCACAGCTGATTTTACATCATAAGCATTCAATTCCCTGGGAATCGGGCAGCAATGTACATGAAATCCCGTTTCGATGAAGATTCGCAACTCCGCCGCCACGTGATCCCCTATCTTTGCGCAAGATTGTGTAGTTGGGAGGCGTGATTTAGCTATCTTGTATACTGTCCGACAGCCACGTTTCGGTGATTACAACAATATCAGGTTCGGTGTTCAAAATAGCAGTTTCGAGTTTATCAGTTTTATTCATGATACTCCTCGCGTTTAAGTTGAGTAGGCGAAATTCGTAATCATTATTGATGCGGATAGGCCTTAGTCATGGACTTGAAGCCTGTGCAACATCAGCTATCAAAGTCTTGTCGTTTTTAACGTCGTCCCTAGTATACACTTTTTTCTTTATTTTAACTTTGTCGTACATCAAAGTGACCTTTTCACCGGCAAGCTTATTTGATTTCGAGCTTTCGAGCAGTTTTTTTCTGATTCCCTGAACTCGTTTCGAGTAGTCCTCACTGATTGATAATGGTTAATTTTTTAATCTATTACAGTTACGTATAATTTTCAAATTGTCTCTGCAGTCAAGTAGTTTGAGGATCACTGGACGAGTTTTACCTTCAGTTGGTTTTCTCAGGCGATGTATGCAATCAATTCCATTGGTTTTTACGGATAGTTCGTCCTCAAGAACCTCCTTTGTTACTCGCTCTTCGAGTTTGCTGGAATTCACTGAACGTACGAACACTGTTGCATCACCCATTTAAGTGTTCATTTTTACATTCATCGTATTTTAAAACAGGCCCACCTAGATCAAAAAAATGTCCAAACCTCAATTTCCACAGTGCACGCGGGGACTCAATCCCCCAGATGAAGTGAACTCGGCTACCAATTCGCCTTTTTAATCCGAAGTAAGCCCTCCCATGCTGAGCCTGAGTAGTGGTTGAAAACAAATACATTGGGGCACAGCGAGCGCTTGTTGTGCAGTGTGCAGGCTAACTGTCTTGAAAATAATCCCTGGAGGAAATAATCCCTGGAGGGGAACAAGGGGGAAACGGAGAGGTCCCTGGTTGTATGCCAGGACCAGGGGGATTTTTTTCGGTCGCGCACCAGTCATCTAGCTATGTTTAACGATTTGTCTTTGTCCTTTGTTCTTCTTGTTCCCCTCCTCCAGGGATTATTTTCACCATTCCTGTCCAGCTCGCTTGTACCTTTGCATTTAATTGCATTATCATTTAACCTTATAAACGCGAACCGTTCACACTTGTTGGTGTTAGACTGGTGGAGCTGATAAAACCCGTTTGCTCTACTGGCGTCTAACTCCTGGTTAGCTTAGTTGGTAGAGCTCTCCAATGGAAATGGGGAGGTCCCTGGTTCGAAAGCAGAACCAGGCGGATTTTTTCGGTCACGCACCAGTCACCTAGCTGCGTGTGGAAATTTGTGTTGGCCCTTTGTCCCCCTTCTCCAGGGATTATTTTCGCCATTCTTGTCTAACTCGCTCGCACCATTGCATTTAAAGGGGCGTTGCAATGAATTTTGAATTTGTGCCAAATAGTTGTGGGAGTTGGTCTCGGTCATTTCTGAATCGAAGACCAAAAAACTATTTCTTCTTTCGTGCGCAAGCTTTTTTTTTTTTTTTTAATGGCAAAGATTACAGTTTTCGACGCTTCTCAACTCGTGCATCGGCGACAGAGTACTTCCGAGTCACGTGCGCAGTGACATCTCTGGGAGATCATGTCACTTCTGGTGGGCTCTGTAACCTCTGTTTTGTGGTCCCCCAGCGCTCCTCTTGTGATTCTGAACACCGCGTCCACCGTGTTCTCGACCAACGCGGCGTCATGGCGTGTTGGTCTCCGACACGACGCACCCGTGAGGGGTTCATCGCGCGGCAGACGATGATGCAGGAGATTTTGGTTTACGAACACGGGACTCCGGTTCGGGCACAACAAAACACCACACCCGGTAGGCATCAGCTGTGATCGCGGCGGATGATACGATCGTACGTTGACAAACACGAAAAAACGAAAGTCCCGACGCTTATCCGCTCCTCGAAGAAACCAAACTGACAGACATTACTCGAGACGTTGCCGAAGCTCTTTGATGTATATACAAATATTTACACTAGCTATGCTCTTGGCACAAAACGGGACATCGGTAGGCCGTTGGGTAGACCAAGGATCTCTATCATCGCTCGCGCGTTGGCTTGCGAGACTCTTGTTCGCTTTCGTCATCGTTAGTGCGCTCCCAAGCACTCGCAAAACAAGACGCGGTCTTAGAGGCAGCACAAACAAACTCGGGAACGAAGGAGGGTGTGACTGCACAGGGGGAGGGAGTTGGGGGTTGTTGACTTCCGGTATTTATTCAATTTTAGAACTAATACTAGAGTTTTTTACACATTGCTCTATGCTCAAACGCACAAGATTTTCTAAAAAAATAACTATAAATTGAGCACAAAATTTCACAAATTGCTAACTTACAAACTACATCCCCCAGAGTACGTCACACGGCACTTGCTGTAAACGCCACACGCGGCTGTAGATCGGCAAATTATTCGTTTTCTTCTTTGCGACTGCGCAGCGGAATCGCTGTATTTCGGGGGAAGTATGCATGTTTTAGTTTACTTGTAGAATGATAGGCAATATAAAAAATACAAACGGTAAATTCTTTCAACGTAAAATCTTTACGCTGCCCCTTAAAACCTTGTGTGTGCGTTTTTTTTTCTTCTTTTTTTTTTCTTTTTCGGAGTGCGTGAATGAACGTCTTATGACACGATCTTTGACACTGGCAGTGTACGGGTAATACAAAAAAAAAGGCAAACCCATTCCTAGTCCGCAGTTGCCGACAGCCTGCGCTCTCTTTTCGTGGTCTAAATTTAGAGTAATGTCGGGTATCGTTTGTAACTTGTGTGCAAGGTGACTTACTCTGTTCTTTTCTTCCGTTCGGTGGACTTCATTGCATAGCACTGAGCCGGCAGCATCGCGTTTGCTAGGGTGGGCTGGGTTCAGGGATGCTGGCATCAAATCACATCTTGAAAATGTCTTGGACAACCGGCACATATCACCGCGCTCCGCTCGATAAATATGAGCTCCGGCAGTCTGTTCCCATAGTACGTGGAGCATCCAATCACTGCAAGTTGGGAGGGCGTAGCATCGCCACCTTCGATGCTCCGACTCGAGGAAAATGGTGTTTTTGTTTTCAATCAGGGTAAAAGATGCGCATGCACAGTGCGGTCTCAAGAAATTGTGGATTGACGGTGCCAAAAGAAAACATTATTAAAAAAATAATATATCACCATCGGGACACTGAGCATCTAAAACGTCATACTGGGTGTCCCTAAAAAAGAAAATATTATTCCTGGGTCAATAAAGCTTGCGAGTATTTTTCACATCGCTACATGAAGTGGCTCTCTGCAACGCTATGCCAAAAAAAAAAATATAAAAGCAACTAATTATTTTTTCGCTGAATTTGAGATATTTTTTATATAATCTCATTTGGTTTTGAAGTAGAAGCGCTCTCCACTCCACCGAGGGTTTCAAACATTTTGTTCTTTTGCCCTTTTTCCAGGGGCCCGAAGCATCCGGTTCGAGAGGGTCGACGTCCCCGGCGCCGTGATCAGCGGAGAGCCCGTCCTTCTGCTGTGCGAGTACAACCTCGAAGGGGCCGAGCTCTACTCTGTAAAGTGGTACAAGAACAACGTGGAGTTCTACCGGTACCTCCCCAGCGATGCCCCGCCCGGGCAGAAGTACGACCTGGTCGGTCTCTACGTAAACGTGAGTGTTCTTCGAGATGCCTCCTGTCCTCTTGACGTTAGTAGTTTTTGTCTTCCAATTTGTTTTTTACACCGGTACTTGGAAGGCGTCTCCTACTGGTGTGTTTAGCGTCCCATTATATACCTATGAATCCAAAGTGGTACCGAAGTGACAATAAATGTCGTCACAAAGGTCGGAGTATCAAGCCGTCGAATGTCGCAAACCTGGCGACTGGGCGTAAAAGTACTGGAAAAAAAATGAACACGAGAGAACGCGAGTGTCGCTGTCGTAAAGGCGTCCCAACTTCGTTCTGCCGAAGTTTCCGCAGACTGTCAAACTGGAGCGCCACCTGCAGCAGAACGGGCGTCTGCCGCGGTCACCACCGCTGTTGTTATGCCGCCAGGATCGCGGTCGGCGCCACCATGATACTTCTATGACGCCATCAGGGAGAAATCAAGAGACACTTTTTGAACGCGGTAAACATACACAGTCGGAGACGCGTTCCAGGCGCTGTAGTTTCTACAAACAGACATAATGAAGAAATTATAGATACGAGAGAAATAGCGGAGAACATGAAGGCGAGCCGGCGACCTTTAAACATCTTGAAAACCGAGGACTGGAACTGTGTGTGTGTGTTGTCTACTCTTTTTTCCTCAATCTCGAGTTTTTAAGATGTTTAAGAGTAGTATATATATATATATATTCTTCTACAAACATACACAAACAGTAAGAATTTTTTCTACGTTATAGAGTCTCTAATAAAAATATAAAAAAGGGAAACAAGAGGCTAGACAACAGAGTTCAATCCTGCACAGCAAGATATATCTCTGGTCATTTCCTCCTCTATACTCACAAAGCCATGCAGTGCGACGACGCAGTCAATGAGTGCCCGGTCGCAAATTTGGAGCGCGAGGATCTGGTAGCACAAAGACATCAAAGAGCCATTTCTCGGGGAACCTGGACATCATAAATTAGAGTGACAACTATAAACCAATTAAAAATATTATGCCTCTATCATTATAACCTGGACGTCAGCGCACAGCTTTTGCACTGGCGAGGACGGGCCGAAACACACTTGTTCGCTCGGCAGAAGCGTGTTTCGGCGTCTCGCCACAGCGGTGCGCCAGTCACGTGGCTCTCCTCTCATCCGTTGTCTGCCGCTCTACCTTTTCCATTTCGGAGGCCGCTTCTCGAGGCGATCTACCAGTCTTCGTCAGTATATAGGAGGATATGTTAGTGGATAGACGCAAAGCTAGCACTTTTCTTCTTTTTTTCATTCACTGTGAGCCAGCATTCGAACGTCAAGCGCCGCGTCCGGCTTTCGGCATCCGCGTTCCAACGCTTTCGAGAACTGAGTAGAAACAAAGGCGGCTGGCTTCGCGTCTACCCTCTAATCCTTCCAACCAGAGCTCGGCGTCCCTGCGCGTTCTCATCTCCTCCTCTCACTCAGTTCCCTCCCGCAAGGATTCTTTTTCCGAAGCCCGGGCTTGTTCACGCGCTCCTCGCCTTCCGTCGTGCTTTGGCTGCGTGTGGTCTTTATAAAGACTCACGAGACGCTGAACCGTTATGAATGGTATAGGAAGCTCAAGCTGGTGGCGGGACGCTTGTAGGATCTCCTTGTCGTTCTAATCCTGTTTATTAACTGTACGCCGTGCAAGTTCCTCTGCTCCTTGCGCACCTCGTGTTTTTGTTTACCCTCTCAAACGAGCCCACGTGCTTGTGTTTACACCCGACCAGAGCCGTGTCGAGAGAGTTGGGCCATTGATGGGAAGTGTAGGAAAAAATATAGGAGGCACCATTGCCCAAAAGCGACCTGGGCGTGTTCCATGCCGTCTTCACAAATTCGACTGTGGCAGATAAGAAGCCGGAAATAATACACTGGCGGTGGTCGCGAGAAACGAACTTAATAAGTGCGTGAGAGTAACTCTCGGTGACTGAAAATATGGTGCACGTGAGGTTTCAATCACGGTCATCCAAAATTATGGTGGAAGAGTGCGAATGGCGGAACGACCGACATAATCCGTACGCCAGGCGCCGAGGGCAGGGAATTAGCCGTCCGAGCGGTCACACTCTGTCCGAGCGAAACAGAGTTGAGCGGCACATTCGTTTCCTACATCTTTCTGCCTGATCATGCTCGAAACATCATGTGCACTCTATTTTCAACCATGAAGGGTTACTACATTTTATTCTTACGTACTTATTAAAACCATATACCTATGATTAGACCTGTTTCAAATACCACGATTAGCGGATTCTTTTCGGCTTCTGGTTGTCCAGGAGAGCATGCCAAGCCCTATTTCTGCGTTTGGTGCACGCCCTGGCTCTGCCCGCGCCTCCCATTGACCAAACTCTTTCTATACACGGCTCCGCCCCCGACCTCAACCAGCGCCCCATCGCGTGCCCCAGCGCCGCTTGGCTGCCTCGTCATCGCTCGCTCCCTACGCGCTCTCTATGCCGCCCTTTGATTGGCATGCCCCTAGTCGCGTTCCTATGCTGCAAAGACGCACTTTGGAACACTTTTTCGGCTCGCGCCGGTAGTTTTGGACAGCGTTGTACGTTTGTTCATGTTTCACGGGTATTTTTTTTAATTAGAACAGTATACCAAGCTTGTCACCAAACTCACACGTCTCGATACTGCTCTGGATCATATTATATTGTGATATGCTTATACATGTAGGATTTCAGGAGACGTTTCCCGTACTTTTCCCAATGGAGCACAAACTGAAAGATGTCGTGTCGCTGCTCCGTCCTATTTGTTGATTCTTTCGCGTGTAAAATTTAACCTTAACAACACGCTCGGTTTTTAATTATTCATGTGTGTATACATTTTGCTAAATTACCCAAGCACCAAGGAGCATGCTGCGCTCCTAGTTACGCACGCTGCCATGCCGGTGTCTGCGACAGTAACTGTTCTAATGCAAAGGCGTAAAGCGAATGGGATCTTGCACGAACATTTGTCAACGCCTTATATTGGTTATTTACTTTGAATCTTTTATAGGGGAAGGCGAGCGCGTGTGGCTCGTGTACCTACATTCCCATCATTCTCTTTTGTGCTTGGGTAATTCAGCGATAGATCTCCTGACGTGGGACCACCCGGTCATCTTTGCAGCTGTCCAAATCGAACCACAATCGGGTGTTCCTAGACCGGACGGATTTGAACAGCGAGGGCAGCTACGGCTGCGAGGTGTCCACAGAGGGGCCGGAGTTTCGCACCATTATCTTCGAGAAGGACCTCAACATTTACGGTCAGTCATGATTCGCGGTTCTTCGATACGCGACTCTGTGTGGATATCTTCGGCTCCGACGTAAGCGAGTCAGCTCAGCTTTTTTCTTATCCCTTTAATTACATCAAGGTACCACTATAATGTTATGCCGATATTGTTAATCAGCTAATATTATAAAAATCATATATATATTTCTTGTGATGTAATACATACATTACTTGTGAATATGCACTTCGCTGCATAAGAAAAAGAGTGATCAAGTTGTCGCCCCTTGTTAACTGAGGTAAACTACTATTAATAAAAAAAACGTTATCTTTTTTCTGTTTTGTTTTTATAGACAGGTACGTTGGATTTAAAGTGAAAGTACCATGTATCGCGCATTTATCGGTCAATGGGGTTTTGTCATTCTTGAGCCACACTAGTTGTGACGTGAAGTTATACTGGATTTAATATTTGCTTCTAAATACTTTAACGCCCTATAAAGTTTGTAGACAAATCCAAACTTTCTTAGGTGAAGAGGTTAAATTACTCAGCTCTGATGTCTTACCCTGCGTTATTTTTATTGTCTCCGTTGTTGCAGTTACGGAGTGTTTTCATTGCTGTGTGACATATTTCTCAGCAACTTTAGAAAAACGTCATATTCTTCTTTTTTTTCTTTTTTTTTTTTTTTGGGGGGGGGGGGTGTAGCAGATTGCGCTTTGCATTAAAGGAAATATTATCCGGTGGCTTACATCTTCTTAAAGGTATAAAAGTGTCGTAGCGCTGACTGCTTCGTTAACCGACGGACTACAGCTATAGAAGCGGAGACGAACAGGCCCGCTTCATATAAAGTCGTTTACGGCGATACTAACTAAATTAACACACTTGGACGATGACAAAGAACTCATGTTGTATGAATATGAAGAATTTCTTTGGTTTTTCGCATTGGAAAGGCGCATCATCTGCAGCATACCCGCCTCTCCATTCTATCAGATTAAGGAGTTCCCGTCAAAAGCTTCCCATATATGAAAAAGCTAAAGTCCTTTAACCGAGATGCGACATCAAAAGTTGAATAATAACCTAAGGGTCGGTGATAACCGATCTTCTCCAAAGAGCAGCTGCCGTCATCTGGGTGCGAATATTGTTGCCGTCAACGTGTTCTGCGATGTACTCTAGAAACCTGGAGCTTCCGCTCTCTCGCAATGCACTCGGGACAGCCAATCGCTGCAATCGACGGAGTGCACTTGGCGAATGACGGGACTAACATAATCTCTTAACTTAAAAGAACAAAACAAAAACTGCGTGCGTTGTGGCAATGAGCATGACGTTTGACCCCTGCCCCAGCGCAGATTCGTTTTCGGGAGGTCTAAACATAATCTCAGCCCCGCGATTTACCGAGCGCCCTCCGTATAATTACAGCGATTGGTTCTCCTAACTGCTTTGTGGAAGAGCATAGGCTCCAGGTTTCTTAGAGTGTGTGCTCGAATATGTTACTCAAATATTTTACGTTGACCCAGCGCGGCATTCTTCTTGCTCTTAACGCAGCCCATGAAGCAAGCTCTTGGAAGTAAAATAATTTCAAGATAGGCTAAAAACTAGAGATGTACGAATATTGGTTCGCATTATGGTGACCAGACTGTCTCGTTTTGAGTGGGACAGCCCCGTTTTAGAGGTTTCTTTACAGTCGTTACGCCAGTTTTGCCTCCAAAAAGCCTCAAGTCCCGTTTTCGCGGAAACGTGCAGTTGAGAGATCACTACCGAACGAATGGAAGAAAATCGAAGGAATGTTTATTCTATAGAAATGTAATTTTACTAAAAAAAATAATACGTACGATAAAAGTATCGCGTCTCATACTGCACAATTTTGAGCCCTTGATTGCGGACTTTGAAGTTCTATAGAAAAATAGCAAAGGCGTGTTTTTCGACGCCCGCTTCTCCCAGGAGTATTTGGAAAAAGTTTAAAAAAAAAAACCGTATTGGGATACTTTTGACTTAATAACGCCGCCTCCAATGTACCGTGTTTTTGCTGGGAGTTCTGTTGACTCTGATGAATTTCAGCGCTTGATAGGATATCCGGTTAGATCGGCGATCACGAATTTATTTTTGCGCTTTCACTTTGAAGTGTTCCCTGTGAAGGCATGGCTCATTAACAAGGCATTTTACGAGCAATGGTCGACGAACTGTCTGCTATATATATATGTACGACCTCTGAAACGCTACAGCACGTTTTTTTTCTTAAGCTGCACATACGTCGAACTTTTCTGGGCAGCGCTCCGAGCAGTGCTGAGGATCGATTTGTACGTCGTCTGGAAAAGCGCGAAGTTTCTAAAGTTTGGGGAGCGTCCGGAAAGCAGAGCATGGGAGGTGTTGACCCTTCTTGACATTTATGCTATATGGCGATCCAGGACCCAGCACCTCGAAGTGTCGGAAAGAGAGCCACCTGCATGGCAGAACTTTGTCAACGGGTTCGTATACGTGAGCTCGCTTATCGAGGCGACGGAATCGCAAGGGTTGGAATGTTGGACAACTCTGGGAGCGCGGTTGCAAAGGCGAACGTTAACTACATTGTTTCTTGTGCATTAATTAGGCGATAAGGAACGCCAGAAAATAAAGGTGGAGTGGTTAGCGCACCCGCCCTGACAGTGGAAGGCCCAGAGTTCAAATCCTGGCTTCGCTGTTTATTTTGACATTCGGCGGTTTCGTAAGACTTTTATTCGTTCGATCAAGTACGGTTCATTTTAATGCTGACCGCCGTTGTCGGTCAGGATTACTAGCGTGATTACTCGACTAGCGTGATGATGATGGTCACAGCCTGATGAGCGAGATGTCTGGGGACAACGATGAAGTTCATTAGATCCTCACAACGTTTTCCCTCTTGGGATTTGGGGTGTAGCCTTCTGGCTATGAGATGGTGAAACGAGATCAGGAGGTCGTGCTACGAAGGGTTTGAGCCGGGATATACTTCGCGGCCTCGGCATTGCCGGTCGCTATAAATAGCTACAAGCTCCACAAGGTAGTTCACCGGTGAGGTTTAATCGGGCACTCGGTAAGAACCTACATACTTGGCGAGCTGCTTCTCGAAGCGACCTGGCTGTCGCATAGGTAGATAGACCAAGACGACGTCACAAGGGGGACCCGTGGAAGCTCCGAATCATGCAGGGGTTCTCGGAGTTGTTATAATAATAATAATAATAATAATAATAATAATAATAATAATAATAATAATAATAATAATAATAATGAGTTTATTTCCATCGAACGTTGATGGTGGCGATCAAGGAAAAAAGCTGTATGGCACAGCTTGACAAGTCCTTGACCGCCTACAAGGCACAGTAGCAGCAACTCAAAAAAAAAAAAACATTCACAAATTTTGATTACCGCAATTTAACAAAGCGTATTCCAGACTCTATATTTTATCATCGGCTATAACAGAAAAGTGACTTATTTGCAGACAGAAGTTATAAGACCCCAAAAGTTTGGTTCATACTCAGATTCATTTGTGGAAAAAATTAGTCTAATTTCTCTAAGGGACAATGCACTGAATTCTAATCCTTCACCTTCAAGTAAGTTAAGTATTTTTGGGATAGTATGTTTGAGCATTTGTGTGCCATAGTTCGTTCTTGCAGCGACCACCTCCCAACATTCTGCACGACGGGTAGAATACGCGTGAATATTTTCAGAGAGCTGTCCAAGGTTTATCAAAAAGTTTGTACCCCTAATTTGTTCTAGTCTTAGACTAGTGACAAGTCTGTAGCTAAAGAGAGCGTGTATATGGTTCGGTTGTAAGTACTCGAGCCAAGGGACAGCAGTCCTCGGCACGAGAAATATAGGAATTGAGGATCACGCCATCAGAAATGAGGGGGGGTAGGCTGAACAACTATGTTGAGGACGGATGTTGGTTATCTGGCGAACACAATATGAAAAGGAGAATATCCGGTGGTTCTTTGTACAGCTGTATTATAAGCGAAGGTCACGAAGGGCAAGATGGTGTCCTAGTCTTTGTGGTTTTCGGAAACGTGCATAGCTATGTCGGCCAATGTCCTGATGAAAACGTTCTTTGAGACCTTTTGTTTGCGGGTGGTACGAATACGTGGTTTTGTGTCGGGTATGGCAGGCTGCTAAAACTTCGTGGGTGGTATCCGAGAGAAAGGTACAACCTCTATCAATGAGCAATATACGTGGCACGCCTTGCCTGAGAAGGATGCTGTGGATAAAAAACTGGGCAATTTCAGATGCGCTGCCTGGTGACGTGGCGGAAGTTTCGGCAAAGTGTGTGAGATGATCAACTGCAGTAACAATTTACCGCTTTCCAGAAGAGCTCGTTGGTAGTGAACCAAATCGATCAATACCGATCATTTCAAAAGGCACAATGGGGCCAGTGATTGCCAGCCTTTCCTCAAGGTATGGTTACTATGACCGTCTGCATGCAGGCACTGGGTGCAAGATTGTATATACTTGGCGACTTACCAGTACATCTCTGGCCAAAAGTAACCTTCCCGTACACGACTGTATGTTTCAAAAAACCGGCGGCTGGCAGTGAGGTTGTCGTGGAGGGAGTTTAGGATCGATGGCTTGAGTGATTTCGGAATGACCAAAAGTCAACGGTCTCCATCGGGGCCAAAGTTGAGGCAGTGAAGGACGTTGTCAATTAATCTCAAATGCTCGAGTTGACGTTGGTGTTGTCGGGTTGTGGGGAGTGTGGGTTCGTCAATCTGGTCGATAAGTTTGTTGATCTGGGAGTCATTGCGTTGCTCGAAAAATATATTGCTCGCTGTGATTGATGTAAGTGGAACTGGGTTTGATATTTCAAAGCGGACCGTATAGAGTGAAGAAGACAGCGGGCAACGGGAAAGAGCGTATGCATCCAAATGCCTGCGACCAGTCTTGTAAAAAATAGTTGAAGTCATATTCTTGTAGCCGTAGTGCCCATCGATCGAGTCGACCAGACAGGTTTCAGAGAGACATTAACCAACATAAGGCATGATGGTCTGAACTTATTGATGCCCAAAACGAAAGCAAGACATTTCAGTTCCGTAATTGTATAATTGATCTCAGGTTTCGTCAGGGTTCTGCTAGCATAAGCAATTACGTGCTCAAGGAAAGGTTCAGAGCGTTGAAGAAGCACAGCTCTTAGACCGTATCCACTAATGTCTGTGTGTAAGATGGTAATAGCATTAAGGTCAAAATTTCGAAGTTCTGGCTCTGATGTCTTGAGTGATGTAAAAGAGTGATGACAATCTTTTGACGACATACATTTCGCCTCCTTTGTGAGAGGCGCATGGAGAGATGCGGCAATGGCGGTAGACCACCGAATAAAGCGACGAAAATAGGAAGCTAGACCAAGAAAGCTCCTAACCACTTTCTGGGTTGGGGGATGCGGAAATTGGTAAACACCCTCTATATAATCGGGATCAGGCCATATACCATCATTCCTTACTAGGTGGCCGAGAATGCGAATCTTTTTTTCCAGCGAAGTTACATTTTTTCGTGTTCAGTTGAAGCAAAGCGTAATAAAGACATGAGTGGATATCTGAGAGGTTGCGGAGATACTCATCAAAGGTAGAAGCAAAAATCACAATGTCGTCGATGTAACAGAGGTACGTTTTCCACTTGAGCCCATGGAGAAGATTATCCATCATACGCTCGAACGTGGCTGGCGCGTTGCACAGTCCGAAAGGCATTACGTTGAATTTGAATACCCCGTCCCGAGTAATGAAGGCTGCCTTCGGTTCGTCAGCCTCATTCATGCGTATCTATATACCAGTAGCCCGATCGAAGGTCGCGTGAAGAAAAATACTCGACTCCATGCAAATAATCGAGGACGTCGTCAATCCGAGGCATCGGGTAAACGTATTTTTGAGTTACGTTTTTGAAACCACGGTGATCGATGCAAAAACGCAAAAAATTCGCCTTGTTTTTGTTTGTCTTCTCTATGGATGACGGGCGCCGATAATGGGCTGGAAGAAGAGCGAATTATTCCCTTTTGTAGCATGTCGGCTACGTGCCGTTTGTTAGAAGAGTGAGACACGGTAAGGGCGGCGGCGGACGATAGTCGGGCCATCGATTCTACTATGTTGTTGGGTGGTATGCTTTTGACTCGGGGAAGGTGATGCCCTGTCGAAGATGCTTCTGAAAAGATGCAGTAAAGCTAAAAGTTTGAATTTGTGAGAACATGATAGTTTCGTGTTGATGGCTTTATGGAGCAGCTGATCGATATTTTCACTGGGCGGTGTGCTCTTTTCCACCCGTGTCGGGGCAGTCAGAGCTGAAATTGGATGGAACGGATTTCCTGTTGCCAAGACTGTACCCTCAGGGATGACAACCGATTCATTACTGGCGTTTGTAATCTCGATCAAGGCGCTACCATCAATGAAACGGAGGACAGCACGAGGAACAACGATGCCTTTCCAGAGGAAGGAATTCGATGGTGTCACCTTAACGTCTCCAGAACTGTTCATGGAAGTGAGGGAAAGGATGGCGGTAGAAGAAGGCGAAATAGCAACGTCCCGAGCGACTGAATTCCTTTTGTTTGCGTGAACAATATCTTCTGAAACTGAGCTTTCATTGAGGTGCAACTCAGAGGTACTGCACTCAATGACTGCCGATATATAGCAAACAGGTTCAAAACCGATAGTAATCTCGTGGGTGCAAACAGATAAAACAGCGAACTGAATGTGGTAACGTGTTGCATCAATAGACCTTTTGCTAAATTACCCAAGCACCAAGGAGCATGCTGCGAGTGCAGTTACGCGCGCTGCACGTGCTGGCGCCAGCAGTAGTAACTTTTCTAAAGCAAATGCCTAAAACATATGGGATCTTTCATGCGCGTTCGTCAACACTTCCTTTTGGTGTTTTACTTTGAATCTTTTATACGGGGAAGGCGAGCGCGTGTGGCGCGTGTGGCGCGTGTGGCGTGTGTGGCGCGTGTACATACATTCCCAGCATTATCTTTGATGCTTGGGTAATTATCAATGGGTCTATAAGAACGCAGGCAGTACACATTGCTGACGGCAAAATTAAATTTGTCTCTGCACCTTGCATAAAGGGCCCAGTGAACGGTGTTCGAATTTTTCGAAGCTTTGAACAGGGGTCTTCTCGCACTACATATAAAGCGGCCCCGGTGTCAATTAACGCGTTAACCTGTAAACAATCTACAAATGTAGATGGTTGAGCGTGTTGGTTTTTAATTTACGATAAGAAAAGAGGGACATTGAAGACAAACAGACAAGACAGGCTTTCGATTTTCAACAAAACATTTCCTTATTGTAAATTCTACAAAGACTTCGATCGAATTGTATATCAGGAAGGCAGGATTTATAACAAATTGTGACTGCGCACTTCTCCCTCCAGGAACTGCGGAAGTTAGTTTGACTTCCTAAAATGGAATGTTGACATTCCCTTATTCATTAACAAGATTAAAGGGCCCCTGAAAAGAGAAAAAAACAATGTTTTTGTTTTAAACAGTCTAATTGGGACACGCGTGTCAAAAAATAAATTTTACGCGAAGAAAACAAATTTTTAGAGCAATATTGACCCCGCGAGACAGAATTTAGTCGCCAGTCACCTCCTTTCAATTGTTTTTTCTCTCGTCATTTCGCGCGCATGGAGGAGAGGTGGAGCGGCTTCGTCTTCATGACCGAGATGGTCATTCTGGAATGACCCGTGACGTCATGGACTTCGCGCGCAGAATTTCAAATAAATCTCTTGCCGTCAATATTGCTGGTTTTTTTTTTTTCGTGTAAAGTTTATTTTTTGACACGCGTGTTCTAACCAGACTGTTAAAAAAGAAACATATGTTTTCTTCTCAGAGGCCCTTTAATACCTCTTGAGAGATTACGGTGCAATCGATCGATCTGCGAATAGACATGTTGTAACGCTGGTCTGAACCGTAGCTCCTATCGTACAGTGGTCAATGTGACTGTCGTCTGCGACGTCCTGTTGTCTCCACCCCGAGAGCGATTTCGCTCTGGGTAAAGGCTGAACAGTATGGAAATAGGCCGAAACATACGTATATCTACAGTATGAAATTTCAGCATTAAGGGAGGATGGTAGGTAAGATCGACAAAAAGAAGCTATCTTTTATTTTGCTGTTTAAATATACTCGGTTCCAGGGGAAACTGTCCTCCAAGTGGCTCGCTAGGATGAGCGCTAGAAGTTTTTGAGCTCACCAGGGCGTAGCTTCGTATACTTTCTGTCGCAAGTCGCGGCTTTGATTGCATTCAAGTTGCTCGAAAAGCGATTTTTCTGCCCATGAAGCATCGCTTCCAGCTGAGTGAATACCCGCTCTACAGAGATTAATTCAAGGTAACAATTGTAGCCGCACGCAACTGCAGAAACAGAAAAACAAATACGACAATTGAAAAACTGGCTATGGCGTGCATGCGGGGAAGCAAACACATGGCTTGGAACCGCAGTGGAGCGGCTTATTTTATTGGCTTTCAAAGAATTACGGCATCAACGTTTACTTTTTACTAAGAGATTCATCCCCTGAGCCGTTCAAAATACTCTCAGAGGTATAATATTACTGAGGAAACAATCAACATGTTGGGAATATTATTTATGTCTTAGGGTCGCCGAGAAAATCCGTAGCTTCAATGCGACGAATATAAAAGGCGGAAACGCAGAGCTCAGTTGTAGTAATCGGGTTAGTGTGCTGTTGTATTGATGTATATATGTGCCGTGATGTGTATGCGCTCAGTGTATATGTTCAGCTGATGCTCTTAGTATACGCAATGTATGTACAGTGAGGGAAACTGAAGCGGTTCTGTATTTGAGAAAAAACATTCCAATGGTCTTCATTCTACCTTCAGGATCAGGAATATCGAGATTATTTTTCAATGTGGTGCACGGAGGCTTTAGAAATTAATTGTTAAAGTACCAACGAAGCCCCTCCTTCCCGGGGCGTGACGTCACACTAGGAGTTTTCGGAATCTCTGTTCTCGCGCATCTTCAGCGCCTGTCAAAGCTATGCACGCGCACCCTTGCTATTTTCAAAAAGGTCAGAAAGAGACGTCACGACTGCCGTCATTGCGGAAAACTATACCTGGCAAGCCTGGCAAGCTTGTCATTGCACGCGCTGCCCACACGAGCGACACGCGCTTGGCGGGCCAAAGATCCTAGTATGACGTCACGACTGGTCGGAGGTTTTTCGCGTTTTCTCGCTTTTAGTTGCATCTTCAGGGAAAGCGAATGTGATATTCAGCTTCACGGGATAAAAATACGCCAGAATTCACCCATAACTCGTTTTTTTTCAAGAAGTGTTTCAGCTTCCCTTTAACGCCGCCACGGCATTGGCCGTTTCTGACAGATCCTGCGTCGGCCGATTTAACTATCTGAAGAATGTTTGGGTTCCAGATTTCTATCGCACTCTGAGAAGGCATCCTGATCATTTTGGTGACAAATTTAACAGTAAGTAGCCGACACGAGCTCAATGTTTGGGAACCCAGTGGCGGCGTTACGTTTGAGTGGCACTGTGTGTCTGTATTAGCTGCACGAGGAACCCGAAGCGCAATGGCGGCGAGAGCAAATAGAAATATTTTTGTAGAACAATAATTTAGAGGTACCTAGCGCCACCTAACCTAGCTACTTGCAATCATTCTGCTTGACCTACCATCTGGTGGCAAGCGATTTAACCTTCTTTCACGCGTCGCGACATTTTCTGCTTACCGTGCAACCGCTGCTTCGAATTTGCTCTTTTGAGAGCGGCTTTTGGTTTCGCGAATGGTTTACCACTCATCCGTGATGTGCGGTTGACGAAGGAATTGTGCCTCGAGGAATCGCAAAGGTAAGACGTAAACTGCGCGAAGTAACTGGGTATCGGTTGTTTCCGTTTAACATCACACTGCTGACGACGAGAAGACTGAGTAACTGCTTTCGAGACGCAAGTTTTTTTACCTGCGGGGGGAAGCTGGCTTTGGAATTACATACAGTTCGCGGAAAGCTCATGTTACGCTTTTATTTGCTGCTCCTCTCGCCCCATACAATGGACGTAGCGTCCTTGTTAAGCCTTATTGAGCTCGATTTTTTCGATTCGGGGTCGCCGTAATGAGATGCCGGCGACGGAGGAACTTTGCTACCCTGCTTTCAGGGCGGAAGTTTCTCCCTTTCTAAAGAAACATAGGTTACAAGAGCGTTTTTTTTCCCTTTAGGGAGGATTACCGAGACCCTTTTTTCTAGGAGTGCTAACAACAACCTGAACCGGTTCACTGGAACGCTGCCAAGCGGCTATGTACACGGGCCGCCATGCGTCACACACGAAAACAGACGAAAACAATACTTACAGAAATAAGAAAATAACAACGATAAATTCTGACCTTTGGGCCCACTCTAGGGCACGCATACCAGTGTTGCCAGATTGGAAAGATGCTTCGGCCCCAAATCCTGGCCGAAATCTCACGAGGTTTCACCAGCACTAAAATATCGCGTCTATTACGTATTTTCAATTCCTTCAGCTTTTTTACGCATGCACTCGCAAAAGGATAGCTTTCGGGAGGTTCACTAATATAAGGTTCATCACAGCACAATAAAAAAGGAAGAAAGCAGACATGCGGCGCCTTATCAGCATTGTTACTCTTTAATATACCATGTTTATGAGATGTTGGTGCTGGGTAGTCCTTAGACGAAAAATTCAAATCAATGAAGGCCACCGACACGTAAGAATGGCCACATAATACTGCACTTAAAGACACTCGCACTCTAAATTAAGCATACATTCTCTGCTCCGCAGTAAGAAGAATAAACGCATAAGAACGAAGTCAAAATACGACACCATGAATAAGTTCAGTTCATAACAGGTTTTGAAGTCAAGCTTCAAGAAAAAACTGATAAGCATGACATCCAGTCACATAACACTTGGCTTCACACAAAGTCCAGCCACACTGGCACTGAATATCTCTTGACACATAAAGCACGTCCATCGCTTATATCTATAAGAATATGGATCATAAACAAATATTTTACATAAATACACTAACAAGCGCCAGAGCTCACTACACTGCTTCGTACATCTCTGACGTAAACCTCGAAGCATGCCATCAGTTGTCAAAAACTGCACACAGCAGCCAGACTTCAATCAAAATGTTGTGCGAATGCGCAGAATAGCATCCAGCGTTGCAACAGACATTTTATTTTTGTACTTGGTCGTGATACAGGTGTTTTGGCTAAAAACTCTTTCCGCTACAGCATTCGACACTGGGCAAGAGAGGCAAGATAAGGCATAGAGGGCTAACTCTTTGTATGGTCCGGTGGCTCTGATTGGCCGGCGCGAAGGTCAAGTGCGGCGTTGGCCAATCACGGCCGTCAGATTTCTCGGCGACTTTCACGCCAAGTGTCCAGATTAGGGCCCCAGAATGGAGTGGAATATTCAATTACGATCGATCGCTCTAGGCTGCTTCCTAGAGCGATCGAGTGCTAATGTGGAAAAGAAAGTGGCGCCACCAATGGGATGAAGATGAAAGGCTAACAAAACGGTGTAAATTTGATTAATGCAAGTTACAAGCCATTTTTCAAGATTTTTCACCAGTTTTCATTAGATATTGTCTGGTGTAGCCGTTCCGGTAAATCAACACCAGTAGCCCCCCAATTTCACTAGATTTTCGAAATCTGGTGCCGAATTTTACCATCTGGCAACGCTGTCGCATACAGTTGTGACCCATTAACAAGGAGCCGAGCCGGCTTCGAAACGTCGGGCGTGATGAGGAAATAGCTTAGAGTCTACTAAGTACTCATTTGATAGTGGTAAAGGATCACTAATTCCCAGCTTAGAGTAATTTAAATCATATTATTTTGTTTTAAAGCAAATAAATAAATTTGATCTCAATCAAATAAAATTGATTTAAATCAAATAAATGTTATTTAAATCAAATAAAAGCCATTTATTAACTTCATTTTTAATATTATGATGTTTTTTCACCCAAACGCACAAAGAGGATGAGCGCCGTGACGGCGCACTTTTGGCGATGCTTTGTTGGCTCCATCCAACGTTACTAAAACACTCAGTTGGGAAACTCGCCGTCGAAACCTGGGCCGCTGGCGTCCACCGAGACCGAGCTAAATGCGACAACAGCGCCCCTCTTTGTCATTTGTCTGTACTGTGGTCACCTTGAGCTTTTAGAAAGCCTTTTTTTGCAAAAAAAAAAAACAAACGGAAAAGACTCTTTTTGTAGAAACTTTTATTGGAGTTCAGTACAAAATGAAGGGCGCGTGATGTTTTTAAAATCTTAAGTTTGCAAGGTTTTGTGGCACAATTAATATTGTTTTTATACAACCATGCCTCAGCGGTGCTTTCAGGTGGCGCGTCCCGACCTAGGTGCATTTTAACTTCGGTAGCAAGACGCGGCGCGTCCGCAGGAGAGACGGGGGTGGTGCTCCTGTAACCTCTTCCACAGTATCTGTTCTGGCCCCAAAATAGAAGTGACGTGCGGTTCCTCGAATGGCCGCTGCGGGAAAAATGGTGGCGTTGTGTTAGTCATTAGCTCGGTGCTGGAGGACAGATCGGAGACACATTTTGAAGGCAGTCTCTACGGCAGTTTCCCAACTGAGTGGTTTAATAACGTTGGCTCCATCTGATCGTTGATACGGCTGCCGACGAAAAGAGAAAATGTGTATTAGGCCAACTCAAGTCACTGACGTCGCGCCACTGAGGTGGTGCTGCTGTCGGTATTGCGCATGCGCAGATGCTTCGCTCCTCCCGAGTTTGGTTTCTACGCACGCGCAGTGCCCTCCACCTGGTGCGGGCAAAGCGGGCTTCTCTGTAAACACTGTGTTGGTGTATAGATAGCGCTGCGGTATTCGACTCGAAGGAGTATTCGCACATCCCTACTTAGATCCTTTCCCTTCCTCTTTTTTCGAGAATGAAAAAGGGTTCACAAATGAACCCTTTTCTTTGAACATCGTGAGGCAAGATAATTCACGACGGGCGCAAACACAACGTTTCAAACAAAGTGTTCTATTGAGAAAAAAAATCTTATATAGATGACATAACTGCGGTAACAAGAACAGAACGGGAAAAGCAACCTTATATATATATATTTTTTTTTTTTTTCGGTGGGGGAGGGAGGGTCGGCCTTTACGCAACCATAAAGTATCAAGGGCGCCCACCGTAACCGAGCGAAGCCCCGAGTACCGCCGGTAAGCAGTCCTTCTTAGGTGCGCGGCAACGTCGCAGTCTCGACACCATCAGGACGCCGGTCACGGATACCGAGCGACGCTCGGCGCTAAAGGGTTTCGCCCATGCTTGATTGGGAGCATCATTTGGGAGAGCGCTGGGCACTGATTGGTCCGCTAATGATCGCGCCGGTTGGCTCCTTTGGTCGGAGTCGCCGCGGTCGGCAATGGCTCGCTGCGGCAACGAGCGATCGGGCCAGAAGGGAGGCTGGAACCGCACGAGGGCTGAAGTTTCCCTCACTTCCCCGAAGGTCATTTGTAATCATCGAGTGAACGATATATGGGTTGCCCGATTTGAGTATCGTACCGAAGCCGCCGACCCAGTTGGTGGTATCTTAGGGGACCAGTCCTGGCAAAAGTGTGATTGCGATACACCTCAAAAATATAACTCTATTCATTTAATTTTTTTTTTTTGTGCTTGATTTACATGGTGCGATTTTATTTGTTATTCCGCAGTTGAGACGTCACTCGGGCGGCAGAAAAAGCGTGGTGAAAGATGCGACGCTCGACGTCGCAGCTGTGAAATCGCGAACGAGTTCGCACCACGTGAATCGGACCCTTTCCATGTTCTGTCTGACAGGCACGTGGTACATAAGGTTAAGAATTTCTCGAGTTAGACATTGACAGGAAAAAAAATTAAGTATGTCCTGGTGAGCAGCGCAGCTAGGAACGTACCACGGGTTTCCTAACTTCACTGTCTCGTTAACAAAATGTGAATAAATTGTTATGAAGACATTTTTTAACCTACAACCAGGTTACTTTCGGACATCGTAAAACAATGACCTACGTTGATCACCTCGCAGAAAATAGAAGTAAACGAGGCAAGTTAGGCGTTCAACATTTAGACATGGAGATATCAATTTGTCTTCGAGGTATGACACCATTGACTTACGCTGTACATGAGCAATTCAGCCTGGGCAGTACCACTACTAACCTGGACTCTTTGACATGTCTCACTTCGTACTGGTACACAACCTCGCGCCAGTACGATGCTCATTGAAATCGAAACGAGCAGGAATATAGTATTACCGTGGTGTACTTCCAATATTCGTGGGACTCATCTAGCGAAATGACAGTTGCCATGTTCTTAGCTAATTAATAAATTGCGGTCTTCTCCGTCACCTATAGAAATGTTACGCAAAATAGAACCAGCAATTAATATTGTGCTTTCTGTGTTATATAAGGGACAAGTAGCATCGCTTTTTATAAAAAGTCGACTACTGCAAGAAACCGTACGGCGAATCCCCTTTGTGTAAGAATCAAACTGATTGCACCATGACGCTACACATTTCATTTTTATGTCGTACTTTTGAGTCGAGGAACCTACAAATTGCGACACGTGAACAAAAGCAAGGGATATAATGTGAGTCACGTTTTTCAGTTTATTACATCACAAGCCCTTTTTTTTCATGTTGGGAGTTTATTGTTTGTGACAAACTCCCCGATATGACACATCAACAGAGTCGTCCGAGTTTGGACACATTAAGCTGCAATTTGTGTGTGGGGGTCACGTTAGTCTGGACAGTCCTCGCACCTACCGGCGTCAAAAGGCTATGTCCATCCTTCCCTTTTCTTAAAAAAGAAACATTTTTTAAACATTTGTTTGTTTGTGTTAATGATTCGGAAAAGGCGCCTATAGAAAGCCGAAAATGTGTCATGTCGGGAAGGTTTTTATTAGATCGTTTAGCGTGTCCGGTGTTTTGGTACGAAATTGCGTTTGGTCGCAATATTTTTTTACAGCATTTACGTTGCCACATTTATTATATAAATAATATGTCCGCTTCATTTCTTATTACTTGGGTCAGATGTTCGCCACCAACAAAATAAAAAGAGCAATTCAAGCTGTAAGTTATATAAGCGTCACCAGAGGTCCAGAAACAGACATCCAAACAACACAACGCACAACTGTAGGTAGATATTAAAATTTTACCACTACATATAAAACTGCACACCAAAAACAACCTTTTAAATACCTGCTACCCTACGTTCTGTGTGATGATCGGCTAAATTCCGTGGTCTTCTTTCTAAGTCACATCTCGGAGCAAACGCGTGGACTCTCTTAATTCTTGGACACTACAACTAGTAGCACTAGAAGAAGCACTACTATTTAGACATGTGATATATTATAAACGTTTTATTGTTACTACTACTACTAGACTGTTACTACTGCTCTATTACTTCTACATCTACTACTGCGCTGTTCAGTACTGGCCCTAAGGGTGGGCTACGCCCCCCTATGGAATTTTTTTTTTTTTTTTTGCACACAACGCTTGACTTTAGGCTATGCGCTGAGAAATTGAGGGAGAGGAGTGCACTGGAGACAGAGGTCTACCCACGAATCATTTCAACCAGAGCTCGGCATTCTCACGTCACCGCGCACTCTCCTCTCCTCCTCTCCCTCACTTTCTCGGCGCATATGCTGGATCGTCGTTCGTTTTTGGAATGCGAATCCCAGCAAACAAAACGCTCGTGTGGGGCAACTCCTCACACGTTTACTAACACCGTGATGTGACACTATTAGTACTACAATTACTAGGGAGTTTTCGTAGATCGTTTTCGCCGTCCCGCAACGCTCTCCGAAGCCGCTACGATACCCGCAACTCTACAGCCAAGGCCATGGGCGCGCAGGCGCAGTAGCGGCTTCTTCGTTGCGGAGGGCTTAGCGGAGGGGGAAACCCGGTCAACGAAAACTCCCTAATAATAGTGTCCAAGACTTAGGGTAGTTCCCACATTCGCAACTATCATTCGCAAACGCTATACCCTACTCTAGAGGAGGCGGGGACACCTAGCGGGAAAGACGTAAAGGAGACAAAGCGGGGAGCTTCCGCCTATCAAAATGTGCAGCGAAAACGTCCGCCACCTGGCGGCCGAAATGTGAAACAAAAATAGGGGGGGGGGGGGGGGGGGGGGGGGAGAAAGGGGGGAGATTAAATGCGCCCCGTTGGAGTTGCGAATAAAAGGCGCCTTAAAAAAGACGGATGAGGTTGAAGTCATATTATATTCGGCAACCAAATTGCCCGTACACGCTTAGTGTGTCAAGTATTTATATCCTAAGAAATTCGTTGCGTCTGCCTTCTCGGTAAGCACTGGGAAGAACCAATCACTGCAGTCTACGAAAAAAGCTCTGCGAATGAAGAGGCTACAGATATGTTTAAACGTAAAAAAAAAAAACACTATGCGGTGTGACATTAAGCATTATGTTTAACGCGCTTACGTCGTGCCTAGTGCCATTGCGCAGGCTGTCTTTTTAGGCCTCAACTTATGTCAGCCTTTCAGCTGTAGACTGCTGCAATTGACTCTTTCAATTGTGCTTCGCGGAAAAGCAGACGAACTTGATGTTTTTACGCTGCAGTCAGACCGTCCATACATCGCACAAAAGACGCGGAATTTCTCCGCGGAGATTATGACAGAATTATCAGCGGACACGCCTCAAGCATATTTTATTTCATTTCATTTACTTACCTCAAGGGCGTCTTTGAGGACGCATTACATCAGGGGGGTAGGCGGTGCGTGCATTCGTAACAACATAATCACACAATTTTTCAATCGCAGTAATTATATAACAAAACAATCGCAATCAGCCCAACACAGTTTACAAAAAAGAATTAACATCGTACATACAAAATAGCAACTTTCAACTTGAAGTATTTATGTATAAAACAATAATTTCAATATCGGGAAACAGGAAGTAACTATGAAGACAAGACATAAGCACGTACGTGTACTATTCATACCATAGGCGCTCGCACATTGCTTTTACGTTCAACGGATTTGTGTTTGTAACCATTTCGTCTGGCAAGTTATTCCATTCCGTAATCGATAATATTAAAGGGGAAAACAGAAAGGAATTTGTGTTTGACTGATATTGCTGTACCTTACAAGACTAATCGGTTCGGGGAGGAATATAATGTGCGGAATGACAATAGGTGTTTTTAAAGCACGAGTGACTGTAGTATAAGTCACGAAAGAAACATATTCGGTTAATTTTGCGAAAGGGCCGACTGTGAAGCGAGACCGAAATTTGTTTTTAAAGCTGAGACACTAGTTTGAGGTGAAACGTCGTTTGATGTGATCCGGCCTGCTTACCTTTGGACAGATTCTAGTTTATAAGAAAGATAATTTTGATGTGGACGCCATATGGTACTTGCATATCCTTGTTTTGGTAGAAAAACTGTTTTATATGCTAGCAGTTTTGTTGAAGTGGGGGCAAGGTGTTAGGAAACCTAGAGATTTGAATGAGTTGCTAACTAAGTTTGAGATATGTTGGTTCCATGATAGTGTTTCAGAGATGTGAACTCCCAAGTATTTGTACAGTGAAACACATTCAAGTTGCTGCATGCGTAATGTATATTGGCTGTAAGATATGTTTGAATTCTTTGTAACGGTCATTTCTTTACATTTGTCGGGGTTAACGGTCATCTGTCATTCTGATCACCAGGAAGATATAGCGTCAAAAATTTTTTTTGAAGATGTAATGATCTGTCGGGTCTAAGATTTTCCTATAAATAACGCAATCATCTGCGAATAGGCGGATAGTTGAGGTAATCGAAAATAGAAGATAGTTAATATAAATGAGACAAGAAGGGGGCTGAGAACGATTCCTTGGGGACGCTTGAAGATACCGGGACTGAGTTGGATGACTAACCATTCACCGAGACTGACTGTTGTCTACGTGTTAGATACGAGGCTATCCATTTTATTACTACAGGGTTAATCTGGAGGAGAGAAATTTTTAGGAGTAGTCGTTGGTGGGGCACGGTATCGAACGCTTTGGAAAAGTCTTTAAATATAACATATGTTTGTAGTGAGGAACGACTATTAAAATGAAGATCTGTGACAAACTCAAACAGTGGACTATACTTTGTCTCATCCTACGATGGACTAAGGGCCAAAGCCATGGGCCGCCAGGTCCAATCACGTTCCACGCAACACTATGGCATGCCTAGCATTGATTAGGGGTGGACGAATAATGCTCCGAACCCAAAAACGCTGCATCATTTCTATAACTTCGATACTGCAAACAGGCTCTTTTTTGCGAGGTACAATTGTTGAGTCACTCAGGGCTATTTCGATTCGAACCACTGTCCGCCCATCCCCATCAGTGATCCGAGACGCGGGCACTGATACGCGCATCAAAGCGCAATACGCGATTTTTAAGTGGCTCGTGATTGGATCTGGCTGCCCGCAGTTTTTGCCTTTAGTCCATCGTAGGGTGAGATGAAGTATAGTACATGAATGGCGCTTTCTAAAACCGTGCTGGTTGGGGAAAAACAAATTCCGTTGGTCCAGGTATGAAATAATATTAAAATAAATAACGTGTTCCATGAGCTTACACGGTAAACTGGTGAGTGAGATAGGTCTGTAGTTTGATGGATTTGATTTGTTGCCCGACTTGAAAATGGGTTGAACTCGGGCGAATCGCCAGTCAGCTGGTACATCAGCAGAATTTAGACTGTGTTGTAAAAGAGCGCCGAGTATTTTTGATGCTGAGTGCTGTGTCAGTTTTAGTAGTTTGGCCGAGTTACCATCGTTTCCAGGGGTGCTATTAGAAGACAGTTTCTGGATTTCCGTGTGGATTTTTTCCGGGATGAATGAGATTGGTGGCATGCGTATATTCTGATAAGAGAGAGTAAGATGGCAGTGAAAATATTTCACGTGTAAAGACGATGAAAAAAAAAACGTATTTAACAAATTGGTGGTCTGGTCATCGCTAACTGCTGTCCCTTGGTCGTTTACAATCAAAGGATTATTTTTAGTTTCCTTTTGGTTTACTATTTTTCAAAACTACTTGGTGTCCGTGGAAAGAATGTCAGGTACGGTGATGTTCGAAGCATGTTTGCTTCATACATACGTATGCTTACAATACGTCTCCAGACAGTGTTTGTCTCCGCAATGTGACAGGACCGCCATATACGAGGAAGAAACATTTCTCATCAGTGTCTGCAGGTGGTCTTTTGCACGATGTATGATCAGCCTGACTGCGATCTTGGAGTGATGGTGTGCCTGCACGTGAACGTCTTTTTTTAACGACGCCCTTCACTCGCACAGTGCTGCCCGAGAGAGGTCCGGTGATCGAAGGCGTTCACGCTCGCTACCAGCTGGGCGACATCCTCAACGCCACCTGTAGGTCGAGGCCTTCGAAGCCCGCACCTTTCCTGGACTGGTTCATCAACGGAAAACCCGTGAGTGCGCTGCTCGGAAGGCTTTCGCACCTCCCAACGTTACTCTAGCCGCAATCATGCTGCTCAATACATCGTACACAAAGGACAGTCGGCAGACATTGTATGGGGAGTATTTCTTTCTTGTATGGCGGTCCCGTCACATTGATCCTAAAACATATTGTCTTCGGACATGTTCAAAGCACATACATATGTGTGAAGCACACATGTTTTTCAAACATGCCCGAGGGTAGTCCGCATATAATTCTATCATCGTGTCTCCATCGAACACCATGTTTTTTTGTGTTTTTTTTATGTACGAGCAGCGTGACTGCGGCTTAATAGAGCGCATAGGTTTGATTCTGCTTTTGCGTTTAGGTGCTTTCCTAATAAAACAAACAATCTAAAGCACATACAATCACGCAAAGGCAACAAATACGGTTGAGCACATTAGGAGCACACATCGACTAATATCTATCGCTGCGACTCGGAGGTTTTACTAGCCTCCGTATTCGTATTCCTTAAATAACTGAAAGCAAGGTTGTTGTTGTTTTCTTGTTTATGATAACGTATATGAACAAAATTGATGTTCACTGTGACGAACAACGTTAAACAGACGGGCGCCCACACATTAAACTTTGGCTACTGAAATCAGTCGATTTAATTTCAGACGTTACGATAAAAGCACTTAAGGTCGCTCTTATGGCTACATCGAAAACCGCATTTCCTGTGAGACATTGTTTGAATGGCGTTCTTGATGACCTTGAAGGATGTGAACTCTATGCATTGATGAACTCAGGGAGAGGAGGAGACAAGAGAGTGCGGGGTCGTCAGATTGCCGAGCTCTGGTTGGAATGATTTGTGAGTAGACCTAAAGCTAGCTGCATTTGTCTCCACTGCACTCGTCAAACGCGTTAGATCGCCAAACGCCGGCATTCGAAGTTCGCGTTCGAACCCGTTTGAACAGTAAGTACAAGAGACAAAGTAAGCTAACTTCCCGTCTACCCACAAATCGTTCCAGTCAGAGCTCGGCGTTCTGACGTCCACGCGCGCTCTCGTCTCTCCTCATCTCCCTCGGTTCCTCGTCGCATAAAAACTGTTTCCATGTTTACGAAAACGTAGCGAGAGCTGCTGTGCTTCTAACCGCAGTCCTTCGTTACGCTACTGGACACGAAACGTCTCCGTAACGCTATGGAAGAGCTCGGTGTAGTAAAATGCTCGTCGCCAAATATGTTGTAAATAGAAAATGCGGTCACCCGTGAAAATAAAGAAGAGCAGTGCCTGCGTGGGCCTGCGGAAGAGACGAGGTTCTTACATGCCGAGGTGGTGACCGGCGAAGCCGGGGGCGCTAGAGCCCCGGAAGAAAAGAGAGGTCCGTTGCGGTCGGTGGTTGAAAGCGCACTCATTTATTTAACGGTCAACAACGTGGGGTTGAAGCGCCACGGGGACGCAACTCTGGTAACACGGGCGCAATGGTGGAACAGTGGCGCCATCTAGGTACTGTGTATAAACTGATGAAACATTTAAATACTACACTTTCCTTTCCTTAAAAAAAAATAAACCCATATTCTTCCCTTTCTTAGAAAAAATTGAATACTCTCTCTTCTCGAAAAACAACGAGGGAAGGAAAAACTGTTGCTAAACTGCAGGGCAGTTGGATATGAAATTCACTGAAAGGAAATAAAATGACCACTGATGACTCTATGCCAAGAGACTGGAAATATGAAATGAATGAAATGGAAAAGGCACGTCGCAATTAACCTTTGCGGAAAGCACACTGAAAAGGCTGCGCTGAGGCAGTATGCTGGGTAAAGAAAAATTCACTGAATGTTCATGTACTTGTCGAAATTAAGTCAAAAGTTCCTTCAGTGTTAGGACATAGTTTTTAAATCGTCCCGGCAGTCGCCGACTTGGAAGCGGGCGACTGTCTTGTCGGGGGGTGGACGTATCTTGACCCAGGGGCTCTGGTGGCTCCGGGCTGGGTATCGAACACACACTCACAGGTGGCGGCGCCAGCACTGTTGAACTGTCGCCGGTGGTGCTGGATGACCAGCTGTTGTCTGGAGACGTCCCAGGAGACGGGTTCTCCTTGGGCACTGGCTCCAAGATCTCTACAGGAACTGTAGGCGGAGCTGCAGGCAGGGCTGCAGCGGGAACTCCAGATGGGGCTGCAGGCAGGGCTGCAGCGGAAGGGGCTGCGGCTGACGGGGCAGCGGCAGGAACTGCAGGCGGGGCTGCAGCAGGAAATGGGGGCTCCGGGGGCAAGGTACCTCCCCGGGGCCGGGACTGTGGCGCCGAAGGGTGGCGCATCTTTCGACACCTCCGGTGGCCGAACTCGAACACGGTGGGAGGGTTGCTAGGCCCCCCACGGTCGAGTCTTAGACACCGGGGTCGACTCTCGCAAACTCGGTCGAGATGTCCTTGTTTCTGGCAGGAGAAGCAGCGACGGTGGGCGGCCGGACAAAACTTCCTCTGGTGGCAGGGGCCACCACAAAACGGCACCGCTCCGGAAAACCATCGGGCGGCGCGACGGTGAAGATCGTTGCTGGTAATGGTCGCCCCTTGGACGACTCCGGCACACGTTGGCGAAGTGGCCCGCACGACCACACGAAAAGCACGAAGCTCCGGATGCCGGACAATCTTGTCGCGCGTGGCTCTTGCGGCCACAAAAAACAAAAATCGCACAACGAGCGCGCGCGAGCTCCTCGATGAGGGAGCGAACGACGGCGGATAAATGGGGGAGGAGGACTCAACTCGCGACCCGACGGGGAAGGAGGAGAAGGAGGGGGAGAAGAACGCTCGCGTCTCGGGGGAAACGGGGGAGGAGGATGCTGGGTCCTGGTCCTCAGTGAAGATGATACCTCGCCATTTTGGGCATGCTGATCGCTCAACGGTTGAAGAGAACGGCCATCTTGGACACGCTCTACCACGTGCGACGCGTTTGGATCGTGCTCTGACAAACGCCGAAAAAGATCGCAATCTCGAGATGTCCGCTCGAACTGCTGCGCTAGTTGGACAGCACGATCGAGGCTAGGTGCGGTAGCTCCGTCGGACTCTCGGATTAAACGATCCTGCACTTCTGTGCTGTGGATCCCCGAAATAAACATCTCCGCGACGCGGCTCTCCAAAGCCTCGCCGTAATCGCAAAAGGATGCTAGGCGTCTGAGCGCCCCAAGGTACTCGAGAACAGTCTCTCCTGGACCTTGTACTCGGTTGATGAACTTCCGACGCTCAACAATAATGTTTCGAGCGGAAGCGAAATGCGAATCCAAAGCATACAATAAAACTTGAAATTCGTCCTGAGTCGCGCTAGCGGACGGACCTGCTAGGTTGAACGCATCAACGACGCGATTGCCTTCATCTCCGAGGAATGAAAATAAAATTGCCCTTCTTCGTTCTGGCGGAAAATCCTCGGCGTCGATCGCCTCGAGGTAGGTGAGGAAGCCTCGCTTCCATGTTTGCCACGGCGTCGTCGGTTCGCCGGGCGTGTTGAGAAAATTGGCGGGAACTCTGCACGACGCCATTCCGAACGTCAAAGATGACGCGAAGAGGGAAAAAAAAAAAAAAACACGTCCAGTCCGTCGGACGGGGAGTACGACCAACCAACCGCTCGGACCCTCTCAAAACGATGCTCAAAAGCAGAGCCGCGACGAAAAGCGGCGAAACAAAGCCTCACGGGGGGCGAAGGTTCAAAATGCAGAGAAAAAAAATTATCCCATCCTCGTTCGCCAAAAATGTAGTAAATAGAAAATGCGGTCACCCGTGAAAATAAAGAAGAGCAGTGCCTGCGTGGGCCTGCGGAAGAGACGAGGTTCTTACATGCCGAGGTGGTGACCGGCGAAGCCGGGGGCGCTAGAGCCCCGGAAGAAAAGAGAGGTCCGTTGCGGTCGGTGGTTGAAAGCGCACTCATTTATTTAACGGTCAACAACGTGGGGTTGAAGCGCCACGGGGACGCAACTCTGGTAACACGGGCGCAATGGTGGAACAGTGGCGCCATCTAGGTACTGTGTATAAACTGATGAAACATTTAAATACTACACTCGGTACCCGACCCCGCGCGGCGACGGCGTCGACAAGGGGGCTAAGAGCCTGCAATGTAGACAGCAGCGCTGGGCATCTGTCAAGCAGGAAGTGTATCGGAATTTCAAACGTCTTCTAAGTAAACCATCCATAGACGACGGTGACAGGTCATCGCATTTAGAGCGTTTCTCGTTGCTGTAACCGTAATCGGCTCTGTACGCTCCGTCAACTGCTCATATTTTCATGTTTCCAACGATGTTTAAAATTATATCAATTTCATTCCTCGTTATTTTTTCGTAGTGACTTTTGAATACCCCCATCATCGTACAATTTCAGCACCGCGAGTAGCAGCAGCATCACGTGGAGGCACTGTGAACCAGAAGGCTCAATTGTCTAGTACTTTTTCGCTTATAAAAGCCTCGTTTTGTTTGAAACAACTAAAAAAGCAGGTTTATTTAGAAGTTTTCTTTTCGTTGACCAATAAAACGTGACCGGTCTTTGCACGCAGTAAACAACTACGGGAGTTGCAAAATATTGATGAACAAAAAAATTTTTTTTAACTACTTGTAATCCCGAATTTGAAATGACCTACTCAGGGCCGGTTGTACCAACGCCGCTTAGCGCAAAGCGGAGCTTAGCCGGGAACCTAAGCTAAGTTTCGGTTTCGTTCGGTTGCACCAAAATCGCTTATCGCTAAACCTAGCACTAAACTACGCTTATCGTAAGCGCTCAACATTGGGCGCTTTGCTTTTGGTTGTTTCTTAATCCTGGATTTAAAACATGGCGGCTGGTTTCTGGCGGTCGACGCGGTGGATGAAATTGGTTGTACAAAGTGTTTTAGGCTACAACAGCGTGAGAGTCTCGACAGAATGACCTTCGATTGTGACAAGGATGCAAAATATTGTCGCGTGAAGTGTTTATCGACCCCTGTTTTCAAGCTGGATCTCCACTCTCAGTGCGTGTTAGCCCTAACCGAGATACGTACGGAGCTGTGGGGCTCACGTCTGTCTTCACGTTGGTTATTCTGTCAACGAGCTTATTCGTATGTATACCTTACTTATTTTCGCGTAACTGTAACGTATTGTTATTTACCAGCTTGTTTATTTCTACTTGCAACGCATATCCTTCAATCCGATGAGCGCGTTGAATAGTGGCAGTACATGATCTCGGCGATCAGCTGATTGTCGACCCTTCTGCCGTTTGCATCAGATTGCGGCGCTTTTAGATTATAAAACAGCGAAAAGTCAATTTCTTTTGTTTTCTGAGTTTCGAGACAATCTTCAGTGAATTTTCCTTGTCTCGCGAGTAGAATCTTGGCTTCAGAAAAGTGTATCGTTCCATAACCGTAACTTTTCTGGTGATCGCGCTTTTTAGGAATATTTTGCTTTATATCTTTCATTCGTGGCGACGACAACTTCTATTCGTGGCGACGACAACTCGACGACTTCTATTCGACGATTTCCGGGCATTTTCGCCGCTGCCGTGGCGAGTTCGTCACTGTTTTGAACTTCATCGGTCTCAGGCATGACTTGATTTTAGTAGTCATCTTACCTGCCTACTTATTCTCGATGATGTTTTGTCTTCAGCGATGTAGCGAGTAGAGCGTCCTTCTCGCGTTCGGTGAGATTTGGGGCCCCCGATGGCTCCTTTATCTCAAAATGTGAGCACGAAAACTACTGTCACTGTCAACATATTCTGTTTTCAACCAATAATAAACACACAATCACAGATGTAAAGAGCATTTGTGTTTATTTAAAGCGTTGACTCCTGTTTTTCAAAGTTAAGCGAAAAAAATGATTGAATTTGGAGACCTTTAAGGCCGGTTCAGACACTTGCGTTTTAGTGCGTTTGACTGCGTTGCGGCGAGAACCGAAAGCGAGTCACCGGCACATCTGTGCTTCGTATGAAGCGTGGAATCCAATTCAAGGAATCTTCTTGGCACGCGATATAAGCAGCAGGGATGTCCTGGTGTCTCGTTGCGGCAACACAGTCAAACGCAGTCAAACGCAACTTTGTGAACCGGGCTTTAATTCGTTACTCACCGAAGAAATACAGCGAAAAGCAGACGGCGACGACGGCTACTACAGCAGGTTTTTTGTTTACATCGCGAGATTCCTCTCCGCCAATCGTATTCGTCCCTCTGAGCGTTCCCTAGTTCGCTCTGTGTGTCCCTACATTCCCTAGGCAAATCCAGCGTTTAGCTAGGGGCGCGTCTGTAAAGCCGGGTTAACGTTGGTGCAACCGGAATTTAAACCCGTGCTTACCCGAGCTCGGTTTAGGGCGCTAAGTCGACTTAGGAAAGAGCCGCTTTGGGTTAAGGTAAGCGACGTTGGTGCAACCGGCCCTCAGAGATGAATGACCAAACGAAAACGCCCCTCTGAGGACAGTGACGTCCCTAGCGGCGGCTGTTGACCCTGTACCAAACTTTGGTCGAAGTTTCGTTACCAGTAAGCAGCGTATTGCTAAATTTTGTCATTCAATTTTAGTCAATAGCCCGTAACTTTTGCATCCGGCCTTCTCAGCAAGACTTGTCTCCGCCGAAGTTGCGGCATTCTGCAATGCGAAATTTACTTTATGTTTCACCAAGATAAACCCCGAAAGTTATCATTAGCTGACCTCATATCACAAAAAGCGAGCATTAATCGCCGAAAATTAACATTAAGATATCGACATTATGCAACTTGCGATAAGAGCAGCTTCTGACGCCAGTTGTTCGGACTTTCGTTTCCAGGTAGCAGAAACAGTAAAAAAGCTTGTTTCTTTTTCGTTTTTTTTTTTTTTTTTTTTTAATACCACCTTACTCCTAAAGAGGTCTAGGAGTTCACTTTCCCGCAGAACGCGGAGTCAGCCAATCAAAACGAACTGTAGAAAAAACTAAGCGAATGAGAAAACTCAGAATACGATTAGACTTGAAAAATGCAATCTGCGTCAGGACAATGGGCAAGTCAAACTTTAGGCTTAGTGCCCTGGCGCATATCATCATTTTTTTTTTTTTTTTTTTTCGTTTAATCGCAATCTTAGCTTTGTCATTCGCTAGGTTCCTTATATCGTTCGCTGTAATTGGCTATCTCCGTGTTTTGCTAGAAAATGCGTTCACAGCCTGTTTTATTTCTTTTTATAGTATTGCTTTTTTGGCATTTGGTGGCACTCAAAGCGTGTCCTGCTCTTTTTTTTTATTCTTGTTCTTTCGATGACGTTTGGTCATTGTGATTGCCAACAAAGAGAAGTGTTCGTGCACGATAATCGAACCCAGGTACACATACATCAACGACTATACTTTTCGACTGGCATTGTCGGATACGTGTATGTAGCCTACACCGGCAGGGGAGCAAAAAAGAAAGTGGATATATGTGTGCCTCGCTTATTCATAATGCAGGACTGGCGTCCCGGGACTTGATATGAATGTTTGAGCGACCGTTTTGTCGACCGTGATGTAAGAACTACTCCGATGCACTACGGCGTCCTTTGCCTGTCACGAAGCCGTCCACGATAGGCGTGGTGATACTTTTTTTTATGCCAGAATTTCTTTTTTTTAGAGCGCAGCTCTTACGCGCTCGTTCCCATGTTTTGCGGCGTCGGCTTCGCCGTCGCCGTCGGTGTAACCGGAGGAGGAGTGGAGGGTACGCAGGAGGAGGAGGGGAAAGTACGGAGAAGGACGAGGGAAGGTTACGAAGGTGGAGGGGAGGGTATGGAGGAGGGGAGGGTACGGCGTTTGAGGGGAGGGGACGCAGGAGGGGGAGGGGAAGGTATGGAGGAGGAAGAGGGTTCGGAGGAGGAGCAGGGGAGGGTACGAAAGAGGAGGAGGGGAGCATATGGAGGAGAAGGGTACAAAGTAGGTGGAGGACACGGAAGAGGAGGAGGGTGCAGAAAGAATGTTACGTGATCACGTGAAGTTACGTGATCGCTTAGGCTTACATGATCACGTGACCTTACGCAATCACGTCAAGTCTATATTTGTACACTTATATATATATATATATATATATATATTGTCACGAATGAAGGCGACAAGAGGATGAACAGTGAACTGAAAATAAAGGTTTAATCGACGAACTTGTGCCAAGCAAAATAAAGAAGGAGCGTTGAGACAGCCAGAAAGGCGGGCGGCGACTTCGCGGCGTAACAGCAAGCGAGAGAGAGACTGACTCGACAAAGTCCCGCGCAGCTCCTTATCTAGCGTTCGTCACTATACTCAGTTTCCCCTTACGTCCAGACGCAGCGGACGCTACGAGCTATCCCAGCCAATCTCGCTCTGTGGACGTAGCCGCTTTCCGCGCGTCGCTGTGGTCCCTCGGTCACGTGACGCTCACACGGCCTTGGATTGGCTTCGATGGCTCGTAGCATCCGCTGCGCTCGGACGTAAGGTGAAATGGAGTATATCTCGAAAATTCGGTGAAGGAGGTACGAGCGTCGCGCGCTCGGGGCGAGAATGAACAGGCACTTCGGAGAAAAAGAAACTAGGACGAAATGATAAAAGTTACGTCCTGAGCAAGAATAAACGCGAATCTTCTATAACTCCGTGACCAACCGTTGCTTTCTCAGCCTTGCGGGCGGCAATATTTCTTTCTCAAATTCGTTTGCACGGTTTAATCGCAAAATCAAAATACCTCAAGGACTGCGCTCTAATTTCGCATTACAGAGATTTGTAATCGTCATTCGTTTTTGGCATTCGATTTTCAGTTGTTTTTTTTTTTCGTCTTGCGTAGTAAGCCAAGATATCCTTTTCAACTGATAATTCTACGAGGTCGAGGACTGACGGTTGACACACACTCCGTTTCACTTGAAGTCCGACCGTAGCCGACGCTACAAACTACTGGAGCCGATCAAGTAGCGACAAAAGTGCATCGTCGCGGCGCCCATCGGTCTTTATACGTTTCCTATCACCGGCTAGACCAATCACGCTTAGTGAATGTGCCGAGATCCTGCGCTTTCCGACGGCGAACCCGCAGAGACATCGAGCGCCAGTGACGATGCACTTTTGACGCTGCCTGATTGGCTCCGTCGAATCGAAGCGTCGGCTGCAGTTGCACTTGGAGTCAAACAGAAGCTTCGTTCGATTTACTGGCACCTCCTGCACCGATGCAGAAAAGTGTAGGGCAGTCTACTTCCGGTATCTGCATTGAGATACGACCGGAAGTACATCACCCTATATTTTTCTGCACGGGTGCAAGAGGCGTAGGAAAATTTGTTTCGACAGGTGGCGCCATCTTATGCGGGATTTTCAAAACTCTGAGGCGGCCCGCGCGGCCGCAACCATTGGACCCGATCTCGGGTTCGACGTCCGAGCGTTTTGTTCAACTCGGACGCAGAGCTCGCGTCCAATCATTCGGTGGTTAGGCCTTCCCACGGTTGCCTATTTTGGCCACCGGTCACTCTGACTAGCAGCCGACCGAGGCGCCTCCTGTTCACTGCGCTGGGGTAATAGTAGTTTCAGTCACGTCGTCGCTGTCTTGGAAGCGCGTCCTTGGTAGAAGCGCTGATGGCGGGCTGCGGGGATGGCAACGACGTGACTGTAACGACTGCGTCACTCTTCAAAGTGTCGTTAAGGTGGGGCGTGGAACGATTTTTATGCGCCTAATTTTTAAATAAAAAACGCGATATTGTTAGGATAAAAAAACCAGTGCCTCTTCGCAAATGTTGTTTTTTAATTGGTTTAGCTTTTAGTTGTAATTCCCGTCGTTATTTTGATTGCAATATTACCCCTCAACCAATCAATAAAAAGTTAATAAACATTATTTTAAATAATTAGCCTACTGATTTTTACGGTTATCCTGACATATAATTTCCTCCTAGCCCCAAGAGCATACAAGAAAGACGGCACCCAAGTAACTGTCACCGCCTTATTGTTTATGTAAAAAGGATTTTTTTTATTGCCCTTGAAAGAAGATAACCCTATATATTGCAACATCTGCCACGTATTTTATATAGCCTCACCGAGAGCCGACAGGACCTAACTTAATTTATCGAAATTTCCGACCTGTGTGTTAAAGAAATCAACACACTTTACGTAATTTTTTTTTTCATCAAATAAAATAGGCAAGACTACCCTGATTTTGCAGACAAAGGCCGGGGAAAGCAGAATGTGCGTATCGCAAACTTCTCCCTCGCAGAAATGGACGTCACGTGACGTGATTTGAGGTAACATGACGTGGTCTCGCCACTTTAATTTTCCCGCTAAATTCAGTGGGAAAATTGACGTCGCGTAACTTGAGGTTACGTGTCAATAATTGTCCGCTAAATTAATCCGAGAAATTGACGTAACGGTCCTTTGTGACGGTTGTCTCGTAGAATGCGGCTAATAAAACGCATTATATGTAAAAAGAAAAACTACGCCATAAAGACAAAGGGACCATGCGCATTCTGTGATTACGAAAGCTTTCTTTTCGACAGTTCGTGAAACTGCGATCTAGCGCCAAGATTCGATTTTCTCGAAAGGATAATGAAGTGGACACTGTATTTTCTCAAATCTGTAGCCTCCGGAACCTAGACAATTTCTTAAGAGAAATTTGAGTAACAATAGAGACTTTAATGTACACACGTTTCGGAAAGAGTCTACTTTCTCAGTGTTTACACACTGTGAAAGGAAAAACTCTTTCCGAAACAACTGTGTATTAAAGACTCTATTGTAACTCAATTTTTTTATAAGGTCTTCAATATCTTGATGTAAAACATTTTTTTAAGTGCGTCTAATTTCTTAAGACATTCTTACTGAGCACGGATGTGGTCTTACGTGGAGTGCAACAACACGAACATCTCCCCTTGTGGAATGCTGCAAAAGCACATAAATTTGCGGGCAAAAAAATGAAAAAGAATGAAAATTTTGTTATGGTACTTTGAGCTCTAGCACTAACTTGGTGGTCATAGTGGGCCACTAAACAAAAAAAGGCGATATGTGTTAATTTGTTGGCCAACTAAATTGTCTTAATTAACTTTTTTTTATTTTCATTTGTTGGGGCATAATGTAATTGGAGGAAACACGTTTAGCCTCACGATAGAATGCCTGTAACGTAAAATTTTGACAAAAAAAAAAATTCCTAGTGTGTGCTACGGGGCAACAAAATGTCAACTTTGAACACGGCTCAAAACTGAAACTAACCGACGAAGCGCGCCCGTCACGTCGTTCCCTTCGTCCTACGCATGCGCTGCAACCCACATTTCCGCGCCGGCGTCACAGTGCGACGCTAAGACCTGCAGACAGTTTGGTGTAGAACCAGTGTGTTGCAGGATTGTCCCACAAAAAAAAAAAAACACGTTTCAAGACAGTGTCCGCAGACTATTGAGTGAGTGTACGCACGCCCAAGTCCTCCTCGTACGTCCTCGCTCCGCAGGCGCCCCCTCACCAGGTGTCCCGACAGGGGCCGTACCGGCGGGCCAACGCGCTGCAGGCGTCGGTGTCCACGCTGCGCTTCCAGATCACGGCCCGCCACCTGGCCCAGGGCTCCCTGAGGCTCCAGTGCGCCTCGTCCATCAACAAGAACCACTCGAGGAGCAGCCAGGAGCTGCTCATCGGCACCCAGAGGCATCCAACCACCGAGAAGAGTACGTGCGTTTTTGTAAATGCGCGATGCCCGCAACGCCCCTCCGAGCGGTAAAAGTGTGTCGTCGCCACGCTTAATGTCTTCGTGAGTTTTCTATCGCGATCTAATCACGCACTTAAAACAAAAAAATGGCTGCATGTTCGGTCATTTTGACCAACGTGTTTAAATGCCGTAGCTTTATAGGGCCCTTGTTGGCAAAAAGTGTTTTTAAAAATAAAATTTTATTTAAATATTTTTTAATGTTCCTCGAGTCGTTCCATCTTAGGATTGTTAATGTGGTGATGACGCAATTTCACCGCACGCAAACACAATGTGGCTATCGTTGGTGGCACTGCAATGGCGGTCGTGGTTGTTGTCGCTGTTTATGTTTTTCTTGGTGGTGTTGTCGCTGTCTTCTGGTTTGGACGTTATACGAAACAACGGCCCGCGTACCGAGAAGTACGCTATTAAGTTCATGCAACGTAGTCCGGGAACGCGCGTGAAGACGCAATTGATGGGGGTGCCGTGGTGGGTGGTCGGGATTGTGGCGCTGCTGACGATGCATGTAACCCGAACGATTCACGCACGAACTCGATAAACCACGGATTGCGTTGCACGTTCACATTAACATATCCGGCGACGACCATGGGCGTCGTGTCACAGTCGGTCGCTTCCGTACATCAGCGAACGCTTTCACCAGCGGCGTGGAACTGACGAAGCGCACCAAGAGGAAACGTTTCAAGTTCAATTTGGTGTGATTGGCGATACGTAGGCGACGGTGATGAGATGAGCGTGCATACGCTGCAAACGGTCGTCCAGAGGGCGCAGACGTCGCCGCAATCGCCGTAAGGGGGTGGTGTTGGCAGCGGCGGCGCTGGTACCGGCAACGACTTTTCCCTCCGACTGCTTGGGAAGCTGTGTAAGGCCTCTTTTGTCACACGCAAATCTCGCTGAATTTTCTGGGTCACCGAAAGAGGGGGAAGTGCACTTTCCTGCCCTTCACCACTCCTCCTCATTCCGCTCACTCATTGTACACCACCTGTCTCTGATCCTCTTTTTCTTGCTCTTTCCACCCCTCTTCGCTTCGCGCGCTTTCTCACGTCACCTGCTTCTGCTCCTCCCGTTCCTGCGTGCTAGGCCTGTAGCCCAGTCAGCAGCGCACTCGGCTTCCAGCCCGGGGACCGGGGTTCGATCTCTGGCATCAGTTGGCGACCGACCTACGCATTTCGCACTTGCGACTGCTTACGACCGTTGTGCGCAATGAAGCCTCGTGATCTCTTGCGACGAGAGAATGCGCTGGCGCTGGGGCCACCTATGAGGTTTTTCAAACCAAAAAAGAAATAACAAGAAAGATTGATGCGCGAAGAAAAGGAAATATACGAAACTGCCAACTGTTCCACGGCTAACCGATAAATGGTGCCAGTGTGTGTTTTCGTCGCAAGAGATCCCGACAGAGTTTAAGGCACACGGCCGTAAAAAAGAGAAGCCGACCGCAGCTAGCGCCACGATCCGATGCAGCACCAAGAGTGTATCGTCATGGCGTTCGCGTTTTTTTTTTTTGCGTTTAGTATCAATGGCTGAATCAATCGCGCGCAGTAAAGAGCAGCGTGAGCCTGTGCTTTTTTTTGTGTGTGTGATTGGTTTAGCCGGTGATACCAAACGATAATTCCATCTGTTGCGTGAATCTCGGTTTGGTAGCTCAGCCCCCCTAAATGTATGACCCTATAAGGCCTGTGCATACATACAGCGTAGCGGCGGTAATTCAGCGCTGATACAGCGTGGCATCGGTATTGATTAAATTCACGACAGCGCTGGATCAGTACAGTGTTTATATGGCACCACGACAGAACAGCACACGACAAAACAGCACGTGACAAAACAGCACGGTCAAAACAGCACGCGTCAAAAGAGCACAGCGTCAAAACAGCACGGCGACAAAACAGCACGCGTCAAAATAGCACGCGACAAAACAGCACAGCGTCGAAGCGGCACAGCGACAGAAAAGCACGTGCCAAAATAGCACGGCGTCAAAACAGCACAGCGTCAATACAGCTCAGCGTCAAAACAGCAAAGCGTCAATACAGCTCAGCGTCAAAACAGCGCAGCGTCAAAAGGGTACAGCGACAGAAGAGAACGGCGTCAAAACAGAACCGCGAGAAAACAGCACAGCGTCAAAACAGGATATTGAGAATATAGCTATAGTCGGATGCAACCTAAGAACAATCCTTTAGCTCCACCCACAAGCGCATTGCGCCCATCTGAAGTGCCCCCGCCGTCAAGAAAGTAGTTCGCTAGCAACGTTGCTTTTTCTTCCTCCAGTAAACGTGTCTTAAACTACTACAATATTTATTTAATTCATTCAGGACGTTTAAATAAGTTAGAATACGTTTTTGTCAACGAAGTAGCTGTTTAGTAAAGAAAGAAAGTCATGTCCAATGTACCGTCTTCCCAATTCATTTTCTGTCCAAGATACTGTCTAACATGCCGTCTTCCAGCGCATTCGATTGAGGGAAAGCGGCGAAAACGAAACCAACCTTTCTCTCGCCAAAATTATAAATAACAAAGCACTTATAGTTCCTGCAAATAATAAATATTTATTGATTTACTTAGTTTTGTGGGCTTTGCGCACGAAATGTGTGCCTTTATTTTGTTGGATGAATAGAAAACAAGAATAATTATACTTTTCGGGTTTGACAAATCGGCACCCTCCCAAGTCATCGACACCACAACCGCGCCCCGCTCTCTTTGTCTTCCGTCATGGATCCCACTGAGGTGACATCGGAATGCGATTCCCCTGATTCTTCTTGGACGAAACAGCCTGGTGCAGCCTTACCGGCGACACCAAAGCGGTTCTTCAAGAAGCACAAGCGAGGTCGGGTTTTGAACAGCGGCCAGCGGTGCGTAAAACACGGTGCAAAAAAGCAGAATAATTGTCACGAGAAACTAGCGTCGCGTTGCTAAGGCCAGCAGCCATGTTGAGCTTTTTTTTTTTTTTCAAAAGGATTGCGATTGGTCCACGGAATCGTGACGTCATGAAAACGATTGGCTGGCGTTTCTCGGCGTAGGAATACATTTTCCTCTGAGAGGCATTTCCGGTTTTTTCTTAGCTTGCAACCGACTATAGTGTTTGGCGTTTTTGATTTTTATTATATTGAAAGTCGCCGTACGTTTTTCAGTTTTTATTCCAAACAGAGTTTTACGGTTTATTGCGGTGAATATTTGTAGACTCATAAACTTCTCAGTTCTTTTCGGTTTATTGACGACAACTCGTGTACTGAGGAAAATGCAAAAAAAAGTGCGTTTGTTTAAAATGTATAGTGAGTAAATCAGGTACTGGTTTTCTTTTTTGTTGCTGTCTGTGGCAGCCGACGCGACCTGTTCTGCTAGACGCACTGGGGCCCTATCGTGACCCGACATTATAGTTGTGTGCTCGTATTTGTACACAGGGCGAACATGAGCTTCACTACCGCTTCGGTCGGACAGGCAAATATCAAAATCCGAAAATTTGCAAGCATTGCACTCAGTGCGTTCCCCCCCCCCCCCCCTTTTTCACGACTGCAAGAGGTAGTAAATTCGCGCCGACCACAAAAACGACAATAAAACAATCGTATTTTTGTTTCCTCTAGTAGACGGAAGCAATGGGTGGTGTTAAAAATGTGCGGCATTTACGGACGCCCTTGATTTTCAGTGTCCAGTTCACGATTAAACTCCCTTCTTTGAGCAAAGAATTCGGCACACAAATCCCTATCAGCTGAAAAACACAGATTTTGTCTCGAAGACCCCTGCGCCGGAGCTTTTGTTGAAAGTTGAACCGATCTCGGAAACAAGCTGAAAACTGTGAAAAGAATTAGTCATACGGTCATTAATGAGTCAAATCCCCCCCCCCCCCAACCTACCCCTTCAAACGCCTTCAAAATTACTGCCTTTTTTCAGTTAATACCGAATTTTGAAAAATTAATTTGGCATACTTTTGCTGGTTTTATTTGGTTTAAGCCGAAAACGCTGAACCCTAAATATGCTGACTATCAACGATACGGAAAAATCCGACAAACGTACCAACAACAGCTTCGCTCTAAGAGGAGGTTCCAACAATTGCATTTGATTGTTTAGAGCTTTCCGCCTGTCACCTTGCGAGAATGCTTTACGCTGGATGCCGATCGATAACTCATGTTATGCCTGAAATTGCGGTACACTACCAACTTCCGTGCCTTCCAAGTTCCAAACTGTAGGTCCGACAGACCCAGTGGGGGGTCGCAAAGCAATTGCTACTAAGAGTATTTTTTTATGGATTTCAGTTTAGCTTGCTTCCGCATACAGTTTATTATGTGAACTGCTACTACTGAAACTGACTCTTGTAGCCTCATGAAAAGCTAAAGGGAGGTCTTGACGCTGTATTTTATATAGTGGGGGGGGGGGGGGGGGAGGGGGGGTCTCCGGGTTGCGGAGTTTGGTAAGCACTGAAAAAGGCAATAAATTCCTTTATAACCTAGCGACAATAAATAAAACGATCAAGGAGGTTCGAAATTATTCGCGCTGAGAGAGGTGAAGAGCGCGCTCGAAGTTGCCACATGCGTGCTGTTTTGTCGCTATGCTGTTTTGACGCCGTGCTGTTTTGGCACGTGCTCTTCTGACGCTGTGCCGTTTTGACGCTACGCTGTTTTGTCGCGTGCTATTTTGACGCGTACTGTTTTGTCGCCGTGCTGTTTTGACGCTGTGCTGTTTTAACGCGTGCTGTTTTGACCGTGCTATTTTGTCGCGTGCTGTTTTGTCGTGTGCTGTTCTGTCGCGTTCCCGTTTATATACCTGCCTTTTGTTTACAAACGAGCCCGCTTTGCCCACACCAGGTGTGGGCACTGCGCGCATGCCGAAACCCTATTCGGAACGAGTGAAGCATCTGCGCATGCGCGGTGCCGACAGCAGCGCCACCGCAGCGTCGTGACGTCAGTACTTTGAGTTAGTCTAAAGTGTTGCTTCAGCGCTAAGATAGCGCTCCGTTGTATGAGTGAGCCGATCTTTAATCCGTAAATAGGTGCTGGCGACGTGTACGTATAGCGGCGAGTTTATTGTACACGAGGGGAAAAAAACAATTGTAAGCATGGAATTTCCACATCTTGACGCTGGGTTAATGGCGTCTGTTGTTTTTTTGCAGGCTACGAAGAGGAGAACGCCCCGAGCGTGAGCGGAATGAAGTCGTACTACTCGGTCGGCGAACCGGTGGACCTCAACTGCAGCGCCGTTATGACCACGGACGAGATCGAACTCGAGTGGTTCATCAACGATGACGAGGTGCCTCATACGCCTTCCCATCTCGAAATCAAACGTGATCCTTGAAGGAACTAACTCAGCCAAATTTCATATGTTTCGAAGCGATAAATGTTAGGTTTTATTTTATTTTTTTTTTTTTCAGCGACAGCTGTTAGTAGCTGGTTCCCTGGTTTGTTCACGGTGGGACCGTTAACGCCATTGGCTTTCCCGCTAAATTTAGCGAAAAAATTGACGTCACGTGACGTATTCACCAATTCAGTTTCCCCTCTAAATATAGCAAGAAATTGGCGTCACGAAACCTATGCACCAATTCAGTTATCCCGCTAAAGGTTGGCGGGAATATAGATGTCACGTGACCTGACGTCACGGGACCTACACACAAATTCAGGTTCTCCGCTAAATTTAGCGGAAATATTCACGTAAAGTGACCTATGTACCCATTCAGTTTCCCCGCGAAATTTGGCGGAAAAACACATCACGACCTTAAAATCACTCATTCATCAACAACGTATCGACGCTAAATCAACGCAACGTCATTTCCATATCAGATCACCGTGTGACGCACGATCGGCGCAATGTCAATCGATCGTCATCGTCATATCTTCGAATAAGCAGCACAGCATTCGCCGTCTGAACGCATTATGTCTTGTGATCGTCGCGCAATTTTTGAAGTGCGCTAATTCTTATACTTACCAGCTGCGCAGTCAAAGTGAGTCTTGAGGCTGGCTCACGCTGTACCGTTTTCTTACGTTACGTATAAGTCACCAAAGCATCCGTGTCTCGAACGTCACGTGCCAGGCTATCTCCCTGAACTGGCTGCCACGCTTAAGATGAAGCGCATATGTCCCGGTGACTTGTTCGTAAGCTTTCGTGACGTGACGTAAGAAACGGGGCTGTGTGAACCAGCCTTTGCTGCATTCAGCGTCAACTAACAGGGTTGCCGTCCCGCACTGCTGCGAGAGCACTTGCACGTTAGCTTTTGGTAGTCGCTAACACTCGCGTAAGTAGCTTTGACAGCGTTGGAGCACCGCGGAAGCTACGATGTAGCCTTGACAACGTAGTATAAAATCGTACACGCCAAGTATTAATATGTGTAGTTTATGCGGAATATCTTGGCTTTATGACCTGAATGATAGACGTGTCTCAGACTGACACCGATTCCACTACCTATGTCAAGTCGGAAGTGTGACACTGTATGGCGAAGCCATTGTCCCACATATCTAATTTTAACCGAAGTCCCGCACCTAGATGTAGCGTTCGCCAAGCAACAGAACGATACAAAATATCTTATAAATGCAATCGATCACCACAGAGTAACCTTATTAATATTGGTGTAAATACTTCAGGTTTATACTTTGCCTCTTCTTTGCGTGGTCAAACCGCAGTTTCTAGAACCGTGAGGTTCTTGCAGTTGGTCGCATTTCGGCTGTATTAGCTCTTGTGCCGCCGTAGCAGTGGTCAAGGATATTCCCTTGCCTTTGTATACTTTGCGATTGGTCTATGTTAAGATGAGATGAAGCGCATATATGTCCATATTTGGTTTAAGCGGAACTCTATAGATCTAATCATGGTCGCTTCTCTTAATATTATGCCTCGACGAATTTTGATCGCTATTGAGACGATTTCGATCCATTTTCGTTAGGATCAAGAAGGCTGAGCTAGACCCTAAAGCCTGGTCACCCTACGCATGCATCATACTAAAGACAGTCTGCAAACAGGAGTCACCGCACTAATCTGTGATGCCGCGTGCCATGTTTTCTCCTTAAACTCATTGACATGCGGCATTCGGAGCACGAATCTCGCGGCGACACGTGTTCGAATCTGTACCCAGACTTTATTTTGTAATATTATATGCAGCATGATGCCGGCTTCAATGTGATGTCGAAAATATGATTTCGCAAAGACATTCAAGTTTTAATCTTGGTCCTTACTTTTCTTTTCTTTTTTATTCAAACGGACCGTTTGTAACAGAAACATTGAAAAAGTTGCGCCAGTGGCATGCACGTGTTCACTGTTTGAACAGAAGAACTTGTTCACAACTGATTACAACAAGTTTGACGATGCAAAATGAATGCCGTGGAAGCTCGTTCCAGCACTCCGCCAGCAGTACGGAAAAACTATACGAGACACGCTTCGTTTTTTGGACTAACTGCTCATTCATCAAGGCTACCTACCGCGACGTCACTCTACTAGGGAAAACGCGGAGACTTTTTAACGTTGGTTTTGGCATCGCTGTCATTTGATGTTCTTCTCAATACCTAGTCTCAATTTAGAGTTACTCAATAGCACGCGAGGAAGAGTAAACAGCTATTCAAGAAATTTAATTTGTTCTAACCTGTCGCCGACTGTAACTCCGACAGTAGCCGAGTGTACAATCTGATGAAGACAATCACGCAGATCAAAGACAGTACATCGTCACGACGTCTTTGTGGGTTTGTGCAACCACCATGCAGTCAAACGAATCATGCACAGTGATTGATGATCCTGTGATCTTCTCTGTACGTGGTGGGTTTAGCCGTGGATAACAAACGCTTAAACCCGACTATCGCAGTGACGATGCACTTTCGGCGCTGCTTGATCGGTTCCCTCTCATCGTACTGGCGGCTGGGGTCTCAGTTTGAAGGTGCCCTGAGGAGGTTTCTTAGATCGCCTAAATATGGCGTTCACCCACTCTGCTGGTTCTAAGCATCCTAGAAATTCCTCAATCGTCACAATACGCGGCCGATTTTTTTTATTTAAAAAAAAGCAATTAAAGATTGCAACACACCCAGGTAATCTCCGGCGATGCGAGGAGCAAAATGTTCCGAAATCAGTGGCAATGTCAGCCAATAGACCTTTCCAAAAAACGCTCTTAGGCCGCCGCCATGTTGCTGATGCTGATGCGGCTGGTGCGACTCTCGCGCCCCCTATCAGCTAGAAATTTTCTGCCACTCTCTTGGACTGTGAAAACCCGCTCAGCGCGATTATTTGCCTACCTTTTTGCGGTTTTGCATTCAACGTTTTCTCGACCCTCTTGAAAGTTTCCACTTAATTTTTCTTTTATGCGCGCTGCGTACCCTTTCTGTGTTATCTGTCACTGTGATAAATAGGGCTGGTAAATGCCGGCGATTCAAGCGTTTCTGCTTGCCATTCACGGGAAACGAAGGAGGGGGAGGCCCCGAACGGCTCTCAACGCAATTTTGCGAACAATGACAACTGTCCTTCCCCCCACACTCCCAGAGATAATCCGCGTAGAATCCTCAGTGATCTCCAAAAATAATTGTCCGGGTTGGGGTGGGAAAAGGGTCAGTCGCGTTCGTTCCTTTGCCTTGGTGCTGTTGTGAAAAAAGGAAGCTCTCCCTAAAACGAAGTCATCTTAGATTACGTCCGATCGTCAAGATGTGACTGCCATGGACTGTGACTGTGTTATTTGAGATCTTTCGCAAATAAATTCTTTTCGGATAACGCTGCATCGTGCGGTACGTACAATATATTATTCGAATGTTAACACTAGCTACATTGTATGTCCGTGTCCTCTCCATCGGTAAACACGTTATTTGTGAGCGTGAAAAATGCACGCCTTTCGGCTATCTTGTGTTGTAAATTATTTCGACAGCTAAGCGTTTTGTCCTTTGACACGCGGCTAATCGGGCGGCGCCGTCAAAACGTATCGTAAAAAAAAAAACAGAAAAACGACAAGTAACATTTGAGCCGCATTCGTTGTGGCGCGCGCGTACCCATCAAAAAAAAGTTTACAGTTTTCTTTTGCTTTTTTGTTTTTTTTTCAAATGTGGTACAATGCTTTCTTAATGTCCTCGGGAAAATACATGCACCATGAAACACAAAATACAGCGGAAAAAGAGAATTTAGCCGCCAGAAGGGTTTGAAACTGCGCCTACGCGGGCTGCGCCTATCGAAATCGCAGTCCTCTGGGTTTGGGTTAGCAGGGACGCCGGTAAGAGCCTAGCCTCAAACCCAGTGACTGGGCTCGAAGACGGTTTGCTGCCCCTGGGGTCGATCCTCGCGCCTCCGAGCGCTGGAACCACGGACTCGGAGTGATATCTCGAATGCGCGCGGCTCGTTGCCCATACAGCCAGGACTACGGTTCAGCCCAGCGAGCGCGCACTCGAGCGCTCGAGAGCTGATGATCAAATCAAATCAAATGAGTTTATTTCCACCTTGTAAAAATACAGATGGAGGGGCTGTGGAAAAAAAGCTGCGCTTAGCAGCTTGACGAGCCCACAGTCCCTGTATTAATGGCAACTAAGCAGCACTACGGTGGGAAGAATGAACATGCATAAAAAGGATACTGACAACGAAAACGCAAAGGTATATAGGCATACAAAACAAAAATCATACTCCCATGGTTACAGACATTGCACGCAGTTCGCTGTACTTATAGGCGAATAAATCAAAATGCATAAGCTGATAAGCGTTTAATAATGACGGAAGTGTATAACACAGGCATTCTTTTCTGTAATTTAAACGAAGTGCAGGTACTACCCAATTCTCTCCATGTCTTGTAGTATAGTTCAATTCTCTTATCTGTAGTTGTGCCAGATTACGTATATTATTTATATTCCTATGTGTTTCCAATTTATACCGTACACTTAATCTATATTTATATAGGTTGTATGCTGGGATCACTTGGGAACGATAAAAAAAGTTTGCACATGACGCTCTGTACGGCGCGTTGTATATATGTCGAAGACATTTTTTTTTGTACCAAATAAACACGTTGTAAGTTTGAAAATGTGGTTGTCCCCCACACTAATTGACAGTAATTCAAATGTGAAAAAAAGAGTGAATTATACAGAAGTAACTTGATTCTTGTGTGAAGAAGGTACCTAACACGACCTATTATTCCAGTTATTTGAGCTATTTTGCCTACTAAATAGTTTATATGACTATCCCACGACATATTTGCGGAAAACACGACACCAAGACATTTAAAGTGCTCCACAATTTCTATTGGACGGGAATTAAGGAAAATATTTCTATGCACTGGAATTGGCTTATTTTTCGGCCTAAATATCACTGCTTTTGTTTTTAATTCATTTATTTGCATGGAATTAGATTTTGACCAGTTCTCCAATGCTTTCATTGTGTGATTACATGTATCTACCAATTCATGAATATCAGTTCCCGCAAAACACAGAAAAAAAAAAACACACACACACACACAGTGCGTTCTTTTTGAGACGATTATTGCCGTATTGTGTTCCCTCTCCGCAAAAAATTAACACTTTAGAGCGTAGCTCTTAGGCGCCCGTTTCTGTGTTTCGCGGAGTCGGCGTCGGCGTCGGCGTCGGCGTCGGCGTCGGCGTCGACGTCGGCGTAACCATGGTAAATTTATCACGAAAAGTGACTTCACGTGACCTCAACACCAATTTAGCGGGGAAATTTAGTTTCTCCGCTAGACTTAGCGGACCAATTCATTTTCTCTGCTAGATTTAGGGGGAAAATGGACGTCATGTGACCTCAACACCAATTCAATTCCCCACTGAATTTCGCGTAAATTCGAACTGGTGTTGAGGTCACAGGACGTCAATTTTCCCGCCAAATCGAGCGGAGAAAATTAATTTGTTCATAGGTGACGAGACACCAAGTCATGCGACGCCATTTTCCCCGTTAAATTTAGTGGAGAAACTGAATTCGAGGAGGAGGGGAGAGGGAGGAGGAGGAAAAGAAGGAGAGGAAGGGTGGGAAGGAGAGTGTTCAGAGGCATACCCTCCCCTCCTCCTCCTCAAGAGCTGCGCTCTAATTTCGCAGTACGGAGCTCTGTAAATGTCTTTAATTTTTTCGACTACTCTTATTTGCTTTTATAATCTAAAAAAGCCTACACAGTTTGTATAACAGCGTTTGCAATCTCAATGAAATGTCGCGTTTCATTGGTCGCACGTCGTCCTGGTTGCCGGAACAATGCTCCTCCCATCGCCGGAGATAACCTCGGTGGGTTCGATCTTTGATTGTTATTTTTTTAATAGGGAAATCGGCCGCTCATCGTTAGGATTTATGGATTTGTAGGATGCTTAGAGCCCGCAGAGTGAGTTATCGCTATATTTAGGCGATCTCAGAAACCTCCTCAGGGCATTTTAAAGTGACATGACGTACATACTATTCGCAACTCCAACGCCTTATAGATGGCGGGGCGGTACTTCCAAGATGGCGGAAGAGACGGGAATATATTTTACATTCGGCTTCTAGCTGACGCTGGCCGGTGTTCTTAAATTAGTATATTTGGTTACAAATGCGACACAGTCAAAGCGTAAGTATAACAAACATGTTTTTTTGTTTTTTTTTTAAGTTGCAGAAACACCGCACAACTTGTGACGCTTTGTGAAAGGTGAGAGCGTTTTGGGCGCCACTCACATCGTTGTGTGTGCCGAAATATTTTTGTGGGCGGTTAAAATATCGTGGTGTTTGCGCTGTGCGGGCAACCCGTGCTCCAAAACGTGAGCCGTGCATGCTGAACGTCAAGCTCCGGTGGAGCAGCGTTCCTGTGTCATAGGTTGACAGCTCACTGCACACCGTCGCGGTTTTAGTGCATTGCAGCACCCGATCAACCTGCGCCATGGTTACTAATAAGCAGTTTTAGCATAGCGTTACCGCTGGCTGTCGTACGGCGAGGAATCGCAACCGATATCACGCAGATGCTTTGGCACACGATTTACAGCGCGTGCCAGGAACGTTGCCGTGCCTACGGTAGCCTGTGGTAGCGCTATGCAAGAACTGCATAATAATGTCATCGGCGTTTTGGGGTTTTTATTTATTGCTATGTCAAAATAAATATTTAAATACGTATACAATATACTACACCTGTGTACCATGCTATTCGCACCGCCCAGTCCCGCGTCACCAAATCTGTCCGTTCTAAGCACACCTCACCAACGGCCCACAGACGCGGTTAAAAATGTTTTAAGCACTTCTTTATTTGCCTTTGTAATGGACCTTTTGTAGAAATACGCGGTGCGCATGCGCGGAGTATTTGATGCGCCTGGGTTCGAGAGTATCTAGTTACAAACAATCCGCCATCTTGCATTTCTCGCCTTTGAGCGCCTTGGAGACCCTCGAGACTCAAGTTTTGATGTTGCGAACAAGGTGAACACGGAGTCAACGTACTGACGACGCCCATTCTAGATTACGACGTGCACAGCAATCATGCCGGTGAACTGTGTAGCCTTCGGCTGTCGGAACTATTATCGCCCGGGTTGTGGAATGGACCTTTTGTAGAAACATCGGTTCGAGAGTAAATAGTTTCAGTACCCTCTCTCTCTTCCTTCTGGCCGAGCAGAGAGGGAAGATGGTTTCGTTGTGTCGACTTCGGGGCGGAAGATTACGCACGATGGGGACAAAGGCTAGTTTGGGGGAACCGTATCTAGGTCACAGCGCCTCAGTGGGTGAACAGGATGTAGCTGACGTTTTGGGTGTGGAACGGGTGGGAGAGGCCTTGCGCGCGCGTTGTTTTCTCGCCACTTAGCCTCGAACCCAGTCGCGTGTCTAGGAGGCAGCACATATTCGCCAAGAGGTCCATTAATTGGAAGCACGTGCGCGTAGTCTGTCTTCTATAAGTGATAACTGTCGTGCTCCTTGTCACGGCCTTTCACGGCCTCTCTCCTTGTCACGGTCTCTCTCATTCTTGCTCAAAAGAATGAACCTTTCGTAGATTGTACGCAAAAGATTTGCAGCACTAGCGTGGGCTTTGGCCGTCACGTTGAGCACAGATTCAATTCAATTCAATTTCAATTCAATTTTTATTTAAAATCAAGTTATACAAAATAAAAAGCTGGCCCACAAAAGCAACATTCTGCTTGCATGTGGGGCCATGCGACCAAATGAAATACATGTTGTTAACAAAAAACACGAAAAAGATAGTGCCGGCAACCGCAGGACCCAAAATCCGCAGCGTACGCGATTTTCGAAAAGTTCCTATTCAAATGAGACATCCCGCTCCCTTTGTGCAAAGCGGACCACAACAATTCCTATTTTAACGCACTCGCTTTTTGCGTGAAAACTGTATTATGCATGAACACGCCAGAAAGTACAGTAGCACCAAGGCCGACTGTCCCTGACGCCGTCCCGTATCCTCTGGTTCTTCGTTCGCCCGCGAGAGGGCGATGGGCGCGCTGGAGTTGCGAATAGCCTTATAACGAGGTAAAAAAAAAATCGGCGGGGTATCCCTTCAAAGGTTGTTTCTCCACATGTACAGTAAATAAGCGGGGAAGAGACCTTGCGGCCCTCCGCAATGATTTTGTAAATAATCTTTGACCCATGTGGAGACGAATCTGAAAAGGATATAGTTTTATTAGTGGAATTTTCAATTCTAACTGGTTCGAGACAATTTCCCTTGCCTTGGGCAGTTATATTATCATAGAACAAACAAGATAGTGTCGGTGATGTGAGCCACATTTAAATAAAATATCGCTAATTGCAAAATTACTAAAACATATGGAAAATATTTTCCATTTATGCGTCATCTAACAAGAAAAATACGGTAGGCAAGCATAGCCGAACATCAAATTGACCTTTGGTTTGTTTTTGTTTTTTTTCGTTGAGAAAAATGCACATATGTCATATGGCTGTTTCATATTGCGTTATGGGATATATAAGTCTTAAGGATGCTTCTTTTTTTTTATGGGGCAGTTCCTTTTTTTTTTCTACTCGTTCCCGGTTATAGACGATTTTGCCACCAAGCAGAACCTTAACCGGGGCACCCTTTTTCTCGCACTTTAGAGTAAAAAAAAAAGAGAACCGCTTTGCGTCAATCTATCTCAAGATGCACAGCAGCGAAGACAACAAGCTCGAGCTCCTTACTCCAGAACGCACTCTCTCTTTCTCACTCGCCCAGCAGAAACAGCTGAAAGAGCTATGAGCTCGAGCATCTAGCCATCGGCACGAGGGATCCTAAAGCGAAACAGAGCCTAGAGGCATTCAAGAGACACTGGCAGATAGCGGGCCAAGGGGAAGGGGGGGGGGGGGGGATTTTACTGACCTTTCTTTAATGTCGGGCTCGGTTAAATAAAAGGATTAGGGGGTCCTGCAATCAAATATAAAATTATCCCCAAGAATAACGCGTCCATTATAAAAATAAAAGTAAGGACCTTCGAGCTTGGTCTTGACTAACCGGCGACAAAACAAAACGTGCTTGCGAGCAAGCTGTACCGCTCAAGTTTTCTGGGATCGTCGAGAAAAGCTACTTTTGATGTTGAAACTAAGTCGAAAGTTTCGGGTGAGGTGACTGACACCGAACCCCTAAAGCCGCCGTCACACTGCACATCCATCATACAAACGACAGTTTGCAGACAATCTATGGGTTCTATTGTTTCCTTGTATGGCGGTCTCATTAATCACACAAAAACTGTCTGCAGGCATTTATGAAGCTTTGTGTGTTTGGAAGTTTTGATTGTTTTCTTCTGTAAATAACATTTATTATTTTTCTTTATCCTTATACATATGTACGAAGCACACATGTTTGGAACATATGCTTGAGCCATGTCCGCAGGTAATTCTGTCACCATGTCTTCAGCGGACATCTTGTCTTTTTCATGGCATGTCAGCGTTGTGACTGCGGCTTAGAGCACGGGAAAGAAGGGACGAAAGGAAAGTTGTTTGTTTGTCCACCAGTTTCGGTGGCTCTGGAACATTTCCGATCTGCGTATCTGTCCTCAGTGTTTACCCATCATTTTTTTTTTTTTTACCTGGCGCTTGAGATAAATCTACAAATGTTATAATATAAGCGACCATTCCTCATCGACATTACGCACATTAAATCTCGCAAATACGGCAGGAAGGGAAGGACGGAGTGACCAGAAAGGCAGAAAAGTGAACCCGGGTCATCGTCCCGCCTGGGATCTTTGTGCAGGAGGAAAGGGATGGGGGTAGCTAAAGAAGAGTTTTAAAGAGGAAGATCAGAAAAAAATAAAAAGCGGACAAGTCACAAAACTTGAACTCTATGAACACGGCACTGTTCATGAACACCGAGGTTTATAATCTACGAGCAGAAATCCAGGCGTGCTTTCTTTGTGAAACAGACAAGATCTTGGGTGTTTCTTACTCCTGTGTGTGAGTCATCTCAGGCGCCTAGCACCTATACCGAAAGGCCGGTTATCGCAAATACGGGAAAACCTTTAGTCTACGTATATATATATAAATATATATATATATATATATATATATATATGTGTGTGTGTGTGTGTGTGCGTGTGCGTGTGCGTGTGCGTGAGTGTGTGTGTGTGTGTGTGTGTGCGTGTGTGTGTGCGCGCGTGTGTGTGTGTGTACTCAGAACAAACATTTTCTAGGGTTACCCGATAGATGGTGCCAGTATACGTTCTCGTCGTAAGTGGTCACAGTACTACCCTCCAAGTTACACCGACTGAATGAGCCTCCGCCCCACTCAACCTCCCGACCACCATAAGTAGATCCCGGACTTTCCGTTTTCTTACGCGCACAAGTTCGGTATCCCTCAGCTCATCTAGTCACCTATCTTTTCATCCATTCATTTTTCTCCCCCCCCCCCCCCCCCTTCCTCTCCGGCCCGAATGACTTTAGCCAAGAGACCCGAGGTGAATCCCTTCTCAAGTAAATAAGCAACCATCCCATCATTGTCCTCAGTAGTCACAAGCGGCTTCGACGCAGTCGATCGCGCTAAAATAAAAAAAAAATAAAAACGTGTGAACTGGTCTTAAGTCTCGGCGGTGACTCGACAAAATAAAGGTCGGGCCTCTGAACCGGCCTCCTTTTACTTGTAGTCACTACAACCGGGCGTGTTGTCTGTCCCGCGTGTGTACCAGCAGCAGGTTCCGGCGAGCTACGAGACCCGGTACCCGGTGACCCGGCGCGCCTCGGACGGGCTCCGGGAGATCGTGGTCCGTCTCCGGTTCGTGGTGCAGCCCAAGCACTACCACAACGACGAGCTCCGGCTCCGGTGCACCGCCACCTTCTCCAAGCTGCTCACGCTCAGCTCCGAGGAGACGGTCCTGGTCGCCTCCCAGCAGACCTCCGGCTTCCACATAGCCTACAACAGGGGGCCGTCCGGTGAGAGCGCCATCATCATTGCCTAAAGTGTTCATTAATCGTTTAGTTAGCCCATATTTGAGAACCTTTTTTTTTTTTACTCTACAGGAAGTGATGTAGGTTGTACGCTTCATCCGAAAACTTCCCAACTGCACAGGTCGATCCATTGCCATCACCTTTTTTTTTTTTTTTTCCTTTTTTTTCATTACATCGGAGGGGGACATTTGTTATTACAAAATTAGGGGCGAATATTGTAAACAATTTGTTAACATTGAAGGTATGGCTGGAACAAACGAAATGAGTCTGAAATCCAGATATCGTGGTTCACGTACCCAAACCCGACAGGGATTTGTGCATAAGTTGAAACAAAATATTAATATAACTTATACTCCGCGCTTCAAAAGAAACTTACGCAAGCTTATAAAAAAGAGCGGCTGAAGTTTGGCGGGAATGCTTAGCTTCGGCACTCCTAATGAATCTAAAAGCGAGAAAGAAAGAAAGAAAAAAAGTGCAAATGAGGGTGGGGAGTATTTGGCCAGTCTCCTAAGCCGCCGTCCCACTGCCCATACATCGTGCAAAAGACACGATATTGACTGCAAACATGATGACAGAATAGGGATTTTTAGAGAACTTCCTACCGGAGGGCCCATCGTACCGTATTTCATGTGCAAAAACGTTTCCCTAAAACTCCCTAATCATCTACAAACACGCCTCAAGCCCGTTCGCTGCAACGACGACGACGCCCGAGGCAGGACAATCGAATTTGTCGTTCTAGCAAGACTACATTATTTTATAGTTATTCCTGGTTTATTGACCGAATATTTCCCTGGTTTTGCAAGAAGACGTCTCCTTTCTGCACCCAATCAGGAGCTACCACTCCTCCCAACGGGGGCCACGTAATATGATCCACCCGAGTCTACCACAGCCTAACCAGGATGAATCTGGATCAACCGAACCAGATAGCAAGCCTGAAGACTCTCATGATGGCGTCATGGATGACTTCGAGGACGAAGCTGGGTGGAAAACTCAAACGTCGAAGAAGAGACGACATGGCTCAATTTCAAGTGAGGACACAATCATAACCCAGCCGGGTTATAATCTCACAGTCATTGTTAAGCCTACCGAACCAACCACGATCATCACCGACTTGAACCCTCTGGTACTAAAACAAACGCTGTACAGCCTGGCCCCAGACGGTGTCATCCAGATTCGACCCAACTACCGATTGAATCTTCTGGCCATCGATGCTAGAAATGTAGAATCCACCAAAGCAGTGCTCCAACTGAAGAACCGGAAAACAGTCCAAGTTCAAACTTACGAACCTCCTCCACCATTGGCATCTGGGGTTATTATTCGAGGAGTATCTGCAGACATCGAAGACTCTGATCTCTTGGCAGCCATGCGAGAACAAGCTTCAGTAATCCAGTTGAGAAGACTTGGAAAGTCAGAAATTGTCAAACTGGTCTTCACAACAAAATCCGCACCTGGATATGTCACTGCGGGGCATACACGCTACAAAGTTCTTCCCTACCTTGAAAAACCAAGGCAGTGTCCGAAGTGCAATCTCTTCGGACGCATTGCAAGCACCTGTTTAAGGCGCAGCGCTACAGTCGTTGTGGTGGCGACCCCGAAGTAAATGAGTATACAGCTGAGAAGCCTAAATGCACGAACTTTAAGAAGCGCCATGATGCGACATCAAAAGTCTGTGCCATCTACAAAGCAGAAAGACAAATCACCAACTACAAAAGCTCGAAAAATGTGAACTACACGTCCACTAAATCTGCTATCGAAAATGACCAAGAGGCCTGTGGAACTGGAAGACACTGGACACCTCGAAAACGATCGCAAGGTTCAAAAGAAAATAAGCAATCAAGTATTCCACTCCATAACGAAGATAACTTCCCTCCTTTGGAAAATGTGGCAGGCAAAACTGCTCCAGACGCCTCAGAAGCTCCCCCAGTACAGTCTGAACCAAGCACTCAGCCTTCTAGTGTTTCAGCAGTTACCGCCAAAAAATGCCCTTCAAGAGGTCTGGCCCGGCCAACCCGAAAGCACAGTGAGCCACCTGCTGATACTAAACTAATATCAAATACAACACCTAAGTCCCAAAGCCTCGGAAGTGCGATTTGTACGTTAGCCATACAGCAACGTACCACTGGTTACTGTAATCGACATGCTCCTGCCATTTGCCAGCTCCTGGTCTAAGTAGTCTCGCCTTTAAATGTTGGACTGTAATCGACGCAAAATCGACTTCCTCGCCGCGCAAGACGCTGTTTAATACCTCAGATTCTTCAGTGGAATGTTAATGGACTACGAAATCGGATAGACGACTTACGGCAATATTTACAAACGCACCAAATTGAAGTACTAGCCCTCCAGGAGACAAACTGCAAACCACAATCGATTCGTCTGTTGCCTTATGTTATCTACAATAGTACGCCTCGGACAACACTCACATCAACAGATCCTATTAAGGCATCCTTATACGTACACCGAGCTCTACCTGAATTACGAGTAGACCTGTCGTGCTTGTGCGATAACATCGCCGAATATGTCGCTGTGACAATCAAAAAAGAGAACCCAGGCGTCACTGTCATCTCAGTCTACATTAGACCTAACGTTCACTGGGACCGATCCTCATTGCGCGCAATCCTCTCACGATGCACACCAGCCACCCTATTTCTTGGGGATTTTAACGCCGACAACGAGACCTGGGGGGATAAGAAAACAACACCTCGCTGGCGACTGCTAGAGGATATCGCAAGTGCCTTTGGTTTCCACTGCTCGAACGACGGAGTAGCAACCTTCGTACGACCTGGACGTGGAGGGAAGTGTACTGGACCTTAGCTTCACTACGTCCACAGTACGAGCATTGTCTTCAGCTGAACCTGATAGCTGGGGCAGCGGCCACCTACCAATCAAAATTACTTCCCTAGAAGGAGGCCCCACCACGCACAAGACTTGCAAAGTGACTAACTGGGATGCTTACCGCGTGTTCTTTGCCGAAATAATGTCTCTAGGCAATTTGGACTACACAATAGCCATCTCCAATGCGTTATCCAAAGAGACCAGACCCGTGATCATTTCCATATATCGGCCAAACCCTGACCTCACATACCTCAAGTTACGTGCCTCGCGACGCCAGGCACAGCGCCGAGCACTTAAAACATCAATGCAAGAAGACATCCAAAGATATCGAAAAATAGACAGAGCATTCTGGAAGCACACCAAACGATTGCAAAGAAGACAATGGCGTCAGCGTTGCGAGTCGCTTCACTCTCCTGGTGGAGGAAAACAAGCGTGGTGCATGGCCCGTGTCCTTGCCGGGCACGCTGTTCCACGGTCACCCGTTCTTGGTTTTGTCATCGCCCAGAACATCACTGTGGCCTAAGCAGTAGAATTCCTTGCCGATGAAATCACTTCTGTCCGTGTCTCACCCCAAGGCTATACCGCGCATAGCACCACAACTAAAACTTTACCAACAACACCGGCCGCGAGCGACGTGGACTTTACGCTGAAGGGACTTCAACATGCTCTTCGCCGCTCTGCTCGTAAACACACCGCTCCAGTGCCAGATGGAATCACCTTTCAGGCCTTGTGCAATTTAAATGCAACGGCCCTTCCGGGCCTTTTGGAATATCTGAATAACATCTGGCGCTCGGCAGTTCTGCCACGCGCATGGCTCACATCTGAAGTAGTTCCCATTCACAAACCAGGGAAGCCGTCCTGGTCACATCAGCTCCCACAGGTCTATCTCCCTCACCTGCTATCTCGGCAAGGCTCTGGAGCGGATGGTCCTGAGATGCCTTGACTGGAAGCTTAAGACATCTGGCGCTCTACCTCACCAGTTATCAGGCTTCAGGTAACGGCGGTGCACAACAGACGCAATTGGTGACCTTGTGTCAGATATGGAACAATCAAAGGCAACTCGCCAAGCAACTTCGGCAATATTTCTTGATATCAAAAAGGCTTTGACTTTATCCCACACGAAACCGTTCTCGCTCAGCTAATCAGGCTTGGTATTACCGGCCGAGCACTCGTATTCGTTCGTGCATTCCTGACAGGGCGTACAATGGGCGTTCGCTTAGAAGGTGTAAGCAGTTCGCAACGGAAAGTAGCCCAGGGTGTTCTTCAGGGCAGCGTCATTAGCCCATTTATTTTCAATGCAGCAATGGCAGCTCTGCCGGAGGCCCTGCAGCGCTTGAACACCCCCTCTCCAGTCATAAACATCGCAATTTACGCCAACGATGTTGCTCTCTGGGCTACTGGCCCAACTAGCTCATACAGTAACATGTAGCGAACACTCCTCGACCGTATAGTTTACGTGATATCTCGGCTTGGTCTTGCGTTATCGGCCTAAAAACAGCTGCTCTTCAATACCACCCAACGTTACTAGAAGCACTCAGTTGGGAAACTGCCATAGAGCCTGCTTTAAAAAAGTGGCTCCGATCCGTACTCGAGAACCGAGCTAATGACGATCGCAACGCCGCCATTTCTCCCGCAGTGTCCACTCTGGGAACTGCACGGCTGCACGTCGAGTCGGGCAAGGGCTGGTGGCGCCATCTCGCAGGGCCATCTCGCAGTATCTATGTAAAGCAACTTTCATGTTTCAACTCGTCGATAAAGGGTGGCGCTGTTATCGTATTTAGCTCGGTCTCGGTGGACGCCAGCGGCCCAGGTTTCAAGGGTGAGTTTCCCAACTGAGGGTTTTAGTAATGTTGATACCACCCTACGGCCAGATCTTCGATCAACCGAACTTACACTATCAATGGGACAAACGTGACAAGGGCTCAAACATACTCATATCTGGGCTTCCTCCTAGATGATCGAGTCTCCTGGTGACCAGCAGTCAAGACAACCATTATCAAATGTCGCCGACACCTCAACGATATCCGTATGATTATTGGCAGCAGATGGGGGACCGTACAGGCAATGATGATGCACCTCTACAGAGGGCTTATTCTTTCAAGATTGCTATACGCACTGCCACTGGTGCACCTCGGCAATGCCCAGAGCTCAGCAGTTGAGACTCTGCAGAGAGTGGCAGTCTGTCTGTGCCTTGAATTACCCAGATATTCACCAAACGTCCCACCACTAGTGGAAGCGAGGGTAAACCTAGTTGAAAATCACGGTAGGGAACTGACACTCCGGCACATAGCGAGGCAAACTGCCTGCCGTTCAACTGCTCCTCTACTGAATTGCCTTCGCCAACGCGCGCTTTCTCTACTTGGTTCTCTGGCAATGGAGTTTATGGCCTTTATTCGTGATCCGGACACCGACTACCCGGCACCGCCACCATATGCCCCTCCATTAAACATAAATGAGATTGCAATCGCAACACAGCACAGGTCGTGGCCCGGACCACCGCAAAGGATCATATAGAGACACTGTACCAGGGATGGATGCGAATATACACAAACGGCTCAGTTCTTCATAGCAGCAAGTCATCTACTGCAGCGGTCTACATACCTGACCTCAATTTGTTTCATGCCAGAAAGCTCAGCTTCCACGCCACATCAACAACCACTGAGCTGGTGGCCCTTAGGCATGGACTTGGCGCCCTGGAGAAACTTCCTTACTGCGGGAAAGCTTTGCTTCTTACTGACTAAAAAATAGCACTACAACATCTCGGTAATCTTGATGATGCACCTCAATATTGCACACCTTGCAAGAAACCTCCAAGCGAAGGCTGGGAAATATTATTCCAATGGTTGCCCTCACATGAAGGCATTGTGGGTAATGAGACGGCCGACCGTCTTGCGGCTGCGGCACACCAGCTTGGAACTTCAATTATATGGTGCCGAAGATTCATGAAGCCAAGCTGCTAATTCACCAAGCGATAACGCAGAATCATCCGGACCCACAGGTCGCTGACGGGAGACCACCCCCACGGGTCCCTCCAAAGCCACCACGTGCAAGCGCCTCCGTACTACACCGGCTTCGCACAGGCTGTGCCTCTACTGCATCTGCCATCCATCGAATTGACGCAACGATGAGCCCAAACTGCCCTACTTCTGACTCTCTTGAGGATGTGGACAATCTCTTTTGGGCCTGTCCCAATTACGCAGACGAAAGAAAAATCTTCTTCGACAGGCTACAGATCGCGGGAGTTGCCCGCTCTACTACGCAAGATATTCTCCCCCGCCCCCCCCCCCCCCCCCCCCTCTTCGGCTCCGTACGTGATGCCGCTAGAACATTCTCTTACCTTCTTGTATTCCTGGAAGATACCTGCCTACTGGACCGCTTGTAACAGTGCCGACAGTGCTGTGAATAGATATACAGTAGTGGACAAACCTAATCAAGTAACTGTGACCTCATCCAAGATGCCTTCTCTCTTCCCTCTTCACCTTTCTAATCTTTTCTTTTGATCCCCTCTTTCCCCATCCCCAACCTGAAACTGGCTGGCCCTCAATCGACGGTGTAGTTAATAAGTTACAGGCTTCCTTTCTTGTCAACACTTCTCTCTCTCTCTCTCTCTCTCTCTCTCTCTCTCTCTCTCTCTCTCTCTCTCTCTCTCGAAGCATGTGTATGCTTATATCATGCCTGTAGACAGTTTCTTGTATGACCAACATGGCAGGGCCGTCCTACAAGGAAAAAAACAAGCCTCCGACGGTGTCTGCACACTGTCTATTGCATGATGTATTGGCAGTGTATCCGCGCTTTTAGCCCAAAGGATGTCGGTGGTCCGAGGCTTCCGGGAGGATCCTTCCGCAGATATTTCTGGTAGCCTCAACCGCCTCATGTTACGTTTAAATGTCATTTTCTCGGTGAGAAGAGCAAGGAGGCAGGACAGCTGCTGAGTCAAAAAAACTCCGGAAAATGGAACAAATCGGATATGGCGCTGGGCTTGTCCCATATTGGCCGTTCCAGGTCCCAAAAATCGGTTTTTAGGGGCGAAGCTCCTTAGAGTCTAGCCTTGTCCGTCCGTCCGTCCGTCCGTCCGTCCGTGTTCACATCGATTGCCATTCCATCTGTCTTCTTAAAAAAAAGAAAAAATGTTTGCGCAGTCGACAGGATTTGAACCTGTGCGGGGAGACCCCAATGGATTTCTAGCCAATCGCCTTAACCACTCGGCCACGACTGTGGGACGAGTAGGGGGCTCTGAGATGTGGTAGTAACTCAAGAGCTGGGGATGTCATGGATGAAACGTTGCATGTAGCCGCTCAACGTCTATACAAGAGAGGGCGCTGCGGTCAAATGCGTATATAATCGCGTTAAACTTTGCATGCATTGGCTCAACGTTTATAGACGAGAGGGCACTGCGGTCAAATGCTCAAATCCGTATATAACCACGTTCCATACCACACATTCTCTTTCTGACATGGACCGTTGACTTAAGCGGTGGAGATGCGTTCCCACGGCTTCTAGCGGATCCAAGCTGATCCGCTAGAAGAACCACTGGCTCTGCATTTCACCGACCATAAAACAGTAATAATAAAGTCAAAACGCAACCTGGAACTCAGCACTACCTTTGAGCAATAAAAAAAAATCAGCACTACCTATGAACAATAAAATCAGTATCATCAGCACCACCAGAGCTTCGCCCCAATCAACATCATTCGCCACGTGGAGATGCGGTCATTTTTTTTCTCTCTCTCTCTCTCTCTCTTTTTTCTTATGTGTGTTGTTTTGTTTTAATATTTTATTCTCTTTTTTACAGGAAGGACAACGTGCAGGGGGGCCTCTCTTTTCTGGACAGCCGTGGAAGCGGCGTTTGTTTTCCTTCTGTTGCGTTAGTGTGTGCCAGTGTCATCGTCCCCTTGTGCGCCTCGCGTGTGGTGACGTCTGTCGAGCTCACCAATCGGCACTCCTTGTGCGCCTCTTGGATGGTGACGTCAGTCGAGCGCCGCCAATCAGCAATCCTCGTGTACCATGCGGATGGTGACGTCGGTCGGGCGCCGCCAATCGGTGGTTCTCGTGAGCACCGCGAATGGTGACGTGAGTCGAGCGCGGCCAATCAGCAATCCTCGTGCTCCATGTGGATGGTGGCGTACGCCGGGCGCCGCCAGTCAGCAGTCCTCATGCGCCTCGCGAACAGCGACGTCAGTCAGGTGGCGTCAATCGGCAGTCCTGGTGCCCCTCGCGGATGGTGACGTGAGTCACCAGTGCTCGTGCACCTCGCGGATTGTGACGTCTGTCGGGTGCCGCCAATCAGCAGTCACCTCCGTACGCGGCCTGGTACTTCGACGTACAGGATGGGAGAAGAGAAGACACTAGTACAGCGTGCCACGGATGAGACTGTCCAAACTGCCTGCGCTATAGCTCGGTCGACCTTTGGACTGACGGTTCAGTGCTGTTGCCAACGCCTTTGCCAGAACTAAGTGTGGGTTTGTGTCGAGATGATTTGGCCATAATTTCTAAAGCTAGGGTCACACGGCTTATACATCATATAAACGACAGTCTGCATACAGATTCCAATGCGAGTCACCACGAGATCCGTGCTTCGAATGCTGCATGGGAATGAGTTCAGAAAGGAAACTTGGCAAGGGGGTGTTCAAACCACGAATATTGCGCTGACTTGTATTTGAAGACTTTCTTTTGTATAAGGTATGAGCAGTGTGACTCCGGCCTAAGGACTATAGGAAATATAACCACGCGACCATTTTATATGGCCCTGAAGAAATCGTGAGTAGATAAGCTGAAAAAGAAAAACTGCTTGAGAAAAAAATGAAAAGATCTCGCAGCGATAAGGGTCTTTATGAGGCCACCATCAATTCAAGAGTCAGGCATCTTCAAATGCCAAACCGTCGGCATTTAAGAAAGCAAGGTAAGTGTGTTCATCTTTTAGGTTCATAGAGGGAGTTTTACAAATGACTCGCAGGCGCTGACCAACACGCACTCAGAAGGTCCAAGGAAGGGAGCTATTTGAGCTTTCGAAATATCATTATTGACGTCCTGCGGCTGTCCTGTGTTTTGAGACAGTAAAGGCTGAACCGCATGTAAGCAATTTAGCGAGCGCGCGACGAGACGAACGACGGAGATTTCTCACTGTCGCTCGTCGCGTCGCTCTTTTTTTGGGGTTTCTAGAAAACGACGCTCATCGCCATGGTCGCTTGCTCCCGTCACTTTCATGCGGTCTGCCTCGTCGCGCGACTGGCCCAGCGACAGCGAAGCGGATTGCCGCCGCTTGTCTCGTCTCTCGCGAAATCGCTTACATGCGGTTTATACTTAACAACACAGTTTTAGATGTAAGGCATCTGAATTGGTTTACAGTACATAACACACGCAATTGGAGCAAAATAGTTTGTCTACAGTACTCCCGAGCCTTAGGTGCTAATACCAAGCACGTATCCAGGGGGGGGGGGGGGGGGGGGAGAAAGACCATGGGCCCCCCCCCCCCCCCGAAATTTCCATGTAGCTGGGGCCTACTTTCCTTCCAACGCCTCATAGAGTATTTTGTCATACGCGCCCCCCTCCCCCCCCCCCCCCAAAAACTAAATCCTGGCTACGTGCCTGGCTAATACCATTATTTCTCCTCAGTTTCTTAAGAACTATTTGTACTTCGTCAAGTGAAATTGAAGCATCATGTCACTACAGAACCACTAAATATCAAACAATTGCCAGCAACCCAGTAGAAGGCCACCCATTCAGTGACCACAGAGTAAACAATAAAGCTCTAATCTGTAGATCATCGTTATTGGTTTTCTGCGTGCTCACCTGTAAAGTAAAAATACGGGCATTTGTTTAGAGTGCGACCTGCTGAACAGCGAACATTTCTTGCTTTCCAGTTTTCCACAGTCAAAGATCTTCCTTCGTGCCACCGTACCCTGTAACTCTCTAGTTCCGAGAGAAGTGGATTACGCGTCCTCCGGCTCTTGGGCGCAATAGAGCTGACGAAAACGGATATTTTGATCAAGTCATCGAGCACGCATGCTTCGTAGTAAGGCCATGTAAGGACTACCAACGGTAGACGGACAACGACGAAGATATCAAGGGGAATAATAAAAAGTGCCTCGACTATGCAACGGGAAATTCTCTGTCTCTCTGTATATCTTTCTCTTTCTTTCCTTTCCTCTTTCTCTCTTTCCCCTCCTTTTGTTTCATGCACACGCACCCTGAGTTTGTCTGATAACGTGTCTAAAGAAATCGCCTCTTTATCTGACACACGGTCATTCGAATTCCTTGCCAGCTGAAGGGGGACTTCTATGAACGCGCGTAACTTACGTTCTCTGAATGCAGCTTACATGGCTCGAGTTCATGCGGTGGGGTTTACACCACATGAACTCGCTGGGTAAGCGGTAACATGCGCGACCGATTAAAAGTATACATTCAATCTCGAGGAACATGTCCAGCCACTCGCTGCCCAAGGTAAGGATATAGCAAAAACTACTACGATGCGACTACAGTGCCCAAGGCAAGAATATAGCAAAAACAATCTGGGATTTTTGTTACAGGAACGAAGTTTGCAGTAAATACTGTGAACTTGTAATAGAATTACCTTTCGTTTGTTTCCTGTATAGGAATCGGTTACGGAAAGTGTCGCCTAATTCTGCGAGGTAGGCAATTGAACCATTTAGTACGTCGATACTTAGAAGCATATTATGGCGATGCATTTCGCGCTCTGTCTGAGTACCGCACGTTATGCTAGCCGCAGCTTACAAGGACGCTGCAAAACTTTGTACAAGTACCTTATTATTATTCGAATATTACGACCCGCAACGAATTAGATTAAAATGTGGGGAGGTTTTCAAAAGTAACGCCGCGTTTCCGCCTCAGCTCCTGTCACGCTAGTCAGCTATTCAAGAAGTAGCTTAATTCAAATATGAAAACGATGCTGCCATTGACTTCACAGAGTCGGCTAATTTGTGGCAAGCTGTTGCATGAAAACAACAAAATGTCTTATGGTGAAATGGCGTTCACAATGGGCCCACTGTGTTGATCATTTTAAATGTTCTTCGGTTTTTAGGATTACCCTAAACAATCGGAAATGTGCTGGAAATCAGAAATATTATTGTATGCATTTTTTTTTATTCCATTTAAAATGGAAGCAGAAGAGGAGAAGGAAGGAAGGAGCATACTTTATTTACAGCAGCTCATTGTCCGAGCCGCGTTTTTTGGTTTTACCACTTCTATATGGTGTTTGTAGTCAGGTTACGAGAAGTGTCCGTCCTAGCTTGCATGTTCGTTGTTGTTGCATGGTGTTAATCCGAGGACATGTTCGACATGGTTCTGCAGTTGTTGCCATAACGTAGCTTGCAGGTCCTGTGGCGGTGCTGCCCAGCTCTCCCACGTGTAGGGGATGTGGAGTGGTAGCTGAGTTTCTTCAAGAATGTATGGCGAGTTCTGTGCCCTCGGGCACTCCCAGTATGTATGCCTGTTATCGGGAGGTTGTGCTCCGCAGACTTGACATCTGGGCAGTCCTCCGAGGTTGTGTATGTAGTGTAGCGTCATGTCACACGGGAGTGAGTTTGTTTGTGCTTGCCGTATGAACGTGGCTTGTCTGCGCGACGTACTGTGTAGTGGAGTGGGGAATTTGCGTTGCTCCTCTCTCATCTCCTTGAGGAAGGTCCTTCGTTTTTTACTCTGCTCCGCTCTTTCTTCTCTTGGGTCGAAGGCCTGCGGCCAACCGATCGGTACGCTCGGTTCTGTGTTATCTCGAGACAGGGCGTGTGCCCTTTCGTTCCCTTCGATTGCCTGGTGGCCTGGTACCCACTCAAGGTAGATGCGCAAGTGGGGGTGATTGGTCATGTATTGGGTGAGGAGTCCTAATATGTGTTCAGGTAAGTCGTTTTTAGCGTAAGCCCTGAGCGCGTCCTGGCTGTCCGTTCTAATCGTGAGCTCATTCGTTGTGTGTGAGTGGAGGGTTACGGCTTCGGCGATCGCCTGTATTTCGGCTGCTGTCACCGATGGGACGTTGGCATGACGACTGACGACGTGGCCTTTAGGACCCACCGATGCGGTGGTGGCATTGCTGTTTGTGAAGCTTGCGTCCGTGTAGTAGATGTCATGGCCAGGATCTTTTAGATGCGTCGCTCTGCTCTTACTTCTTTCTGAGTCTACTTCTGGGTGCATATGTTTGGGGATGGGGCGTACTGTTAGATGTGGGATGGACTCCCACGGTGGTGGCGGGGTGGGGATCTCTGGGAGTCCTTCAGTTGAGTATCCAAGACTGCTCAAGATTTTCCGCCCTTGTTGGGATGTGGTCAGCCCGTGTCTCTGCGCCTCTTGTTAGATTTCGGATTTTTCCTCAAGGGTGTTGTGGATAGCTGTAGCGTTCACTAGAGCAGTTGCTGCGTACTTGGGCGTTCCTAGTTCTAGACGGTGACATTTCCGCAGCACTGCTTTAATCTTCCTCTTTTGCGTTTGGGTTAGTTGTGTGTATGGATAAGAGTACATCACTCTGGCGTACGCCATCGCTTCAACTATTTTCCTGAGTTCATGCTCTTTCATTCCGCGATTGTAGCACGTGATACGTGCTATCAAGCTGTAGATCTGATTGAGTTGTTTTACCGTCTTTGTGGTCCGCTCCGTGCTTTTGCCGTCCTGTTGCCAGATAAAACCTAGTATTTTTATGGCTGGCCGACGGGGTATTAACGTGCCTCCTATGTGGAGGTTCATAAGTTTACGTTGTTCCTCTGCCATTTTCTGTCGTGGGTGGTTTATGACTATGACATATTCCGATTTGTCTGGTGAGCACTGGAGCCCTATGGCGTTTGCGTGTTCGTGGATGATGTTTAGCCCCGTTTGTATCGTTTCTTCTTGTTGTCCCGGGTTGCCTGTCGTACACCAGATGGAAATGTCAGCCGCGTATATAGCGTGGTGGAGATTTGGGACGGCATTGAGTTTAGTCGGGAGGTTCTTCATTGTTATATTAAAGAGCATAGGGGATACGGTTGAGAGGGTTGACCCTCAGGGTCCAGTATTCTCACCATTCTGTCCTTGAGGAAGTTCTTTGCGTATCTGTACATTCTATATCCAGGGTTCGTTTCGCGAAGGTTTCTGAGGATAGCATCGTGCGTGACGTTATCGAATGCTCTTTTTAGGTCCACCGCAACTATGGTGCGCTGTTGAACCGTGCTGGGTAGTCGTACACCTGTTCTTTGATCATTTTTGCTACGTCTTGCGTACTGACGTGCTTTCTGAACCCCACTAGGGTGTGCGCCAGCTGATTCGTGGCTTCAAAGTGCCATTCTAGCCTGTTTAATGCCATCTTTTCCATTAGTTTCCCCATGCAGGACGTCTTGGATATGGGTCGGAGGTTTGCTGGTGTGTTGGGAAGTTTGCCTGGTTTGGGAAGCATGATTACGTGCGCTTCTTTCCATTCTTCTGGTAACTCTCCCGTCGCCCACACCTCGTTGATGTGTCATAGGAGCTCGTCGAGCTTGTTGTCAGGGATGTTTCTGAGCATTCCGTATGTTATTTTGTCCGGCCCCGGCGCCGTGTTGCGCTTCAGCTGGAATAAGGCCGTTTGTAGTTCTGCATCGGCGAAGTCCGAGTCTATCTCTTTGTCCTCTTTGCTTTCCAGTGCGGTTTGGACTTCTCGACTTAAGCGGGTTTCTGCCGTTGGTATTTGCTGTGCCATTGTCTGCGTTTCGTCTGGGTAGAATGTGTCCCTGATTTCTCCTATGAGGTCCTTCATGGTGGCTCCTGTGCTCAGCATGAGTTTCTTGAGCGTGTTCCTGGGTTTACGGTGCCCCATGATCGCGCGGAATATGTGCCAGGCTCTGACCGTGTGTAATTGACCGTTCATGTCATCGCAGAGTTGCATCCAGTTTTGGCTGGCCAATTTCTCCGCGTATTCCTGGCGCTCCTGAGTTAAGGCCAGTATTCTCGCCTTGAGGGTTCTGTTGCTCTTTCTCTTTTTGAGGCGTTTTGTGAGGTTTCGTCGCTTGGTCCATATAGTCATTAGGTGTTGATCGACCGTTGGGTGGTCTTCTGTGTTCGCAATGTGTTTGGTGTGACGGTTAACCGTCTCTTGGATCGCTTCTGTTCAATCTTTGCATCCGAGGTGCTTCCAATCCACCCCTTGGAGTTCCTCTCTGACCTTGTGCCATGCCGTCAGCTTCGTCGTTCTGAGACGTTCTTTCCGTCCCCTTTTCTTTGGAGTGATTCTTATTTCTATTATTTGGTGATCGCTGCCGAGCGCGTCTCCTGTGTTCTCCCACGTCGCCCTGAGTGAGCCCTGAATCCACGTTAAGTCCGGAGAGGTGTCCGTTTGGTGCGGTCCACCAGTGCGCGTTGGCTGCGTCGTGTCATTTAGGAGGGTCATACCTTGATTGGCTGAGAAGTTCTGTAACTTTCTCCCGAGTGGCGACGTGACCGCATATCCCCAAGATGGGTGTTGACAATTGAAATGTCCCAGCGTTACCACCGTGTCCCTATCTCTGTTGGGTCCTAGTTTCATGTCATGGGGCGGGAGGCGTGCAGTAGGTTGGTTAGGTAGCCAGTAACTGTTGATTATATGGAGCCTGTGGTCTCCCAGAAGTGTACTGGTTGCCACATGCTCCATTGTGGGTGTGTTGATTGCCGTTGTATCATGCTGTATAGAGGGAAGGTCGGCATCTCGTCTCCTGATGTACGTGGCTACCATAGTAGGGGTTATCATCACGTTCTGCTCGGTAACCCGTTGATTGTGTTGGATACTCGGTTGCGTGTACATGTCGTACCCCTGAATGGCGTGAGCTCCGTTTGTTTCCTGCAGGACTATTATGTCCGGTTGTGTTCCAATTATTTGCATGTGTTGCAAGATGTGGCTCCTCTTTCGTCGGAACCCTCTGCAATTCCATTTCCATATGATTATTTCGTCGTTTTTGTCTCTTGAGGTTGTTTTTGCTTGGTACGTCGTTGGTGTGCTGCTGTGTGGCGGGTTTGATTGTTGTCCCGCGTTTGTGTTATTCATTGTCATGTTGTTCCATGTTCGCGTTCACGGGTGCGGGCATAGCGGCGCACTTGTGTGGTCTGAGTTGCTCCTGGTGGGCCGCTAGTTCTGCTTGTATTGGTGCTAGTGCCTGTTGGATCATTTGTTGGAACATCGGGGCAAGTGCGGTTAAGATGGTGGGTATGGACTCCGCTATTATAGTGGATATCTTATGGCGTAGTTCGGTGTAGTCATTTGTATTGGTTTGCTGGTATTCTTGCGAGGGCGGTGGGCTTGGTGCTTGTATTGTGGTGGGTTTTAGAACCGTTAGTGAGGAGGGGGAGGGTTGTGAGGCCGTGCTACTCAACTGGGTGTCCATGGGTTGTGCCACTTCCTGCATGTTCGGGATCACCCGTGGGTAGTTGCTACTGTTATTTTCCTGGTGGGCTCCTGTTTGTCCTCCTTGGCCGTGTGCTCTGGATGCCTGTTTTTGGTGCCATGGGTTGTGTGAGGGTTCTTGGAACCTGGTCCGTTTTTGTTGGTCGTGTTGTAGCTGTTGTGTTTTTTTTTTATTTGCCCTACTGCGGCTTCTGGCTCGTTTGTCGAGGGTCACATTTTGCTTGGCAGTGTTGGATCCCCTACCCCTGCTGTAGCTTCGGCTGCGGCTCCTGCCTCTGCTGAGGCTGCGCGATGGGGTATCTAGTAGCTTGAACCTATTGCTTATTGGGAGGTCCGGCCATTCCTGCGGGTTCTGCTTCGGGTTTGTGTCTGGTGATCGTTTCGTGTTCAGTTGTTGGGCTCTTGCTTGACGTGCTTGACGTGCTTCGAAGCGTTCCTTTATAGCTTCCGCTACCGCCTGCTTGGCTGGGCATTGCGGGTCCGTGGCGGCGTGATCACCTTTGCAGTTGGCGCATCGCAGCTCGCAATCATGTGGCGTCTCGCTTGGATTTTGTTGCGGCGGGAATTGTTTTCCGCATGCTGTGCAGCGTATGTACTCGTTTTTGCACGGACATACGTCCGAGTTATGTTGGAGGCTGAGGCAGTGCGCACACTGCCTATTCGGCTGTCGCGGTGGATACATGTGGTACACTCCCGAGTCGTATATGGCGTACCTTGGAAGTGACGGGCCCTCCACGGTGATGAAAATGGTTTTCGTCGTACCGAGTCGCCTAAATCCCAAGACCGTTCGGTTCTGCACTCTGAGGTTCTCCTTGATGAAGTCGTCAGTTGCGTCCAGCGGGATGCCGTAAATCACTCCTCTCGCGTTTTCTGCCGCGTTCGCCACGTATGCACAGATGGAGTGTGTAGTGCCCACTACTTGAATTTGTTGCGTTGTCATGATTTTTTGTACTGCCGTGGCTCTGTATCTGTCCACGATGAGGAGATTCTGCGGCGCTCAGAGTTTGAAGTAGGTTTCTGCACACTCTTGTTTGGTGAGGGCTGCCGCCATTTTGAGGGCGTTGGTTAGTGCGGCGAGGCCTATCGAGGCGAGGTGCTCGTTGTTCGTCAGCTTCAGCACGACCGTCGTCGCCTTGATCTGTCTTGGTGCCGGAGTAGCGAGTTTCCACTCCGTTGTTCGAGAAGTTGAAGAATCCTGCACGCCCATGATGAATAGGTGAGCGCTATCGGCGGTGGGGACTGTTATAGGTGTGCGGGGGACGCCCTGGGCCGTCCCGGGTGAAGCTCCGTTGGCGTTAGGCCTCGCTGCACAGCTGGGGTGCTATGTTGCGCTTTTTGGACTCCCAGGAGACTTGGAAGAGGGAAGTGACGTCAACGACTAGAGAAACGCAGATTGGATGTTGACAGAAGAAAACAAAATCAACATCCAATCTGCATTTGCTGCGTTGTTGACGTCACTTCCCTCTCCCTAGTCTCCTGGGAGTCCAAAAAGCGCAACATAGCCCCCCTGGGCAGCTGCCAGGCTTAGCTTGGTGGGCCGGTGTGGCCGGTGATCGAGGGCTGATTGCTCACCCGAAAGTGATCGCTGGGACGGAAGTTTCAGTTTCTAGGTTGTCGATGATCTCCACTCACCTCCCTGCTGCTTTTCTGTGGATTCCGCGGGTTCGAATTGGGAATATTCGACCTTGAATCGGGAACTTGACATGGGCTACATGTTATACATCGCCTCGTCGTCGTCGTTTTCAGAAGAGGAGAAGCTAGCGCCGTGTGCCGCCATCCGCAATTTATTTCTTTTAATCTACAATACGAAATAATAGAATGAAAGCTTGAAATATGGTTTGCAATGTGTCGATATATTTTTTGTTTGCGGCATGAATACGACTGACTGAAAAAAAATTGAAACTCTAACAAAGTTTGAATAAAAACTGAATACCCTACGTTTCGGGACCAGTTCGGTCCCTTGGTCACGGGTGACTATGCGTTGGGCTCTAGGTTGGGCTAGGTTGGGCGAATCTTCTTCGTCGTCTTCATCTATATCATCTTAATAATCTTCAACTTCATCGTCATAAAGAATATCCAGCGGTGGAACTCGGTTCGGATAAAGCCCCTCGATGTGTTTGCGTTGGTCTTGCAAGTAGCGTCAAGTGCGCCAGTGCACGAGGTTCATGTCTCGAGCCGAACTTGGAAGCAAATGGTGGCGGAGCACCCGCTCGTGGCTCGTTTCTTGCACATTTCCACAGCAATGGTTGGCGGTACTTGCAAGCGTGCATTTTTTCGAGGGACTTTAGGTTCGAAAGGTTGCGCCCTTGTTTTTCCGTTAATCGACGAAGCCCTGAGACGTATACGCTTGGGAGAGTGCCCGATGATCTGTTGACGTGTTTTTTATTTTATTATTATTATATACCAGAATTCCAGGTTGGAGACGTCTACGCCAGTCTTTTTCCGCGGCCAGAATCTCGCTCTTGTTGAAGGACACGCTGTGACCCAGTTTTTCGGCATGTTCAGCGAGGGCACTGGCTTGAACGTCGTTCTTCTTCACGTCGTATTTGTAGCACCGGATGCGTTCCGGGAAGTTCTTTGTTTTTCCCACGAAGGCAGCAGGGCAGTCCGCGCCTGGGATGCGGTAGACGAGACCTTGAGCCTTCTCCTTTCCCGGTCTGTCTTTTGAAAGGGGGAGTCGGTGACGGATGGTTGTCACTGGTCTGTGAGTGACCGCGATTCCGAATTTGCGAAGGGTGCGTCCGATGGTCTCGCTGACGTTCCTTATGTGGAAATAAAAGTTCAAACTTTTATTTCCACCCTCGAAGGTTTTGACGGTGCTGCGTAATAGGAAGTCACGTGCTGTACTGGTACAGTGCCTGGAGCAAGTCTCCGACTGGTGCGTTTAGCGTCCTATCTCGCCCGTACGTCAAAAGTAGTGCCGAAGTGGCAAGGAATGACGTCAAGGAAGCTGGAGTGTCACGCTGTCGGATGTCGCTTTCCCGGCGGTCGGTCGTAGAACTGCTGACGAAAAGCACGAGCGAGCGCGAGTGTCGCTGTACGTCGCGGCGTCCTAACTTCTGGCTGCCGACAACTTCCGTGGAGTGTCACCACTGGAGAGTGACCTGCAGCAAAACAGACGTCCGCCATATCCATCACTGCTTCTGGAACACCGCCAGGATCACGACCGGCGAGAGCATCACACTTCTGTGACATCACCAGACGGAAATCGAGGGACCACCTTTTTTGGACGCGGTAAACGCACCAGTCAGGGACGCATTCCGGGCACTATAGTACTGGTCAACGTTACTAGAATACTCAGTTGGGAAGCTGCTATAGGAGCCTGCTTTGAAAAAGTGGCTTCGATTCGTACTCGAGAACTGAACTAGATGTGATCGCAACGCCGCCATTTCTGCCGCAGCGGCCACTCCGGGAACTGCACGGCTGCACTGACTGGTTCCCTCGAGTCGCGGAAGGGCCGATGGCGCCAGCTCGCGGGGCCATTTCGCAGTATAGCTATAAACACGAACGCAACTCTGTTGCGTCAGGGCGCGGTGGTAGCAACGTTATTAGATTAGCTCGGTTATGAAACTGCTAATAGACGCTGCATGTACGAGCAGTACCCCCCCCCCCCCCCACCCCCTCACTCACCCCGACTCGCCTCCCGTCGTTCGACGCGCCAGACGGCTGCTTTAAAAACTGCAGTGCATTCTGTGGGATACGTACGTTTCGAAGCGCAGCATCTAGATGGCGTTCCACCGTACTCTATGAAACACACAGTTCGTAAACAAAAATCTAGATGGCGGTTCGAACGACGGGAGACGGACTGAAGTGAGTGAGGAGAGGTACCCCCTTCCGCGGGAGTTCCACAACTGAGGTAATCTGGTAACGTTCGGTGGTGGCGCGTCGAGCACACAGACGCAAAAATAAATACATTCAGGAAAAGGTCGGTAAATGGTTAACAACTTGAAAAGTGCGATTGAAGACTTGATTTAAAGGCGCCTGGGTCTACGTTGGTGACGATGGAGGATGAGATGCTGTTCCAGACTTCCATGGCTTGTAGGAGGGATGATCGGTTGAACGCATTAGTTGAGCCAGAGATCCTTTTGATGGTACATGCCTTGTTTAAGCGAGATGATGTTGAATCGGGCAGTGATAATAATGCTGCTTTAAGGTCGAGACAATCATAATAGATTTTGTGAAGAAGGCAGAGCTGAGAGACGTTCTTACGAAGCTGCAAAGAAAAAAGGGTTAGTTGACTTTTCAGCGCGGAGGCACTGACGGAGTTATCGTACCTGGAGAGGATGAAACGAGTGGCCCTGTTTTGAATTGCTTCCAGATGATTGATAAGGTAGCCTTGATGGGGGTTCTAGATGGAGGCAGCATATTCTAACTTTGGTCGGATGAGTATGTCGTAGGTCAGTTCGCGGACAGTTAGTGGAGCAGATCGAAGGTTACGTCGGAGTGCTCCAAGGGTCCTGGAGGTGTCTGCGGAGATGGCATCGATGTGATTATTCCAGGAGAGGTCTGATGTTAGTTTTACACCGAGATATTTGTACGAAAGAACGGTCTCAATGAAATCGGAGCCTACGTAATATTGGTAGGACAAAACGGGATTTTTCTAGTAAAACACACTAGTTTACGTTTTGATTTGTTTTTGTGAGTTGTGCGGACAATATAAAAAAAAAAAAACCTGGGTATAGGTAGCCAAGCGACTGACCGATTTAGTGGGTTCATCATATACATCCAAAATCCGCTCATTGGTTTCACTCCTAAGGAACCTCGTTGGCGAATAACCAACGAGGTTCCTTAGCATTAAAGAGACGCTGGAAATTACAACTAAATTTAATGTTTAAAAATGGGGAAATAAAAATATAAGATGCGGTTAGAAATTTCTGATCCTAGCTGGACGTTGTATCTTATTGGTTGAGGCTTATGTTTGTACACAGTGCGACACTGTTAGTACAAACAAGCGATCGCCATGTTTCTCCTTTTATCTGTTATCATTTAAAGGCTCTAATGAAACTTTCCAGGTGTCAGTTGTTCGTTGGGTCAAAATCTGGGTTTCTGTCTGGGAATTTAGGGTTTCCAAAATTGTCGTAAACGTCAAGATATATAGAGCCAACCTTGACCTTCTTTTGGCCAGAGTCTGGGTATCTTGGCTAGAATTACCCCAAAAAGTGCTAAAGTTATTCTTCACTGCTGGTAGTTTTGGCTGTCATCCGGCATCTTGTGGCCTAAATCGCCAAACAAGTGCCAGAGTTAGGCTTCACTAATGGTTGTTCGGTTTTCATCCGGAAAATTAGGACCTCAAATGTTCACTGCTGGAGAGTCAGAGAAAAGCCATAGCTGTGTCTAAGAAAAAAGTACTCTGCCACTATAGCTAACGCCTCGGAGCAAAAAACGGATTTGGCTTGAGTTAGGCCCCCGAGGATTCCCAAGCTTGTGCCAAGTTTTCTCTGGAGTGCTACCTAGATTACTACTAAAGAATAAAGAATTCATTCGGATCGCTCTGCCGAACAATAAAAATGTTTACTCGCCAGTGCCCTGTCTAAGATATATGCAAAAAAAAGTGGCGATGTTGTGTTTACGTTAACAGTGTCGCGCAGACATTTTTAATCCGAATTTCTTTGAAAGGAAAGTTTAAAGTAAACATTGACCTCAAAGTATTTGGCTTTGTGGGCATGTCTGGTGAGGCGTTCTGTAAGACGATCCCGAAATCCCTACCTGTAGACGATTGCTGCCCGCTTTCACGGGTGACAGAGACTCGGCGGGCGGAGGGTCAACTGAGACCCATTCCTCCTCCGAGCGGTGCTGTGATTATCGGAAGTATTACGTGGTCAACAATGTAGGATGAAGATACTATGAAGGTCCTGGTTACCGTTTTTTTAAATAGCGCTGGTTTTTTTTACGAGTTTTCACTGCCTTATAATTTTTTGTTTTGGCAATTTTGTTTTAACAAAAGGTGCCTTTTAGAGCATCTGGATCACCTACTTTCCCGCAGAGAACTTGGGAAATTAATACTTGGGATTTAGCTAGTTGATGTTCGTGATTTCAATGGTATTAAAACGCATGAAAAATACACGAACGAAGAACACAAGAAAGCCATACCGTGTCGTTTCTGTCTTCTTCGTCCCTGTCTTTCTTGCGGATTTTAATGCGGAGTGAAAGTTCGACTGCTTCTTTTACACGGGTGTCGGTAACGTCAGAAAGCCGAGTTTTGATTGGCTCTGATTGAAGAATGGCGGGTAAACCTTAAAGCAAGCTGCCTTGAAATCTACCCTCTATCCTTCCATCAGAGCCAATCAGAGCTCGTTGATCTGACGTCGCCACAACCGCTGCAAAGAAAGCAGACGACTTTGTGCTCCGCATACCTTTGAAACCACTTGGGAGAGTCAATCGCAGCAATCTACCGAGGAGACTTAGTAAATGACGACGCATAAAATATATTTAGACCTACAAAGACAGACTGTGCTGTGGTAGCGAGCATAATGTTTCACCGTGCTCGGTAACCCAACACAGACCGTGTTTTGCAAGTCCAAGCATATTTTATGCTCGTAGCCGGTCCAGATCTCTTACGCCTGATTCACATTATGCGATTTTGCTTCCGATTTCGCAAACTTCACCAGACTTCTTTATTTTTCTCTTTTTTTTTCCGCACAGACGATTTTGAATTTGCGAAATTGCAGGTAAATTTAAACCACGTGGATCCGACATTAAAGTGTGTATTTCAACTTGATCAGCTTCCCTCCTTGTAAACTGCCTCTTTTTCTTATAGTTTCAAGTGGTTGTGTCTCTTGTGTTTGCTTTCAAAACTCCCTCAAGTACATGGAAAGGAAACTTAGTTTTACACCCCATTCACACGACCGTAAAGGTATCTTTAGCTAAGGGACCTTTATTCTCTGGGGTCAATCAATTAACGATCTTCCGCGCGTGGCGTGTGCTCGCGACCCAAGAGCACGGTCTGATTCGCCGATAGCAAAGGGAACTATGTTAAAGGTACCTTTATGTTGACCGTGTGAATGGGGTATAATATATATCACCAGAACAAAGCGGCGTAGAAACCAAACGAAATGACGCATATACAATTAAAAACAACGCCTTGAGGTTTGTATATACCGCGAAAACAAAGGCCTTTGAACGGTTCAGGGAAGAGGGCGCTGGTTCCCAGCACGCGCCAAAAGTATCGATCGGAAGAATGCTTCGGTAGTTCGCAAACCACTCGTTGTATGGAGTCACGTGCCCACCAATTGAGTTTCACGGGCTTCTTGCTTCATCGCTACGGGGGGAAAAGTTAATTTCCGGAAAATTCACGGGGAAACCTCAGGACTATGAGGTCGCTGATGGACCGCAAAAGAGGCTCGAGACGCAGATAGATAACCAATTATTATGACGTAATAAATTTTTCTTGTCGCGGGGTCATTAAATTCTAAATTTGAAAACTGAAATTCTCATTTGGCAACACTTAAAAAGCGCGAGTACTTGAAAGGATAAAACATCGAGGTCGGGGACGGAAAAGGACTTCTTTCATTGAGCAACGGAAGCAGGACTTCTTTCGTTGCTCAATGAAAGAAATCCTGTTTCCGTCCCCGTCCTCGATGTTTTATCTTTTCGAGTATTCGTATCTATTCACCAGCACGCTCGCTTTCAATTATTAGTTAAAAAGGGACGCGAGCGGCAGGCTGAGGTTCACTGTTCAACGCAGAGCTACTACTTAGATAGCACGCTTAGAAGAGTAAAACAAAGGGTATTCAGTCAACCAAGACATTCAGTCCGCAACGGATAAAAAAAAATATTTTGCCTGAACTTCCTTGCACCGTATCGTGAGCTCAGTAAGTCGCATTTTAAAATGGTAATGATCGCCATTTGCGCCCGCTCTGTACGCTAAGAACCAAAGTGAGCCCCCGATGTAGTCGGGGTATGGAGAGGCAATACTCCAAGCGCGTTGCTTAATTATTGGCTCTAGACGTCCCCACACAAGTAAGTTCGTACCTCCGTGGCTAGGTGCTGTCTTTACGCCAAAAACAAAACCTGGCTAACAGTCGCGAGTCGCCGTCCGATCACAATGATTCAGCAATATGCTATGTTCATCGAGGTCTATTAGGCAAAAGAAACGCAACAGAGTATCGAAGACACGGACTGTCTTTTGTGGTACCAGTGTCTTCTCTGCGTTCTCAACTCATACCGAATGTTAACCCACACTGCTTTTTTATATTTATGCGTTGTGTTTTATGTGTTACACATGAGCTTCTAAAAACACTTTGTGAAAAGAATGGTGGCGCCACACACTTCTGCAAATTTTCTATTCAAGAACATTTAGCGAGGATCACATGATATTTAACAGACGTCGCCAAAAGGTGGCTACTGAAACGCATGAACAACAAGCCTAACTGAAGGGAGAGGTATAGGTTATCTTCAATACTTCAGCAAGCTTTAGATAGAAGTCAAAGAAAAAGCTAGAGAAATCACATCAGACAGTTATACTTTATACTAAGGATTCACGCTCTTTTGGAAATTCACGCCCTTTTTTGAAAGTCAGAGTTTAAGTAATACAATCAAACCTTACATGGGATATCCTAAATGCTATCTCAGATACCTAATGGCGCCTTCTGCACGTAAAGACAGAACCCATCGTAATATTTATGTAATTGATTGGAGACTTATGGTCTCCACATTGTGTTCCCGAGCGCAATAGAACTTTTTAGGAAGGTGTTTTTGGGCAGTGATTTTATTATAATCCCATTTATTGGCTGTAGGCTTAAAAAGAAAACAAATACGTGTATTCCTTATGCACTGAAAACAAAAAAACGCAAACAAGCTTCCTTGTGGATGTTGTTGGTCACAGATGTCCCCACAGGGAACAAAAACTTCAAAGCTTCCTCAAGATTAACACCCCAAAGCAGATTCAGCAGATTCGAGAGTGTGTGTTACCCGTTGTCAGCAGCAGCGTTAACCAAATAGTTTGTGTTCATTCCTTTTGCCCTGAGCACAAAAATAACAACTGCGCGTCTGTGTTTCTTTCTTCTTCTTTGTTTCAAAGCCTGTTTACAAAATTTTCGCATGGTAAATGTCCCACCTAAAAGAAATCTTTCTAACAAGCCTTATTGCACTCCGTTCGTAGGATTGTTTATATTTTTTCTTTCTACGACTGACTAACTCTTGGAAACACCCTGTAGAAAACCATATTTGGAAAAGCCTATATCGCATAGGCCACATTGCGACTATTCAAATTGTACAGTGCCATCAAAAAGTAAAGCATACCGCGTGCGCATGCTCAGAACTTCCTGAAACGTTAGAAAAAGGTACATGTATTGCCCCCCTCCCTCGGCGTGCTATACTTCGTTTCACCTTAAGGCTCTGTTATACTCCGACGTAACGTGCGCGCAAGCGAACGCTGGCCGAAGTCGGCTACGTCACGTCAGTCACGCTGCGCGCGTCAAAAATTCGCCCTCTTTATACTCCGGCGTCCTTGGCGGCTCCCGCGGCGCGCGTCGGTGGGCCGCCAGCGCGGCGAATGCGCAGAATCTGACTATGAGGGCACGTTTCCTGCGAGAGTGCGCCACTTCTGGTTCCTTTTCGTTTCGAATAGCAGACGAAAATTCTCGCGCTTCTTGAGCGCCAAGTTCGAGCTATGGCGTGGATGTACCTTGCACGACGAAAACTCGCGCTTGCACTGTTGGTGCACAGCCTGCGCCACAAGCGTAGGCGGTCAATGTACATCTTTGACAAGAGCACGGTCTGCGGTACTCAAGCTTCCTCGTGTCGTAGACACACGGGGGAGGATGAATTCTCTCGATCAGCTTCTCGACGACCGAGTCCGATTCTTCAAACATGACGCCACACGGAGTGGTGCTCCCGTCGTCTGCTATTGCTCGTATTCGCCGTGCTTCCCGCGCGACGGCTGCCGGGAGCCAGCGCGTGATGCATGCTGGTCCGGCGTCGCTGGCGCGGCCGGCGCGGAATACGGCATGCTCCATTTTGGCGTCAGGCGGTCAGGCTGCGTCGAACGCCGCCGGGCGCGTCGGTTACGCCAGGACGCCGGAGTATAGAGCGTCGGGTTTTCGCCGACGTGACGTCGCTGTGACGCGCTCGCACGCGCGCACGCGTTACGTTGGAGTATAACAGAGCCTTTAGGTCCGAGCGTGGCCGATGTTATGAGCCGAAGGGCCAATCTAACGGCGAAAAGGGCGCACCGTAATGGCGTCCTCTCCGCAGTTGATAGGACCAGCGGTGTTCGCCGTCTTTCTGCGCGTGCTCCACCGCTGGCTCGTTCTATCGAAAGCGGAGAACGCCATGACGTTGCGCTTTTTGCGCTGTTTGATTGGACCTTCGGCTCATAACCACGGCCACGCGCGGACCTAAGCTGAAACCAAGTATAGTATACGTATACCTCGAGGAAGTGCGGACGTTGGTTTTGTTGTAGCTATGCTGAGCACAAGTTTGTCTGCTTCTTGCGCAGGGGTTGCAGTGACGTCAGAACGGCGCGAGCTCTGATTGGCTCGATTGGAAGGATAGAGGGTAGACCTCAAGGCAGCTAGCATTGGGGTCAACCCACTATCTATCCAATCATACCCAATAAGAGCTTCGCGTACTGATGCCCCGCCGCCCCTGCGCAAGAGGCAGACGAACTTAGGCTCCGCATAGACACTGACAGCTTAATTAACGCTGGGCGGGACGTATCTCGAGCATCTTATTATCGCTTTCCAGCCAATAAGGTTAGAATTTCCAGTAACCAATCACGAAGCTAGAAGCGTGAACATAATAAGCCACGCACTTTCGTTCTTCAAATTATCCGTGACCGTACAGTCTACGGCGTCTTCCAAGCGGTCAACATGTTGGGCACTTTCAGTAGTGGCTCCGAGAGTCAAGGAGCCAGCGCTCCTTCCACTAGAAGTCAAAATACGACTCCGGTGCACGTAACTCCGAGTTCTCGGAAACCAAGCTCCCGTGCACCGAATCGAGGGACGGTGCACGAGGAGTCAAAAGAGCAAGGTATGACGTATTAACGGATTGCGGACTGCGTTCCGGTGCTGAAAGAAAAAAAAAAACGGCGGGAGAATCTGCGTCGGCTGCGAAATGGATCTGTGCTCAAGGTAAGACGAATAGCGCGTTCGGGTTTCGTTACCAGCTCAGGCTGTTTTCGGGAAACGTCCTGGAGCGTATTTGTTTTGTTTTGGATATGCTAATAATCCACGTAAACGTTCATTTGGCGCCATGTTTTGATTGCCATTGCACGGAAACTCGGCGATTATCGACGGTAGTCCTGTCCGTACTGAAAAGAACAAGTCAGGGTATGAATGTGACTTTGGTGCAAGGTCGGACACTCACGCAGAACACGATCCCAATTAACGTTTTGTTTGCGTAGCTAAATAGGGGTTTATGCGTGTATGAGAGGCGTCTGCGGATGCGCGCTTAGGTCGACAAAACCTTGATTGCCAAGCGCGGCCGACTTCCCGCGTGTATACGAATACATTTTATAGAAAGTTCGTAAAGAAGTGCAAAACAAACGTACGAACTGATAAAGGTATCGTAAACGGCGACGTAGATACACCGAGCTTCATATTTTTTCTTGTTGTGACGACGTTTCTGCCTGTGGTCTTTACGCCGCCCTGCGAAGGACTCGATCGCTTTGGATCGCTTCAAACAGCGTGGTTGATGTCTACACCCGCTCGCTTTTTTTTCTAAGGACCTTGTCGATACTTCTTCCATGTCGGCGTCAAATAAATGAGATCGTGCTCAGTGTCGTGTGCTTCCATTTTATTCGGAGACCGTCTGCCAGGAAGCGGGGTCGATCATACATTGCGACAATCAAAAAGCTGATACATTGCGACATGGAAAAAATTTGGCGGACTTTGCAAAATGAAATACAAACAGCAAAGTTTCTTTTTGCGCCTGCAGCTAGAAGCAATAGTACATTCATAATTAAACCAAAAAAAAAAAATAACAGTGTGCCTCACTCTCAAAAGAGGCTTGCGAATTTACTTTTATCCAGAATACCAGACAATAAATTCCGTAAAACAATAGAAGTATCTCAGCGATTAACAAAGTTCATAAAACGATCAGGTCTGAAACATGCGATCCGTGCAGTGACAATGCGCAAGTAAAACGTCATAAGCACTGTCCCGACTCCGAGGTCACATTGCATTTTTTTTTGTCTAACTGTATACTGAGCTTTGTCATTCCCTGGGAGCATTTTATTGTTCGCCGTTATTTCTCGTCTCGTGTTCTGCGGGAAATTGAACCCGCAGAGTTTCGCTGTTCTCTTGTTTTGTATTTGTCTTTTTTTAGAGTTTTGTTGTGGCGTAGCTATTTCTGTTGTGTTCTGCGGCAAGTTGAGCTCACAGGCTTCTGTTGTTTAATTACTTTTTTCTTTTGAATTTTGTTGTAGCGTAGTTATTTTTGTCAAATCTAAGACGTCATAAGCGTTTCAGACACCCATCCTGTTTTCTCCCTTTATGATTGCGTAAGATACGCCAATGAACGATTCGGAGTGAAAGCACTATCGAATAGCGGCGTCCAACATGCGGTCTTGTCACTCAAATGTCAATCGTGCAAACAGCGCCGGCCATATTGCGCAACTCGGGCCGTGCTCCCATGTACCATCGCCACAAATTGAAGCGAGCTTTCGCGAGAACTGCGTCGCTATATGCGTCAACAAGAAAGGCATTACGAAAGAGTTCCGCGGCTCTATCGCGAGAGTGATTCCATGACTTGAACCCTGAACACAGGCTAGATAATTACTCGGTAAGGCTCTAAGAAATTCAGTGCGTCTTTTTTTCCGCAGATAACTCTGGAGAGGCAATGGCTGCATTGTACGGTGAATGAGGATGCTGAAATTATGTACAGGCCTAAAAAAAATAAAGAAACCTGCTTTGTGAGGCTCAGCATGACATAAACATGTGAAATGCCATGATCGGTGTCATAGCGCAAACAGCCTTTATTCGGAGACCGTCCGTTTACCATGTTCTAAATGCTATCGCATTTAGAACATGGTAAAAAAAAAACGTTTGAGTTCTGATGCCTTTCTTTAAGCCGGGGTCACACTGCTTATACATCATAAAAAAGACAGTCTGCATACAGATTCAAACGCGAGTCACTGCGAGATCCGTGCTTCGAGTGCTGCATGGCAATGGGTTCAAGGAGGAACTTGGCACGCTGCATTCGAACCATGGATACTGTGGTGATTCGTGTTTGCAGACTGTCTTTTGTATGATGTGTGAGCAGTGTGACCCCAGCTATAGGCCAATGATGTCATTTGATATGTTCCTCAATCCCGACTATATAAAGACTAAACGCGGCGAAGGTGACGCGAAAGCAGTCTATACTCTTTATTTTTTTTTTTTAGATGATAACCTATCATGAACTATATACACCCATGGCATGCGACCTGCGATAATAAAGTTAGCTTATCGCGTGCAAAAAAAAAAAAAAAAGATTTTATGATACGAGACGGACGTGGCGGAGGCTAGCTCTGAACAGAACAATCACGTGATCACTGCGGTCACTGCACTCACGAAGAGAGCGAACCGAAAAGAAGAAAAAAATGGAGCGATCTCGAATGTTTACAGTGTTCGAGGAATTTGCCGAGAACGCGGCGCCGCCTTGTATTGACGTCAAGGACACCAGTTGATGTGTCTACATGGTGTCCCCCCCCCCCCCCCCAAAAAAAAAAAAAATGTACTATCGGGGAAAAATGAAATGAGACCAGAGGAGTGCGTGGCTCGCGCTACAGGCTGTGCCGCCTGGAAGTGAGCCTAGGGACGAGGGTGCGTGGCCTACGCCGATGTGTTTACGCCCTTCGCTCGGCGCTCCCCAAGCTTCGGCGGTGCACCTCTTAAGGGCTGATTATACTCCGACGTTGAGCGCAGTGAACCCAGCGTGGCGCAGAACGCGCGCCTTTCATTGGCCGGCAACCAGGAACTCGGTATCTGCGACCAATCAGTATACGTGTGCGCTGCGCTACGCCGCGCCTGTCGACGTTACGTTGGAGTATAAACGTACCTTTAGTGCGCTGAGAGCTATCACTGCTATCGTTACTCGCTCGACACGTGCGGCGCGAGGAAGCTCGCCGCGAGTAGCAGCTAAAGCGCGCTCTGGCTGAGTGCGCGCTTTAGCTGATAGCGGCGAGCTTCCTCGAGCGCCGCACGCGCCGAGCGAGCTAAGATAGCGGTGATAGCTTTCACCGCACTGCGCATTGCCGAGACTTGTGGAGCGCCAAGCGAAGGATGTAAACACATCGGAGTAGGCCACGCACCCTCGACCCTAGGCTTACTTCCGGGCGGCGCAGTTTGTACCGCGAGCTAAGCGTTCCTCTGGTCGCATTTCATTTTTCCCCCGATAGTACAGTGCTTATGTATTGTTGTTCTTTTTTTTTTTTCAAAAACAGATTACGCATTGGCAGACGCTCAGTTTCCGCCCATATGTGGCACTAGCCGTCCGGAACAGATGCCAAGGTTTCAGAACGAGCTGTCATTTGATTCAAAGGTAGTAGGCGATTCAACAAGGCAGAAAGTTGGACGAGTTGCTTGATCATCTTACAAGGAAAAACAGCAAAAACCGGTACACAGGAAACCAGGAAGGCGCAGATATAGAGCTGTGTCTGTGCCTTTCTTGTTTCTTATGTCTCGTTTTTGTTTTGTTTTTTGCGCTGTTTTTTCTTATAATAGGCGATTATGGGATATTTTCAAAGTGAACACTGTGGCAGACGAACCCCCTGAATACATGGGGTTAAATGGCGCCAACTACCGAGAATTGTCCGATTTTCCTATTGAAAGTTTCCCAAAATAACCTACAACTTTTGAATAATTAGCTGTAAGCTCTGAAACTTTAGCATCTGGTCCAAATCGCTAGCGCTACACTTGGGCAGGAACTGAGCATTAGGTGGCGCGTAGTTTAGTCTTGCAATAAACAAACGATGTAATATATATATATATACAGTATATATTAGTTAAGCTGTACATCGAAGAACCGTAGTCTCATTACAGGTTGCCTGCAGCTGAAAGAACATGATATGATGAACTAGGTTAAACTATTACGAAGGATGATTTAAATGTCCTGCCCGTGAATAAGGTGTCCCAGCTGAATGGCACTTTGTGGCTTCTTTACGTAGTTCCCATTGAGTGTGATGTCCGTACTCCTCCTCCCAGCAGCACTTCAGTGCTGCCAACCCGTGGAGAAAGACCTATTTGTTTTAGTCCTCGCACCACTCGGGCACGCAGCGTCCATGACGGCGTCGTCAATGTGGAAACGCTTTCCCTCCGGATGTCCTTCCAGTGCGAGGAACCGAAGAAATTCTGGCAGTGCGAATTCCGGCGAGTAGAGCGAGCGGAGTGACAATTAAAGTCACCTTCGTGGATCTGCTACAACGTGTATAGAACGGCGCAGAAAAATGACGCCAAGTTCAAGTTTTCTGTGGAAACTTTGCGACCACCAGCAATTTCTGCAAGATGGTACAACTTAACAAGAGAAAGCACGAGGGTCGTGCTACAAACTGGCGACGTTTTGTTTCATTGCGGCATGTTGTTCCCAGATACAGGCTCACTACTCAAATATCCAACTTAAGCCGCGGTCGCACTGCTGATACATCATAGACGAAAGACATTCTGCAGATGAGGCGTGTTTTCTTAACTTGTATAATGGTCCTGCCACATTGGCCATACAGACACTATCTGCAGGCATGTTCAAACGCATACACATGTTTCAAGCACACATGCTTTGAACATGCCTGAGGCATTCCCAAAGATAATGTGTCATCATGTCTGCAGTGTCTTTCGTATCATGTAGGATCAATGTGACTCTGACCTTATCTGATTGCACTACGCCACGGTTCGTACTATATAGGCCGAAATATAAACCAGCGCATTTCGGGTGGTCCAAGTCTGATCTTCGGAAGAAGGAAAGATAAGAAAAAATATCCACCAAGCAAAAGAAAAAAAAGAAAAATTGACCGCATCTCCACGTGGTGAATGATGTTGATTGGGGCGAAGCTCTGGTGGTGCTTGTCTGCGTAGACTCTGAGCCGCAGCATGCCGAGCCTTTCGTTCGTTTTCATCCATGTCAGAAAGAGAATGTGTGGTATGGAACGTGGCTATATACGCATTTGAGCATTTGACCGCAGCGCCCTCTCGTCTATAAACGTTGAGCCAATGCATGCAAAGTTTAACGCGATTATATACGCATTTGACCGCAGCGCCCTCTCCTGTATAGACGTTGAGCGGTTACAGGCAACGTTTCATCCATGACATCCCCAGCTCTTGAGTTACTGCCGCATCTCAGAGCCCCCTACTCGTCCCGCAATCGTGGCAGAGTGGTTAAGGCGATGGACTAGAAATCCATTGAGGTCTCCCCGCACAGGTTCGAATCCTGTCGACTGCGCAAGCATTTTTTGTTCATCAATTTATTTCATCTTTTTCTTCTTTTTTCTTTATCTTCACTCATCATCGTCATCATCATCATCATCATCATCATGAGATTCACTCATCATCATCATCATCAAATTCACTCATCATCATCATCACTTCATCATCATCATGAGAGCACCGGACGCCGGACGGACGGACGGATAGACGGACGGACGGACGGACGGACGGACATGGCTAGCCCCTAAGGAGCTTCGCCCCTAAAAAAGGTACAAAGGGAAGCAGACAGGCTGATTGTAAGTACTGTGCCATGAGAAAAAGGCTCCGCTTTGTACGAAATGAATTCGTCAATACTGAAAACGTTTAGCCGACTGCACTGCATCCCGAACACCTTAAATTATACTTTCCTGAAAATACCAGATGGCCTTACGGCGGGATTTATTATCTCTTACCGGAGGAAGTTCGAAACCCACAGCAACAAGGGCGCGAGGCAAATAGTTGACGCGTGCTCGTGTTTGGGATCGTGGCGTGTCTTTTTGCGTTCTGAACTCGCTACAACGTAAAACTACTGTCACTGACAGAAGAAACGCAGGGCGTGACTTCTCATAATCACTCTTTTTACTTTATGCTTCGTTTTTCGGCGTTCTTATTGGCTGATGCCTTAAGCTCAATGGCTGCTGAGTGCTCGGAACTCGCAACGCGCTGTGTTTCTTAAAGGGACACTGACAGGGTATTTGTGCTCGCCGAGATTTTTATTTCAACATGACCTATAACAGCAATACTACCCAGAACACATTTCGTGGCTAGAAATTCGCCTTCTTTCAGCACGAAAAGAGCCGGTTGAGAATGGACCTTTTCCACATACCGGCGGCACCAGGCGGTGGCTGCACGAACTAAAATAGGGAAAGTGACCTGCACTTCTAATCGATAATGGGAGCTACGCTACCAGTTTCTTGGCTCTCTGAGCTGCGGCGCGTGCGCGACGGCACGAGAGCCACGAGAGCAGTATAAAGGTACGCACCGAGAAAGTTTCATACCTCGTGATCAGCTTCGTAGGAAGAACCAGGGGGAACCCGCGAAAAACAAGGTAACCTAGCGAGCAGCGAGCAACGATGGCGACGGCGGCGGGCGGGTGTGGCAGGAGGCCTCGTTCACGCAGCCGTTTTGAGCCGGGCGGCTTTCCAGCCAGGGGAGAGGGTTTTCGGATAGGCTTCGGACCGAAATCGGGCCTCCGGAACCGAAATGAGCCGAACAATGGTGTTCTACGTCCCCGGCGCCGACGGGAGACGGGGGACACCGGCGCCCGCCCCATTGAGGGACGGCCAATCACGAAACAGGAAACTTTCGCTCAATCTAGCAAATTCTCAAAAGGGGTGATTAACTGTACTTTATAGGAAGAGGAGGTGAAGGCGTGAAGAACTAGTGATTCCGGTGAAGTACAGGTTGGACAGCTGACGACTACGGCGGTTAGAGGTACAGCCGCCATTCCAGGTACTTTTTTCCCTACGGAGTTCTTGACTGGTCGCGCGACCAACGGGACATTAAAGAGGGGCATCCGTGGCGTCCAACCAAACGTCGTGTTTTTCTTTCCATTCACTTTCTTTTTTTGTGTGTGTAACAAAATTATATATATGCTCCAATTACGTATTCTACTCGCTGATCCACAGCCTCCTTCCGAACTTCCTCGATTTCTCGTGCCGACTTCCGCCACTTGGCATCGGGTGCTCGCGCGTGCGCAGAACGCTTCTCGGAAAAGGTCCATTGGCCGGGTTCCGTCGCGCTCACTCTATTTTCCATGGTCACGTGGCGTTCAAAATTAAGCGTACCAAATATATTCGAAATCGTGGGTCATCTAAGCACACATTTATATTCAAAATAAATAAGAGTATGATCCCCATTTTTGTGGCCTCCAAAACTGCAAAAACGTTGATCGGAAAAAAATTGCACACATCGCAGGAAGTACATGTACTGCGTCATTTTCAATATTGCGACGTACCGCGGGGTTGACGGCGCGATAACGGCGCACTGCGGACCAACGTTGCAACGGACGAGGAGCCTCTACTTCGGAACTGTCGTTCGTGGTACCGGCAAATCGATCTTCAAGTGCAGGACATCGAGCGGAAGGGATATAAGTGCGAACCAATCGCAGGACAAACGGTGCACGCACCTTCGTCGTTGTCGACTGCTTCACACGCCGGAGAAGCGGAGAAAAAAAATAGGCCAGGTGTAGCCACGTGATTTCCGGCTATTCTCTCCTCCTCCACATCGTCCACATGTCGCGAGCATTATCTTCCGTGTTCATGTTTCGGTTTCGGTTTCGAGAAATTGAATTTTCTGGCTTTAATAAAAATATACGTTACTCTAGCAAAAAATCTCCTGACACCATATAAAATCGCCTGGCAAAGAATAAAAAAAGATGTTTTTGGTGGTTTTCAGTGTCTCTTTAAGCTATTGATTAAAACATGCTATGACAGACAATTGTTCATTGACTCCGTAAGTGTGACGTCATGGGTCCAAACAGACCGTTGCTACGGTCGCTGTTATGGACAAATACATGTGGCTAGGCTCCGCTACAAAAACCCGACCGTTCAAAAATCAGGAGTAGGATTTAAACTTCTAAAAGTCACAGATATAGAAAGCTTGAATGTCGTATATGTTTCGACAAAAGTGTGCCCGTAATCGCTTGTTTTTGAAATGTTTACGACTGCAACTTCCGGTCCTCAAGATGCCTGCAGCAGACGACGAATGCAAGTAGTGTGCCGTCTGCCACACGCCCGCCGGCCAAGACGGCGCCGGCGTCGGAATCGTGTGAATAAAGACGATATTCTGATATTGCGTTTGTTTGAAATATAATGAGTTTCAGACACTTAAAAGAATTCATAGTGGGGTGCGATGCATAATATGGTTTATCGAAAGTCCGGGCGTCGATCGAGCTGATCGTCTGCTAAAAGATCGCAATGCACCCGTGAAAAAGGCACTTCAGGCGATCGGTTGAGATCCCAAATTTTTTTTTTTTTTTGCGGACTCGCGCTATGGGAGGGTGCTTCGTACCTGGTTGTAACCATCGCGTGGAGAAAGATTCTTGCAGTTTCTTCAGATTTCCGCAAGACCCCAAAGCGCAAAAGAACTGGATGAAAAACATATTTGAGTTTATTACAGATTGTGCTCGCATCGCGGGTTCGATGGAGATCTTCGCCAAAAGAGCACATCCCCAAAATTTGATGTTTACCAATGAAAAAAAAAAAAGAAGCAAAATACTGCGAAATTGCGATCGATAGACATGCAATTCTTTAATGACCTGACACCCTCAATAATAACAATAACAAACGACTTACCTCGACGGCGTACGATTTGTTTCTCATGCTGGCCTGCACTACGCCGGTAATGCACTGGAGGTGGTCGTCGTAACTGATCTGCATGACGTGGTTTGATTTTACGGCATTTTCACCCCTCTGAATTAAGCTGGGTTCTTCACAGAAGTAAACGCACATTCCGGAGGCCTCTACGGCCATGGCGATGCACTTGTTTTTGTCGCTCGTTTACCAACGCAATTTAATGAAGACGCCCGCTGCAATAGAGGCCAGCAAATCTATCGTGTCGTCTGCTACCAAAGCAAAGCGGAGTGTAATACTTCAGAAATGGCTTTCATCGTTGCAATACGACACTGAGACGACAAGAACATCTTCATAATTAGATATCAAGAAGTTAGGTTACTTACAAAAAATTATTTACTTACTTGTAAGCAAAAATCTAACCTCATGTGAAGTCTCCGTGCATTAGTCCGTAGCAACGTCCCTAGCAACGGTTTGTTTGGACCCAGACGCCATGTTGTGACGTAGTCACTTACGGGGTCAATTGGCAAAAAAATAAAGTGATGATGATGATGATATAAATATTTTTTTTAAATCTATTAGATTCACATAAAACTTGACAAAGTAGTTAACAAAACACGTATTGCTGAAGAAAACAATTTTTAATGCGAAAGCATTAACTATCCCATGAAGCGAACCGACGTCATCAGCTTTGAAGCCACGCAAAACGGCACCTTCCCCTGTCTCAATAGAGCGAAGCCTGTCGACTGTAGCAGAAATCTGATGGATAGGGTCCCATTGGCTGGCGCGCGTCATCAAGGAACGAAGCTCCCATCGGCTCTCGCGCGGCATAGTTAAAAAAAAAAAACAGAAAAAAAACTTTCAGCCTTTTCACTTTGGTTAAAAAAGAAAAGCATCGGAGCTGTAGCTTCTGTTCTCGGCGGTGGCTTTCCAGGCGAGCGATCTGTCCTTCTTTCGCGAGGGTATCTGAAGCGCTCGACGCAGTGGAACTTTAGGCGATAGCGACCTCGCGGCGGTTGCGAAACCATGCATTCTCGCTGCTGCGCACACCGCCGCTCGTTCCGTTCCCGCTCTCCTTCCTCCGAAGAAATGTTGCCGCCATCTATGAGCGACTGTGGCAAGCAAACAACCGGCAAACACAACACTCTGGACAGCTACCGCCTTCTATGAGCGACGGCGGCAACCAGAGTGTCGTGTCGGCCACGGGTGTCGACATTTGTTTGGTACCGGACACAATCCTGGGGAAACTAGCCCTTAAAGGGATACTGAAGCGAAACTTGAAATACACCTATTATGGTCAGAAATAGGTTTAATATGATCAATGATATCCGTAATTCATAATCGTGCGTTTGTATTTTGAACGGATGGCTATATTTTTCACACTGAGGGGCCCGATTGGGCGCGCGCTCGAAAATCAGCCATCGGAGAGCCCGATGCGTCTTGGGATATACGGCGCATCCGTGACGTCACTTGTGCCAGACGGGAAAGGCTACGGCGTGAATGTTGTGGTTACGAGCGTTGCCACTTGGTGGCGCGTCGACGATTTACAACCTGTGACAACGTGGCCGTTTGAGATGTGCAAGGGCTGCACGCACGCTGCACCACGGCAAGTCGGCAACCACGGCACCACTGACAAAACCAGCTCGGAGGCCGGATTCTCAAAGCGAACTTACGACGAAAAAAGTGCGTACGACAAATTTGAAAGAAAACCCGTATTCTCGAAACGAAATTCTCGTAACTTTAGCGCAGGTTACGACAGAATCCTACGACAGCTCCGAAGCTGTCTTACGCATTTTTTACGATCAAAGCCGCATGACCGACAGCGTCGCTCAGTTACATGGTCGCGACCAGGGTGTAAGATAGACAGGTGGGGAAACGGCCCATAGAAGCCTACCGCAGCGCCGTGACCGGATTGTGTACTCGTCTGCTTGCGGGTACCCCCGATTTGCGACAGATGGCGCTGCTGCAAGAAGAAAAAAATCGGAATCGGATTTGCATGGAACTCTATGGGAGAGTGCGCAAAATAAACCGAAAGCACGAAAGTCCTGCACTGAAAATCCACGAGAAACCATCTCCGTCAGTTTAGCCGGTCGCCACCGGTCGCCCACCCGGGGTGAGAGTTCGCGGTGCTCCACATAGATGGCGCCACAGAAAAAGAGAAACCCGAGGGGGACACAATCCGGTCGCTCATTTGGCTCTCGTTTCCCCACCTGTCTATCTTACACCCTGGTCGCGACGACCAACGGACTTTTTTTTTTCGCGTGCTCTTCTCGCGCGTCCCGACTTCAACCAGCAAGAAAAAAGGAAGGAGTACTTGAAACAGACCACGACGAACAAGAACGCTGGATCCACAAACACCCGAGAAGAGCTACAACGGCCACGATTCCACCAACCAAGCGAGCTCGGCAGAATATAGTAGGCCTAGCAGCAACACCGACTCGACGCACCGTTGCTCCGGCGGTCCTTAGCCAAGACCGTCTGCCCACGACCGGCTGGCCTACTGAATGGAATATGCCCGCGCGACCCTTGTGGACCCTTCCCGGATGAATAGTTTGATCCCTGAACTAAATTTCAGAGGTCAATCTTTTCCCCTTGTCATCTCGATCTCTTTGTTTTCCGAGGCAGCGGGGGACGAACGCTCTCGTCGAAAAGGGACTCTCATTGATTCTATCTCCTTGTTTTGTGTGATATAGAGCTCAAATAAACGCCATACGGATTACCTTCGCAACACGGTATGTACACTTTGTTATTAGTATGGCATTTTTATTCTGACACGACCCAACCTTTCTTTGCCGAGTGTCACGTCAGTATCGAGTAGCAATCGTGAAAGATCGGTCCCGAAGCGCTTACCGAAACGCGGTCTAAAACAGAACGAATAGAGCACTTCGATCAAACGCGCGCGTCCGCTCCGAGTGTGATCAGGTATTTGCGTGGCTCTTGCTGACACTCTCGTAGTTCAAACGTGTCTTTTTTAACGTCGGCTCGCAACTCGCAGCAACTAATACCGGCCGTGCCAGAAGCATGCTCACGTGTTGTCGTGCATAGAGCCGCAACGAGAACGAGCTCACTGGGGCCAACTACGCTTAGGCTTTCTCCGCCAAGGCTTTGAAACGCGTTCAGGCTTAGGCTAATTCTGCCGGCACGCCGTATTTCCGCAGAACGGCGCTGCTCCTATGCCACAAGTGATGTCACGAGAGCTTCCCACCATCCACCAGATGTGAAGTTGAAATCGTTTAATTAGGTTTAAAATTAGTTCTCCTGTGTTTTACAGCGCGATATTGATATTTCCGAGGTGATGCCTGTCCCTAGCCCATATTTATTCAAAAATATGGGCGCTAAAATTTTGTTTCCGTACCCCTTTAACAGCTCCGCTGTACAAACGCCACCAGAGAAGCCCTCTCCATGGTGTCGCAGCGCACGCAGCGGCCCGGCCGCCGGTAAGAGGTGCGGCGGTGCGGGCCTGGCCGATGGCCCCACAGTCCGCTCGGGCGAACTCCTGAGAGGCTGTAGGGCCGAGCTCAAAGCGGCGCAGGCCACTTCGCGAGAGCGCGCGCTCGGCCGTCGGCCGCTACCTTAAGGCGGCGGTCCCACGGCGGCCATCTTGAACAAGCCATTAGTTCAACCACTAGATGGCGGCACTCATCCGTGTGGCCAGAAAACAAGCTCGTGGCAGTGATGTTCCTCCTCTGCTCTTAATTTCCTCCTTTCTGCTGCTCGCCCGTGCACGTTCAGCGCTCAGCGCGTGCTCCCGCTGACACAAATGCCAGCAAACGTGCCAGTGGTGGTAGCAGTGCCCAATTCGCACAGAAGCGGAGCCTAGCTAGCTCATCGATCCCGATCGAGAGTGCCTAGCTGGGCAAAAACTGTTCTTTGATACTGGCTTTGTTCCGCGCTGCAGGGTTGGCAAAGCGATTACGTTAGAGGCTCACAAGCCAGTAGCTATCGTTTTAACTATTCAAGAATTAAAAACATAGTCAATCAATCAGTGGAGAATGTTATCAAACGTTAAAGAACATATATAAGACATGCCTTGTCAGCATTTCGTTAATGAAAGATATTTTGCACGACAAGAACGTTTAAATTCATTTTCGCTGTAAGTCAGAGCGCAGCCGACATAACAGGTCAATGAGGCCAATCAAGCAGAACCAAAAAACACTTTGTCACGGAGCTCAGCATCCTATAGTGCGTTTGTTGTCACCGGTCAAAGCAATCAAGCGCAAACCATGCACTATTATGCCTTGTGTTTATAGTATGCGTGCTTGTGCTTGTGTATCTTATAGTCTTTGACTGTATTTTGATCTATAATAAAACAATCAATAGCAGACTTTTTTTTTTTCAAGACGGGTGTTCAGAAGGGCGCTTTATATAACTCATCATTTTGATGGTAGTTTGATTAAACTTGAATACCAATTATCTGACCTTATAAATAACCACCCAAATATTGTTGAAATAGTACGCCGAGGTCGAAGACTCTCAATGTTCAAGAAAAGAGTAAAAGTGCATTTTGTAGCCCAAGTGGCTTAAATTTTGCTTAGGCGAGTGGGTAGCAGATTTCAAAGTGCATTTTATGGTGCTTTTGATATTGTTTGCATTATTAATTAGGTCTATTTATAATTTGATGTTGAAAAAAAATATACCAACATCTTACATGTATCTTTAGCTATATATATTTTCTGTTGGATTGCAACATATATGAAGATTTTTACAGTAACGCTGACATTGCATGTTAATTAATGTGATCTCAATGATGTCGATGCGAATGATTTCCATTTGAAACGTTTGATGACGTTGATATTAATTATGATAACTACGATGTTTAGCTGATGTCAATTTTATTATTGTATGCATAATTGATTTTTATACTGACACTGGTCCTGTACACCGTTAAATGCTCTAAAAAGGGGCTGATGGCCTGGTCAGAAGACTTTTAATGCGAGAAAAGTATTTGCCCCACCACGCGAAAATCCGGCGGCGGCGGCGGTGGCGGCATGATTAAGCGATGGTACCAAAAATGGCCGACGGCCATTTTTGGTACCATCGCTTAATCATGCGTTTTGTACTCTTTTTTATATTGCATTTTTCACGGTTTTCTAAGTTTTGTCTCGTAGGGTGACTACATCTTTAATCGATGGCCTTTTTTGAATGTATATGTATGTTTTCTCTCCACTCCTGCAATGACCTCTTCGAGGTCGCAGTATTTTGAAATAAATAAATAAATAAATAAGAGTAAAAACACGTTAGAAATGCTCGGATTGACGTCACAATTTTCACGAAGGTTCCTATAAACAAAGTAAATGACTGACTTTCGAAAGAAACTTTAGTACATTTCGGTCTGGATGGGAATCGAATCCGGGCCTCCGGGGTGCGAGACGGGCACGCTTCCCCTCACATTCACAACTCATAAGAAGGGCCAAGGTGTCCTCGGACATTTTTTTCGCAAGCAATTAATTACTTGGTTAGATGGTTGTTGGGAATATGCCGACGTTTGAATTGGACCATGTTCGACATTTTCGAACTTTTAATTCTTGTGTCAAAGTTAACTTACGTATGATGTTAAAGTTAATGTCAAGAGTTCATTTAGTGTTGGATCAAATATATATGTATTGACATGAACGCGTTAAAAATAAATACAAGCAAAATAAGTCCGTAATATTTAGACCTAAACATAAAATTCTTTCTTCTTTAATTAATAACACCTTAAAGGGATACTGAACCAAAGAATTTAGTGTCCATAATAACTTGTGACGCACGTTCTTTCCACGAGCCAGCAGCCGCCGGTGTTCGCGAGCACACGCATTTGGGCCAAAGGAGAATAAAGACAGGCTTTTCATCTCTACAAGTGAAAGTTACGTGCTTGTTAGACCAATTAATCGCTTACCTTTTACACCAGACACCACTGTGTAGATGAAAAACCTGTCTTCATTCTTCTTCGGCCCGAAGCCCATACATTTCACTGTCATCTTAACCGCGAATGGAGGTCTTTGACGTCATTTTTGTTGCGTGTGCTCGCGCACACCGGCAGCTGCTGGCTCGTGGAAAGAACGTGCGCCACTTATTATGGACCCTAAATTCCTTGGTTCAGTATCCCTTTAAACTTAGTTAATATTGAATTGGTCCAAAATTTCAGGACACTTGGGGTTGTGTTTTTTCATAATATGTCCTGGGACTATCATGTTACATATAAAAATAAACAATTGTCAAAATTTGTAGGAATCACATGTTGACTTCGCTATACATTTCCAAAATCGGTTAAAATATTGTGATACAAATCGTTATTTTAATCCCGTTTAAACTATTTTTCCTTGGTTTGGTATACTACCACGTCGGCGGACTTTGAAAGAATGCACCTGATGAAAAAAATTATACGTATAAGTGCAAAAAACGTTTTCAAAATATATAACATACTCAGTACTTATAGCCTCTACAATTATAGGCTATCGAAAAAACATAAAGCAGAACTTCGGTATTGATAGAATTGTCCAGCCAAGTCACGTCGTAACATATGAAATCCGTAATTCTGATTATTTGCATGTTCCCACATGTCGATTAAACATGGAAAAAAATATCCGTATCCCAAGACTCCTAAATTTGTTGCATTCTCTGGGTGTCTTTTTTGACAAATCAATTTTTAAGGAATTACGTTTCATTATGCATAACTTACCTGTACAGATCTTGTAGAACCCTACCTATGTTGTCCGTGGATTGATGCTAACAACTATAAAAATGTTGACCTTGCTTCTGTCTGTGCTATTTATTTAGTGTGTTTCGCTATTATGTCTTTATTCCTAAATACTGCGGAATGTGCTGGGGTTGATAACTCGTCAAGCCGTCTAGCGTGTTCTTTTTTTCTGAACCTCATTATCACATGTAATGGGAAATAAAGTTTATTATTATTATAATTAGTAGTAGTAGTAGTAGTAATAGTAATAGTAGTAGTAGTAGTAGCGTGTTACTTTCTTTGTATAGTTTATTTTTGACCTAAGCTGAGTTCGTGGGTTCAGTCATGCAAGCCATTATAGACTTTGACGCACCCGTGAATCTGATATACGGCAAGTCTTGTGTGAATAAAAAAGTGCCTATTATTAATATTAATATTATTATTATTATTAATTCAAACTTGAACGAAAATTCTACCAAGCTTCGACCAATATTTATCCGTTGTATTGTTTCACCGTGAAAACAAACTGATTCAGTATTTTTTTACATTTACCAACCAATTAAAAATCGTTCAAAGTTTACATGCGTGCGTTTATATTGCAGAATATAAAACAGGCACCTGTACACAAGGTGTGCGGAGGTAAACAAAAATAAACATGGGCGAACTTCCGGGAGGAGTATGTTGCTTCCGGTTGGCCATTGTGTTTGCTTGTTTTCGAGGACCCGCAATATGGTGGCTGGAAGGGGAATTCAGGGTGACGGGCGCCGCATGCGCGCAATGATAAAGAGGGGTGCGATACGCGATGAAAATTTTGAGAGAGCCTAGATTGTAGAGAGGGTCCACCTCAAACCATGGGGTGCGTTCGCAATTCAAGGACGGACTCCACCGGCGAAGATGGGTCGCAAGTGCGCATGCGCTGCGTTTTCGCGTGGCGAGGAGGAAAGCAGGCGGAAAGGCTGAAACGCTCGCGGACGAACAACGCGTTCGTCACCTCCTCGCAGCTCGTATTGCAAACGCGGCCCATACACCACGTGACTCAAATCGAGCGGTTGAAAAATCTCTGTAATGTAGGATCTCTCAAAATATTTGGGGGCCGCTGACTCACCTGCTGGCTGCAGTACACCTGCGGTCCCCAAAATGTTTCGCGGAATTTAGACGCACGTCCCATTTAACGGGTGAAACGTGCGCAATTCATGTAGTTGCAGAAACCTGGGTCAAAATATAAAAAAAAAAAGCTACATGACCTTTGAACACACACGCGGCAGGCAGGGCATGTGTTGCGATGAAAATCTTGGTCAACACGAGGGGCGCAGGAGTCTGCAGGCGAGTCGTTTTCATCGCAGCTCTGTACAGCCCTTCGCTCCCGCCCGCCACACTTCCCCTTCCAGCCACCTTCCCGCAGTGAGTAGCGCGTGCTTTAAAGCCGCTGTCACATTGAGGAAACACTTGGACAAGGCAACAGCAACTTTCAGGAAACATGTTTTTGTCGCCCAGCAACCGTGTTCGCCCATTTGTTGATCGACAGTCGGAGAACACCGCGCTGACGGCGCTTCCAGCACGCGGAATACTTTGCCATATTGATTGTTTACCTTCCCTCGCGTGCGGCGCGGCGGCGCTCGAAATGTGACTCGAGAAAGTGGTAGTGCGTTCGAAGGGCCAGACATGATCACGGAACGACATCAGCGAGTGATACCCCATTCACACGGTCAACATAAAGGTACCTCTAACATAGGTCCCTTTGCTATCGGAGAATCAGCCCGTGCTCTTGGGTCGCGAGCACACGCCACGTGCGGAATATCGTTAATTGATTGGCCGCAGAGAATAAAGGTCCCTTAGCTAAAGGTACCTTTACGGTCGTGTGAATGGGGTATGACTGTGATTAGAGAGCTTCACGGGGGAAGTTTTTTTTCCTTTTTCTTTCATTTTATCAAAATGTTCTTTATTCGCTGACGAAGCAGCTAGCCCAAACCGAGGAAGATGAAATCGTAGCTATGTTTGTGATTTACGCCACCGAATGAAGTGTTTCTGACCGGTTCTGTCTTTCAAGCAATTCTGTTTTTCTTGTGTAAAATTGAGACACCACAGGCATTACCCCAAAGTGTCTTTTGTAGCGTTGTGTTAAGCTGCACTTACAGTCTTGAAAAACTGCGACACCGACACAATAGGCCTTCATAACGATCGGTGGAATAAACCTTTTTCAACACTGTATCTTTGCCTTTACCACATGATATGTGATCGCTTTATTCTCAAAAACGTCCTTGGGGTTTTTGAAACAATTCAGGTGTCTGGCAGCGGCATGTTTTCAAGATCCAAGTTCCAGTGCAGTCAACAGCCCGGGTGACTTCGTTGCAAAGGATGGATACATGCCCTGATATCTGCGCCCCGACGATAGCATCGCTATCGGAAGATCAAACGCCGCCATTCTTCACCGTAGATCATCACCTCATCATGGCAACGAGTGACCTTATCCTCGGAATACATACATGATAAGCGTATTTTAGTAAAAAAGAGGAGATTGGAAGACTGGTGGAGATTATTTAGGGAGAATTGAATGACGTACAACTAACTGACACTAGCTGTGGACAGGCGGGACAAGGGAAAATTGGGACTCCCTCCCTAGTGGCTCCGGCCCAAAGTCTCCACCCTGTCTCCCAGTGGGCCCAGTGCCGGGGTAACATCGACCTGCTTTGACCAGAAGAAGATTGGCTACTCTTTCGCCGGGAAAAAGAGGCGGGGGTGAAGTTTTGTAGCGTGAGCTACACTGGCCTAGGTTAAGCAAGTTTCGCCTGGCTAGCATAATGAGCCGTGCTCCGTGCTGCGCATGCGCGAGGAGCAGTGACGACACGCGGCGCACAGCTGGCGCGCCGGAGCCGCAGCCGCCGCGCGCTCCGCCGCCACCGCGCCCGCCTCGCCGGTCTGCGCATTCCAGAGGAGTGACGTCATAGCCGCGGCAGACGCACTGGCGCCGCCGCGTGTCCAGCTGTGCGCCTCCGTTGCGCAGTAGCCAAGTCTGACGCTGCACCGGAGCCGCTTGATAGCGCCTCTCATTTTGTGCGCATAAGCTCACGCTACTTATATCCTGGCATAGCCGAGCTGAGCCACCGCAATTGTTTTAGATTTTTGCCCGGTCCCCCAAAGGTCATCCAGGTGATATCCCACACCGCCTGGTGATAGCTACGAAATTGCAGAGGGTAAGCAAATTGGCAAATAAAATAAATTATATTTTGGTTCTTAATTTTCAGGCTAGGTGGCGCAAGCTACCGCCCGTTATAAAGGGTACAGCCGTTAGCATTCATTTATTCGTTCATCCAGCCGAGGATTTAAAATGGGCGGCACGGCGGCTCATCGATGGGGCTAGGCGCCGACATGCGTGCGCTATTAGCGGTGATATGTTTTGGTGGCGCCCTCCTGTGGTTCCCTCTCGTGACGTCATTACCTTGCGAGCAACAAGTTCGATGGTGTTTGTAATTAGCATGGTGGAAGCTTGAAATCATTGCGTTGTCAAAGCAACACTGCCAACACCGTCAAAATTTAAGCTCTTACATTCTTCTTATTTCCGTCGATGAGAAATCCTTTCCTGGCGTCATAGTCAGCATTCGGCCAATCCTGTAAGGCCGATCACAGCGACGCTTTCGATCGCGCACGTCGCCAATAGTCTCCTTTTTTTTTTTTGCTTTAGGTTGGTTTTAAGACCCACTTTTTTGTCGGTGCCTTGCCCCAACAGTGTTAGAGGGATGTTGAACCAAACATTTCAGTGTCTATAAGTGGCGCACGATTTTTCCATGAGTAACGAGGCAGCCGCCGGTGTGCGCGAGCACACGCAACGAAATTGACGTCGTCATATCCCCCATTCACGCTTAATAAGCTTGAATGGGGGATATGATGACGCCAATTTCGTAGAAAAAAATCTGTTATATAGAAACTGACCTAGTCACGCTGAAGACACATAGGAGGACCTGCGTGCTGTTGATGTTACCACGAAGGAATTGACGGAACAACAGTCATATATTTACGTAGAACAAGAGAACCCCGAAAATCAATCTAGAAGGTCAAACCTGATTTTTTCTGGTGTTCCCGACTTGAAAAATGACCCATAGTCTGCTCCGGAACAGAATGTAGTAAAGCTGTGTCGCGATTGTCGCGATTACGTTCTTGAGCCATCAGCTGTAGAGCGTGCTTATTGATTTGTTACCTTCAGTCCACAACGTAACATGCATATTCTTGCTAACTTTATGTCGTCCAACAGAAAGCGAGAACTTTTGTTTCGGAGACCCAAACTAAAAAATATGCCTTTCAGCTGAGCGAAGGTTTCTCACCAAAACACATGGATGCACATGGAACGAAAGATACTGCTAGACTTCGCTAAAGGTGACAACCTTCCGATTAAACTAAGATTTATTAAACTCTCAATTTGACAGAAAGCGTACACGTATTACGAGAGCTCTCAATCTGTTAGGGAATGCCGTCGATAGCCATTACAAAGCAATTCTCGGACGCTAGCAACCTCAGCCGATGAAATCACCTTTCTTATTGTAAATTGTTGAAGAATTCGAAATAAGTCAGATGATACTGATAGTCTTCTCTCACTAAGCGCGCCAGACGTTTTTATTGGAACTGAATCATGGCTTGTTTCGACTATTCTTAACACTGAAGTATTTCCTTCCAACTATACTGCATATCGAAACGATAGCGGTAGTTATGGTGGTGGTGTATTTCTACTTGTGAATCGGAACTTGCACACTGCTCCCGTAATCATTACCGGTCTGTTTTACGAAATGGTTTGGTGTAGGATTTTTCTTTCTCGAGGTCAAATTTTAACAGTTGGCTCGTTTTATAGACCTCCATCAAGCACGGATCAACCTCTTCTTTCATTGAGTAATGCTTTGTCTGTTGTTGCACCTGGTCAATTTGTTTTGAGTGGCGATTTTAATCTTCCCGACGCTCTTTGGATTTATTACCGACCAGGGATTAGTAACTCGTCATCTCTGTATTTAACGTTTTCAGATATTGTGAATGACTTCAATCTATATCAGTTTGTGTAGGTACACAGAAGGATTAGTACTGGTCGGTCAAATGTTTTGGACCTTCTTTTAGGCAACAGGCGTACAAGTGTCACCAATTTGTGTGTATTACCAGGCATAAGCGATCATTCGGTGCTTGTAGCGTCTTTGAAAAGCTGAGATGTGCTCATAAATAAAGAGGAGCAAAAGAGGTGTACATGTTTGACAAAGGGTATTATGATGTAATCAAATTTGATCTTATAGTGTTCTTGCCTACTTTGAAGTGTGTAGCGTGCCTACGGATGTGAATTCGTTGTGGAATGTATTTAAGCATAAGATGCAGGAGTTGGTAGGCGTATACGTACCTGCAAGAATATCCGGCTCAAAATGGTAGAAAAGATAAACCCTGGAATAATTTAGAAATCAGGCGCTCTATAAGAAAAATAAAACGTGTTTTTACAAGATATAAGAAAAAGAAAAGGATTCGTGTCTTCTTAGTAATCTTACAAACCTTCAATGAAAGCTGAAAATAAACACAAAAAAATCAGTCGCCTTATTTTTTTTAAATTTGATCAAAAAATTAAAGAGTGTCCCAAAGAATTGTTGAAATATGTATAATCGCAACGAAAGGATTTACCGTATTTACTCGATTCTAAGCACCCCCTTTTTTTCACAACCGCGATGTTCAAAGAGGGGTTGGGGGGGAGGGGGGGGGGGGTGCTTAGATTTGGAACATGCCCCGAAAATACGAATTTGCGCAAGAAATATGAATTTATTATAATCAAAATGAAAGAGTAAATGTTCTAAAGGAAATAAATAAGGACTGGAGAGTAGCCCGCTTGCCATCAGTTTGCACCACGGTCGACTAGTCGCTCTCGCAAGTAGTCTTTTGAGGATGATGTAGGGCGCAAGTTTCCGACCGTCGGCTGTGATGCACAGCCTAACGGTCACCCTTTGCTTCTCATAGCCAGTCGTACGCACTTTTACTTCTCGGGCGCCTACTTCGTTCACGGTGCATGTCCTTGGCATGTCGATGTACACAGGGGTCTTATCGGAATTGCCGATCTGCCCGAGTCCGTAGCGAGATTCGCGACTCAGCTTCATCATATAACGTTGGAAGGTGACAAGCTCGTCCTCGAAGTCCACCGGTAGCTTCTGGCAGTTAGTGGTGCGGCGTCTCAAAGAGAAACCGTTCCTCTTCATCATCCGCTCCACCCAGCCTCGGCTTGCGCGGAACGCCGCACTCCGAACTGTTCAGCAGCGCCGTGATTTTCGTTGTCTTCCGCGTAAGAAATAACCGTTCTCTTGAACTTCATCGTGTATGAAGTTCTCTTCGCACTCATGATGCACGACTTCCGCAAACCTCGTGCACACAGTGAGCGGAATACGATTGCGTGGCCAACGCGGACGAATAGGCTTAACAGACTAAACAACCGACTGCAACAAGCGCAAGGAGACCAAACAGACAAAACATCTTCGATAGAGGGTACGGCAACGCACCCCCCTCTTTCGCAATTTGCACGGATGCGAAAGTGGAAAATGGCGGTATGTGCTGCCTAGAATCGCGAAAATACGGTAGCTGGCGTCCCAGCTCAAATGGTTGACGGAAATCTTCTAACTGAGTATATGCCCAAAGCAACAACATTTAATTCCCATTTTAAATCATTTTTAACATTCCCAGCTGCGTCGCCACCACCAGCTGTAAATGAAATGGGGAACAAAATTGATGAAATTACCTTCAATCACAACGGTAAATGTAAACTGCTCAGAAATATTAAATTGGGAAAGGCATCCGGGCCTGATGGAATTCCAAACATTGTCTTAAAATCCTGCACCGATATCCTTGCCTCGTACCTAATAATAATATTCACGAAGTCGCTGGAAGGTGCATGTCTCCCAGAAGATTGGAAAGTCGGAAATGTAGTTGCGATACATAAAAGTGGACAAAAAATAGTCTCAAAAATAATAGACCTACATCTTTAACGAACGAATGCTGCAAAATAATGGAACATGTCAGATATTCAAGCCTCCCTTGTCATATTATTTTTTCTTATTTATAATATCTTTCTACTCTTGTTCAGCATGGTTTTCGAAGTGGATTATCATGTAGTACAAAATTGCTGGAAATTTATCACGATCTTTCTTGCTCATTTAATAAAGGCCGTCATGCCTTCTTTTGATTTTAAGAAAGCTTTTGATGTGCTTAATCACTCTCTTTTACTTCATACACTACCGAGCTTAAACATTGATCAAAACGTTTTACAGAAAATATTTCATTATCATTATAAGAAGAAACAACGTATTGTCATAAATGGATTTCATTCATCGAATGCAGATGTCACGTCAGGAGTACTGCAAGGCTCCGTCTTAGGCCCTCTTATATATATATATATTTTTTTTTTTATGTAAATGATATTACACATGATATGTCTTCATACATAAGGCTGTACGCGGACGACTGTGTGTTGTATAAAGTAGTATGCGGAGATGATAATGTTCAAACCTTATAGAGGGATCTAAATCGAATTTCAGAACGGTGAAACAAATGGAAGATGTCTGTAAGTATAGCTAAATGCATTCATGTCAGATTTTACAGGAAACACAAAAAAGTGACGTCAGTATTTCTTAGTAATCATCCCTTAAAAGTTTGCACAGAGGCATTATATCTTAGAGTGCACTTGAGCGTTGATTTAAAATGGAACAGTCATGAGTCACTTCTTTGTTCCAAGGCTAGCAATCTGTTGCACTTCTTGCGTCGTAATTTTAAGCAAAGTTCATGCGGCTTGAAGGAAACTCTTCTTTTTCATATGTACGGCCTATTTTAGCGTTTGCTGACATCGCTTGGGATCCGCACACTCAAATTTGTATAAATCAAATAGAACGAATTCCAAATGGCTGCACAGTGTGTAACGAACAACTACAATTTCCGCTAGAGAGCTTTAGCAATAAAACAATTACTAGAATGGAAAACCCGAACAACATAGATGCAAATGTTTCCGTCTAAACGTTTTGCACAACCTCTAATATGGTAACACTGGTCTTTAAAAATTTAAATACATCCTAGCATTCCTGTACATTTCTCAAAGAGAAAATAATAGTCAAAAGAGTCGTGAAATTCCTGCTCAAACTGATATGCTGAAGTACTAATTTTTCCCTCAAACTGTTCGTGACTGGAATCTACGGCCCAATTTATTAGTAGAGTAACCCGATGATTACTCTTTTTTTTTCAAATAATGTTGTTGTAAGGTGGTCAGTTATCTTTTATTCAGATCTGTTTTGTTTTTGGTTTTTGGCTGTGTGTATGCTTTTTATGCTGTCTTTGGTGTATAATGTATTTTTTATGCCCCCCCCCCTCCCTTACTATAATGTCCTCTGAACAATATAGGTGTTAAATAAATTTTAAAAAAAAACATAATCATAGTGCTCCTTTTCATGCTTCGATTTTTGAGTTGCTTGCTTTCGTGGATGATCTTTATTAAACTTTATCAACGGGTGAGTAGAAATCAAATTTTATTTGACTAGAAGTAATGTTACCTGTTCTCTCAGCAGTTATAATTGAAACTACTGTCTGAACGTTCACGACCGTAGCTGTGAGCATTTCGGCTATCGATTTCAGTAATTACGCAATAAAAGATTCAAATTATTTTAGCTGCGCGCCAGCCTTAATTATTGTTAAATAGCGTTTTCCAAGCTTTATTTTAGTAACCTCTTAAAAAAAATTAAAGCCGTTTACAACTCCCTGTAACGCCGAATTGGAGCGCAGCTCTTGAGGAGGAGGAGGGAACAGTACTGGGGGGGGTCACGTGACCTCGGGGGGGGGGGGGGGGGGGTCACGTGACGATGACGATGCCAATGACGTCATCAGTGACGTCACTGATGACGTCATCAGCGATGATGACGATGACGATGCCGATAACGTCATCAGTGACGTCACTGATGATGTCATCAGCGATGATGACGATGACGATGCGGATGCCGATGACGTCATCAGTGGCGATGCCGATGCCGATACCTCGGGGGGGGGGGGGGGTCACGTGACCTCAGGGAAGGGGGGTCACGTGACTTCGGGGGGTCACGTGACCCCCCTCCCCATGGTCACCGAAGGTACCCGAGGTCCTCCCGAGGTCCTCCCGAGGTCCTCCCGAAGGAACCCGAGGTCCTCCCGAAGTCCTCCCGAAGGAACCCGAGGTCCTCTCGACGTCCTCCCGAAAGAACCCGAGGTCCTCCCGAGGTCCTTCTGAGGTCCTCCCGAACGAACCCCAGGTCCTCCCGAAGGAACCCGAGGTCCTCCCGAGGTCCTCCCGAAGGACCTCGGGTTCCTTCGGGAGGACCTCGGGTTTCTTCGGGAAAATTTACCCATAATGCACCGCGCGGTTACGCCGACGGCGACGGCGACGGCGACGGCGACGCCGCTCAAGCCGGAAACGGGCGCCTAAGAGCTGCGCTCTAAAAAAAAACGTTATTGACATGGAGCTCTGCCATTGAAGCTATCTGTGCTGTCGTGTTGATGGCACTAAATTCGCTCATCCACCGATCTAGGTAGCACGCGTCGTCCAGGACAAGTTGCTGCTGTTTTTGTTGCCGAAAGCCGTCACACCGAGGCAACATTGTTGCTGTTGCCTGTGTTGTGCTGGTGTTCGCACGATGTGACAGGTTTGTCGGGCAACAGGACGACCAAGAACAAAGTTAACCAGGTGTTGATGAACATGTTGGGTGGCTGTAGCCGCCGTGCTTGCTCAATGTGACAGGGCCTTAAGAGTTTCACCACCGAGGACCGATTGTAATACCTCCTGAAATTTACTTATACGGTATCGACATGCCTTCCTAATCCCTTGGATAAAAAGAAAGAACACTTGTTCCTCAGAGAAACGACAAACCTGCCGATGGTATCGTGGTCGCGCATCTGCATGAGGCTATGTATATATACCTGAGAACGACACAAAAACCCACAAGTCTTTAAACGCATTCAACTACTCCGTGAACGGCACGGCAATGGCGATGGGCACCTACCTCCCCCAGGCGCCGAACATACGCGCCGAGTTTCCCCGCAGGAGACGCTGAGCCGGGTTTTGGTTTTATCAGATATCTTTCGACAGATTTCATTACGTTTCCTTCAGCGCGATGAGAGTCTCCGTTAAGGCTCTGTTATACTCCGACGTAACGTGCGCGCAAGCGAACGCTGGCCGAAGTCGGCTACGTCACGTCAGTCACGCCGCGCGCGTCAAAAATTCGCCCTCTCCGGCGTCCCTGGCGGCCCCCGCGGCGCGCGTCGGTGGGCCGCCAGCGCGGCGCATGCACAGAATGTTTCCTGCGAGAGTGCGCCACTTCCGGTTCCTTTTCCTTTCGAATAGCAGACGAAAATTATCGCGCTTCTTGAGCGCCAAGTTCGAGCGACGGCGTGGACGTACCTTGCACGACGAAAACTCGCGCTTGCACTGTTGGAGCACCGCCTGCGCCGCAAGCGTAGGCGGTCAATGTACATACGGTACATCTTTGACAAGCGCAGTCTACGGTACTCAAGCTTCCTCGTGTCGTAGACACACGGGTGAGGACGAATTCCCTCGATCAGCTTCTCGACGACCGAGTCCGATTCTTCAAACATGACGCCACACGGAGTGGTGCTCCCGTCGTCTGCTCGTATTCGCCGCGCTTCCCCCGCGAGGGCTGCCGGGAGCCAGCGTGTGATGCATTCTGGTCCGGCGTCGCTGGCGCGGCCGGCGCGGAATACGGCATGCTCCATTTTGGCGTCGAGGCGGTCAGGCGGCGTCGAACGCCGCCGGTCGCGTCGGTTACGCCACGACGCCGGAGTATAGAGCGTCGGGTTTTCGCCGACGTGACGTCGCTGTGACGCGCTCGCACGCGCGCGCGCGTTACGTCGGAGTTTAACAGAGCCTTAAAGGGACCATGAAATGACCTTTTTTACTTTTGCCAGGTAACTTTTACATTAAACCTTCAACGTTCACTGAATGCCGAACAGGCACCCGTTTTCGTCTCAGTTTATTAACTTCTACACAAAAAATTAATGAAATATCGACTTTTTCTTTCTCTCCAACTGACCGCAAAACAAGTTGCGGCGTAATTTTGACGGTCGTGACGCACCCTGTTTCCGGAACCGGAAGTTCTCTCGGCTGTAGAATGGGAGCGTCAGCGGCGGCGAGTTGGGGGTGCGCCGGTAGGTTTTACTGCGGTGATGGCGCTGATGTCACCGACGTATTTTCTGAATCGGCGCCCCTCATCGCCGCGATCACAAGAGTTGGTCGTGGCCGCGATAGGCAACCTGCAATGCTGTTTGGTTTGGCGCCATCTAGCGACTGAAACAAGAAATATTGGGTACCCCTGGGAGTGGCGGCTGCATTGTTCAAACGTGAGCTATTGCTCTGGTGGCGCCGCTGAGCCTAGTGTCTGAAGCAAGAAATACTGGGTATCCCAGGAAGCCGTGATCGCGTAACGTGCGAGTACAGCGGAAGCTACGGCCCTGGCGGGCCAATCGGAACGCGACTGCGTATCACCGGAGCGCGCCTCAACTCCGAAGAAGTATCAGGCTTTTCGCTGCGTAATGCTCCAATATGTGTGCGTTGCGCTCGTACACGTCGCGCATTTCGAAGCCTTTGGCACGCAATGTGGGGCTTATCGTTCGCCGTTTGCCAAGTTACAACGAGACAGGGTATAACCGTGCGCTCTCACCCTTCTGGCGCCGCCTGGCCGTTGCCGGCTGCCTATAGCCATGGACACATCGCAGCTGAGCGAAATTCAATGAGATATGTTGCGCTACAGCGACAGCATGGGACTAGTCCCGTACGCCGGTATGCCTGCGGGGAAGTGCGGCGAGTCTTCCGGCGAAGACTCCAGAAGTCAACCCAACTGTCATTGTTGGTAAAAGGCGGCCCGTGTCAGTCGTTTGCAAAGCGACGTAGATAGAGACAAATGGCCGCGGCGTTTTTCGCGGCCTAGGAGATGCAGGAGCAAGCCGACGTTAAAAAAAGATACGTTTGAACTACGACAGTGTCAGCAAGAGCCACGTAAATACCTGTTCACACTCGGAGCGGACGCGCGCGTTTGATGGAAGTGCTGTATTCGCGCTGTTGGTAAGCGCTTCGGGTCCGATCTTTTACGATTGCAACTCGATACTGACGTGATACTCGGCAAAGGAAGGTTGGACCGGCATTACACGTAGCTCCCACGAACTGTTATAGCTCGACAGTGACGTGCAGTCGTGTCAGAATAAAAATGGCATACTAATAACAAAGTGTACATACCGTGTTACGAAGGTAATCCATACGGCGTTTATTTGAGCTGTATATCACACAAAAGAAGAAGATAGAATCGACGAGAGTCCCTTTTCGACGACAGTGTTCGTCAACACTGCCTCGGAAAACAAGGGGAAGAGATTGACCTCACCTCTTAATCTAAAATTTAGGTCAGCGATCAAACTATAATACGGGAAGGGTCCACAGGGGTCGCGCGGGCATATTCCATTCAACACGCCAACCGGTCGTGGGCAGACGGTCTTGGCCAAGGACCGTTGAAGCAACGCAGCACCGAGTCGGAGTGGAGTGCCTGCTAGGCCTACCTGCCGAGCTCGGTGGATTCGTAGCCGTTGTAGATTCTCTCGGGTATTTCTGGATCCAGCGTTCTTGTTCGTCGTGGTCTGTTTCAAGTACTTTTTTCTTCCGCCTTGAAGTCGGGACGCGCGAGAAGAACACGTAGAAAAATAAACGTTCGTTCGTCGTCGCGACGGTTGCGACTACACCGTGGTCTCGGCCAACGACGCGTCGGCCCTTTTGCGCAGGCGCAGTAGGGTCTTTTTCTTGCTTCGTTTACCACACGATAGATGGCGCTTGGCTCTCATCATTATCAAATTTGGCAATTGTCGTCACATCTCTAATTATGCTACAAAATGTGGATCTGAATATTATTTAACAAAACTTCTAAGAAACATTTGCCGGCTATTTATTGTTTACGATCGCGGTGCTGGTGAGGTAGGCTCTTACCCAATAGGCGACGTGGATTCGGCTGACGCGCTCCGTTTCCGCGGATGCATCGCAGTGAAAAGGCAGAGAGCTTTCGAAGGAAAGAAGGCGCAAAAGAGTCCAGTTTTCTTTTAAAAGTTCTATAGCGAAGAATTTTTTTTGGCTCCCTATTTTTGTGTTTTTGTGTTGCTTTTCACACCTCTTACCACGATCGGTGGATGAAATTTCGATTTCAGAATCGTTTCATGGTCCCTTTAAGGCACAGTTTTCTTATGTTTTAACTTGCTTTCTTTGGAATTCTTTTTTTTTTTTGTTCCCCAGAGCACCGTATTACCTTGCATTTTTACGCGCCGTAATGGCCCATGACGGGCACCTATCGTTGTGCGGAGATGGTCAATCGAGGCGCCGCCAGTGACGCCAGCGCCGCATCCTTACGTTGTGCCATCTGCCGGCAACACATCGAAGTAAGCTAACACCGTCTGCTATGCTGACGTCCTGCGATGACCCAGGCTGGGCAGCGTCGTTGGCGTCCCTCGTTTTGAGAAAATCGAAAGAACTTCAGTTACGACATTTTGTTTATGCAGGTGCGCATCGACCACTCACAAGCACGACACGGTGGCATTTCTGGAGCATAGCTCTCACGCAATTGCTCGCGAGAAAACCAAGAGTCGTCGCACAGTCGCCCAAACACGAGGGAAACATAGGGAAACCAGAAGCATACTCTCTCCCCCTGTCATGGCGGTAGGAAGTGGCAGAAAAACCCTGTATAAGTTGTACTCTTTTCCCTAAATATTTCTATGCTTTGGGCAGAAGTCAGACCAAAATGTTCACAGCTGGAACTTCGGCGTACCTTGCCAAAAGTGTGAAAGTCCACCGAAACATGTCAAACCGCACGTGCGGCAAAGCTATGAGTCATTCATCATTGAAGGCGTTCGCGGTCACGTGCTTTTTGAGCGCCATTAAGTGGCTAAATTTAATGCCGGACAAGTGGGCGACAGATAACGTTTTCGACCTAACTCAGCGTTTGTAAACGTCTGACTGCAGACGCTTCAATGTGTGCATTGCGTGGCACTGTTAGCGCGAACACCGTGTCGGCGCTCCTTCCGTCCCGAATTTTTCTTCAAAAAGGGTTGGGAAGTGCCAACATTTTTCCGCTTCAGATAGTGCCCAAAATGAGCGCATTTCAGCCCACACTCAAAAACACTCCAGAGTGCCTATCTTCCCTAAACGCACTTGGGTGAGCAAATAGCCGCAATCTGAAGAAGGAGCTCGGGGAATGACGAGGCTGATAATATTCTCAAACCTAAAACGAGTATGGAAAATTTTTAGGCAATTGTGTTTCATAGGTGAAGCGCTATAGCATCACAAGCGTTTAGCGATACTCTGAATTTCCAGACGCCAGACACCTACGGTAACGGCGCTCTTCATCAGATAGTTCAACACGTACCATGTCTACACTTGATAATTGTTCCTAGAATAAAACGATATACTACCGCTAATCGGGCTGATAAACCTTGCGATATTCCAGGGCCTTCCGTTCACTCGAGCTCCTCTCCCTCAGTGCGCGCAGGTAGTCGACCTCCTCCTCGCCTATCCCCCTCTGGTCACATGACTTCCCCGTTAAACCAATCAGTGTCGAGCCCGTCACTCATCCTCTCCCACCCGTCAACCAATCAGTGTCGAGGCTCGCGGCCACGCTTTTATCCGGGCTTCACAAAATGCCGAAGACCAAGTCAAACAACGTTTTATGTTAAAAAAAAAATGAAACACGGTTACAACACCCTGTAACACCGAAATGGAGCGCAGCTCTTGAGGAGGAGGAGGGAAGGGTACTGAGGGCAGGGTATACCCCTCCTCCCTCGTCCTCACCTCCTCATCCTCCCTGCTACTGCTCCTCCCCTCCTCCCTCCTCTTCGTCCTCCATCATCTTCTCCTCCCCTCTTCCTCCCCCCTTCCTCCCCCTTCTCCTCCTCCGTTTGGGGGAGGGGTGACGTGTTCTCGGGGGGGGGAGGGGGGTCACGTGACCCTGGGGGGAGGGATCACGTGACCTCGGGGGAGGGGTCACGTGACCCTGTGGGGAGGGATCACGTGACCTCGGGGGAAGGGTCACGTGACCTCGAGGGGGGTCAAGTGACCTCAGGGAGGGGTCACGTGACTTCAGGGGGAGGGTTCACGTGGCCTGGGGGGTCACGTGACCTTGAGGGGGTCACGTACGTGACCTCACGGTTACGTCGACGCCGACGCCGCTCAAGCCGGAAACGGGCGCCTAAGAGCTGCGCTTTAAAAAATCTGGCTGCGCTGTGTTATTGAGCAAGACGTTTCACCGTGCTCAGTGTTATAGCGCAGACGGTTTCTTTAGGTCTAAACATATTTTCGGCCCCGCCGTTCGGCGGGCTTCCTTCGTAGTTGCAGGGATCGACACTCCCATGTGCTCTGCGGGAAAGAAGACGCCACAGATTTCTTACAGTGCAGTATACTCCGTTTCACTTATAATTCGACCGCAGCAAACTCTACGATCCGTTATACTATGCGGTACTCATTCAATTACTTCTCATCGATTACATTTTTGGAGTAACTATGTATTTATTTGATTTGCAGTTGTTAGGAAGTAATCACACCAGTAATCTGATCACTTTTGGAAGCACCGTAATTACTCGAAACCGCTACTTTTCTTCCCTCCCTTTTCTAATGGCGCCCTTGGTGGGGAAAAGTTTCCTACCAGGGACGTCCTCGAACCAATGGAGTTTCCGACAGGAGAACGGTTTAACGAAATTGGCGGAATAATAGGGAGTTTTAGGGAACCGTTTTTACACATCCGATACGGTACGATGGGCCGTCCGGTACCACCTGCGCATGCGCAAGTCTTCTCCGGTAGCGCATGCGCAATTCCTACCGGAGGGACCCATCGTACCATATCGGATGTGCAAGAACGGTTCCCTAAATCTCTCCAATCAGAAGATAAGTATAGTTTAAAAGTCTGTGATTCTAACCTACACTCTGTTTCAACTTACGATGGACCACAGCGGACGCCACAAGCCATCAGAGCCAATCCAAAGCCGTGTGAGTGTCACGTGACCTTGAGGACGCGAAAAAGCAGAGCAGTCACGCGATACGTTCACAGCGCTGGATTAGCTGGGACGGTTCGTAGCGACCCCTGCGGTCCATCTTAAGATGAAACGGAGTATAGTACTGAACAGTACGAAAAGTCCACCAATTTCAAAACCGGAAGAAATATATATCTTTTGTTTAAATCTGAAGTACTCGGAAAAGTGTCGGTTACATAGCAAGTAACGGTCAATCACTTTTTTTTTTTTTGTTCTCGAGTAATCGAGTAATCTAATAAATACTTTTTTTTAACTCAGAGTAATTGTAATCGATTACTTTTTTTTTCGAGTAGCGTGTACAAGACTGGACGTAACCGATCAGGAAGAGTCAAAAATGCATTGTCGCGGCGTTCATTGCGTTTCTGGGTTTATTATAACTGACTAAACTATTCGTATTAAAAATAACGCAAAAAAGACGGGACAAAATGACAAAGAAGCACACAGGACAAGTGCTAGGGCAGTGCGCGCAGTGCACGAGTCTCATCGCCCTCTCGACTAGCGCTTGTCCTGTGTGCTTTATTTTATTCTTTTATTTAACAATACTGCAGGCCCGCTAGGGCCCCGGCAGGGGTGGACGTGTAATACATAGTATAGGACATTATGAAAAAGGCAAAACTTCAATACAATGAAACAACACTTGTAACACCAAAAAATAGCAGAAAGAAAAATAATAAAATCAAACCGTCAGGTTTGTAGAGCTCGTAGCTGTTCAAGAAAGTCATCCGGCGATGAGCTGTCGACGATCTCTTTCGGGAGTCCATTCCAATCAGGGTTTGTTTTTGCAAAAAAATGAGTTTTTGAAAGTTTTATTGTTACTGCGATATGGTTCCAGTAATCTACCATGATTGAATCGTGTGTCGCGACGTAAAACAGGTGTTAGGTAGGGGGAAACGTCAACCTTGTCTTTTCCTTGTCTCTTTGTCCCAGCTTTTAGAGCGCAGCTCTTAGGCGCCCGTTTCCGGCTTGAGCGGCGTCGGCGTCGGCGTCGCCGTCGCCGTCGGCGCCGTCGGCGTAACCGCGCGGTGCATGATGGGTAAATTTCCCCGCTAAATTTAGCGGAAAATTTTCCCCGCTAAATCTAGCGGGAATTTTTCTCCGCTAAATCTAGCCGGAAATTTTCGCCGCTAAATCTAGCGGAAAATTTTCCCCGCTAAATTAAGCGGGACATTTTCCCCGCTAAATCTAGCGGGAAATTTTTCCCACTAAATCTAGCGGAAAATTTTCCCCGCCGAATCTAGCGCAAAATTTTCCCCGCTAAATCTAGCGGAAAATTTTCCCCGCTGAATTTAGCGGAAAATTTTCCCCGCTAGATTTAGCGAAAAATTTTCCCCGCTAGATTTAGCGAAAAATTTTCCCCGCTAGATTTAGCGGAAAATTTTCCCCGCTAAATTTAGCGGAAAATTTTTCCCGCTAAATCTAGCGGAAAATTTTCCCCGCTAAATTTAGCGGTAAATTTTCCGCTAGATTTAGCGGCGAAAATTTTCCGCTAAATTTAGCGGTAAACTTTTCCCCGCTAAATTTAGCGGAAAATTTTCGCCGCTAAATCTAGCGGGAATTTTTCCCCGCTAAATCTAGCGGGAAATTTTCGCCGCTAAATCTAGCAGAAAATTTTCCCCGCTAAATTTAGCGGGAAATTTTACCCGCTAAATCTAGCGGAAAATATTTCCCACTAAATCTAGCGGAAAATTTTCCCCGCCAAATCTAGCGGAAAATTTTCCCCGCTAAATCTAGCGGAAAATTTTCCCCGCTTAGCGGAAAATTTTCCCCGCTAGATTTAGCGAAAAATTTTCCCCGCTAGATTTAGCGGAAAATTTTCCCCGCTAGATTTAGCGGAAAATTTTACCCGCTAAATTTAGCGGAGAACTTTTCCCGCTAAAGGTCGAGGTCACGTGACCCCCCCCCCCCCCCGTGCCTTCCCCTCCTCCTCAAGAGCTGCGCTCTAATTCGGTGTTACAGGGAGTTGTAAACGGCTTTAATTTTTTCCCGTCAAGGTTCTGTAGTAGTATCTCCCTGAAGTGGTCCCATCGGATGATCGGTCGTGCTTCTTTGATCCTGCCGTCTTTATGCCGCTCTACGGTAACATCTATGGGGTAGTGATCGCTGCCGAGATTGTCCCTCCATGGAGTCCATCGGAGAGGCAGGGACTTTGAGGCCCACGCTAGGTCAGGAGTAGTGTCATGTTGGCGGGCTTGCTTGGCTAGCCTGGTCTTAACACCACTTTCGTTTCGTAGTGTGAGCCCAATCTCCTCCATGGCTTCGGCGATGTCCCTACCCTTCCTGGTGTTAATACGGTAACCCCAATCCCTATGCTGTGCATTAAAGTCACCTCCGACGACCAGCTGATCTTTATCGGCCAGCTTTAACAGCTCGCGGATCCAGTGTTTTGTTTCTCCTTCTTCTGGTTTCGCCTTAGGTCTAATGTAGATTGAGGCCACCACCAGTCGCTGCTTGCATTTTTCGCGCTATTTTTAATATGAATGTCAATTACACCCTTGCCCAGCAGACCAAGCTTTGACTAAACTAATTACGCGCAATACGCCGTGACGGTGCACTTTCGGTGTTGCTTGTTTGGTTTCACCGGATCGGAACATCGGCTAGACTCGGACTTCAAGGGAAACGGAGTAGTTTTGATGACAGCCTTTGGATTCTGAGAAAAAAATAAAAAAGCAGGTAAAAGTGGGTCGTCGCTCGTCCATTGTCGCAATGTGGGCATAAAACTAAAAGTTGAAACAACTAAAAAATCTTCAAACGGTTTAGTATACACCAGCTCAATTGATCCCTTATGTTCTGTTCGTTAGAACTATTTAAAATTATTTTTCTGCTTCTAGTCGCAGCGACAATCTTTCTCCTCGACAAGTGAATACAAAAAAAATATATGTTGTTTTCTATTTTTTTTTTTGGAAAGATATCTTTTTTTAGACTGTTACAATAGAGCTTAGTTAAAAATTACTGGAAAATAGCCCCTGTTGACTTTTATCGGCGTGTAGAAACCTGCGCACAAAACAATGTGTACATTATCTCGATTGTATCTTTAGAATGTGCGGTAGGAGGTAATCTCGCTGGCATATAGTCCACAACATTTCGAAGAAAGTGGCATTAACTCGCACGCATGAGGCTCGTTTTGCACGGTTAAAAGTCTGAAACTGAAAAAAAAAAAAAAAAATTCATTGCGGCGTGTGTCATAACTTTGAAAACATAGTTACATTAACTAGAATGGCCGCTGTAGTGTATTCGCTCGCAGGCAGGTCGATAATTAAGTTTATTGCTTTGACGCAATTAATAATCAAAAGGGTGCCTCTTCTTTTTTTTTTTTTCTTTTGAATAATTTTAGCACATTTTTTAATCCCCACCTTTACTGTCAAAGACGTAACATTTCTTCGGGGAGGGGGGAGGGGAGAGGGAGTTGTTTCTTACATCTTCACTAATCCTCGGATGCAATGTCAGGCGCAAACGAGGCAGCACCTGTTCACCAGCTTCCTTCTCATTGGCTGGACCTCCTCGTTACCGACGCCGCTTGTCCCAACTCTAGCGGCGCAGTACCAGCACTCCTCACCAGGCGTCGGGACGCGCGCCAAATAAAAGAAGAAAAAAGAAAGCAAAAAAGAAGCGGCCGCTCTTCGGCGTCTGTGTCGACCGCACAAGCCGAACGTCGCCCGGCGGAGCGTTTCTACCTGTCTGGGATTTTCGTCGTCGTCGATGCCATCGCCAGGTAAGCGTCAGCGACGCCTCTCCGACCTTTTCTCCGCATCCTCTCGCTGCGGGACGAACGAGGAGCTTATCTCGGCTGAGCAGACGCCACTATACGTAAATCGCGGAGGAGATCAAAACTCTAGCGTGCTTTGCTGTTTCAGCTGTCGCAACGTCAATGGTTCGCGGTCGCGATTTTTTTTTTTTCGTTCTTCAACTTTTTGAGTTGGCACGGCGGCGCCTTTTTTGTAAAGGACGAGGTGCTGTCTTCGTTTTGACGGATATCACATTTAAGTGCGACGCGGCCAAGGCGACGACCCCGTAGAGACGCCGGGACAGAAGTGAGTAGTCACGGCGTCTGTCGTCGTTGCGCGTTCGCAATCAACCAATCACACAAAAACTAAGGGGGGGAGGGCGGGAGGCGGGATCACCGCGCATTTACTCCGTGTGATTGATTTAGCCGCAGATATAAAAAACGCAGAAAGACGACGAGCGCCGCCATGACGGTGCACTTTTGGCGCTGTTTGATCGGTTCCATTGGAATCGTAGCCTCGGCCGCAGTCGGACTTGTGAAACGGAGTACGGCCCGCCCTTGATCGGCAGTGATTGCCTGCGCGCCGGTGGCGCATGCTCGAAACGCTGTGTTTGTCAGAGGTGTTGTTGCCGCATCCGCACATCCCCTTCTGGGCCGGATGGTAGCCTGACGGCAGTGCGTAATTTCCTGCCCGGGAATATTTTGTTATGGCGTTGCGCACGAGCGGACACGGAGGTTCGGGGAACAGGAGCACCGTGGCTCTGCGATGTTTGTTGTTTTTTGTATGTTTTTTTTTTCCCCGAGAGTAACAGACGTAGGAAGGCTCTCCGTTGTCGTAGCTATTATCATTATTATTCATGTTCTTATCATTATTTAGACTGCGCTATGGTATCTGGTGATAAAAGAAGTTCTGGACTTGACGGATTCTATTTTCTTACGTAGAACATTGGGTTCGGGTTAGTATTCGTGGTCATGGTAGTGGTATTGGTAGTGGTATTATGACCGTTAATACATTTGTCTTTGTTTTTTTTTTTTACTCAACTTACAGTCGGATCGCACAGGTTGAAAATGCGTCATGATGGCAACTCGACTGCGATCACCTGCTGTTTCAGTATTTTCAGGATTGGTTGCGAGTGAGCCGCGCAACTACTCTTTATTACGCGAGCAACACGCTTTACCGTGAGGATAGCTTCCTTTTTTTAATCGAACCGAGTACCATCTACTTGCTATTGACATCACTCGTAAAAATATATATATATATATATATATATATATATATATATATATATATATATATCTAACACGTCTGGGGGCTTTAATCTTTTCAGTTGAACGTGTGGTGTTATTTTTCGTCATTGTTTTTTGTCATTTCAAAGCACGTTATAAGTTCAAACCTTGAATGATTCACTGTGCGCACGTTACAACCTTCCCAAGACGGCTTTGCTTCCAGAGAAAGCGACTGAGTTCTCCGAAAGCAACACTGTAGCCAGAGCAGCGATTCGGATGACAAGTACTCTATCTCTACGATCACCGACAGCTGTAGAAATGCGGGGCCTGTCGGGTCCCGGGTATCTGACTACCGCTCCGCGTTGTCTCGTTCATACCAAACCCGTTAATACGAACACCCCGCTATATACGGACAACATTTCCGGGAACGAACTGTGTAAAATATACGTGAATTGTTGTCTCGGTGTTACAGTGGACTTTTTTTTTTTTTTTAGTGGGGAAAAAAACAACGGAAGTGTCCACATGGGGCAGTTTTCGCAGATCGTTACCGTCGTATCGTAACGCTTTCCGTAAACCCGCTGCGAGGATCCGGGACTTTGCAGAGAACGCTTGCGGCAAGCGTCCGGATTTGAGGAGTTTTCGCGGCAGACAGCTATATAGCAGGGGCAGAGAAGCGGTCTACAAAAACTCTCTTAGAGGGAGTTTTAGTGGTATCCTTCCGCGATACCTCCGATAATAGGGAGTTTTAGGGAACCGTTTCTTGCACATTCGATACGGAACGATGGGCCGTCCGGTACGTGCTGCGCATGCGCGAGTCTTCTGCGGTAGCGCATGTGCAGTTCGTATAGGAGGGCCTATCGTACCGTATCGGATGTGCAAGAACGGTTCCCTAAAACTCTCAAACGATACCCGATGACGATACGAAGCGGTCGCAGAGGCGACGGCGGAGTATAGGGAATCGTCATCGGAACAATCTACTGAAACTGTTCATTCCACGAGACATACGTTTCCACGACCAGCCGAACGATAAACTCAAAGTGCCTGATCGCGGCGGCGCTTTTCTCTCTCAACGCGCCGCGCCGAACACCCGAGACAGCGTCCGCGCGTCCACGTTGGCAATTTCGTTTCCAGCCGAGCTCTAAGAAAAAAAAACAAAAAAAAAAACGTTACCAACTATTCACATCGATAATCCTGCACCACCCCCTACAGACGTTTATAGCTTTCGAGCTTTGAGCAGCGCCCCTTCCGAATCAAATCATATACTTTTTAGGTCTCCTTTCCGTTGTATGTCGCGCTGCATCCTCTCATATGCTCTGTTACTGCCCGTGAACGGACGCTGAGGGACGCTGACATACGCCAGTGTATGCCCGTAGATCGTGAACGACGGGACTCTAGAACGCCGCTTCCACGTCTCGCAAATGCTATAGCGAAAGCGCCTCTCTTGTGGTCGCTTCTCGCGGACGCGCCACAGCGCGCCCCCTGGCCGACAGAAACGGGTTGTATGTAGAGTCTCTCGTTACGGAGTTTCATTAGCCGACCGCCCCTAAGTAGCCCTAAGTAGTCGACCTCGGCTCCGTCTTTGAACTGGATTCCGCTCGCGCAGGGAGCTTAGTCTCGCCGCTCCTGCTCCTCCAAGTTTTAATGGCCACATCGATCTTCTCCGAGACGAACCTGGCGCGCCGACGGCGCGTGGGTGTGTACCGGCGCGCCAGTCGCGCTGGCTCCTCCGTCGTTATCGGCGCCTATTGTAACACGCAGCCAAAGACACGCGGGGTCGGCTTATTAATTAGGCTCGGGCCGCTTGCCTTTGTGATTTTTTTTCTCAAGCGTTCTTATCAATCCGAGGCAATCCTTGCCACGGATTGCCTCGCAGTCGCAATGCGAGGCAAGGAAAACGCGCTCGTGCTGTGGGCTGCAATGTTGCACGATGGGCTGTATACGGTGGAAAGGTGTACAGAGTCATTAAATATTATAAGCTCCGCTTCGTGGTAGCTATACTTTGTTTCAGCTTAAGTCCAGACGCAGACGACGGTACACTAGGTAACTTCGACGAATCAGGCAGTGTCAGAAGCGCAGGTCACTCGGCCTAACTATGATTGCTTCGGAGATGATATAGAACACGTACAGAAACATGACGAACACCATAATGGCGCCCTTTTGACGGTGTCTGGCTGGCCCTATCAGCTCGCGGCGTTAGCTGCGTCTGGACCTAAGGTGAAACCGAGTATAGAGATACAAAATAAGCTGCCTCTGGTCATGTATACCGCCACTCCACTCCCCGATTCGTTTCCGAGCCGCAGTTTTGCTAGTGGAGAGCGAGAGCAAGAATATACCGTTCTTTAGTTAATACGTGCCATCTTGTAGCTGCTGCGGCAATTTTTCGAGTCTGCCATAGTTTGATCGCTTGTTCTGAGCATGTGTAGTACCGCTAAAAAGGTTTGTTGGGGTTATAGTTGGTCGATAAACATTTCGGGGTAAAACAGCGCAGCGGGACCCTGACGAAGTGGGGACGAGACAGTCCGCAGCGCTGTGTGCTGTCACTTGGTCCGTGTCCCGTTGCGCTGCTTTACTCCGAAAAGTGTAGGACACGAGAACTCCTTCGGCGTTACAACCGTGAACTCGACTCGAGTCGAAAACGAGCTCTGCGTCCGCGTGCAGCGAAGGACTCGGATCCCACGACACCCTTCTTGCGTGTGCCCAAGGAATGGCGACCGCCAGCCAATGTTGCTCGATCGGCCCTTGAAAATGGTCTATCGGTTATGTAGTCACGATTCGAAAATGCGACTTCCTCGGCTTTAGGTGCGGTACCGGGAAGCTTTGGCGACGCTGCTTCGCTTTGCCGCGGTCTTTTTCAGCGTTTTTGGGAGGACGGGAAAAGCGTTTCCTGGCGATGTCAGTGTAAGCTTTCAAACAGGGTGGATAAAAATCACGACTTTTTTAAAGCAAATACATCAAATTTATTTGATTTACCTATATAAGATTTATTTTGTTTGAATAAAAATTATATGTAACTTAAGTCACCCTGTGTAAGAAAGTTTTTTTTTTTTTTCACTACATTTTTTGGGTATGGTTGGCAGACTGACTTTTCAGTCTACCCAATGGCTGAGAGCTGTATGGAACAAAAATTGCTTGGCAAGTTAATTACATCGTAAAGTAAAGCTTACTTTAGAAACTTTTATTATTGGTGTAAACCATGCCATACTGGAACAAAAGCAGCTTTTATTTCTTGTTGTTGTTTTTTTCTTTTTTTTTATGAAAAAGCTCCATTGCTGTAATACTTCAGCAAATCGGAAGAGGTGCCACTTCGAGCTTATATACTATGCGAATACTTGTTAAAAACAACTTCCGCTCTTTTTTTCTTTTTCTGTTTGTAGACAAATCATAGTAAATAAAAAAAATATTCGGAATTGTTTCTGCTGAGAATGTTTGATCTAAATAATCATAGTAAACCCGGTGTAATTTAAATCATCTTTACTTTTATTCTCCATCCTGCTTTCAAATAACTGGCAACAATGTTTTTTTAAGCATCACTTAAGTTGAAGTTGTTATTACTCTAAAGTGTAACTTATACAGTGACCCTGAGAGTGACAGACTCTAAACTTGATACAAGCATGTTTACGCACACACACCCTCTGTTTAAAAACTCAGTCAATGTCGAGCTTCGAAACGATGAGATGCTTCCCACCCCTGCTTCTGGGCAGTGGTGATATTGTCCCGGTCATTTTTCTTCTTGCCGGCTTTTAAAACAAAACGCAACGAGTGCTTACTTAAGTGACGCTCTGATTTAAAAAAAAAAAAAAGTAAGATCACGAATAATTCGTTTGACACCTAAACGGAAAAATGAAATCACGAGCTATTTACACTCAACTAAAGGGCATGACCCTAAGCACCGTATACGCACCGATAGTATACCACTTTCCGAGTCGTATGGAAAAAAAAAAGCGAACCCATCCGCACATCTCATCAGCACCACAATGGGTGTACCGGACAGCCAATCTATCCGGCAGTTGTTTTTCTTTTCCTTCTATACGACAAAAAGGATAAGTAGAAGAGACAAACAAAAATAAAAGTGTGTATACACGACCGGCGGACAATATGTTCGTCAATGAGACTTGGTAATGTGTAGACGCCCACCTCGTCTCTTGACGTCACGTCGCCGAGATATCGCTCGACTTGACATTATCACGCTTGGTTGGAAGGTATTACCTAATGCACTATATGATGTAACTTGGGGTGGGTCACCGTATATTTAAAGAGGGCAAACGATGTATTCACATTATACGCGGTCGCGAAACAAAAATTAAAAAAAAACAACGACGGCCGTAAGTAGCAGGCTCAGTAAAAGAGAAATAATGCCCCTGCATTCACTTTCTTTCCACACACAGAGCTAGCCAATCACCACGAACAACGGAACGTCCCTAGCAATTGACGAAACTTAAAACATGATTCACTTAAAAAAATGAACCTGTACACAGGGACAGTGAGCACGACGTTTATTCCGTTAATTTCGTCCTCGCGTTCTAGTCGTGTTCTGACCTTCGTCATTTGCTGATGCCTTCCATTGTTTGCAGTGATTGGCTGCCCCCGTGTTCAGAAGGAAAGTTTACCACAAGTTACTTTTTTATATTATGAATATGATTATTACCTTGAGTGCTCAAATCGCTCGAAAGAAAAAGGCATCATACGGGAATTACCCTCTCCTGTCATCGTGCTTGCCCCACGCCACTGTATACGTCACCGTCCATGTTTCTCGTTATAAGCTGTCTGCGTACCGTGTTAATGTATTTCGAACACGCGCGATTTTACTGTTCACGAACCACACGTTTCACATCCGTCCCGCACTCCCCACGAAGACTGCCAGTCATCGCAATTTACGGAATGATCCGAGCAAGTGACGACGCTCAAAAAACGCTCGTAGCAATATACATGATCCCGCAAATATGATCTGGGCTGGAATTGCACATGCATACACTCTAAAACGAATGTCTGCGAGTTAAATTTCCCTTCAGAACACAAAGACAACCGATCACGACGAACAATCGTATTATTCCGGCGAATGACGAGCTTCAAAATACGTTTACATCTAAAAAAAAAAAGAAACGCGATGTGCGAGGGGGATACTGAGCAGCCTCATTGTTCCTGCGCATATCGTCTTTGTTTTCTTTTTTTTTCCTCAGATCTAATTGTATTTTGAGCTTCCTCATTTGCTAGTATCCTTATATTGTTCGCCATGATTGACCTTTCTGTGTTTCGCAGGACAGTTAACTAACAGACGTAGATGCGACCGTAGCACATCGAATTGAGAGGGAATCAATCACAAGCGCCCAATCCTTCTGCTCCTTTCTCTTCAACCCAATCACAATCGCCATATTTCGCTTCGATGCGCTTTGGAAGGTCACATGCCGATTGTTAGAAGATTGGAACTCCTGCACAATGGCGGAACAACTGACGTCAGTCAACGTGCAAGTCATTCTATATAAGATAGCGAACGTCCGAGCGCGGCCAACGCTAGGAGCCCATGAGCCAATCAAACCGCATCGAAAGTGCAACGTCAATGCGCTCATCACCTTGTTTTTTGGATGTGTTTTTCTTCTACTCCAACCAAACGCATAAAGAGTGACGTGACGTTGCAATGTTAGTCCGCCATTGTGCAGGGATTTCACAGCTTCCAACAGAGGGCAGTATTTCGAAAGGTCTATACGGTCGAAAGGTCTATACGGTCGCATTCATTGACCGCGTTTACATGTAGAAGCGACTGTAGAGCATCGAATTGAGAGAGAGCCAATCACACGCCCCAAATCCATATGCACCTTCCTATTCTACCCAATCACAATCGTCATATCTCGATTCGATCCGCTACGGTCGCATCCATATATATCCGCGGCCATGAATGGCACCGGCTGCACCGAACCGATATATTACGTTTGTGATTGGTCAGAGGGGGAACAAGCAGAGGGACTGGGCGCGTGTGATTGGTTCCCTTAATTTAAAAAAAAAAAATTGGGTTGTGTATGTTTATACAGCCTAGAACTTGGTCTGCCTCCAAGGGCGACGAGTCTCCCAGCTGTAGATGAGCAATTTAGCCAGTGCAGTACAACCGCTAGCCTAGGGGTCCATCACGCAGTAGTGATACACGACCGCACGCCGGTACGATGCTCATCCAGATCGAAACGGGCAGGGGCGGGGATTGAACCCAGTATCCTGGGTTCTGCAGCGCGAGCTTTCGCTCCACGTGCTCCGAGCTGGTGTGCGCTAGCCCACTCGGCCACCGATCCCCCCCCCCTCCCCCCCCTCCCCCCCTCAATTCAATGCCCTATTGTCGCATCCATGTGAACACAGCTTAGTATTGGCGAGGAGATCGAACTATAGGGGGCGCTACGTCCACCTTGTTTTCCTCAGAGTTCTGTGTTTACCCAAAGACAAGGCACGTCCACTGGATTCTTTCTCATTTGAGCACGGGGCAAAGATTGGGCACGACCCGGGCCCAATCTTTTGCTGCGTCCGCGTTCGGCTTCACCGATTTAACATGAGCCCCAGCCGAACATTAACGCAACGTTCGGGTACGCGGGTCGAGCGCTGCATCAAAACACAAACAAATCATCTACGCTCTTGTTGTCCCCATCGGTGTAGTTCTTAATTTAGCCACTAGGGGCGCGACGGTTGGGTTACCTTCCCAGTGCGTCAAGCACGGCGCCGTTTGGCGAATGGCAGTTGCGTGATAGGAACTTGGCTCTGCCTCGTCGAGCGGTCTGCTCCTTTCCAGTTGCCGCGATTGCCTCTGCGTGTTCCTTCGTCCGCTGCGAGGGTGTTATTAACGCGTGAGATGTTCACAACTGGTGCGGCAATTATTAGAGCGAATACAGGACCGGCTCGTTGTAATTACTCTGTAGAAATGCTTCTGCAGACCAGTTTAGAACATGATGGGGAAGTTTTTCGTTTGTTTATTTTTGTATTTTTCGTTAGCTCGCTCATATCAATTTTGTACATTGCCATCATTCTCCGCTTAACAAACGCAGGGGCCTCGAGATTAGAGTGCCTTCATACACACGCGCGCTTTTGCTTGAGTGGTGGCATCTCAGCCATTTTTCCGCCCAATCGTTTTTTTTTTTTTTTTTGTGCATTTTGAAGTACGCGCAATCCGGTGTCACTCAGCTCGAGCGCGTAGCTTTGGCTAATGCATAGACGCCATTTTACCGCCCAAGTCACGCACCGAGTGCGCCAGAGCGTCACGCGCTGGCACATTCAGGGCAGCAATGGATGTCTTCACGAAAAGACAGACAGACATGTAGGCACCCTACTCGAGATCGAACCGTGTCGCCACCGTGCGGCCGAAATTGGAAACATGCGAAAGCGGGGCTACCGCCGTGCGTCGTCTGCTACGGGCGCATGTTCAAAAGCATGAATCTCGACGACGCAAGCCCGTTTCCTGCTGAGGTGAGCCCTCCTAATAAAACGCATGTTGTTTTTATTGTTGTTTCAGCAAAGCGATTATTATTTAGTCGGATGCTTTCATAATCTTATTGTTGTGGTTTGTATACAACCGCTAGTTCCACATAATTTTGTTGTCTCGCGCAAACCATAGCTTCCATAAATTATTGAATGTTGATTGGAGCTGTGATTTGCTTAAAAAATTAACCCGACTGATCGCTACTCTTTAATATATTAATCAATTGATAAATTCGTTAGTTGTTTTTTCACTGGTCATATAGCATAAAGGACGTTCAAAACTACACATCTTTTGACTATGTCATAAATGGCATATTGCATTTTCATTTCAAACTTCACGTTATGACGCCTAGAGAAATATGACCGCGGGCAGCCTTTTTGAAGGGAAGTAATTTTTAAGTTATTATTTAAACAGTATAATCAACATCGATGACAATAACGAGCATGCTGAAGTTGTTTACCTTGCACGCCTGTGCTCAAACAGAAATATTTACGTCAGAAATATGAAAGCAGGTATTTTTACTTTTTTCTGACTTTCTCCAGCACAGAATTCGAATAAAACGGCACAAAAAACAATTACCGCAATTAAAGCATTGTTTTAATAATCTGAAGGTTACTCGATGAACTGCCCAGTCCCGATATGCCTTAGGTGATGGCGGAGGGTGTTCGGAAAGTCTTGTGAGAGTCGCTAGTAAGAGAGTATCGCTGCGGCCGATACTGTTTGTGTCGTGGTGCGGGTCATTTGTTGGAGTTGCGCAGTCTACTATGTTTGAATAGAAGATTACTTAGCCAGAAATATATAATAATAGCCTCTTGACATCCGTGGCCCTCACCGAAAAAATTGAAGCAGGTGAACCCACACTACAGAGAAAAGCATCTAATAAGGCTGACGCTCCGGCGTTGCTCAGTTCCACTCGTTTGTTCCACTCGCGGTAGATATGTTAGATTAGTTTGTTTCACTTGTTTCAGTTGTCCTGCCAACGAACAGTTTCCGGATCGCAACTAGAAGAGGCACTCTCTCCTCATTGCCACGTAGCAGGAATGTTGCGTCTCCAAAAAACTTACCCAAACCATGGCACGCACAGATACAGCGCAACGCTAACTTCTCTTCCGTGCGAAATACATCGCTAACTTCTCTTCATGTGAAATATTTATATTACGGCAAAAGCTCGCAGGATCTACGGCAAAGGCATAGATTCCTGCGATTTTACAGCCCACGGAACCAGTATTATGTTATCCGGGTTGGAATTCATTGTTTTGTTGAATTCCCACGCCGGTGAATCGATACATCTATTCTAATAGAAACAAATATTTAACATAAATAGTGCAGTTTACCCGGAGACAGGCATCCGTCGCGGTGATCCATGCTTCCCAACGTCTGCCTAGACAACACGACGCATCCACACGAGCTATTATTTAAATTTAGGCCACGCTGGTAACGCGATTCGATCTTCATTGAAGCACCGAACGGTATACCACACCATTTTCCGCTAAAGTTGTTTTCCCACCAATACACTGCGGCAAAATAAACGCAAGAATCTACACCGTCTCGCGCGCAAACGTGGAGAGCCTATATGGGGCGGTCATGCTTCTGTCCCCTCTTTGATGATGATGATAGCGCGACAGTAGCGGCACCTCTAGATCGATCTCGAGGCTTCACGTTTCGTTAATTGTTCTTTGGCGTTTTTATTGGTTAATGCCGCATCCTCATTGATCCGTAAAACTATTATAATAGTTTCGGTACTCGGCACATCCTGTGTTTCTTAAGTTGTCAAATGAGGATGGTTCTCTTTCAGTTATGCATATCGCTTACTCGTGCTTCAAAAATATATTTTATACAGAGAGTCTTCTTCAAATAAGCGAGAATGAACTCCTTATTAAAACGTCCGGGTCAATGCCCACAAAATGTTTCATTTGACGTAAAAGCCCCTTAATTATTATGTGTTTTTTTTTATCTTAATTAAGTATTCTTGTCTGCCAACAGAAACTGGAAGCCGACCAGATAAGTCAGTAATAAAATTAAGTACGTCCGTTTTGTAAAGTTAAAAAAATACTTATTTTATTATACGTAATTTTACGCCGCGGTCCCACACAACGCATACAAAGGCGTGTTACTTGCTTGTACGACAGTCCTGTTACATTGGTCATAAGTAAACACTGACTGCAGACGTGTTGAAGCGCACATATGTGCAAAGAAAACATGCGCCGAACATGCCCGAGACGTGTCCGCAGATAATTCTCTGTCGTCATGTCCGCAGAGAACCTCCGTGTGCAGCAAATCGTATATCGTCGACTAAGCTCAGACTTCAATTGCAACGGAGTGGTTCTTTTATATTATTATTTATTTATTTGTTACCCGTTCACAGGGAGGTAGAAAAGATAAAGAACTGATGTCTAACGAGTTACCTCTGCTCCCTTTACGGTTTCAACAAAAAACGCAGCATTAAAAAAAATGATCCGCACCAGAAAGACGAGATGTACATACATCTGCTACTCAATAAAAATGAACAAAAATACCGATATTTTTAAAGAACAAATTGATACAGTCTAATAAATAAAAAAAAAAATCCGTAAGGATGCTCTCAAATTTCAGACCGAATGTTTTCATATGTCGCGAAAGAAGAAGAAAAAAACAACTGATATATGGTCTTTTGTGTTTTCGAACGATATTTTTTGTACGGCTCCCAGAATTTGCAGGTGATAGCCCTATAGTTTAGTATCAATTACACTGTACGCGTCACATAGCACACGGCCTACTTTTGGTGTACTTATAGTGAAAACCACTGGTCCCGAACCCTCGCCCCATGCATGCATTTGTGCGTTTTGATTGTCAGGTTCGACGCGTCGCCCACTCGATGCAGCAGATGCAAAAACAATTCAGTCGCTGTTTCCTTAGCTCGTGCACTGCCGATGCTCCCTGGATCTGCGGTTATACATTCGCACAGAAGAAACTGCCACGTAGGATGTTTCTGACTCCAGGAAGCTGGATTAAATCGCTGTCATTCTTACCTTATTATTATTTTTTTTTGCAATGCTGATGTGTAAAGTTTAGGCTCAACTTTAAGAAAAAAATGTAGCAACTTTTACTTAAGATGGAATATGAATAAGAGCTCAATGCAATGAAAAATATAACCCTTCCAGGAATCCTGAATAGCTCGTTTATTTTCTTCTTCAGATGCGAGGATTTCGCGATTCGATTTCTTTTTATCAAAAGAGTAGTTTCGATTTTGTTAACTGCATACGCATTCGTACAACTGAACGAGCGTCAGATTTTTTTTTTAAATAAGTGTTGAACGATTTTAGTTAGGTTTGTTAAGTTTTTAGGACAAACAGCTATATTATTTTTTTTATCTACAAATATATCAACACGCGAGAAACTTCATTGCTTCATCCAATGGCTGGGCGATCAGAATTTTGAGGGAAAACGCTTCACTGACACGGAACCTTACCATAGTGTGTAATTGTGTTGAGTGTGCGTTTATAAAACGGGAAGTTAATCAGCACTTGTGGGCGTCTGAGGGAGCCCGGTACCGGTACCGGGCTCTCTAACGTGCATCACGCAGTCGTAATTGCTCGAACGCACGCCGGTACCATGCTCATCCAGGTTGAAAATTTCAGGGATGAGAAATGAGTCCAGGATTCCTCAATTTTGCAGCGATAGCTTTGACTCTACCTGCTCCGAGCCGTGGTGCGTTGACGCACTCGGCCACCGATTCCCACTAGCAGACTATGTCAATACGGTTTCGCAAATCCATTCCCCTCTTAAAAAAAAAAAAAAAAAGAAAAGGTCACGAGTCGTTATATTAGCAAAAGCGAGCAAAACTAAAGGCCTGTTCACGTACTTTCGTTTGCTTAGGACCGAGTTCTTGTGATCTCTGAACAAACTGGCACGCCGGCGCCATTTATGAGTTGACTCTGAAACTGCGTTTCACTAGAGAGCAGGTTTTGCGGTATTTGCGAGATCAAGTGTACGTATTATCTATGAAAAATGGTCGTTTTTAACATTTCAATCGTTTTTCAAGTCAATAAAGAAACAATAATGCGCGAGAAAAAAAAAAAAGGGGGGGGGGGGGGGGGGACTAACAAGGGTTCGACGGCTACCCGATAAATGAAGCATGTGTTTTCTTTTGTCGTAAGCGATTTTAAGAGGTTTTAACGCACACGGTCGTAAGTGGTTCCCAACGAACTATATTTTCGGAATCACCGGTCTTTATCCATTACGGTATGTTATTTAGTATCGCGAAATTCAAGACAGTTATTGTGAAATCGGCAAGTGAAGATGATGCCAAAACCAACATGCAGGTCGGGCGGGCAGTCCGAAAATTAATATGCCGAGCATTTCTTTCGTGCTGCTGATTGATTAAACAAAGTCTACAGTTTAAAGAGTGAACCCCTCCCTTCCGTTGGCGTCTCTTTTTTATTGTTGCCAGACTTTCACTTTGAAAAACACGGCCAGGATAAAAATGGTAAATTCAATAACTTGGGGGAAAATATTTGTTTTGGCCCAATATTAGGGTTATTACTTCAGCGATATCTGCTGGTGTGTTTGGAAAAAGTGTAGGTAAATCGGAGACTATGAAGCAAACGCCGAAATGCCCCTTTAAAAGGACACTTTTTAACAAATCCAGAGCGCCTACTTTCCGGCAAAGCTACTGGGACCGTCAATAGCTGCAAATTGCGGAGGGATCCCAGCCAATTACGAGGCTGAAAATATGTTTAGATACATTTTTAAAAGCCTACGCTGTAGCGGTTACGTCATCCTACCGCAGAGATGCACCGCCAGGGCGCGCTCCGAGTTTTAAAACAGCCGTCTCGATTCAGGAGTTATCACGAGTAATCTCGAGTAAACACGTGAATTTGGAAGGATCCACGACAGGTATTCGCTACGAACCGGAGAGCTAAAAAGAAAGAACAAACTAGATGGAAAAGCAGAAACCACCCACCCTGCTTTCATTTCTGCGGTCGGTGCAGCATCATGCGTGTTTCCGGAAGTCGACACAAAAGGCACTCTAACGTTACGCGGCGCGTATCTGATGCGCAACTATTTAAAGCCCCGAGGCGGTGGTCTGCCCTCGCCTACGCATATTGCTAAATACGCAAGCCCGCTCGTGAGCGAATCCCATGGTGATGACGGCGTCACCGACGCTCGCGGTTACCAAAAACGGATTTTTGCGCTCGCGTTCGGGAAATTCAATCTAATGCGAGAGTATATTTCAGGATCATCACCGATATCCTGTCGCGAGTCATTTGTACTCGAGCTTCTATCCAGTAATCGAAAATGGCTGCGCATTATATTGAACTCGAAATTTATTAGAAGAAATGTGTACCAAGGCCAGCGGACATAAAGCTTCATAGAGGAAGCTTGAGTGGGTCCGGTGTCCCTGCACATGCAGAACATGATACTCTAGGGACATTTAGCAAACCTTTAGCGTGTTCAGCGTACCGCACTACCGGAGCCTTTGAAGTCCCTCAGTCACGGTATCACTCGGGCGCGTGCTTTTTAACAGCATGCTTCGAAGGCTCCGGTAGTACAGTATACCCGGAACACGGTAACGGTTTGCGAAAAGTCCCTGCTAACGAAATAAAACACGAACACTATTCACCTAAACAAAATGAGTGCACAATGTTGTTGTTTTTGTTGTTGGTGTTTTTAGTTAACTGGTTAATACTACTGTGGGTGAAGACGAAGTTGTTGAAGAATGTGGGCAGGTTATAGGAACAAGCGATTGAAAAGCACAATTAGCACAGAAATGGGAAAGAACCAAAATTTCTTGCTTCGAATACTGGTGATAGATTCACACTGAGTCAAGGTAGAAAGGTTGGATTATTTTAAATAAACGGAATATGTTACGTGGACAGAAATCATGTTAAATAAACAGAATTTCGCGGAATTTCGGGGATGCAGCGCCGGAGGCAGCGGAAAAGGAAAAAAAAAGCGAGAGAGAGAAAGAGATTTCGCAACCATTTTTGTGTGTGTTCGTTAAGGTTTTGTGTTTTCGGTAAATACCGATAAACGCAGAACAGTAACCTCCGAGTCGAATTTCTTTTTAATTAGATTGTCGGGGGAAGCCGAGAAACTCCGAATCCGAGCTGTCCTTCAATACCGAAATCCTCCAGGCTTCGTTGGGGAAAAAAAGATCACAATCTACAGCTTTATTTCGTGTTCATTCGTAACACGGTCCAGAAGGATATTACAAAGAAAGGGGGCGACAGATATATCAAGCAAAAACAATACAAAACAACAAAAAATTATAAGAATGTCAATAATTAGATGTTAATAAAGTACTAAATTACTTACATTGTTAAGCCAGTTTTAAGAACGGCGCCATCCGACAAAGTTACCACGGACGCAGGCGGGTGGTTTTGTGAAAACGTGGTTCGGGGTGTGAATGAACCGTGAAAAGTGGTAATTATACACGATGGTATGCCTATCTTAATTTTGTTGGTGATCGGGACGCGATGATAAGTGGAAGAGAGATATTAGTAGCTTTTCACCTAATAAAGAATTGCAATAGATTTTGTTAAACAAGCATCGACGAGAAGTGATGCGAGGTTAGGCAGGTTCAAACTAGATTTAATCAATGGTACACAATGACTATCGTCTCACTGAATGGTCAGTGAGACGATAGTTAGTAAGCATCACGCGAAAAGATTTATTTTGAACTGCTTCAACAGCAGATGCCAAAATGAGGCGTATTCTAGTTTGGACCGAACGTATTCTAGTTTAGAGCCCATATAAACACCAAGTTTTGTCGAACGCAGAAAAAATTTACACCGAGAAACACCGAATATATTTTTTTTTTAAATACGGAAACATATCTCACCCTAATGACAGGTGCTGATTAAGGAAGAAAAAAAAATTGTCCGAATTCCGGGAAGATGTCTCAAGTGTACCAAATGATATCGTGCTCACTGAGCAACCGCAGACGACGTAGAAAGTTCTCCTAAATCGTTTCCGCCGTCCGCAACGCCAACCGCAACCTCCTCCTTCCTCCTCCCTCCCCTCCCCTCCCCGAGGTCCGGAACTCTGCTGACAAGGCTAGCGGCGCGCATGCGTAGATGTGACATACTCGCTGCGGAGAGAAAAAAAAAAAAAAAAAAAAAAAAAGTCCGAAAACTCCCTAACATCCACGTGTCTTACGCTAAGTCCTTTGTCTTTCTCAGGAGAAAACAAAAAGGGGAGCCTGTCGGTGCGAGCCCTCAAACACTAAAACACTAATCTAAGGTCTGTCCAGATCCTCAACTGGACAGGCCTTCGTATCTTTTGCATTTTTTCTTTCGTTCTTTTTCCTCCTCTCTCGAAGAGGTCTGCCTAATTAAGGCACGGGCACATCGATAAATCTCTCGTAGCAAGTGGAGAGATCTGTGTGTGTCAGCCTTCCGTCCTATTGTCTCTTTACTCCGACGTCTTTCACTAGCCTTTGTCTCTCACTTCTTTTTATTTTTATTTCTTTCATCTTTTAATACGTCGACATTCGGAAGCTCCCAAGGAGATGGCAAAGAAGGTTTTAGCAATTATGAAATATTCCCTGGCCAATATTTCTAAGTTTCTACGGCGCTAACAAAACAAACCAGGTGAACCAATTGAACGAGATCTTGTGATTTCCTAAAACGTCTGTATTGTTGTTTGCTTTTTTTTTTGCGATACTTGTTTTTTTATGTGTTGCTTATTACCGAATTTTAGTCCTGACCTGTTTGATACGGCTGAAACTTAATCCTCCGTCTATGTACCCGAGCTCACATTAATATAATAAAATGCCTGAATGGCCCCAAGCCATTCAGGCAAAAGTAATATCTTATTATTGAATCTCCGTGAACTGCCCGGGGGGGGGGGGGGGGGGGGGGGGGGGGGAAGGTGGGGCAATGTTTCGAAATTTGAGAGTGTGCGGTAGAAGGAAAGACATTTAAAATATTCAATCTTAATCCTCGGCTTTGTTTTAAGCCCATTATATCGTAACCGTTTGTCCTTCTTGCGCGCTCAAATCGCGAGTCCCCTTTGCAGTTGTCTGCTGAGACAGCAACTTGAAAAAAGAAAGGAAAAAAGATACGTCCTATGTGTGCGCTTATGGCTTTTTGTTTGTCGCGTTCTTTTTTTTTTCCTTTTCCTTTTTCTTTTTATATGGCTAACTCGTCTGAGCTATAAATTAGAGAACTTTCTCACCTCGCATCAATCTTTGTAGTTCCTGTTTATATAGAAAGGCATTGCGTGACGAGCGCCATGCATCTTATTACCGCTCCCGAGTCAACGAGATTACAATATTAGCCAATAAGACCGTCAAATAAGAAATCAGTAAGCAAAGAGCGTTAACATATTAAGTCGCGCCTGGGTTTCTGAACTTGTCAATTACTAGAAAACAAAAAAGAAAAATTAATATAGTTGGTGAGAGCGCGGAGATTAAAGGCACCCGAATGAGAACCCAATAAAACCTATAACCGCTCCTTGCCGGCTACAAGACTGTTGAGATCCGATGCTAATCCGCTTGGCTGATTCGTCTTTTCCGGAACGATCGCGCATATTTGCGGCACTAGCGCTGTAACTCGTGCGAAAGTCAAGTTGGAGTACCCTCGAAGAGAAAGGTTGCTGGTTCCAACTTTCGCTCGTCTCTTGGTCCGAGTTCGCTCGGTAATTCGCTGAGCTGGTCGCACATCGTCGATCGCGATTATCGATGCCACTTGGACCCGGCCGCCGAAAAGAGGCGCGCAAGGGGTCCATTTATGTTGCATGTGTCCGCTACATTCGTGAAAAAGTGATGAGTCCCAAATTTCCGGTTTTGTAATCCTTACAAGACTGCCCCGGAGAGGCGTCTTAATATTCATGAGCTCTATTTGCGTGGTGCGCGTAAGACCTCCCTCGACTCGCAGGGAGCGTTTTTCGGAGTGGAATTCGCTCCCCTCTTTTCACGAAATCAGCGCAACCATATTGTCTCGGCGAATATGATTTCTTCGAGATTTTCTCTTACGTATGCTGAACGCTTATTTCGATTCCCCTCGGGTTTTTTTCAGCGAAAGACATCGTGACACGATGTTCGCCTTGGAAATTACTTTTCGTGGTTCACTCTTCCAGGTCGTGATGTGAAGTTCCATATTCTTCAAAGATTCTGATTTACAATTCAAGACTTGCACAGGACGATGTTAAGGTATTGTACAAAATGACCCCCAAAAAAACTCTTTTTTTTTTTTTTTTGCAAAATTAAGGTAAAAAAATAAAGCACCCACGAACCCTCGATCATTCTCCGCCCAAAAGGTAGCGCTAACTTTCCGAACCAGATGCCAAGGTTTCAGCACTAACCGTCATTTATTTCAAAAATTAGAAGTGACAATATGGAATTTTCATTTGTAAAATTGAGGCCGACAGAGCTCTCTAATACGCGAAGCTCTATGGCGTCAGTCGACAAAAAACGGTCAAAAATGGGCCTAATTTTCCCATATAAGTTTTCAGAAAAACGGTTATAAATTTTGAATAAAATAACGGTTCATGCTGAAACTGGCATCTGGATGGGACCGCTAGCGCTTACATTTGGGCAAAAAATAAGAATAATGCGTAGTTTATTCTTGCGATAAAAAAAAAAAACCACTAAATTTCTTTTTTTTTGGAAGAAAAAGAGGGGGGGGGGGACGGGATTACGTCTAGTTTTGCAACTTGTTTTTTATTATTTTAAAGGAGGAAGGCATGCGTGAAAGTACACACTCGGAGTCAATTATTCTATGCTATGTTTTTGTCCGTAAATAACGGCCCTAGCAACGGTTTCTTTAGAGCACAGCGCCATGTTGTGGCGTCATCACTTGCGGGATAAACTAAAAATATACTACTTTGCAAAGTGTTTTTATGAAAGTACAAAATCAACATACTTTTACTATATTGCGCTTTACCAAGGGCTACATTCAAAAAGAAATGCTTGATTCAGCTTGATCCAACGGATAAAATTATATAGATATGTGTTTCCCCGGCGTTTTTTTTTTTTTCCGTTTGTTGTAGACATCGCAAGTTGTTTTGTTCATTTGTTTTTTTGTTTTTTCGTCAGTAATAACAGGTTATTTTTTTATTTTTTTACAAGCTGTCTCTTCTTTCTATGTCATGGTTGGCACGTCTTGGATTTTTTTTTGTTTGTTCCCATAAACTGTTGGAACGCGAATGCCGAAAGCCGGCATCCGGCGCTCGTGTTGGAAGCAATTCGTAGATAGTAGACACCGCCGTAGCAGAGATAAAGCCAGCTATAGCTTTGTGTTTACCCACTAATTGGCGCCAATAAAGAAAAAAAAAACTTAAAAACACACAGTGAGAGAATGTTCAGCTCACAAATATGGGTCGTGGATTTGAATCTCGTTGGGCCGCGTTTAAAATGAGCTTGTCTTCAGTTTACCACTCTTTTTGAGATTGTCCTCCGAAGCGCAGCCCGTTCACACAGTTGAGACTTCTTAAGACCGAGTGCCTAGAAACCCCTTAAAATCTCTTACGTCGAGGGAGAACACTGGCGCCACCTATCTTGTGGCAGTGGAACACTTGGCGATCCTGTATAGTTCCTATTTATTTCGCGCATTATTCTTTCTTTCTTGGCTCAAAAACTTTTGTCAGTGTTATAAAGGACAATTTCTCGTACGTAGTGCGTATATTTGACCTCGCAAATACCGCAAAACCTTCGCTCTATTGAAATGTAGTTCCAGGGTCACCGCATAGATGGCGCCAGCATGACAGTGTGTTCTCTTGTCGTAAGAGATTTTAGGAGGTTTTAAGACACTTAGTTCTATGGAGTCGAAAGTGTGTGAACGTATTTTTAACGGTTTTCTTGTGGAGTTCCGTCACACGTTCCTCGGGGATCCAAACCCTTCAACATATTCTGCGTTAAAAATTGAAAAAGAAAAACGAGAAACAAGAAAACAGCCTCGATTTTTATTATGTATCATGACAACAGCGTACTCTCTGCCGCATACTCAATGTAAATAATAATAATAATAATAATAATAATAATAATAATAATAATAATAATAATCTTGATTGGCTCAAGAGCCGCGGCACCGCAGAAAGGCAACAATTCGTACCATAAAGGCCCGCGGTGCCGCGTCTAGTGATGGTGATTATGTGATGATACAAGATGAAAGTTACGGTGATTATGATATGAAATGTACTTGTGCGTTAGGCCTATCAACGGTTTTCGCGGCGGAAGTTCCGGCGAGGCAGGGAGTGCAGCACCCCCGTGGTGGGGCTCCAGGGGTCGGCGCCGGTGTCGGCCTGGTGGTGGTTTTCTCGAAATCTGGCCTTGAAGTCTGCCAGCTTGCGGTTGAACTTGTAACCAAGCGGCCTGAGCACCCTGTCTATCGAAGGCACGGTGTGTGCCACTGGTCTGGCTGGCTCTCTAGGAAGACACCTCAGAGAGCTTGAATTTTACATCCGGGATTTAAAATTGAAGCGAAGGATCCGCATCTTACGCCACCTCGGATTGTGTGTGTACATTTTATTCTTACGAATTGGTCGGGGTGGTGCCGCGCTCATACTCTTGTTTTAACTGCAGGAAATTCTTGAGAGCTTAACGAGCGCACGGTGTGGCTTATTGTATTCATGATTCAGGCTCCGTGATTTGTTCGTAGATCTTGTTATCGGATAATACCACAAGGTCACTGGCTGCATAGTGCTATAATAAGATTATTGCGATTTGTGTGCGCACTACGTTTCGTAAGCTTTCAGCGACTTATAATTGTGGTAACGCGATCGGTTAGGGAACGATTAGAGAATCGATGAAAACAAACCGTTCCTCAAAAACTTTTTTTTTGTGTGTGTGAAATATTATTTTTTTTAACGACCACCCGAAGCCGCATCGCCGGTTATGCGCGGAAAGAAACACATCGCACCATCTTTCCGAGTAATTTTCTCGTCTCACCTTCGTTTTCTTTTCTTTTATTCCCACGAAGTATCCTGTTACCGCGCACCGGCTTCGACGGCAAGACTCGGCGTCTTCACTGATGGCGGAAAAACGAACGACACTCCATCGTAATTTGCGGCGCCATTATCATCGCCATCAACCGTCCCGGGCCCCCGGCGTCGAAGACTTTGCTACGTTCACCCTAAGCTGACAGTGCGGTGGAAGCTACGCACTCGCTGGACCAATCAGCAGCCTCCCTTTCGCCACATTACCCCGCTCCCCACGCGTACTTATGGGCGGGAGCGTGATCACTTGGCCAAAGGTCGACGTATGACTGGTCCAAGGAGCACGAAGGTTTCGCCGCACTGTCAGCTCAGGGGTGATCAGAGTCTAGCCTGGGCGATGACGGGCGTGCTGTGACGTCAAACGTACCCCGCCGTCTCCTTCCGCTGCTACGAGTTTTTTTTTTTTTTTTTTTTTTTTGCGACAGAGTGATTTCTCCGCTGCGTCGCTGGCGTCGCCTCAATCTTTTTTCCTGCCGCGCTACGCTTTTCCTCTCTCTGCGGTCGTTAAAGGAGAGAAGGGACTCTTCCGTTGACGCTACTCGGGCGGAAAATAGCTTTACTTCAACACCCCAGGAAAAAAAAAAAACGAAATCGTCGGTGCTCTGTCACGGCACTTCTTCCATCTCCATTTCTCTGTCAATCAAGATCTCCGACTCTCAGTCTCTCCTTCTATCTGTTCTCGCACTTTTTCTTTCTCTTTGTCTCCCTCAAAATAGTCTGTCATATTCAGTGATTTCCCTACACACCCCCCGGGGGAGGGGGGGGGGGGGGGGGGTTACACCCTCTCTTGTTTTTCTGGAGGCACCGCCTTACCTAATTCGCAACGACTCCTCTATTCTCAATGCCCCCCTAAAAATTTAGACCCCCCCCCCCCCATTTTAATTTCTGGGGAAACCCCTGGTCATATTCGTATCTACCCACCTTGTCTTTTACTATCCCTGTCTTTGACCATAGGTTATCTACTACCTATCTGTCCACTTCTATCTATTTATCTATGTATATACATCTAATTATATAATATATATATAATCTCCCTATCTATAAAAAAAACAAGCAATACATCTCATCTTTCAAATCTTTTTGATCTAGCTATTTATCTAATATGTCCTATCCTATATATATATATATATATATATATATATATATTATTGATCTAATCAATTACTATTCAATCGTTTTATCTAATCTATTTTAGTTATCTATTATATCTACCAACTCTTTCTCTCTTTCTATATATATATAATCTATCTATCTATCTATGTCTCTATCTATCTATCTATCTATCTATTTAATCTATCTAATCTATCCAATCTATCTGATAAGGCCGTCGTGCTGGATTTCTTACGTCGCCTATCAGAGGCCAGCGGGGGGTAGATTAGACACGAGTGAAGAGTCAGTGTTCGGCTCAAACTCGTGTTCAATCGGCGACGACCCGACTTCGAGCCGAGCGCTGACGCAGCGCTCGCGTCCAATCCGTGCACCGCGATGGCCTCCGGTAGGTTACGCATAAACGTTCAGCACTGTGGCCTCGTTATCAACGAACTGCTTATTAACCTCGCCCTTCCCTTGGGCTTCATCCTCGAACTACGTGGGCATAGGTAATCTTGTTTGCTAGAAAGGCTTAATCCGCACCAATCAGTCATCTTAATTTTCTTTAGTCAATACACAAAGCGGAAATGGGGTGAAATTAAAATTTTACAGTCGACGCTCTTAGGAGGAGGAAGGGGCACATTTATAAAACTGAATAATTATTCGGGGTAAGCGAATTTCCAGCGCTAGTCGCAGGGGCTTCCAGTGTTCGAATAATAGGAGACTATAAAGAAACCCAGCGACTGCGTTTCGCCGTCCTCCAAATTTTACAGAAAGGCTCGCCCAACTTTCCGCGTGAATAAGTAATCGTTTGATTAGTTAGCGACGATCGCATGACCTATTAATCAGGCCACCCGTTCCGCTCTTTTAAAGTTTTGGCTTATCTGCCTATCCACTTTAGAAACTGACTTCCTCGAGCTTGATCCTAGTCTCTTTTTTATAATTATTCTTATTATCATTCGAGGTATTTTTGCTATGCAAATTAATGAAGTTATTTTGTTTGTTTTTCTTTAAGGAGAACGCTTTTATAGGACGGTTTCCCACCCTAGAGCGTCACAAAAAGTCCTTACAAAAACGTGATAACACTAGAAAACAACTGTCACGTGGTTGGTGCTACTTTGGGTTACGTGGTCACGGGACCGTGTGACGTGACGACGTCGCTGTTACGTCGTGGTGTCACGTTACGGGGTCAGGTCGCCCCTTCGTTACACCGAGGTGTCACGTGAAGCAGTTTCACGTGACATCACGTGACCTGATGACACGTTATGTGGTCACGAGATTCGTGCCACGTGGCCACGTCACGCCGATGACAACCCTCCGCTCAAATGAGCAGAAAATTTCATGTGTCGCCCTAGCCTCTCGGTCCGCATTCGGCGTAACTCTGGCTTTACACGAAGGATGAAGGTGTTTACCTTCTTTCTTTGAATGTAATTATCTCTTACTTAGTTGTTGCTTTTTTTAGTTTTTATGACTGTTTTATGTATCTAGTGCTGCCTCTAAAGGCTCTGTTAGACTACGGCGTTGAGCGTAGCAAACCCGGCGTAGCACAGAGCACGCAGATGCTGATTGGTCGCAGATATCGAGTTCTTGCTCGCCGGCCATTGAAAGGCACATGTTCTGCACTACACTGCATTCGCTGCGCTCACTGTTGGAGTATAACAGAGCCTCAAGTCGATTAAAATTAGTTTCAAGTCTAAGCTTATCCTGCAATCTTTAATTCATGTTTTTGTTTTATTGGCAATGAGTCTGGTGGCGAGCGAGGAACTCTTATCGCTCTTGTGTTTGGGCTTAATTAATCCGGTGTCTGGTAGTTCCGCCGTGCAGTCGGCGAAGTAACACGGTGAAAAACGCGAATATAATCTTGAAACATCCACGTTCCAATACCCCCGTACCGTTTCCACAGAGACTCGCGCGCTTGCGTTAATAAGGGGTTCGTGTTCTCGCACGAATCCTTATACTTCTCACTTTAGAGGACCATCGACTTCTCGTTTGCGCTGCGCGTCGTCTTTCGTATGGAAATTCTTTCCTCTCAGGAGGATTCCTCGAAGGGGTATCGTGTACCACTCGAATTTGCACCGTGATTTCAGAGACAAAAGGTGGGGGAAAAGAAAACAGAACGAAATGCGCGTACTATACGTATCTATTGTTCTCATTCTCGAAATTGCAGCTCCCATTGGGTGAATCGCGCCTCCAGTTTTTCGAGCTCACGTAAAAATTAATATAAAAAGAATCGAGAGGGAAGGCAACAAAAATATCTCCAAGTTGCTTAGATAAAAACGTCCTCCGATTCTCGCTCTCTGAGGACTCATTTCATTCGTTTTGTTATCGACCCCGGTCAACTATAGACCTTTTTTATGCTGGCGCCGCCATCTGGAATCGCGGAACTTCCGATATGCGGGAAAACATTGTTTTGCTCTTGCCACACCACTGAGAAAAATTCGCGTTATAAACGCGACTGTCTATCATTTTCGTTTTGCGTTTTCCAAATTATTTAAATACTTGTTCTATGTTGTAATGTCTTTCTTATTATTATTTGTTTTCGTCCCGCATACCTATTGCTTTGCAGCCAATGAGATTGCGCTCTTTCCCGATAAGGGTGCCTAAGAAGGAAGCAAGAAACGAAAAAGTAATAAACCACGTCCTGTCTGCTTCCTTAGCTGTCAGTCACTATGACCAGCCTGACCACTGATCTCTAGGACAATTTGTCGGATCGCGCCTCCCTCTTCGTCTCTGCAGCGCGAGCGCGGCCACCCGTATTGGCTATTTGAGGCCAACAGAAAGTCAACCGGGTGAAGCGTTGCGGAGGATGGGCGGAAGAGTGCCGGAAGACACGTTTATCTGCTGGTTCGGCCCATTCGCCGAATAAGCTTCGTTTTTGTTTTTTGTCTTGTTTGTTTAACCTTGTGTAAACGGTCGCTGTTGTCTTTAAGGGCACGTGGAGACCTCTATGAAAGCGCAGCACCGCGGGGCAAAAGCACAACTCCTCGAACGCGAGTCTCGCCGTGATCAAAGGACATGTCTTGGCACGCCGAAGGGCTGGGTCTCCGTTTTCGCAATCTTGAATACCGACATTCGCTTGGATGCTTCTGTTGTTCGCCGTGCTTGCCTGTCTGTGTTATGCAAAAAAGTAAAATCGCAAGCATTTTTTTTTTTTTTTTTGAGGGTGCGCGTTAGTAGTGCAGTTACGAGGGGCACGAGGGAGGGCGATCATTAATTTAAAATCAATCGCTTCGATACACGAGTTAGCACGAACGTTTCATGAATCGATAGGTCACTCGATCAGGCAAGCCGAGGTATCTTTTGGCGCCCGTGTGCGGTACTTTTCGAACACCAAAAGATACACCACCTGGTAAACCAGAAATCTTTCAGAAATGTATGAAGGGCAGTTAGTACGGCGTGGTCCCCATTAACAGCCTTTACGCTGCCGCAGACAAACGTTTGGTAAGTGCAGTTAATAAAAACGAAGCATTTAACGTACTCATTACAACGAGAAGCCGCAGGGAGGGAGGCAACGTGAGAAGGGGAGGGAAAAGAAAAAACAGGAATAAGGGAGAACGAAAGGTAAATATAAAATAAATTCGGAAAGAGAAAAAAAAAAGGAAGGCAAAGGTAGACAGGAGAGATCAAATAAATTGGGGACTGGGATTAGAGCGAAACATTTATGGTCTACCCAAGGCCGGTTCACTCTGGGATATGTGAAAACGGATGTATGAAGACAGGCATAAAAACAAATTGTAAATTGTTTTCTTAATATAAAAGGTCGGATAAGCTGCGTTAGTTTATATAGACGCATGCACACGTGATAATACACAAAGCGACCGTTATTCTTCGTGTGCTTCTATTAGATAAGCTATGTTAGTGTACATGGATGCATGCTCACATCATAATACACAAAGTGACCGTTAATATTCGCGTGTATCTATTATCGGTAACGGGTTATGAACCCAATTTACGGTCCTTCTCGAGCACGAGATTTCTGCCTTAGGTAATACTTCGTCGTACGCTCAGCCAAAGCACGCCGGAAGGCAGAGGGCGAGTTGCTGCATCTACAAACCAGACCGGGTCCCGTATACTTTCTCGTTGCAATGGTCTTCATCGGAGCCGCCACCAAGGTCTGTGTAATCCCGAGTAAAAAGAGGAAATTATAGGCGTCTGTTCTTTCTCGCAGTCGCGTACCGCAGTGTCCGTTTTTGTTTGCGTTGCGTCCGCTCCTATCGAGTTATGGCGCCGGCAGTCCCTGTCGTTTTCTTCGCTCCGAGCTCCGAATGTGGCACTCGCCCAGAAGTGTGCTGATGTCGGGCCAATGTTGTGACCTGTCGTCATCAACGTCGTCGTCGCTTTGTTTCCGCTTTATATCTTCTTCCGCCACCGTTTTTCGCCTGTGCCGTTTTTTGTTTTTGTTTTTGTTTGTTTTTTTTCGTTTCCGGACTCGCTAAACGCGACGAACCTCGACAACATGGCTGGACTGGTTCATCCATCACGACGCTCCGCTTCTCCTTGTCTCGCGTTTTATTTCCCGCCGCAATTCCAGTCCGTTTCGTCTTCCTCATTTAAGCAGCTTTGTCGCTTTTCATGTGTGTGTGCGTGTGTTTGCGCCTCTGTGTCTCTGCGTGCGTGTGACATCTGTGTGTGTGTGCGTGTGCTTGGACGTGTGTGCGCGTTTGCATGTGTGTGCTTGCGTGCATATCTGTGCATGTATGAGTTTGTTCGCCTGCGTGCGTGTCTGGGTACATGTATATATGTGTGTGTCTGTTTGTGTGTGTGTGCGTGTCTGCATGTGCCTTTGCATGCCTGCGTGTGTGTGTGCGTCTGCGTGTGTGTGTGTGTGTGTGCCTGTGTGTGTCGTAGCTCGCTTTCTCGCCGCTCTTTGTCTTTGCCCCGGCGTTGCCTCTCGACTGCGCTGAATTGCGAACAAGTGGCGCTTGGAGCACTAATCCCCAAAACAAATCACACGCGTTGTTGGTACCGGGGCCGAGTCCCGCTTAAAAAAGAAAATTATATCGTAGGTCTCCAACTTTTAGACGAAACAGGAAGTTCGCTGAACGACCTAACTTTTTCGGTAGGTAAATCTTTTCGCGAAAGTACTCATGCTAATGTGTTGTTGTTGTCGTTGTCGTGGTCGGGAGGCACTCACTTGATCGAATGACGTTTGAGCGAACGCCCACGTTTCACCGAATGACACTTTAGCGAATAGTCGGACGTCGCGAAGCGGCGTTTTCGGGTGGGCCAAATGAGTTCACATTTTTGTAATGAGCCGACGCAGACTGTCGCCGCGAAGCGGCGTAAGCGCAGCGCGGCGGATGGGTTAACGCGCGCCCCCGTTATTCGCTAAAACGTCAATTCGCTCAAATGTCGCTCTTCGCTAAAATGTCATTCGCTCATGTGATATGGACCCGTCGTGGTCGTGGTCGTTGTTGTTGTTTTCGTTGCCGTCGTTGTTGTTTTTGTTGTTGTTTTCGGGGGCTGTTGGATTTTTAAACAATAAAGCCGTACTTCTAGAGTCTATTAAAATGTAAGGTGTGTTTGTTCGACTTTCCTCGGAAATTGCTGTTCTTGCGCGTTTTCGTTCGTGTTTTAGTGTGTTCACAATTTATTTTAACTGCCGTTTGACATTTACCGCAGTCACCCAAGTCTTGAGAAACGCAGGGCAATCCTCGACCTTCAGATGATCGCTCTGCAGACGATGAAATTGCAGTATTTGCCGATAAGAAAACCGAAGAACCAATCACAAAGCGAGAACCGTGCGCAATAATTAAGCCTCGCCTCGCCTTTCTTAAGCTGTCCACTCTAAAGGGCTGTTTATACTCCGACGTTGAGCGCACTGAACGCAGCGTAGCGCAGAACGCGCGCCTTTTATTGGCCGGCAACCAGGAACTCGATATCTGCAACCAATAAGTACCTGCGCGCGCTGCGCTACGCGGCGCCCGACGACGTTACGTTGGAGTATAAATGTACCTTAAGAAATGCCTGCGCGTCTACATACCCGCAAAACACTCGAAGAGCCAATCTCTGCGATATACGAAATCAGGAGAGCGAATGATGAGGCGGAACATCTGTTTAGAACTCAAAATTCAGTCTGCGCTGTGACATTACGCAATGCAAGCATGACGCTTTGCACTGCGTAATGCCACAGCGCGGACTTTATTTTTAGGTCTAAACAGATGTTCAGCCTCATCATTCGCTGAGCTGATTTCGTATATCGCAGAGATTGGCTCTTCGAATGTTTTGCGGGCAAGTAGACGCGCAGGCATTTCTTTGACTGTCTGTGGCCGTAGTGGGAATAACGTGTTCTATATCGAATGAATTACGTTTCACTCGGATGATACGCACAAGGTTTTTCCTTTCATCATAGAGGGGTCAGTGACACAAATTAAATATTTACTCTAAAAGGATTTTTTTTTTTTTTACGTGTGGGTTAGTGGACTGGTGCTTTCTTCAAACTGCATTAATCGGAATATTGTCGGGTGTGTTCAATTCGTGGCGTATATGGGGGGATACTGGAGAGACCAATAGGCGATGCAGAGTGATTCTTTGTTGAGAGCTAGAAATAGTTGCAGGTGCAGAATGCACTCCGTAGCTGTTTTGATGTGCTGAATACTTATCAACGTTTTCACTACCTTAAACGCACGTCGTAGCAATATCAAGGGAAACTATGTAAGAGGCGTATATACCTCCGCAAACAACTTTGTGTACACGACGGTTTTGTTTTGTTTTGTTTTCTTTTCTTTTTTAAAAGGGGGGGGGGGGGTTAACTCGTCTTACCTTGTGATTCGCTTTCCAACGTTCTTTTCAACTGATGTTGCTAGCTTATTCTCGGCGGAGCGATAATAATATGCTCGCAACTTAAGGCTTCGGAAGTATCTACTTTAGCGCAAAGCAGTTAGGGTAGCCAATCGCTTTAATCCACTGAGCCTAGTGAAACGTCGTTTGTTCCGCGCGGACTCTTTATATTCTTTTAGGTATAACAAAGTATTAGTTTGCTCATTCCGTAAGCCGCCCCCCCCCCCCCCCCCTCTTATATTGCAGCGATTGGGTCTCCTATAAGTAGGGTTCCGTCTTTTCGGAAAATTCAGGAAAAAAAACAAAAAAAAAACACTCGCCCGTAAAATTTCCTTCAATCGGGGATTTATCCGAAAAACTCTTCATTTCGAAAACGCAACAGAGCAACAAAAAGCAAAAAAAAAAAAGAAATGTGATGTTGTACGTGTAAATTTTATAAGAGCAAAAGGTCAGTGGTTTTGAGGAGAGGATCATTTTAGTTTCCTTTGATATCTCAAACAACTGAAGTTCAAAAAAATTGGGAACAAAGCAAAAATAGACTCCGAATGTCAAAGATGTGGGAATCGAACAAAAATGAACCCCTACAAACTCCGAATTTCGAGCGATAAATAAACTCCGAAAGACACCCTCCGAATTTTTTTCAAAAATAAACTCCGAATACACAAAATCTTGCCTATAAGTTCTTTGCGTGGAGACTGCTGCGGGTAAAGGACGCCCCCCCCCCCCCACACACACACACACACATAAACACACACACACACGCGCGCGCGAAAAGTCTCTAATGTGTTGTAATCTTCGCCCACCTCTTTCGCACCCTGACTTTCTGCGGTTCCGTTCTTTCTTAATGCTTTAAAAACTTCGGTTTGCAACGCGTGCGTAAAATATCAATCGATTTCTTCGAGGTCCCTCCGCTTTCTGTCCGTTATTACCTCACTCCTCATCCGGAAACGAACACGAAGACAGAAAACTGGAGCAGACAAACGCACGAACTCCCAAAACAATTACCACTTATACTGGCGTTCGTTTAGTGTTTTGCACGGCCGCGATTTTTATCTTGGCGTGCATATTTCTTCGTCCGTGCGCCCCATTTTACAGTCTCACTCCAGTCGAGTCCATTGTGCCGGACCCCAGTAGACGCGTAGCAGGTTGTTGTTAACTGTGTCACTGGCATGATATCTTGGACTCCATTTTTCATTATAAAGACGGCGAGTTCTAGAATAAAGAAAGTAATTAGCGCGTGTGCTCGAAGTGTTGTCGTCCAAGGACGCATGGTTGTGGTTTTTAATCGCCCAGCCCCCAAGAAGAAAGAAAAAAAAAAAAATGTCGGCTTTTGGCATTTGTTTTTAAAGGCGTTCTAAATGCATAGCCTTTATCGGGCCACGTCTCCCCTTCTCCTTTCCCAGTAAGATTGGCCACACAAGTGCGCATTGCGAGGGCTTTGTGAATATAGCACAAAGGCGTCGCCCTGTCACGTGACGTCATAAGGTCACGTGACGTGAACATATTACGTAACGCCGTGATGTGGCGTGACGGCATGGCGTCACGTAACGTCCCGTCATGGTATCAAAAATGACGTCACGAAGTCACATGTTGTGTCACGTGTGTGAAAGGCTGTAGCTGGTTTACACAATAGGGACTTTTAGCAAACCTATACCGTGTTCCGCGTAAAGCGCACTATAACTTTGAAGCATGCTTCATAGGCTCCGGTTGTGCGGTACGCGGAACACGGTAACGGTTAGCTAAAAGTCCCTAATAGACCCTTCTGAAAATCACGCACCACCTATGGTGTGTGTTGCTGGCCAAGAACGCGGGACAATAAGCTCCTCCCGCAAAGCCCGGCTCCGTGCTTGGGTGCATGAAGGAGTCCTCGCCAGCATTTGCTCTGTTAAAGTGAAAAGAGTTGAGGGCTCTTGCGGAAGGAGCTTTGTCCTGCGCTCTTAACCAACAAACCATAGTAGTTCTTGAGCCGATTTTCCGAGTCCGTCAATGTTTGGGCACGTGTACTTTGAATTGGACAAGAAGAGGGCTGTCTGCGTTCGGCGTGAATTCGGATCCCATTACTCCCTTCGTGCCCAAGAAAGGGTGTTCTTACGACAAAAGTGTGCACTGGCGCCATATATCGGGCATCCCTTTCAACGGTGCAAATAGCTCCCGAGTGCTTCCGGTCCTAAACTATACCGAGGTTTTGCAATGTTTGGGAGGCCAAATCTACGTACTACTTCTGAGGGAAAAGAAAAACGGTCGCTGATGAAAATGTCAGAATTATTTCGAAGACGCGTGGTGAAAGAAAGACGCTAAAAAATTCCATGTCAAGAAAGGTAAATTTCAAGGTTTCTAAACTTAGCTCTCACTCTTTCGTTGAGACGTACCTGATGACCTTCGTTGATCGGGCACGTAACCCCGCCCCCACTTTCTTCTCTTTTTTTTTTTTTTCCTTATTTTTTTTACGACAGGAGCATTAAAACAACAACTTGCGTGTTGCGTCGCAATTTCGCGTCGCTAATTATGCCTTTATTAATAAAAGCACATCCCCGCTCCCCCCCCCCCCCCCTCTCACTTTCGCCTCAACGCTTCCCTCGAGAATTACCCCCTGGGGAAACTTTGATGACATCAGCTCGCTTTCTATATCACTGCGCGTGGTACCTTTAGTAAGCTCGACCGGTGGTCGCGTTTAAATGCCCCCCCCCCCCCCCCCCCCCCCCCGCAGAGGGCACGCGACCGTGTTTTCTCGGTGCGTGCCCTCGTTACACTCGGGTTGTTGGGTCAAGACGCTCGTTTGGGGAAGATGGACGATCGGGAACGGTTCCTTCCGCGAATTACATTAAGGACACGGGAATATTGTCAATTAAAAACGAGGAGGCGCCTTCGCGCGTGCGGACGCGTCGTCTTGGATTCTGCAGGCTTGTGTTCGAGAAACCTCTTCGCACTAGTATTTAAAATGTGGGAGGCGTAGAAACGTCTTGACACCAAAAAAAAAAAAAATCAATACGTGATCTTTTTTTTTTTTTTTTTTTTGGCAGTAGTACTTGTTATTTTAAAAATCTGGAGCGTATGCTTTGGGAGAGTGCTTTCCGAAAAATGCCGCGATTGGTTCTTGCAAGATTCCTTAGAGTGTATAGGTTGTTGAGATTGGCAACGCGTGTTGTAAAGCATGGAATATATGCTTTTTTAACCTAGCCTTCTATAATCTAAGGAATTTGTCCATCCCTGCGCCCATCCGTCCGAGCATTTTCCCGCTAATTTTAGCGGTGAAATCAACGTCTCGCGACGTCGCGACTTCCCGCTAAACTTGTCCGGGAAATGACGTCTCGTAGCCTGACGTCACGAGTTCAGACGTCAAGCGAGTGGTGGCGTGACATCTATTTTATCCTATAGGCTTATCGGGCAAAATGACGCCACGAGACCTGCCGCTACGCGAGCGGTCGCGTAACGTCATATCAGAGTGTCAAGTCATGTTGTCACGCTACACCATGACGTCAGATCATCTGACGTCACGTGACGTTGGGTCGCGCGGCGTTAATTTGTCCGCTAAATTCAGCGGGGAAGTTTTCACGTGTTTTCGTCCACTCTTCTAAAAAACTGTTGAATTCCTTCCAAACAAATTTGAGTGATCGCTTCTTAAATACTGTTTTCCGCGCATTATATAACTTTGGAGATAAATGTCGCTGCCAAAAGTTTCTTAAAACCCGTAGAAAGTGGTCTAGACACAGTTTTTGGTCCTTATTCTTTTACTTAAATTTCAAGAACCGAACTGTTTTTTTTTTGCGTGCATTTGACATATTTAGGTTAGATTCAAATAAAGCTTTCATTGGAAAACAAAAATCTTGCCAACTACACATCTTGCTACAGCTCCAAGTTCAAAATCGATTCTGGTATCCAATTTGGTTTCTTATATAAAAACGGTCTTACAAAAAATAAATAAAAGAAGCTTCTAAATGAAAACCCAACCAAACAAAAAAAAACGACAAAATTAGAAAGGAAAAGCAAAAGGCGGACGTCGATATCCTGCTGTCAGGAAAAGGATCAACCCTTCTGCTTGAAGAATGTTATATTGACAAACCAATAGATATACGTCCCAACTGGGCACAAAACCAGATAGAAAAAAAAAAAAAGAAACATAAAGGCACGAACGGCGAGTTTCTTTCCATAGCGGAAACTCTGTCGAAATGAAACTTATCTTCTTCTTTTGTTTTCTGTCTCGTTTTGTGCATTCTCTGCCGTGTTTTCGGCAATCCAAACGCTCCATGTTTTCATTTTTTTTTTTCGTTTTCGGAATTGAAGATGGGAGTTTGTTTGCATGAGGCTTGTTCTCGTCTACACGCGGGACCGATTTCGTCAACGTCGCTTGCCGGAAACGAAGTTACCTGAACTTCTTCGAGAAATCTTAAATATAATGAAGGAAAAAAAATAAACATAAGGCACTTTCATCATCGTGCGTGGTCTCCAAAGAGGAAATAATCGAAGATATGCAGATGAATGAACCGTGCTGGATCGAATGAATCAAAGTTTATGAAGCCGCCGAAAGACAAAATCTTTGCCGGAGCTGGGGTTTGAACTCCGGGTCTCCCAGTAGCTGATGTAAACAGGCGCTCGTTTTTTTTTTTTTTTTTTTTTTTTTTTTAACGATCTCGTTAAGACTTTTTTTAATACCGGTGTCAAATAAAAGCGATCGTGCACGGCGTCGTCTGCTTCCATTTTATTCGGAGACCGTCTGGCACAAGGAGGAAGCGGAAACTGCGTAAAAGCAACTTAAGAGCCGCGGGCGCTCCGAGGACCCCGACTCGAGTTACTCCGTTTGGACCTGAAGGAGCCGCTACTGAACGCGCCCACTGCTATCGGGTTGGCGAATGCGGAGAGCCCATACCTGGTGTGAGCAAGCGGGGACTCGTTTGGAAACAGCGCATTGGCCTATAAAGAATTTTTTTTTTTGCTCTTTATTTCCCAGAGATAGCCGACAAGAGGACTGTACTTCAGTGCGGATGCTATAGGCTGTCATGCTTTGCATAAAGCACGGCGCGAGTTATGCATATCTAATTATGTCGCTGCGCAACCTAGCGCAAACAGACTTCCCGTCAAGCAAGATCAGAAGCTGCCGCGCGACTCGCGACGAGTCATTTAGGCACATGTTCTCAGACGCGTAGCGGCGACGTACCGCCGTACAAAGGAAGGTTTGTTCCGTCGCCCGTGTCAACACTGAAAGGGGCTGCAACGCCGACCTTGCGAGGGATGTACGGTAGCAGAGCGGCGCGCGTGTGTGCGGCTCGCGTCGACGCATCAAACGGATCACTGAAAGTTTACTTTCGGAGATCTCGCTAAGATCTCGCCTACTAGAAAAGTAAACAGCTAACTCTGCCTAGCGACATGATAAAAGCGGTTGTTTTCTTTCTTGTTTTTTTTTTGTTTTTTTTTTGGATTATCGTATAAATCTTTAGTGTGTAGAACGTAGATCTCGACGATCATTTTTGTTTGTCCCTTGTTTGATTTGCTCTTGTGTAGAAAATGCGGTCACAATTTCTTAACACGATGTGTGTATTATATCCGTAGGCCGCGTTTGTGCCTGTTTGTCTGGCATGCGTAACGCGTTCACGCGTAGTGCGTTCATTTTAACCTCAGCTATTCTGTTGTTGTTGTTGTTGCTGTTTTTGCTGCTGCTGTTCATATTTTTTTCTTATTACGAGACAACGTTAAAACTTAATGGTCACTGAAAAGCTTCATATATATATATATATATATATATATATATATATATATATATATATATATATATATATATATATATATAGAGAGAGAGAGAGAGAGAGAGAGAGAGAGAGAGAGAAAACGTAGCGCAAGGTGACAAAAAGTTTATACGGAAGTATACACGATTGCAAGCAAAGCGACTGGCCGCCGCCATTTCTCTGCTCGTGCGGGAAAGCTCATGCGATTTCAAGCTTGCCAAAGCTATCTTCACGCGCACGTTACACGTGCTTGCACGCCTGGGGCACCAGTCATGATGCCATGCTTGCAATTGTCTATAGACGATTGCAAGCAGGGCCACCGGCCGCCGCCATGTCTCTGCTCGTGCGGACAAGCCCGTGCAATTTCAAGCTTGCCAAAGCTATGTTCACGCGCAAGCTCCACGTGCTTGTGTTCACGGGACATCAGTCGGGGCGCCGTGCTTGCAATACGCCTCGCAAGTGGGCTCATTTTCGTCTTCTGCGCATGAGAAAGGAAGTAGCGGTGACGTCAGAACGCCGAGCCCTGATTGGCTGATCGCCACCCCCCTATCTGAGCGTCGTCTGCTCCTTTGCAACGTCGTCTGCTCGCAACGTCGTCTGCGTCTGTCTTACCTTTCCTGCGACTTTCGGAAGTGCAGGTCTTTCCGAGCGAGCTCGACTTCGCCTTTCAGAGAGGGCAGACGAAATAAATCGAGCGGTACGTTGTTTTTAACAACTAGCAGACGCGTATCAAGGAGATAAGTCAAAGGACTCACTGGCGAGGTGTCCCGAGGCGCCGAGGTTTGTTTGCTAAGAACCGAGAGTGAGCGTGTTAGTGTCCGCAAGTTCCCTCCCAAATACTTTTTCCCTCCTTTCGTGTGCGGCGAGACTCCTCACTCTTTAACGGCGTCGGCGGGTCGGCGCAGTTAACATCGTCTGCTTTACGTCTGCTAGTCAAAGCGATGGCTGCTTTACCTTTCCTGCGTCTGTCGGAGATTCACCGCTTTTTCACCGGCGAGAGTCACCGCTGCCTCGGAAAACAAGGAGATGACAAGAGGAAGAGATTGAAGGGTTCACAAGGGTCGCGCGGGCATATTCCATTCAGCACGCCAGCCGGTCGTGGGCAGACGGTCTTGGCCAAGGACCGTCGGAGCACCGCTGTGCCTGCTAGGCCTATTTGCCGAGCTCGCTTACTCGGGGTCGGTGGAATCGTGGCCGTTGGAGCATTTCCCGGGTGTTTGTGGACCCAGCGTTCTTGTTCGTCGTGGTTTATTTCAAGTACTTTTTACTTTTTTTTCTTGCTGCTTGCAGTCGGGACGCGTGCGAAGAGCACGTACAAAAATAAACGTCCGTTGATCGTCGCGACCAAGTAACTGAGCGACGCTGTCGGCCATGCTGAGTTGATCGTCGTAGGATTCCGCGCGTAACCTGAGCAAAACTTACGATAATTTCGTTTCGTGAATACGAATTTGTTCTCACGTATTGTCTTACGCACTCTTTTGGCGTAAGATCGTTTCGTGAAGCTGGCCTCTGCACTTCCGAAAGTCGCAGGAAAGGTAAGACAGACGCAGACGACGTTGCGAGCAGACGACGTTGCAAAGGAGCAGACGACGCTCAGATAGGGGGGTCGCGATCAGCCAATCAGGGCTCGGCGTTCTGACGTCACCGCTACCCCCTGCGCAAGAAGCAGACGAACTTGCCCTCCGCATAGACCTTTTGCGAAAATCCCAAGCGCCAGGGAGCATGCTCCGAGTGTAGTTACACGCGCTGCACGTGCTGGCGTCAGCAGTAGTAGCTTTTCTAAAGCAAATGTCTAAAACAAATGGCATTTGCACGCGGGCTCGTCAACGCTTTATTTTGGTGTTTTACTTCGAATCTTTTATACGGGGAAGGCGAGCGCGTGTGGCGCGTGTCCATACATTCCCATCATTCTCTTTGATGCTTGGGTAATTTAGCAATAGGTCTATTGTCTATAGGGGGCATTCACCGGCCGCCGTGCTTGAGGGCGATGTTTAGGGCGCATGCTCAGAACGAGTTCACATTACTAGGCTGCTAAGACCGGCAATCTTGATGGTGCAGAATGCGCGTTGCAAAAGAACTGTGGAAGCTCGCCGTCAGCACGCGGTCAGCAACCACGCACACAGATATGGCCGCCAGTGAATACTCCCGATATACGAGTACTTTTCGTATAAAAGCATATACAGCCTCGAAAAAGGTCTTTCTCAGGCCGAAACGTCAACCAACTTTACGAATAATATGTTTTAAAAACTCCAACAAACGTCTGAAGTGCGTTTTCTCCCGTATATATATATATATATATATATATATATATATATATATATATATATATATATATATATATATATATATATATATATATATATAATATCCTGACGCTGGTTTCATATTCGTTTTTGAACAAGTCCAAATAAAACACCGTGGTGCTTGCGGACCCCTTTTCAGATTAAGAAATGGCAATCAAAGAGAGATCAACGAGCGCTAGAAGAGATATGAAAGCCAATCGGAGGGATGGAAGGAAAAGTTCGGTGTAGAAATTTATACGGCTTTCGGATTTCTGAGTGACTAGAACCGGCTTACACGAAGCGCAGTGAGTCAAACTCACATCTGTGAAAGCGGCTCGAGAGACGTTGACTCACGTAACGCACTCGGCATAAAACATCGGTAAGGGCGTTCATAATGACACATGCGAGCTATACTTCGTTTCATGTCGAGTCAAAGCGCATTCAAAAGCTGCAAGACTCGCGTGCATGCAGAGACGCGAACGAAACGCGGACTGTCATATTCTGCGCGCGTGGATTGACCGGCAATGGCACGCGCACTGTAAAAAGTATTCCATGAAGTTGAGTGAGTCAGGGCTGTCTTCTTCCTTTGATTTATCTTCATCGTTTTGTTTAAGCATGAAATGTTTTGTAACACTTTGCCCCAAATCCCAAAATGTTATCCATCCGTTTGCTCATTTCCCGCCAAATTTAGCTGGCAAATTGATGACACGTGACCTTTACACGAATTTTGTTCCTCCGCTAAATGTAGCGGAAAACTTGATATCACGTGACCTGGCGTAATGGGAGCTACAGAAAAATTCAAACTCCCCGGTAAATTTACCGGAAAAATTGAAGTCACGTACGTGACCTATGCACCAGTTATCATGCCAATGTTTATCAAAGATTACAAAATGCCTGTGTTTGTTTTTTGTCGTTTTTTTCCCAATACATAAGCCCCGTTTTTGACGCCGATATTGTGACTTCCTTCAAAGATTGACACCGAAAAACACCAAATCTGTGGTAAAATAAAAAACCCGAAAAAAAAATACAAACGAATTCGAAGAAAAATGGACCCCGAAAGCACGTATAATTCTTTGTAGTCACTGAGAGTTTAAGAAATGCAGAGCGGGGTGAGTTCCGACATTCTAATTATCGCAGTCAATGACATTTCGGCACGACAAGAACGCAGTTAACGAATCACGAAGCAAGAAGCGTAATTATACACGCCATGCGTTGCTCATGATGTAAGTGACTATGGTTAGGATGAAACTTGAAGTAACTATTACTAATAACACTAACACTGATGTATCGAGCGAGCCCCGTTGAAAAGGGATACTGTTACACGCGGCTCCGTTGCTAGCGTCATTACACTAATGAGGGCGTCTCCTGTTCTCGGCTCTGTAATTAAACTCAAAATTCCAGAGTCGTTTAGTGCCCCGGAAACAGCAACCGCCGGCAATTTTAAAGGGTAATTGCTTCTCTTTTAGACGAGGGAGACATCTTCGTAGACTCTTTTTTTTTTTTTCTTTGCCGTGTTTCTTAAAAACTGGAAGATAAGAAAATAATTTATATAGGCTGCTTTTTAGTATGTCTATAGGAGGCGATAGCTCGATGCCGTGTTTTTTGCGATGGCTGCAGAAAATATTTCGGGAATTATCGAGGTTGTGAGAGTAATTAAATGTTCAAACGTATTTTTAATTATATGTATTTTTTAATGGAACCGACAAATTCCCCAAGAAAATACGCGTCCGTTCGTCCATTTGCCCGCTAAATCTAGCGTGCGAATTGTCGTCATGTGACCTCAGGGTACCCTGTGACACCACGACTGGGCACCGTGTTGTCACGTGACCAGAGCACGCCTCGGGACGTCAAATCACGTGATGTCAATGTCCTCCTAAATTAGCGGGGAAATAAATGAACAAGCTGCCTTTCCCTCCCCGAAATAACTGTTTAATATCTTCAAAGAAATTTAACCGAACGCTTCTTAAATACTGCTTTCCGCTGATTTTAGAAGTTCGAAATAACGATCATTGATTTTTTTTTTAAATATTCGGTATTGTTGTTTGTTTTGTGTTGATTATTTTTAGGGCAGCGTGAGAAATACAAACAAATTGAAAAGAAAAAAAAACGCTGGTAATCACTGAATGTTGTTGTTTACACTTTCCCCTCCTGTGGTTGTGTCTTCATACTGATATGATGTTGGCAGCTTCCATTCACAGCTCGTACAACTAAAGGGTAAGTACTTCTTAGAATGGATGCTTGGGCGAGTTGGATATTCATATTGAAGGAGAAGCGCTAAAGTCAACTCACTCACACTCACACTCACACCAAAAAAACGGTCGCTCACGTCGCGCTGACTTACAACTCAAATTGTATTTTTGTCTCAGATGTCTCGGGACCACTCAGATGCCTCGGGAAAATTCTATACACCAAAGTGCTTTAAAGCCGATTGTGTGCCGCCCACAGACTGACTGAATCTGAGTTATTAGAAATAAACGCTTACGTAGCTCTTGTGTTCCATTCCTACCTCGCGTTGTACTGACCCCCCGAATGTACAGGCCTCGCATCATCCACTTAGGAGCATCTTCAACGTCTTCCTTTATCAGTCACTAGAAGGCCGCCATTGGTATGGCACAGAGGCCGTTCCACAGATGATGATAGTGATCAAGGTGGCCAGATTGAATTTCGGAAAGGGTCTATTCCCAATCTTCTTCAGGTTATGAGAAATGGTATGAATGTAGGGGATGACTACCGGTCTTTGGTTACTGTATCTTTCGCGTGGCTTGCGGGATGTGATTTGACCCTTTTTAATCTGTTTAAGGAGACTTTCGGCGACTGAAGTTAATAGATGTGAAGGATATCCCGCACTTAGTATCCTAGATACTTGTCCTGCGAAGCCACGCGAAAGATACAGTAACCAAAGACCGGTAGTCATCCCCTACATTCATAACATTTCTCATAACCTGAAGAAGATTGGGAATTGCGCAAATATCGATGTAGTCTTTTCCGCCCCCATCAAACTCTCAGGCCTATGTAAAGAAGTTAACGCCATACCAAAACCTAATACCGTCTGCACTAAAAGCATAGAACCCCATACATACCTTGCTCAGAAGGAGTAATTTATTCATTTCCCCTTTCATGCGGCAAACAGTACATAGGACAAACTGGAAGATGTATAAATGACAGATTAAGGGAACATAACAACAACACCCGATTAGCAAACTCAGGACTTTTGGGCATTCACTGCCGTGACTGTGGGTGCACTGCGGACTTCAAAATTAGCACCGTAATTGGAAAGAACCATCACCAGTTAACACGTGAAATAATAGAGGCAGCTACCATCATAAAAAGGAGTGACACTTGTGTTAGTAGCCCATCCATAACGCTTTCTGAAAAAGAATCGTTATATCTTGACTCTCGAAGGTAATGTGCGATAGACATTGCTATTTGTTTTGTACAGTAGAGAACGAAGTGAAATGATAACTTCAATACGGGTAAAAGAAAAAGAAAGAAGACGAAAATACAATTTGAGTTGTAAGTTAGCGCGACGTAAGTGACCGTTTTTCTGGTGTGAGTGTGAGTGTGAGTGAGTTGACTTTAGCACTTCTCCTTCAATAAAGTAAGTAGTCGCTAACCTGAATCTTGCGCTCGCGGGATAAAGCGAAAAGACATGAAAATGTCGCAGAAACATGTGCTGACGTTCCCACGAAGTTGATTTGAGAGAAAAAGTCGAAACTATCGCAAAAACGAAAATCGGAAGTTCCGTATTTACTCGAGAAATAGCCGCACTGTTTATGAAGAAAACCTGAAAGTTCGTTTTTCCGCGGAGCACGCAGATTGCCAATCACTGCGATCGACAGCATGATTCCAGCTGTTTACAAGACAGAGATAACGTCTTCGTGCGAAGATACGATCTGTGAAGATTGCATTTGTATGGAGAATCGTGTTCTCAATCTGGTTATTCGCCGTGTTATTTATGCGCAACGCGATTATTGGCTCTATATCTGATCTGTGGGAAAGTAGACGCAAGGGCTTTGTTCATAAATAGTGCGGCTATTACTCGAGTAAATACGGTACTGTTTCTATTTTGTGTCGCGATACCACTGGAAAATGCAGGTGTCGTGTAATAGACGTATTGTAAGCCGAGCCAAAAAAAAAAAAAAAAAAACTACCAGACAATAAAAAAGTGCGACCTCAAAGCGGACTCTATCAAAACAAATAGTTCAAATAAAAAAAAAAGAGCATTGTGAATACTTTACTGTAAGACACCTGGAGCGTGCACTCTCGCGTCAAGCACTCAGGGGAGCCAAATCACTGCACTCTACGGAGCAAGCTCGGCGATTGAGGAGGTTAAAATATGTTCGGACATATAAAATGAGTTTGCACAGTGTCAAAGCATGACGTTTCGTCAAACTCAATGTCAAAGTGCAAACAGTTCTTTTTTTTTTTTTTAAGGTTTAAACGTGGTTTTAGCAATGGGTTCTCCCGAGCGTTTTGCGGAAGAGTATACGCTCCATAGTATATTTAGTATGAGCTTGATAATTGGCTAAGATCCATTCGTTGTTCGCAGTGATTGACTGATTGCGTGCTCCAAAGGGGACATGGACGCACACGCTCTTATTACAGTGTGCACTCCAAGAAATGCCTGCGCGTCTACTTGCCCGCAAAACACTCGAAGAGCCAATCTCTGCAATATACGAAATCAGCTCAGAGAATGATGAGGCTGAACATTCGTTTAGACCTAAAAATAAAGTCTGCGCTGTGGCATTACGCAATGCAAAGCGTCATGCTTGCATTGCGTAATGCCTCGGTGCAGACTTAATTTTGAGTTCTAAACAGATGTTCCGCCGGATCATTCCCTGAGCTGATTTCGTATACCGCAGAGATTGGCTCTTGGAGTGTTTTGTACAGGTGTAGATGCGCAGGCATTTCTTAGAGTGTAGCTGGGAGCCACGAAAAGAAAAGCGAAACGCGCTCTTGTAATGTAAAGAAGATCCGAAAAAAGCAAATGTTCCTCTTTAAATAACAAAAAAAAATGAAGGTAATGAAATAAACATTTATAAATTCGGTCATCAGTGCTCATCAGTGTTTCAAGCCCCCGAGCTCGAGAAACCGTGCACTGTTAGTATACACGGTACACCGGACATTCCGCCGAGCGTATATTGGAAACTTGTGTGTGTGGTCTCGCTCCGAGTGTGCTCGATTTTTTTTTTTTTTTTTCTGGCTTCGATGTGGAAACGACTTCGAATGTTTTCCGACCGAAGCGAGTGGACAGTCGTTTTGTCCCCAGTTTACGACGAATTTACGACGTCATTCGGAAGCAATTCGAGCTGAAGATATTTTGACCGGGCATCGTTTCTCCCCCCCGTTTGAACCGCCGTCGTTATCGAGTAACGAACGCCGCGATCGACCGAGTCTGCTTAGGCTGTTCCCCCGGCTCACAGACGACGGTCTTTGCGAAGTCTCAGATTGTGGAAATATCGTTAACACACGCACGCGCACACACAGACACACACACACACAAACACACACACACAAACACAAACACACACAAACAGACAAACACACACACACACACGCACTCACGCGCGCGCGCGCGCGCGCAGATGGCGTGACTTATTTGGGCAGGTCCACGTTTTACCACCGTTTAAGACCAGCAATGTCGGTACGCGTTTTCTTAAATAAGGGCCCGTTTTACGAACTCAAATGCAGTTGGTTATTTTGATTGCGTCACTCGAGCCGTGGTCGCACTGCGAATACGTCACACAAAAAAACAGTCTGGAGGCACTGCCTGTCCGCAGAGAATTCTGCCATCGTATCAGCAAAGAAACTCCGCGTCTTTTGTACGACGTGCGAGCGAGCGCGACTGCATGCAGCTTTCGATTACGAGGATTCGGGTTCAGCAGCCGTAATCTAAGATGTCTTGCGCTTCGAATGATACTTTTTTACGGGCCGTTATTTGCGACACTTAGCGGGACACCTTTCTGTCGTGTCACCTGAGGCCGCGCAAAACAGTGACGTCCCAGTTTTGCGTGACGTCATGGTGTCACGTGGTCACGCCACGTCAAGTGAAGTGTGCAGCGCCCCTTTCCCGGCTGTCGCCGCAGTTCCTTCCCAGGCACGGCCAGAAACCCGTAATATTTCCTTTTTTTTTCTGCCAAAAATAAACTTTAGTAACACAAAGTTGTCACGTTATTAATGCCGCATGAAGCGCTGTCCGAACAGGGTATGGTGCACGAAAGCACCCGATGTCAAATGCGCCCACGTCAAACGCCCCGCTCTTTTTGCCCCGTCTTCAAAAGCTCCGGTTTTACAAGTCTATGACTAAATTCCCAAATGTCAACAGCTCCCGAACCTAAACGTGTCTTTCAAAATTGTTTAATTGTTTTATCCTAGTCGTTACATAGTTGTACATCTGCCAGTTTCGCCTCCTTTGCGCAAAAATAATAGTCTTTTTTTTTTTCTTTTTGTCGAAGGTCTGTCGATGCCTATGATAAAAACAAAAGCTGTTTTCACCATTGCTTAAAACTTAGTTACCTAAAAAAACTGTTTATAACATTTGCATAGAGATTTAATGTAGATGTAGCTAAAGCAACATCTAGACGTATTAAAGGGGTCATGAAACGATTTTCCTACTTCTTCCTCCTTAGCTTTAATCCTCAACTCAAATGCGAATTGTGAAATCACGTCGTCGTGACATTCTTCGGCACCGGTGCGACGACTGTTAGCTTCCACTGTGCTTTTTATGCACACCATAGAACTTGTCATTCCCCTGTGACGATAAGTTCCGTCAGGGCACTCATTGGCCACGAACGCGAATCCGAATATTCGTCGACGGATTTATTGTTGACGAGCGCATACGTCCGAGTGACGCAGTTCTCGTGTCCAATGCGTGAGCTGGGTTCGGCTGACGTCAGGTTGGCACCGCTGACGCGCTTTGGGAACCGCGGATGTAACATAGTGAAAAGGCGGAGAGCTTTCGAAGGAAAGAAGGTACAAAATAGTCCGGTATATTTTCAAATGTTCGTACCGAAAAGCTGGCTTTTGACTTTCTACCCTCTTTCTTTTGGCCAACTAAACGATATGCGATTAGTAAAGTCACAATTTAAAAAAATTTATCCCCTTCCCAAAATTCGTTTCATGGCCCCTTTAAGACGTTCTGAAGAAACTCGCCCAAGTTGAAGGGAACCATTCCACGAGCGTTCCTCCAGTTCCTCGATGCTGTTGCCTTTCTCGATCCGCTTCTTGAGTCATCTGCGAATCTGATCGTTGTTGTAGAGCTGTAAAAGAGATACTCGGCTTGTCGCCTCATCTTTTTTTTAGATCTACAATGCGAAGATGGATGGCTGCGCTCTCCCAAGCAGGTGGTTTATACTTTCACTAAACCATTTTCACGCCCCTTTTTGAGCTCTTAGTTTTAACTTACAGGACCAGTTTAGTCTAAATTGTTTTTTTTTTTCCTTTTTTTTAAAATACTATCGCATGCTGTCTGAGTTCGCGCGTCCAGAGTCTTGTACGATTTTCGGTTAGTGTTACGTACATACATTTCGGGTTTTATTGAGCTTCAAAATTCAATAACAGCTCTTCACGGCAATTGTTTGTACACCTTTTGGTCACATATGCTTTGAAAAATAGCACGATAGCTGCAAATTGACATAAAATACGTAATGCGGGGAGAAGATTAAAAAAACTAGATAGCCGGTAACAAAGCCCTTAACAAACACATGAATACACTGCGATCCCATCAACTGGTAAGCAGCTCGAAGCGTGGGCTAGACGAACGGCGTGGGTGTTTATTTTTTTTTTTAATTTAATACTAACCCAGGCGTGTGGAATAACAAAAGTTAGTTTCAACAACAAGAACGTACAGAGCTCGCAGTCCCTGAACGAAATTCCGCTGCGTGGGGTTGTTTGTGTACCGACTATCAATTTCCCGTCCGTTGCGAATATGATTTGTACGCTCGAGCGCGGAATATTTCCAGGGGCACTCCGTGAAATGGGAATCCGAAATAACGACGTTTTCACTTCGTCTAATCGATGACTCAAACCGGAAAAACACGTATACTCAATGCACGTTTTTTTTTTCTTTTTTTTTTACTATTATTATTTTTTCTTGAGCGCCTTTTCATTTCTTTGTAGTGATCTCTCCACAGATATCTATTCTTGGTGTGTAATCTATTGTGTTCTGTGTGCGCAGTGCAAACAACGAACGACGGAAATTCAAAGACGCGATTTTATGGGAGTTCAAAGTTTGTCAACACAAAATGCTGTAGCTCACATCCCCGCCCTTCCGCGCTTCATTTTGTTTATTGTATAAGAGCTACAAAGAAATAACTGGCCAATATTTGCATTATAATACCGCGTAGACAGTCGTACTATAAAAGGTATCTTTTTTTTTGTATTTTATGTGTTTTTTTACGGCAAAGCACTCTCTCCACGACAGGATATCTGATCCAAAGGGGAGATATAAAAAAATAAACATTTATTCGTCATAACCTGTTACAAAGCACTGCGTTCATCACGCTGTTACCGTTTCCGCGAATAAGGCAGTTTCGCTCAAATTTAGTGCAACGTAAGATTGCGTAAAATACTTGGTGAAATTTCGTTCAACAGATCGCTGATGGCACTTATTTTGATGAGGACTGTCGCGGGTCTGGAACGTGCGCTCGCTGGACGATCTGGTACGAAGCGTAGTCTGGAGTAAAACTGCGAAAGATTGAAATACTAATTTTGGATCTCCTTGAGCACGAACGGACCAGTGACAAATCCCACGAGCTCATGTGCCCTAGTGCCTGTGTAGCTGTCGCTCGAATTGGTTCCGCCCTTCGTACTTCTTTCTTTCCCTCTTTCTTCCAATACATGTGAGCTGCTATGAGTGTTTGCTTGTCTGTCGTCTATATGTTTCTTTCCTCCTGTACTCGTCATTTTGTGCGCAATTTTAATCGTGTTTGACTAACGCCCCGCATGATTCGCCGTGATTTGTTTTTTTACACGATTTCATTACTGTCGGAACATGTACAGCCACAGTCAGCATGAGCGACACACACTAGATCTGGCCTTCTACTACGACTGTGGTTCCCGCGATCTCCGTTATCCCTCGATTTATCGAGTATAGTCCAGGGACTAGAACATGAACTTCTAACCGCAGTTTGAACCAGGGCGTCTTTAAAGACTGCCGGCTACGCCAAGAAAATCTCGGTGGTCTAATCACGCCCACACAGTTCGTCATAGCACGCGCTTTCATATATGGACACACAAAACCTTAACTTTCTGTATGCCCTTTTTTCCCGCAAGGCACTTGGCAGAGCCAGTCTCTCCAATCTTCGGAGCAAGCTCGGCGAATGATGAAACAAAAAATAAGTTTAAACCTAAAAAAAAAAAAGTAGTGACAGTAAGCGTGACGTGGACACACGAAACGACAAGCTCCGCGTCGCCAGCGCAAAGGATTAGTAGAGTACAATGGGTGGCTCTTCTAATTGCTTTTTTAAAAAAAAAGTAGAGGCTCCAGATTTCTTGGTTTCTGCAACTGCCTCATCTCCGTAACAAAGGAATTGACTACTACATTCGAAGAGAAACAAACAATATGTCGGAGCAAAGTTTTGGTGAAAATCATGCCCCCTTCCAACATTTTTGGGGGTTCCAAAAAAAAAAAAAACGAACACAATGAGCAAGTTTTTTCTTGTTTGTTTTTTCTGTTACGTCGTTTGTGATTGATGACGCTGATGACGATGCCCAGCAAGCATGCCACCTGCCGGCGAAAGAAGCACTGTTTTGCGGCGTCCGTAGCGACCCGTTGTCGCCCGCTCCTCTCGAGTAATGATGGCGTGATGCACTTCCTACTATACGCTCGGGAGCCATGGAAAATGCACGAGAGGCGGCGAACTGCGCGCACATGCGTCCATGAGCTGTGGCGGAAATGACTTGGGTGTGGAAGCCGGTGTCTCCGAGGACCAAGGCGGGATTATCCTCTCCCTGCGCTGGAGCAAGCGAGGGAGTCACAAACAAATAATGGATGATGGCTCGAGTGATTGCGGTTGGAGTGTGAACAACTGCGTGGCAACCGCTTGAGGCCACGCGCCACGAGAGAACACGTCGGCACGCAAATCTACGCACTTGCTAAGCTACGCAAATGTACGCACGCCGCAGTAGACTGGCCGGTCTGCTGCGGATATCTGCGGATGATCCGCTGATATTCAGGGCTCTATAAATTTGTATAATATGTTGACGACACCAGCCTATTTCTCTCCTCCTCGAACAGCAATGAGCATGTAGACGCTTTTAATTTCATTTTATTAAGGCTAGGGACATGGGAACGGCATATCGACTGTGCATTAACACTGGTAAAACAAAGGCCATTCTTTCGTCCTAAAGATAAACAAGTATATACGACCGTACAAATCTTATTTAATTCAAGTCGCATAGAAATCGTAAATAATTTGAGAACGCTCGGTCTACTTTTTCTGATAATATGTCATGGGACAGTAAATTATTTATTTATTATTTATTTATTTATTACATGTTACCCCGCAGCGCCAAGAGGCATTATTGCAGGGGGGGGGGGGGGGGGGGTGGTGAGGATACATTTGCACAAGAATTACAGTCGTCAAATACAGAAACACTCGGAAAAAAAAACAAACAAGCTCGCAGAAAAAAATTGTGTTGCAAAATTATAACACTTTAACAAATGGATCCACAATTCTATTAAGGTTTAGCCGCCAATATAATTTTCCGTACAAGTAAAGGTATGAAGAAAAAAATGCACAGTGTTACAGACCAAGCATTCTGAATACACATTCACAAAGAGAAAATTCACTTTTTCTTATTCCCAGCTATCACGTGACAGTTTATCAAAAAAATTATCAGACGATGGAATTGAAATAATTTCCTCGGGCAATTTGTTCCATTGTTTAACGGTATTGGGGAAATATGAAAATTTGAATATATTAGTCCTAGCTCAAAATTCTCTAATTTTTTTTAATGATATAATCTGCGCGATACAAAGTGTGACAGTTCAAGGAATTTAGTTTTATCCAGTCCTGTTTGATCATGATATATCCTATATAAAAATTTTAAACAGAGGCGGCGTCTTCTAGAGTTCAGTGGTTCCCAGTCTAATTGACGTTTTAGGGCCCTAACATTTTGTTTGAAATTGTATTTTTTTGTAACGAACCTAGCAGCTTTGCTCTGGATTTGTTCAATTTTCTGTTCTAGATAGCGTTCTTTAGGGTCCCAGAGCACGCGAGCGTATTCTAAAATAGGCCTCACATTATAAAGAAAAAGGGTGTTTTTTTTTAATTGGAAGGGCAACCGTGAAAATTCCTTCTCAAATCGAGCACACGGTTAGCTTTGACCGTTATGTAGTCTACATGCGCGCTCCACGATAGGTTTTCTGAAGACTTAACGCCTAAATATTTTACTTTGTCCACCTTTTGTAGTGGGGCGCCATCAATTGAATAGCTAAAAGAAACAGGTTGTCGTTTTCTGGTAATTGTTATATGATTGCATTTGGGAATATTTAATTCATTTTCTATATTTCGCACCCTCTTGATAGGCGCATCAATATCTTCCTGTAGCTCTAGACCGTCTGAATATGTCTTTATTTTGCGGTATAAGACGCAATCGTCCGCATAAAGACCAATGCTTGACGTAATGTCTGTAGAAATGTCATTTATATATATTAGGAATAAAAGCGGACCTAGCACTGATCCCTGTGGGACCCCTGATGTTACTTCTAAATACGACGACGTTTTTCCGTTAACTAAAACAGCCTGTCTTCTATTTGTAAGATAATCAGTAAGTCAGTTAATAATATTTTCAGGGATATTCAAGAAATTTAATTTGTATAGGATCAATTTATGGTTGACATTGTCAAAGGCTTTTTGAAAATCTAAGAAAACGCAGTCTACTTGCACGCCTTTGTCAAAAAAAGAAAAAGAAAAAGAAGAAATGTCGTGATGAAAGTCGATCAGCTGGGTATAGCACAATAAACCACTTCAGAAGCCATGTTGATAAAGAATAAAAAAGTTGTTTCTGTCGAGATGTTTTATCAGGTGGCTGTAGATTATATGTTCTAAAACTTTCGAGCACACACAAAGAAGAGAGATTGGTCTATATTTTTCTACCCTATTGTTTTTACCGCTTTTGTGGGCACGAAACCCGTGAGCGGTTTTTCATTCACTTGGTAATTTACCAATTGATAATGAGTTATGAAATAACACAAATAAAAAACTAGACAAAATGCCGGAACACTCTTTTAATATGCGGACCGTCAGGCCCAGTGGCCTTGTGAGAGTCAGTATTGTTAGTAAATTAAGAATTCCATCTTCCCAAAGTTCAATATCCAACATTGTGTCTTCTAAAGACTCAAAATTGAGAGAAGGATTATTCGCTATAGGAAGTGAGAATACAGATTCAACATAGCGATTAAAAAGGCTTGCTTTTTCAGTCTCATTATCTATCAACCGTCCCGAGTCGTTGATAGTTGAAATTCCTGGCTCATCTTTGTTCGAACTTTTCACGTACCTCCAAAGTTCCTTCGGATTTCGTTTGAACTTATCATCGAGAGATGCTAGAAATTAATTCTTGTAGTGTGTCGCTTTGCTTTTAAAAAACGTTGTTAGTTCCTTTAGACGAACCAGGAGGCTCTGTTTTCCATTTTGTCTATATCTAAAATACACACGTCTTTTTTCTCAATGATTGTTCGTAGTTCTTTATTTATCCAAGGCTTGTCATTGCTTATAATGCAATTAAATGCAAAGGTGCAAGCGAGCTGAACAAGAATGACGAAAATAAACCCTGGAGAAGGGGAACAAGAGGGGCAAAGGACAAACACAAATCTCCAAACATTGCGTTTTCTTCCGGTCATAACTTTTGAAGGAATATGAACTTCAATTAAAGCTTTTAATTTATTTTTGAAAATATCCCATAGCATTTCCACATCAGAGTGGTAGCTGAATTCTCTGAAATATTGGAAATAATCAAAAAGTTTGTCAGCTAAAGCGGAATAGTTCCCCTGATCGTAAAAATAAATTTTCCTCTGCGTTTTTTTTACGGTTTTCTCTTTTGTGCATTTTATTTTCCCAACTACTGCCTCGTGATCGCTGATACCGGGAACAGCAGAAGTAGAAGAGATTACAGAACGTTCACTGCTGAAGATTAGGTCTAGCGTGCTGTCTCTCTTATGGGTAATCCATCAACCCAGTTAATGACAGGATAGTTAAAGTCGCCTCCCGGTACAAGGTAGTCGTAAGAAATTGTTGAAAGGGCATTTGTTAAAGAAAGAATGGAATCGTCGCCAGACGCAGGCGGTCTATAGAATGAACCGACTGTGAGGAAGTGGCCATTTCGAAGCGACACCTTACACCAGACTCAAATGAAAATTCCGAAAAGTCAATGGCGGTGCTTTGCAGACTGTTATGAGTCAGCAGGAATACTCCTCCACCATGCCCATTTCTGTCTCGTCGATAAGCAGTATAGTCAGGTAGAAAAACTTCTGCACTTTTGATTGAGTCATCAAGCCAGGACTCTGTACCCATTACAATACTGGGCCTTGTCAGATTAACAAGCTCTGCTAAGTCATCAATTTTATTTTTTTATACAACGACTATTTACGAGAAGTACATCGAGTTCATTCACAGTTATCGTCTTTTTGAGGGCAGTCCGTGGAATTTGTACTGGTTGCTAGATTGTTTTATTTTCTTTTACTCTCTGTTCATTGTTGTCATAGTAAAATACTTTTAAAGAAATAATAATTATGAAAAAAATAATTAAATAATTAATTATTTAATCTCAAAATTGTCACGTGTCGTCGGTTTGAATTACCGCCACAGCTGAACTCTTCCAATTGCTGTTAAAATAATTATTTATATTCAGTTTTTTTTTTTTTTCACTTAAGTTATTGCAGCCTTGTGTGAGTTACAACCACAGAAACCAATCTTGGTAAAATTTACCTTTTTTTCAGAAAACAAGTCGTGAGAGCTAACTACAATTGCCCTAATGGTTCTCACACTGAGACCATGTTCAAAAATTTGCAAATAAGAAAAAGTTATCACTTACATGATTATAGACTATTCATCGCTATCAAAAACGAAAAAAACAAACAAATGGAACTCGAATTCTAACATAAAAAGCTTCATTAGAACAAAATACTATAATTTACGTGACCCACCACAATTAATATTGAAATTTTCTTAAATGCAGATCAAAATATGAACAACAAATGGTAAGGTATATAGTTCCTAAGTTTCTCAACGGCTGCATATATATTTAACCTTGAGTTACTTTCCGTTAAACAGTTGCGCTCTTTTTCTTCAATGTTTGAAGATATAATATGAACTTCGTAATTAAATATTGTTGGTCTTAATTCTGTAATAAATTTAGTAGTGTGTTTTTGTGTGTATTGTGTACTGCCTGCACAAAGTGATTTGTATCCCTGCCGATGGCGCGCAGGGTTCGTCAAGCTACGTATTGAAGCTTTTTTTTTCCCTTCCGCGCCACCATTTCGTTAAAATGAAAATTATTATTATTATTATTATTATTATTATTATTATTATTATTATTATTATTATTAATACCCATTTCTCTAATACCCATTTCAACCAAAAAGACAATAACTCACGCTTTAGCATACAGTGTGTTACGCTACGGATAACTATTTTTGGTCATAGCCCAGGACTATGGGGCAAAAAAATTGACTCAGTTTTGAAAGGAATATTTAAAAGCATAATGTACGGCGCAGTGTCACAAACTGAAGAAGAAATGCTAACATGCTTGGGTTTGCCTTTATTTGATCCTTTACTTGTACACACCGTTGTTCTAAAATACTTCTGGAGCGATACTTTTAAGATACCTCGTGTCCTATGTAGACCTCTTCGGCGTGTTGAGCGGTTTGAAGTGCCTTTCGTAGAAACAAAGTACGGAAAAAGAGTGCGAAATTTTTACGTTCCTTTCATTTTCAACAATTTACCAGATGATATCTATGCTGTGGACTCTTTAAAAAAATTGAAAGAATCACTTCAAGGTATTAGGGAGAAATTGTGACTGTATATTTCTGTGTGCATATGTTGGAATCACCATCATCACCCATATTGTTCTGCATCTGTAGTTGAGTTTGAGTTTTGAACTTCTTGTTTGTGGGGACTCTTTCAAGCATGAACTGTAGGGTGCTGTCCCACAAGCCGCTTCTGGCTTTGACAGGCCCGTGTATCTGCCTTGTTAAATGCGTGTTCAAATAAAGTTATTATTATTATTATTATTATTATTATTATTATTATTATTATTATTATTATTATTATTATTATTATTATTATTATTATTATTATTATGTAACCCATTGGTCATTTTGTGGGACCAAATAAATAAACTTCTATCGTGATTATTATAGTCTTCTTAAATAAAAGCTTCATTTCATCAGGATTCCTAAGCATTCGTACCTCTGACTGGCACGTAGGTTTTAAATCTCGGGAAGGTTTTTTGTTATTGTTGTTTTTTGCTGAAGAACACGTTTTAAGTTTGATGTTGGGACTACTATAATTTTTGTTTATTCAAGAAAGAAGGAGGTTTTGCATAGTAATCGTGCGCCGCACAAACTAATCCTTACAGTGTTTAAACGTCGAAGGGAGAAACGATGATTTTGACGTTTGATCCGTGAACGTCTTGATAAAATAGCATCAAGCTAATCTAAAAAGCTAACCTACATATATTTTAAACTGGCACATAAAAAAAGGGGGGGGGGGGGAGGGGGAGTGTAGCTCCGCGGCGTGCTGTACTTTTTTTTTTTTATTACAGTTTTTGGGGTGAATGCAAGTATAACTCCACAGTTTAATAAAAAAAATAAACAACGAAGGAGTTCATTTTTTTTTTTTTAAAGCAGTCTATTTTTGTTTTCCAGCCACTCCGTTTGTCTATCGTAAATCTTCTTCACACAGATTAGAGTGTTGAGATTCCCAGCAACTGCCGGCAACCGATCCGACAGCCTCGAAGCAAGGATTCCTGCTGCTACAGAATGGCGGTTCTTGTATACAGAAGGTAAAAACAAAACACGATTTTTTTTTTTTCAATATGTTTTAAAGAAGAAGATTCTCTGGAACCAACATTCAACAGACAAGGCGTCCGAGGAAATGAAATGGTCTGGCGGCGAAGGGAATGAGTAAACGTCCTAAAGCAAGATGGATGAGCGCACGGCTTTGTTCCCGGAGCCGGTTTCACCTCCATCAACAAGCTCTCTGGGGTGTCTTCAACGACGTTTTCCTTTTATATGTTGTCGACGATATTCCGGTTTTGGTTGGAGGCCCGTAAACGCTAATAAGGTTCTGTTTAATAAGCAATCTTGTGGCGCCAGTGGATTTTTTTTTTTTTTTTGTGTGTGGATAGTCGTAGATTGTTAGTACTCATCCTTAGAAACGCAAACAGGCAAACAAATAAGGAGTCAAGAAAGATTTTATGGGGTTTTGAAAGAAGCTAGGAGAAGGGCTCAAAGGTGTCAAGTTCATAAGTTATGAGCAAACGGAAGAGTCGTCCGCTCATAAATATTTGTTTTATTTTTTAACTCTTTGTCTAGTTTCCGTTGCAAGCTTGTATTGGAAGCGTGTGATGCTGTAGATTGCCAGACGTAAACTCATTCTGGAGTGCACAGAGCGAGTCTTAGTTGGCCGCTGACTCAGTAAGTTTTTCTCCCGCGAATGAAAGAGGTTCATTGTAGCTGCAAGGACAGGGAAGAGTCCCTGCGTGGAACACCAACTTACACGAACAAATTCGGTGCTCGACGTAATTTAAAATAAAACAAAACTATTTTGGTTGTCAGTCGTCTGAGACTGACAGGAGAAAAAGAAGAAGAGCAAAGATGTATTTTGAGACTCCGCGTGTGTTTGCCCCGTCTTTTCGTTTCCTTATTCCCAGCTCGCTTGATATTTTTTTTTATTTTGTTAGTTACCGAATTGTCTTTCGCGCTAAGTTTCGACTGCGTGAGGCATGCGTAACTTACACGGCGCAATGTGTGAAAGAGGAAGGAAAGCCTTTTGTGCGGTCCAGTCAGGCGATGTCGGGACACTCATCCGGAACTTAACAACCTTTCGCTTTATCCCAAGTAAGCGAAAATAAAATTAAAATAAAAAGGTTTCCGATAAAAACAAACGGGAGAGAGAAGGAGAAAACGTGCAAGATGCACACCTTCGCACCCTCCCTAATTCCCGGATGAAGTGTGACCCCCAAGTCCGCTCGTAAAGAGAGACCCACTTCCGGAAGCGGCACCAGCGCCGCCCTTTTATAAGTGCTCGGTTTTTGCCCGGACTCCATACACGTATATAACATACACGTCTATGTTCGGCCGCGCTGTTACGGCCGGGCTCGGGAGAATCGCTTGCACTCAAGGCCGCCAGCAAAAGGGCCGCGGACGGACGGGGCGAGGGGACGTTAGAAACGACGTCGTCGCAAAGGAGACACTTGGTGTCGATGGTCTAGCGTCCCGAGCTCCGGAAGCTAAGAAAGGAACTTCCGTTGAAAGCCGCGCTCACACCGCCAACACGTCGTACACTCTAAAGAAAGCCCGTGCGTCTACTTTCCCGCACAGCACTCCGAGAGCCAATCACCGCACCTTACGGAGACATCTCAGCAAATGACGATGCCGAAACATATGTTTAGACCAAAAAACGCACACTCTAAAAAAAGCCCGTGCGTCCACTTTCCCGCACAACACTCGGACAGCCAATCACGGCAACTTACGAAGGCAGCTCGGCGAACGACGATGGCGAAACATATGTTTAGACCAAAAAACGTAGTCTGAGTTGTGACATTAAGCAATTCAAAACGTCACGCTTGCATTGCTTAATGTCACAACTCAGTCTGCGTTTTTTAGTCTAATGCCCGTGTCCCACTAGAGCGACATACACAAACAAAAGACAGCGACAAGCCTCAAACCCATGCAGCATGCTCGCGATGGTGCCTTTGGCAGGCGTTTAGTCGTTCGGTGCTCGTGAAGTAAGCACGAGTGATTGCAAGTCTGCCAAAGATACACTGGCATGCATGAGGCGTTTGAGCATAGCCTCCTTTATTCTACAAAGCCTCTCAAATCGCGAAAGACTCTGGTTTGAGGCTTGTCGCTGTCGTTTATTTGTGTCTTTCGCTCTAGTGGGACGCGGGCATAAACAAATTTTTATGTCGCTTTCTTTCTTTTTCTTTTATTTGCTGGATTCATTAGCGCCGCGCTATGAACGCCTCTTCATCATCGTACCGACGGCACCCAGGCTCAAATAAATTAGGGAAAGAACGCGAGCGTATACACAGTCCACAAAAAGCGCTCGCATCCAAAGTTCATGCCCAAGCAACCCTGGCAGCAATGTAACAGCGACAAGAACAGCGCGTCTCCGCTTATCACGTACCGCGAACTCCCCAGAACGATACAAAACCGCCTCTCCCTCCTCTACCGCTTCCCTTTCCATTCCCCAAGGAACACAAAAGTGTTGGTTCCGAAACGAAACCTCATTGGATCCAAACAGTCGTCCACTTTTGCGCCAGGCGCTGTCGGCATCCCTGTGTTCCCGGCGAGTCGAACGGCAAAAGCCGTCCTCATAGGGTTCCCCCACCTAACGAGCTTTCCCACCAACAAAGGAACTAGTTATACTTCGTTTCTCTTTACGATCGATGGACCGCAGAGGGCGCATCCAATGGCGCGCGAGTGTCACATGACCTCCAGAGGTGGCGCGAAGCGTGTACTCACGTGATACCATTAAGGTGCTGGATTGGCTGGGATGGCTCGTAAGCGTTCGCTGTGGTCCATCGTAAGGTGACACGAAGAATACTTTTGGTGCAGTCCTCGAACGTCAACAAGAGCATCGGGACGTCCATACTTCGTTTGACCTCACGCTGGACCGCAGCGAACGGTACGAGCCATCACAACCAATCCAGCGCTGGGAACGTTCCACGTGACCATACTCCCGGGCACCGCTGCCCCTTTTTCGAAAGGCACGTGACACTGACGCCGCGTTGGATTGGCTTCAATGACCCGCGGCGTCTTCTGCGCTCCATCGTATAGGTTAAGCGGAGTACAGCTGAGCAGCGAGTTCGAGCTGCTCCACCCACGCCGAGTGCGTCTCGCTCGTTCTCCTCGGAGATGAGCCTTGGCCGTCAGAGTGCAGCGCTTTTGCTTCTTGTCGCTTCTTACGCGTTCGGCTCTGTTGTCGATTATATTTTCCTCTCGGTCTGTTTGTTCGCGGGAGAGCCAATTCGAGCCAGCTGTTTGCCTTAGCAGCGTGTCGGCGTCGTGCTGTAGCGGCAAAGTTTTCTCGCGAGACAACACCGCCCTTGTTGGGAGTACGAATCTCGAGATCTATACCAATGATTCCCCACTGGACCATTCAATCTTGATTTCTTTGTTGTTGTTTATGTACTGTTGTTTTCGGGGTTTTTTTTTTCCCCCGATACGAACCGGCTTCGATTGAGGGTTCTTAGAATCCTCGCCTCCGACGATTTCCTTTTTTTCTTGTTTTTTTTTCTGTTTACAGTGATGGATAGGGACCGTGTTTGGGAGGGTTCCTCTCTTACTCCATTTTTGTTTGCTATACTGTAAAATTGGTATCGTCTTTGCCTGCAGAGTTTGAAATTGCCTTATTTCTTTCCTGTGCAGTCAGCATTCTGTTTTCTATACCGAATGGCGGGCGCACAGTGACACCAATCCTGTTCAATTATCTCCCTCTATCTCTATGTATAAATGTCTCTATCAAACTCACATATACAAACACACCCAAAGAGTGGTTCTTTTTTTTTTTTTTTTGCTTTATTTGTTTTTGAGCGCATATGAACGCAGAAAACCAGCCGCTAAAGTAGAAAATGGCTAAAAACTGGACACGAGATATTCATTATTTTGTTTCCTGCGAAAAGGCTTTTTACGTAGAATGCGTACTTTCACATTACAAAATTTAAACAACCGAACATAAAAAAACTCACATGAACCAAAAATAGTTGCCCTTTTCATAAAAAAAGCTCTGACAATTTTATAATTGATTAAACGTGTTTCTACGGATTGCAAATATACTAGTTGGCACAGGTAGACGTTGCGATGACTAGTCTTCCCTCCGCCGTCTCTTTGTTATTTTACCTATTTCTTCGTTCTATGTAATGGAGAAATAACCGCCTGCTCATGATCATGCTTCTTTGTTCCCAGTTGGTTAAGCTTGGGTGTGTAAAAAAAAATTTCTGCCAAGCTGTTACATCTTTTGTGTTCGACAGCAGTGTTTGTTGTCGTCGCTTCGGCGTAATCAATTGACCAATCGAGCACTCAATGTTTATATTTATAAAGCCCGCAGTGAAACCTGCAAATCGACCAGAACGTACTATGCAGTGTTTTCCTGCTATTCTTATTAACAGTTCGGTAACTCAGTGTCCACCCTAACAAATTCAGTGCGTCTACTTTTCGGTAAAGCCCTTGTGAGAGCCAATCGTTGCAATATACGGAACTCGGTAAAAGACTATGTTTAGACCAAAATAAAAAAAAAATTACAGGAGAATTCATTGGTAAATTCTTAGGGTACTGGTTAACATGACCCTTGAGAAACGCCACACACGTCCCCTTTTGGAATCACTAACCCTGACCCCTACACTTTTCTGTTTGGGCTTTCTCTTTTGCTTCCTCCATTCTTGCTGCTTCTTTTTGGCCTCGTTACGGGGTCAGTGTTAGCGATTCCCAAAGGGGACGTGTGTGGTGTCCCCAAAGGTCATGCTAACGCATTCCCTAAGTATCCACCAATGGATCCTCCTGTATTTTTTTCACCACTTTTCTGTACTCTGCCTCTCAGAGTACGTCGACGGGCTTTGGATGCGGTCATCCATATGACTCGTGGAAAGAACTACATTCCTACTACTCGGGGAACCAACCGTATCCATATCACTCGTGGAGGGAACCGCGTCCATTCTTTTGACTACACACACACACACACATCACAGCCCAGGCTCCGCTACCTCAGAAACCCAGAGCGAAGAACAACCGGCGACGGCAGAGCGGCAACTGAGCACGCCCGCATTCCTTTGCGACGCTCCTTTAACGAAAACGAAAGGGTTCGTTTTGACGAAAGCCCGGCGGTGTCTGTCAGTTGGTCAGCGCAAGGGACAGAGGGAGAGGTTGACGCGTGCTGACGTCAGCGCTTCGGACCAATGGGAGCGTAACTCGCGTCACCCTATCCCCCTCCTTCTCTTTCTCTCTCCCCGGCGATGACAAACAAAAGACATCGCCGGGGCTTCGTCAAAACGAGCGTTCCATCTTTTTAGACCTGTTAAAAGCGTTTCACAGGGTCTCCTACTATAAACTATTTTTCAAGTTAACGAAAATCTTAGGCGACGGACAAGTTGTAAATTGTATTAAGGACTACCTTTCTAAACGACCTCAATTCATGAAAATTAACGGAAATCGCTCGGCTAATAAAGCCGTGTGTTTAGGAGTACCTCAGGGTTCAGTACTTTCCCCTCTTCTCTTCCTGCTCTATATTAATGATATAACTGATAACATTTATCGACATCAACATTAGACTCTTATATTCTGAAATAACAAATTCTTGGGACCACATAAAATTACAAAGCGCGTTGGACAAGATCTCAGACTGGTGTGAAGAATGGCAGATGCTTATTAACACAGACAAAACAGTAGCCATGTCCATAAGTAGGAAGAAAAACATGCTGAATCATTCTTATAAGATCAACGGAAACACTAGACAAAACGTGCACGACTTTCACAAGGGATCTGTACTGGGGCATGCACATAGACGCGGTGACCCAAAATGGCTCTAACGAAATCGTGGTGCATAAGACGGCGACTAAAGTACTCTTCCCGCGACACCAAACTGTTGGCCTACACGACACTTCTTCGGCCTGTGCTTGAATATGTTAGCCCTGTTTGGTTCCCCTTCGCAAACACTAACCTACGAAAATTGGTCAAAGTGCGGAGGCTCGCTATAAGGTCAATTACTAATACGTTTGGCACGCGTGATTCACCACCTGAGCTGTGTAGAGTGCTCGGCGTGCAGCCATTAGAGAAAAGAGCTAAGCTCACGAGATTGAAACTAATTTCCCAAAAAGTACCTTATTCCCCACGATGGAAGAGAAACCAGTTCAAACCATGGGAAATTATTCAGGGAGTTCCAACCTAAAAATAATTGCTTTAAAATTTCATTTTTTTCCGCTAGCAGTTCAGGAATGGAACCGTTTGCCCGGACACATTCTCCGCGCTAGCTCGCTAACGCAGTTTATGAATGATGTCGAAGCGCTCATGATGTGAAAATACCATGTCTAATCCACTCCGTTTGTTTCGTATATTTTTACACTCTGTATAACTGTTTTTTCTGCACTATGGTTATGCATCTGTGTTTTGTACCACCCTACAAAAATCCTTCAAAGAGGATTAGTAGTATCGATAAATAAAAAAGACGTATTAAAAACAGTCTGCACTTTGAAATTGAGCGTTGTGAAACGTGAAGCTCAGTGCCACAGCGGAGACTCTATATCAGCGTCGTCGTTCGTCCAGTTTCCTTGTACGGTGGAAGCGATCGGCTCTCCCGAGTGCACTGCGGGAAAGCCGAGGCCCCAGATTTCTTAGAGTTTAGTGCCTTATAGTGTCTCTTTCCGTACGTAATAGTTTAAACATATTTTCAGTCTCGTCATTCGCTTAGCTCCCTCCGAAGATTGCGGCGATCGACTCTCCTGAGGGCTTTGCGGGAAAGTAGACGCTCAAGATTTCTTAGAGTGTGCAGAATTATCAGGTTCGTGCTTCTTGCTTCGTGATTCGTCCTTCGGCGTTCTTGTCGGATGATGCAGCAGTCTCATTGGCTGCGATAATCAGATGCTTGGGATTCGTCACGCCCCGTGTTTCTCAAGCCGCCAGTTACTCTAGGTCGTCGTGAGCATTTCCCGTAACGATCATTGCAGGAAGCGTACGCGAAGTCACAGCGCAGCTTTTTTCGCATCCCGGTTGAGCTTCCCTACGAGCCGCCACCACGTGCAACCATGATAGCGTGACGGTTTTTGTCCCGATCACCGGTGCATGAAGTCTATAGGCTAGACATTTTTTTTTTCTTTCGCCATCGCGATTCAAGCCGTGTGTATGAATATGTAAAAGCTATGGTAAAAGTCTTCGTAAGGTCGAAAGTACGCCAGTGACAGTCAATTGTCTTTGCTCAGAGCTGACACATCAATGACGCAGCTGGAGCTTGACAATCCAAAGAAGCCTTTCCTCGTTAAAAGTGATCGAACGTCAATAACCTGGCTTGAGTACTTTGGCCGGTTGCGTTCTCTCGCTGTGCGACTAAAGCGGCGACCACGGGAACACCGAAAAAAAAATCTAATCTGTGTTTCGCAGCCTACTAACGTCAAGAATAGCTATTGGAGGCGAGATGTTTTAGTGGCGCCCTCCTATGCTTACCTTTCGTTACGTCATTACCTTGCGAACAACAAGTTCGATGGTGTTTGTAAGGAGCATGATGGAAGCTTGAAATCATTGCTCTCTTAAAGCAATACTACCAACACCGTCGAAATTGAAGTTCTTCCATTCCTCTTATTTCCGTCGATGAGTAATCCTTTGCTGACGTCATAGTCAGTATTCGGCCAATCGTGGAAGGCCGACCACAGCGACGCTTTCGATCGTGCACGTCGCCAATAGCTCGCGGTCCTTGGTTTGAAGCGTGCCTTCATTCCTAACGCGAGCTTTCGTTCTACGAAAACACGTTTCAAAGCCGCAACCATTTTTTTCGTCGACAAATCAGATCAGATTTCTCAGTGGTCCGAATAGAGTCACAAAATTAACTACGCGACTAGAGTGATCAGAGCTCCATTCTTCAACTGTAGTGTGGGCGTGGCAATTTTGGTGCTCAGTGCTGAGCGGGCGCAATTGGCGATAGTTATCATTCGAAAATGGGACATTCTGAGCTTTGTGTACGGTATCAAAAAGCAAGTGCGATATGGTTTTTCCTTGTACTGGGTTGTTTTAATATTTCTGGAAAAGTGAGAAATGTTTCCTGCGATTTCAGACAAAAACTTCAGATAGCGAGCAAGTATGCTTTTAAGCACCCAGCTAGCTGAAGAGTCGTTACTTTGACACGTAGCTATACGTGTTAATTACACCGTGGAAGATTGTTCAAAAGAAAGTCACAGCTCTCTTTCTGAACAGTAGCCGCCTCGATGGATCCGAGGCAAAGCGCCGGCCTACGGATCTCCTGGTGACGGGTTCGAATCCCGGCCGACGTGCCCTCAATCCTGACGGAGGCTTCACGCGGAGGTGGCGCCGTGTGACCGAGCTTTCGATTGCCCAGGTGATCAAAATTAATCTTCAGTCCTCCGCTGGGGCGTGCCAGAAGCACGTCATTGGTTTGGCACGTAAAACCCCTAATTTGGCTTCTTTCTAAACAATCTTCCATGGTATAACGCACGTTCAAAAATATTCTCACCTGTGGCCAAATGGTAAAACTCAAGTGGTAAAAAAAAAAAGGCTCACCGAGACTTGTACGTAAGCCGCTACAAGTAACGAAATTAGTTGCAATCCCTTACATTTATCAGTGAATAATTAGGTAACGGAATAATTACATACTTTCTGGAGTAATTTTAAAGTAATTCCCTTACATTTTTTGCGTAACGGATTCCTTGTAATCCGTTACATTTTTTTTTTTCAGGACCATCCCCCCCCCCCCTCCCTTTCTAAAGGAAGGGTTGTTTTTATTTTGGTGAAGTCGAGCGCAGTGACACTGTCACGCGCAAAGGGAGGCTTGGCACTCTTCAGTTCCGCAAAGCCTTTTTTTTTTTGTGTTTGCAACTCCAAGCCCCTTAAGACTTTAACAACAATGTAAAAAAAATCCAAATAGACATTTCTAAAAAAAAAGGGGGGGAGGGGGCGGCAAGAAATATGCCCTTTTTTAGTCCCTTTGTTTGCTTTTTTTTTTTGCGATCAAAGACGAGGAAAGGGGGGCGCCAAGTGATGGTGTGCCTCTTCGAAAAGCTCCAGACGGTAAGTGCACAGACAAGAATTAACAATGTCCTTCTCGTTTATAGTGACTACGACCATTTCCATAATGTCACAACACGAAACAACGCTCCGTCTACCCTAAAATCCACTAAAAGAGATGTGATAATATGTGAAGGTGTTATTGTCACAAGCATCCTCGTTTGTTGCTGCACACTTATCATCTTCTCGAAAACAGGATGTTTTTGCGGGTTTTTTTGTTTCTGTTTCTTTCACCTTATTTGACCCTGTTTTAAAGCTACTTACTTTTTTGTAGTCCAACGTCTAGTGTTGGCCCACTTTATTTGTGAATTTCAGCCAGGTTATCTGCATCTCACTCACCCTTTTTGTGAGTCAGCTTTTTGCGAGCACTTTGAAAATGGTAATAGTCTTCCTTCCTTCTTCTTCCTGTTTTTCTCCCAGTAGGACGCATCTTATCTCAAGCAGATATTTTTACAAATAAACATAATGGTGGCTGACGTAGACTTGATATTCTGGGCTTGAGGAGAGAGTGAAACTCGTGAGTGGAGCCATAGCGCGGCTTACTTAGTACTCTGCCCTTCGCTGCCCGTGGCATCAGCGGACGTCTATCTGGAGAACACCGGAGTAAACTGCAGTCGGTTCGTGCTCCGTGCGTTTTTGAACGGCAACCTCCCCCTCCCCCCCCTCTCCCCCCCCCCCCCTCCCCTAAATATCCCCATTTGCAACATGAAACGAACGCGCATGAGCTGATAAATAGATAAATTGAGAAGAAATACTAGAACTTTGAACGTCCCCCAAGGAGAAGCGAACCCAGGATAACAGGGTTTTGAGCATGGCGCTCGTACACTGTGCTACTGGAGAGACTCGTGGGCCGACAATTCTTAGGTGCCATGCGCTTCTCATGAATGCGCGCGACGCAGAACAAGGCGCGCACTGCATGTGCCATGTGCCGCAGTCTTCACGATGCCTCTGAAGAGGAACAAGCAGACGGGAGAGGAGATAGCTGAACGGGAGCGGTGTCAAGCTGAGTATGACCATCTTTACTGAGTGAAAATGTACGCACATTTGATGCCTATAGCTACCTGCTGTGCCATTCGTAGCAATTTATTGAGCGAAATAAAGCCGTCATAGAAGACAAGCAATGCTATCGCACTTCAACGTAGCTTGCAGTGAGCTACCGGAGAAACAAGGCTTCCCTTTTTTTTTTTTTTGGGTGTTGTGCGAGAGAAGAGTCGGACGAAATATAGGACTCCATATAACCGACAAGAGGGTAAAATGAGACACGGGGAAAATACGGGAAACGGAGGCGCGTGGTTTTGGTTTCTGATGAACGTCGAGCTCGTCCCTGACCGTCGGTCTCCAAAAACCACGCGCCTCCGTTTCCCGTATTTTCTCCGTGTCTCATTTCACTCTCTCGTCGGTTATAAGGAGTCCTACATTTCGTCCGACTCTTCTCTCGCACTCGTCATCTGCGCTGAGAGCCGCTAGGACCACGGATCCTCTTCCGATTTCATTCTGGCCGAATATGATGTGTGGATATTGAAGATTTGTTTTATTTATTACTTCCTTTTTTTATTAATTTATTATACACAATTTCTAAAAAGAATTCATTCACAAAGCATCTAGACTCGGCCGTAGGAATTCGTGAACATTCAGCATGGCTCGCGAAAATCCAGATTTAAATCTCCACTACTTGTCACTACAAAAAAAAAAAAAAAACACCCAGTTTTTTTTTTATTTTTTGTGCGATGTTTTTTATTGAAACAGAATATGAGATATCTTAATGAAAATAAGGGGGAGGAAGAGGGGGGGGGGGGGGTGACGACGTTAACGCATATTTAACACATAGAAGGAATCTCAAATCTGGAATCCCTACCGGTACCGTGGAAATATTATTTATCCGTTAATAAAAAAATGCATGGAGAATTAAAGCCCAACAAAGAACTAAAAAATTGCGAGATCTCTTTTTCCCAGACAAGATCCTATGGCGATTCCTTCTGTCAATGAATGGTGCGTGGAGAAAAAAAATTGGTTGTTGAAAGTGTCAGTTTTAGGTGAAAAAAAAAAACCTCAGCTTTTTTTTTTTAGTTATCTTGTCTACGAAAAATGAAGTTAGGTTGAAGTAAATATGTTATTTCATCATAGCCGCATTGCTCATTGATATTTGCGTATGATGGTAATATTATTCACACTTTTTTTTTTTTTCGTGGGGGTCACTGGCTATGGCATCCGTGACTGTAGATAAGGTCACCATATTTAGGCGTTCATATGGGGCGCATCCAACAACACAAAAAAGGGCTATATGTTCACTCACCCATTTACACATTCACTCACGAATATCTCTTTCTCAGATAGATATTCTTTCTCAGAGAGATATTATACACGTGTCAGCAACAAGCACACCGGTAACCTGCAATAATAGGAAAGAAGAAACATGTTCGTGTGTTCTGGCTATTTTTTTGTTTTGTCAAAGGGCTGGTTAATTGGAAATTCATGTCTACCGCAACTTATAGAAGAGTATGCTTCAAAGAACCTTTCAGAGATATCGCAATGGCCCCGCGTACACCGATCAGAGTTGGAGTGCTGTCTGGTATCCGTTTCACAATCTACTCTCGCTCCCAGAGCCTTTCGTTCGATCGAGTGTTTACATTCAGCTCTCGAAATAAGCGTCGTATGCAAACTCAATGCTTCGAGGCTTTTTTCTCTTCCTCTTCTTTCCGAATTGCAGGAAACACTTTGAGCGGCACCCGTAAGTTGTTGCTCCAACAAAATCCGCATGGGAGTGGTGAAATCGAAGGTTATTCGGGGAGCTGTTCCCGCTAATCGATCGATACTTGCACCGTCTCTACGGTAATAGGTGGCTTGCTTTGAACGTTGAAAGAACTCTGCGAGCTCGGGCGGAGTGGACGATAAGGGTGCGGTGGCACAATTACTTGCGCTACTTTGTTGCGCGGTTCTTATCGTTATTGCCGGTTGATTCGACGGTTGGTTGGAGTCTCTCGCCGTCTTGCTTTCACGTAATACTTCCTTTATCGGCGTATAAAATGGTGAAGTATTAAGAAAGACCTTTGTTACAAGCCTAGTCTATAACAACAAACAAAAATGTTGGCAAGAAAGAAATAACATGAAGAAAGCGAAATAAACGACGCCGGCTACTCCATAACTTCAAACTCAGACGAAATGGAATTGAAAGTTATAAAATGAAAGATAAAAAAAAACTGTTTTTAAAGAGGAAATTTTGTTTGCTTTCTTAGTAGTTTCTTTTTTTTTTTACATTTACAGCATTACAGAGCTCCGAAGGGTCTAACGAAACTTACACATTCACTCCAAAGGTTTCTACACTTACACCTTCACTCCAAAGGTTCCTACACTTTCGTGCTACGCTGTAACATACTTTCGACGCCGCAGTTTGGGCGGAGCACTCCTTTTAACCAAGTCAGCTGATGTCCTATATGCTTCAGGCATCTATCCCTCTAATTGAATTTACCAAATTTCTCGGCGATGTGTACGAACCACCTTTTCACCTTACCAGAGCTCCTCCCTTTAATTATCGTGACGCCTAGAGATAACTAAGTTGTCCACCTCCCCCCCCCCCCCCCCTCTTATATTATGTGCTAGGAAGACTGCCGAAAAGACAGGTGATCTGGAGGCGAAGTGACGAAACTTTATACCAAGATTAGATAAACCCCCGGCTGTGGCACGAAAAACAAAATTCACTTTGAGTTAAATCCTTGTGTTCCAGTCTCGGTTAATGTCGTTACCCCACATGGATTAAACTTGACAGGGCCTGTCTCCACTCTGATAGGCCGGCAACGTTGCCGCAGCTCTTCTAGCTCTAGCAGGGCGACCCATGTCACGTCGCAGCCGTTACGCTGCTCACGGCACAGAGAGTGTTCCTATACGCCTCGCAAGTGGGCTCATTTTCGTCCTCTGCGCATAAGAAAGGAAGTAGCGGTGACGTCAGAACACCGAGCCCTGATTGGCGGATCGCGACCCCCCTATCTGAGCGTCGTCTGCTCCTTTGCAACGTCGTCTGCTCGCAACGTCGTCTGCGTCTGTCTTACCTTTCCTGCGACTTTCGGAAGTGCAGGTCTTTACGAGCGAGCTCGACTTCGCCTTTCAGAGAGGGCAGACGAAATAAATCGAGCGGTGCGTTGTTTTTAACAACTAGCAGACGCGCATCAAGGAGAGAAGTCAAACGACTCACTGGCGAAGTGTCCCGAGGCGCCGAAGTTTGTTTGCTAAGAACCGAGAGTGAGCGTGTTAGTGTCCGCAAGTTCCCTCCCAAATACTTTTTCCCTCCTTTCGTGTGCGGCGAGACTCCTCACTCTTTAACGGCGGCGGCGGGTCGGCGCAGTTAACATCATCTGCTTTACGTCTGATAGTCAAAGCGATGGACTGCTTTGCCTTTCCTGCGTCTGTCGGAGATTCACCGCTTTTTCACCGGCGAGAGTCACCGCTGCCTCGAAAAACAAGGAGATGACAAGAGGAAGTGATTGAAGGGTTCACAAGGGTCGCGCGGGCATATTCCATTCAGCACGCCAGCCGGTCGTGGGCAGACGGTCTTGGCCAAGGACCGTCGGAGCACCGCTGTGCCTGCTAGGCCTATCTGCCGAGCTCGCTTACTCGGGCTCGGTGGAATCGTGGCCGTTGGGGCATTTCCCGGGTGTCTGTGGATCCAGCGTTCTTGTTCGTCATGGTTTATTTCAAGTACTTTTTACTTTTTTTCTTGCTGCTTGTAGTCGGGACGCGTGAGAAGAGCACGTACAAAAATAAACGTCCGTTGATCGTCGCGACCAAGTAACTGAGCGACGCTGTCGGCCATGCTGAGTTGATCGTCGTGGGATTCCGTCGTAACCTGAGCGAAACTTACGATAATTTCGTTTCGTGAATACGAATTTGTTCTCACGTTTTGTCTTACGCACTCTTTTGGCGTAAGATGGTTTGGTGAATCTGGCCTCTGCACTTCCGAAAGTCGCAGGAAAGGTAAGACAGACGCAGACGACGTTGCGAGCAGACGACGTTGCAAAAGAGCAGACGACGCTCAGATAGGGGTTCGCGATCAGCCAATCAGGGCTCGGCGTTCTGACGTCACCGCTACCCCCTGCGCAAGAAGCAGACGAACTTGCCCTCCGCATAGCTTGCTCGATTGGGGTTGCGGAGCTCATGGGCCGGTTTAGCAATACAATCTGCTTGGAAGTGGCGAAAACGTCAATCGTCCGCAAGCGTCTCCACCTCTCTGTAAAACGCGCGTGTGCGCAGGGCAGCTAATATGTGCTATGAGGCGTTCCGTCCATTAGACTGCAAGAGCTCTCCGCGGGCTTCGATTTCCTCCAACGTTTAGATATAGGCTCTCAACTACACACGCTTCGCGTCTCGCAAATGTACTTCGTGCGCGTGCAGTGCCCACACAGTGAAAAAAAAAAAAAAGTCCGGCTCCTCGCGGAGCAATACTATTTTTTTTTTTTTTTTTACGCGGTGAGACGCGCTTGATTACAGCCGCCATTGCTGACCTACTCTTGTTTTTCCGAGATACCGAGCCACCGAAACGGGCGTCGACGGGCCTCCACGAAGGCCAGTGCTGGGGAGAAGGACACGGTAGACTTTAAAATGGCAATATAACCTGACCTGCTATCGTAATGATGAAGTGAAGTAAACGGAATAAGAGGAAATAACAACTGAAGGTTGGTTATGGCAACGCCCATGGGGCACAGCTGCTCCAAAGCGTCTACAAGTAGGTGCGTTTCAGATTATATGTATGCTACTTTACCGAGAGTTACAACAACAACAACAACATTCGACGAATCCGTTTTAGTCGGCTGTGCTGGATTTGAACTGGACTGGCCCGCACTGACTGGAGCGCGAAAATAAATTAACATTAATTTTATTGTCTTCATAAAACTAAAGCGCCTCTAACCAAAGTGTGCGTAGAGCCGTCGCATGAACCGACTAGGCAATTGGGTCTTTCGTATTGTGGGAGTCTACGAATTTCCAATCCCAAAATGAATCGTTTGCTCCCCAGACATCCAAATCTTGCAAGAACTAATTTGCGCAGCCTGTTGAACAGTACGCAAAATTTGCTTGTTTTCTCGGTCTGACGAGTATAGCCATCGACACGGCTGCAAGAAAATAAAACGTTGCCAGTTCTTTTTTTTCTCCGTGAGAGGAGATTTGATTGGAGAAGGGAAGAGACCGCGAATTTACTGTCAAACTCTTTATTTTCGCGGCCCCTATTTTTCGCGAATCGGAAACAGGGGACATAAACGCGGCCACTAAATTTCGCGAATTCCATGCGCCTGTATTGAAACTCTTATGGACAGAAATTTTCGCGTTCCCTTAAATTTCGCAAATTTTTCAATTCGCGAATTTCGCGTAAATATAAGGGCTCGCGAACGCTAAGGATTTACAGAAAGAACATTAAGGGTAAAGAAGGACAAGTGCCTATAAGACAAATAGAAAAGAGAAAAAGACAAAGAAGAAAGATGCAGACGAAAGGCAAGTACGAAGACGAGACAAAGGGGAAGAGAACGAAGGATTAGAGAGCGAAATACTGACTGAGAGAAAGAAAAGGAAGATAAGCACGAGGAGAGAAGAGTGATAAGCAGACGGAGAGAAGGACAGGGAAGACATAAAGAAAGAAGGAAAGAGAGCGAGAGGGAGTAAAACGTGCACAATAGAGCGATCTGTCGTCGTCTGATGGTGTTCGGCACTTAGGCGGCCGAGTTGCGCCGGCGCTGGATCAGACTATTCCGACGAGACGAGGAGGACAGATAAAAACAAAACAAAGAAAAAAAATCAGACGACTGAAGGACTCGCCAATGCATGGGAGCTTCCCTGACTGATGCCCGTCACGAGCGCGCGCGTGCGCGTCGGCACTAACGCCACTTTCCTACTCGCGCATGGCTGCATATCACTTAGCGATCCAAGTGGCCGGACAAAACAATGGGGACGAGAGGAAGGGGGAGAGAGAGAGAGAGAGAGAGGGACAAGGAGGAGGAACGATGTGATCAGAAGACAAAGTCCGTAACGCTGGCCTTGGTTGTGCTTTTCTTTACTTTTTTTGTGCGTCGGGGAATTTTTTTTTTTTTTTTTACTTTTGAATGGAGCCATTAATATACACTCGTTAGACGGGCACACTTCACTGCAGTTACGCTAAGCCACAGTTACCACACTATCCTTTTGGACGACGTTCTGCGGCTATGCAAACAAAACTCTGGGCGCCGGTGCGTGCGCGTACGCATATTGAACTCCCGTCAAAGCTGTGCGCGCGCACTCTTCACTACTTCTGAAATAGCTGTCCGAGAGTACAGCGTAATAACTGTGAATAGAACCACTAAATGAGCTGCGCTGAGAGTATCGGCACTCCGTTCCCCGACATTGCTGTGGGCACCGCCATTTTGGTGCTTGTGCAGAGCAGACGCAACTGCCGATCGTCATGATTCAAAAGTGCGACTTCCTCAGCATTAGATTCGGTGTTAGGAAGCTCGTGTAATATTTCTTTGCTTTGTCGCGAACTACTTAGACATTTTTGGAGGACGGAAAAGCGTTTCATGTGATTTCAGATAACTGTCAACCACGATTTTACGCCACAATATGGCCAAGTGTCGTTACTCTGAAGTGTAGCTTATTTGGTAGTTGCACTAACTGTGAAGTGAACGCTATTTGAGAAAACCAAGAACGCGTGAAGGAAATTGATTGAAATTTTATCACACTCAAATGGTGTTTACAAAAAAAAAAATGCTGGCGTTGCACTTCTATTTTTTTTATGCAGAGTATTTATGTTGACCAGGAGCATGTCCTTAAATGTCGCTTTTGCATTATGATGTGAAACTGAGTTACGACACTTTAATATCGCATAAAAATTGTATTTTTTGACTAAATATATACAAAATGTAAGCGTACTAATCAAGAAATGAACGTAAGTACAGAACCGCACGAGACCTTCATCTATTCAATAAAAAAAAAATAAGACCGCGACTTGAATGCATTACAAGTCTACAAACATGGAATGTGTAGAGGTGTGCCTTTGAAAATACCAAAACTTGCACTTTTTCGTTTTCTCATTGCGTGTTAAGTTTCGAAAAATGCGTGTCACATATTGCACAGGCCGTGATGATGCATTATCCATTTATTTGCACAAAGAACGAAATACGTGGCACGCGCCCAGGCGCGACATTTGCACCACAAACAGGAGCGTTATCATACCTGCCGCCGGTAAGAACAGAATTGGGTGAAATCTTTTACGGACTGCACAAAACAACCGAACAATCCTAGTTTTTGCATCTAAAACCACTACCTACACTCTTATGGCGAATTCCACTAGTCGTTTTGGAGCGCGCCGGGATCGACTTTTCTGGAGCGATCTTATTTCACTGGGCGATCGGGATCGAGACGGACTCCCGCCCCATATCTCGATCTGGATCCGAGAAAAGTCGCTCCGCCGATTTCGGCGGATTCAACCGGAAACCAGCCGGGCCAGCCCTCGGCGCACACACGTGACTTCCTTTCTCGCCCGACCTCGCCCATCTCGCCTCAGACGAATTCGTAATGGCCGCTCGGGAGGTGCCGCCTGTACCGCCCGCCTTACTGCTGCTGCTGCTTGACGGCAGTTCGTCGTCAAGTTGCTCGAGCAGCTTCCGGCAATCTTTGCTAGATGCTCCTAAGCCATTCCTGCCGCTCGTGCGTGGAACACGTGTTAGCGCCGCGATTGCGAAAACGTCTTCGAAACGACCGCGGCGGCCGCGGAAAGGGGATTCCCGGGCAGGTGAATGACGGGAAGGCATCCGCCGATCCCGGAGCAGTGGTCATATTCCACTGGGGATCCGTAGGCGGCACGACCCCGTTCGGATCGTGTGCTCCATTCCGGATCTGGTCAACTGATCCCGGCGCGCTCCAAAACGCCCAGTGGAATTCACCATTAGAAATAAAGGTAGCTATAGTCCTCCCTAAAGGGAGGAATGGTACCAGACACGAGATTCTGCAAGGCAGAAGATCCTCCTCACCTTGGGGGAGGAGGAAACAGGCAACGGTGGACGGGGTAGAAGGGAGGAGAGGAGGAAGCGGGCGCAAAGTGGAAAGCGCGAACTGGTCGTCGGTCTTTAAGCCGCGGTCACACTGCTAATACATCAAACAAAAGCCAATCTTCAGACACTGTGTAAGGTGTGTGTCTTTCTCGTGTCACCCTGGTTATAAAGAAAAACTGGCTGCAGACATCTTCGAAGCACACATGTGTACGAAACATGCCTGAAACGTGTCAGCAGATAATTCTGTTATCGTGCACTGCAGCGAACACCGCGTCTTTTTTTTTTTTTTATCATGTATGTGCCCAGCCAAGTAGTAATTTTAAAAAATCCAGTATGCGGGATTAAAACAAAACAAAAAAAACCGAGGCATCACAACCTAGTACGAGTAAAATAATATAGAAAAGGCAAAGCAAGAATGATAGACAGTCGCGATTTAAAACGTGAGTTTGTCCCAGTGGTGTGACGGGATCAAAACAATGTTTTCCCGCATACCGGCAATTCCGCGATTCAAGATGACGGCGCCCGACATCCAGAGCTTTATAGGTGGTGTCGGGAAGTCCAGGCATAGCTATGGCCCAGGCGATAGATCTTTGCCCTGTCGCAAATTGTTCTAACACTTCTTAAAAAAAAATAGAAAGTTTTTTTTTTGCGATTTGATATAACGTTTTTAGATAACTGATAGCTGAAAACAATGATTCGAAGAACCTCGACGAAATCATATCTTTGTTGTTTTTATGCTAGGTGGCGAAAGCTTCTGCCCGTTATAACGCCGTTATTATCCTTCCACCCATGGCGTAAGTTGTGATTACTCTGAAGCGTCGCTTATTTGGGGGCTCTACTGCCTGAAGGAGCTGGGAGACTGTGGAGGATGCAGGAAGTTGCGAGTAGGGATATAGCGAACTTTCGTCGAACCTGATAATGTCATATAGTTCAGCTGCAGAGCACTGAGAAAGTGCTCCGCAGAAAGAAGAGGAAAGCTAGAACTTCAACTTGGTACCTGCAAAATTACCTTGTGCTGGTTCCCCTGTCTTAAAAGGGGATAGGTACAACCAACTAGCATAGTTCCGGTTCACGTATATTTCCTCATTTTTTACTCATCATTCTTTTATTATAAAAGTGAATTAAGTCTGGCAGTGCTACAAGTGGCCATCTTCAGGAGAGAGCGCGCACATTTGATTTCGCAAATACTGCGAAACGCGCCGTCTATTTCGGAACCGGAAGTGGTTGGGGGCTATCTGTACACTGATGCCACCACGTTTCGACTCACGTGAGAAAGAGCGATCCTCATTCCGCTTCCGGCACTCGGCCAGTACGGTCGCAAGAATGGCTCTGGCTCTTACGGAGCTGTGATAATGGCCCTTCCGGTCGCGGTGAGTCGGCTAAAGGGATGATGCTGGTTAAGGCCCCTTCACACACTTGCAACCGAGTACGGCCGAGAGAGACGAGACCTGTTGAAACCTCTTAAATTTCTTAGGACGAGAGATCACAATGGCACGCTGGCGCCATCTGTGCGGTGACCCAAGAACTGCATTTCACAGTAGCGAAGGTTTTGCGAGATTTTTGAGGTCAAATGTGCGTACTACCTATGAGAAAGGCTCGTTTATAACGTTGACAAAAGTTTTTCGAGCCAAGAAAGAAAGGATAATGCGCGAGATTAATAGAAAATATGCGGGACCACCAAGTTTACATTGCAACCGAATAGATGGTGCCAGTGTGTTCTCTCGCAGTAAGAGGTTCCAATGCACTCTGTTCTAAAAGGTTGCAAGTGTGTGAACGGGCCTTTATACAAACTGGCGCCGTGGCCGTGGCGAGCCGGAGAAAGTTCGCGGCAAAGCCGGGGAGACTTCACTCCTTGCCACGACACGCTCCGGCAAGGTACAGCGTCCCGCCCCATGACGTGTTCAAGGACGAAACCATTGGATGCTACCAATCACGTACATGAGTGGGGTGGAGAGGAGGTCGGCAAAACTTGCGTGGAGTTGGGCTTGACGGCGTCGCCCTAGTCCAGGATGCAGAGAAACACGCACCGAGCACGTGGACAGAGACATTTCCATTGGTGGGGGCGGGCAAGTCACATCGCTTTCTCCTCTCCGACTCACCACGGCTGGCAACGGCTCGCTGTCGTGTTCAAACCGAAAAACGAAAGAGAATACAGCTTTTTTGACGTGGCGGTGAGCCGTTCAAGGGCCACGCCGCCAGTTTGCATACCCCTTCACTCGGTTAACTCTGCACGTTCTGATTATCGCTATAATGCAAAGGTGCAAGCGAGCTGGACAAGAATGCCCCCCTCTCCAGGGATTATTATTGTCTGATTATGATGTCGTTTAACCTCCCCTCCTGTGGGGCGATGAAGCGCGTGGTTTCACTGCAGACCGACATCGCCGAAAGATCCTACAGAGTCGAGGACTTTCGGCAACCCATGAAGGACGTCGGAGTAATCCGTGAAGTAGGCACGATTGGGGCCTACCAGATGCCTCACGTGTAGATCCTTAACCAGCAGACAGACGAGGCCAAGAAAAGAGCTTCTCAAGACCGGGCAGCCAGTCGTCAAAGGGAAGAAGTGTCTCGTTGCCGACTCCGCGAGGCACGAGCTTCGTTCGAAGCTCCACTGGGTGTCTTCTGGCGTTACCGACGGCAACGCCACACGAATAGCCTTCGCGGAGTACGGCGACGTAAAGGAAGTGACGAGCGATAAATGCAGGGTTCCCGGACTTTGAAAACGTCGATTCGACGACCCTACTCGTCTGCATAATGCTTAGCAAAAGCTTGACTTTTGACCGCATATAGCACCAGCTGCGCCTAGGCGGCGGCGCCACGGTGCTGGTGGCGGTTCCCGGAAGATTATTCAAATCAAGCAAGCACTTTTCCCAAAAACAATACTGGCGGCAACTCTCATCGGGTTTCGGCGTGTTTCCCGCTTGGCGCGGGTCGGGAATTCCCTAGCGATGACGTCATGTACAGGCCTGGTCTTCAAAGTGCTATTGGCTGAGGCCTTCGGTATAGTCACGTGGTCGAGCCAGCTGTTCGCCTCAGGGCGCCACACCCTGAGGAGAACGTTGCATGAAGGCAACATTCTGCTTCCAATTTACATGCAAATTCGCGGATGCTCCACGCTTCGCTCCCTATTTCATCCATGCGGAGTTGTAGCGACAATTGCGTCGAAACTTCGTCAGCGTGCACAGCTGCTCGAGACTTTGTTCGTTTCTACAATACGAATGGAAGTTCTTCTCTTTTTTTTTTTTTTTACTTTTATGCTTAGTGTTTTATTTATGGTTTCTCCGATACGACAAGGTTCATAAAGATTTAATTAAAACGAGGTAGTAAAGATAAACAAAGGTGTTTCGTGAAAGGGAACTTTATCTCGTCGTTGGAAATGGGATGTTGACACCGACCCAACTATTTCGGGACTGCTATTGTTAATATGAAGCCGTCACAAAACTTTCTGAATTTCTACAAAAAACACCAGACAAAAAAAAAAGAAACACCACTGCATATATGTTGCACTTTCAAACATTTCTATCGCCAAAGAACCCCCTCCTCCCAAAATAAAGCTTGATGCTTTTCAATGAACGCCGCAACAAATATTCTGAAATGGTCGAGAACCGAGAGGCCCACTTTATTCAGTCATGCAGAAATTACTTTTGTTTTTACTTAATGACAAATTCCAGACCTGCATGTAGGCGAAAAAAAAAACTTACAGACGCGGAAATAACGTAAGCCCACGCACGGCTACTCGCGCGTCAACTTTACCGAGGTCGCCTATATTCGGAATGTGGCACGAGCGTACATCGAAACGACCAAAAGAGCCCGAAAAAAAAAAATAAGTAGACAAAGAAAGCATCTCCTAAGTACACATTCAGATAAGACAGAACTCCGGGGGAGGGGGGAGGGGGGGAGGTAACAAAAGAACGTGCGGGAAAAGAGCGTGACAACCGGGTAAGGCCTAGAAGCCCGGTAGTCCAGGCGCGGGTATGCGAGCAAATACCGAACGGACAGAAAAAACCCACCCCCGGGGCTGCCACCGCCACTGCCGCCACGAGGCGCAGTCGAGGTCGTACCTAAAGTCGTCTCCTCGCCGGCGATCGATACGATGCTAAGCTAAACATCGTACGTCTTCACCGTCTCCTTCTCCCCCGCTCTTTTTCCCCCTTTTGTTATTTACGTAGTTTTCCTTCGCCGCGTTCTTAAAGGGATACTGAACAAAACATTTTAGTGTCCATAAAAAGTGGCGCACAATCTTTCCACGAGCCGGCAGCAGTTGCCGGTGTGCGCGAGCGCATGTAACAAAATTTAAGTCATAGTCCTCCATTCACGTATAAGAGGACAGTGGAATGTATGGGCTCCGAGCAAAGAGGAGAATAAAGACAGGCTTTTCATCTCGACAAGTGAAAGCTACGTGCTTGTTAGACTAATGAATCGCCTACCTTTTACACCAGACCCCACTGTGAAGATGAAAAGCCTGTCTTTATTCACCTTTTCCCCTTAGCCCACACATTTCACTGTCAACTTAAACGTGAATAGAGGACTATGACGTCAATTTTGTTGCCTGTACTCGCGCACACTGGCGGCTGCTGGCTCGTGCAAAGATCGCATGATGAACACTGAAATGTTTGCTTCAGCATCCGTTTAAAGGGACCATGAAGGCAATTTAATTTTTTTTTAAAAGAAGGTGTTTTCGGAAGCATTGGGGTCCTGGCATGCCACACAATTTTTTCTAGAACTTTGTGACTCTTATTTCTGTACCTGCAAATAAATCTGTGAAACCGAAACAAACATTCAGATTTCTTCCCTTTTTCGCCTGTGGAAAGAGAAGTGACGTCAAGGAGCACTGTCGGCATCGGTAGGATTTAGTGCACACTCAGTGTGGTTCCCGTGGTTCGCTATAGTGCACGGCGGTCTGTGAAGAAAACCTGGAAGAAATGGGCGGCAACGCCGCGCTCGCAAACGAGTTTGAGCTCCCGTTCAGCGACCTCACGCCGACTGAACGGGAGATGGTGGTAGGGACGCAGAACTCTGGATTGGCGCTTTACGAAGGCGCCCCAGACCTACCACCAGCTCCTCGGTCGCCGCCTCATAGCGACTCCGGCTGACGTGAAGATGCTGCTCAAAGTCTTCTGGTCGGAAATGCAACGAACAAATCCTGACACCGCTGTCCACAGCTCTACGCAAGACGACGGCGCGCAACCAAATGCTGCGCATTGCTGCATCGGTCGGCAGTTTATGCAAACTAACGTCGCCCGATCGACCACACGTCTTTAGCCGACCTTTCGCGCAACCTACTACTGCAGATAAACGCGGCATGATTGGTGAGACACCAGTTCGCAAAGCGAACACGAGACGACGCACGAAACCAGAACCAAAAGTCCGCCGTTCCGGCGCTCGAACCTTTTTCTTTTTTTTCCACGGTTGCTCGATGCTTGTTACGCGCCCGAGGTAGCAGTGCGGGATGCGTTCAACCAGTGACAAACGGAGGGATCGCTTCAGATTATGCTTTTATACACGGTATGAAACCTATTAATTCCCAACTACAACTTTAAAAGATTATCCAACGTTCAAATGAACTTTTTTCATCACATCTCACCACCGAAATCGAAACCAAGAGCGCATCTATCGTTTGAACCAATCGCCAGACGAGGAGCCCGTTGTCGTCACGCTTCAACGGCGCACTTTAGTTCACCTTTCTGCCGCCGCCTCGGTGGGGTCTCAGGCATCGTTCCCGGCGCTATTATTACCGCGCCTGTTTGCTCGATTGGTGCGGCACCCAAACTTCTGTTCGGGCTAGAACTTGGTCAACAGTATCTGAGACGTGCCTGACATCCATTTCAATCGTCGAATAAAACTTCGAAACTGCCTTCATGGTCCCTTTAAAACCGGGGTGACACTGTTTATACATCATACAAAGGACAGTCTGCAACTATCAGTCAACGCGATATTCCTGGTTCGAATGTCGAGTGCCAAGTATTTCCTTGAACTCGTTACCATACGGCATTCGAACCGCGGATCTCGTGGTGAGTCGTGTTTGCAGACTTTCTTTTGTATGACCCATGAGTGGTGTGAACCCGGCTTTACACGCCGTCCACCCCGTTCGCCGCTAAGCTGACAGCACGGTGGGAGGAGCTACGCGCTCGCCGGACCAATCAGCCGCCTCCCTTTCATCAGCTGACCCCGCCCTCTGCGCGCGCGTGTGTGTGTACGGGCAATACCAACTTGAAGACGAGGCATCTGCCTTGTAATTTACTCTGCATATGCTTTCATCGCGTAACCTTTAAACGTGTCAGTTCTTGTGACTTCTTTAATAGTGCGTAGCTTGCATGTGACGTTCGCCGTGTTAGTTTCACAACGCAGAAGTTGTGGTTTGAAGAAACCAGTAAGTAGAGATAACCGTCAGTACCCTGCAATGGCAACGCTTACAAGCTATGTATTGCGCACATATTTTGTAATTGTACTTCATATACCACACGTCCTATAGATTTCTTTGAGTTTGAGGTAGCCGCGTCCTAGAGTACAGGAACATATTCTTCACTTCGCCAGATAAACATCGATCGATTGCCTGTGCCTCCCCCCCCCCCCCCTCCCCACCAACGTCATCACTAGCGGATTAACGCAGCGCCGCCTATGTGGAGCGCAAGTTCGTCTGCTTCTTTTGCACGGGTTGTGGTGACGTCAGGACGCCAAGTTCTGATTGGCTCTGATCGAAAGATAGTGCGTAGACCTCCAAGCAAGCAGCTCTCATGTATCTAAGCTATGTTTAACCCTCTCACGATCAATTGGCATGTTACATAAACTAAGACTTTTACTGCCAACATGGCTTAAACGCCACTGTGCACTTGTGCACACTCACATACATTACTGTTCATTGGTCTAAAGAACGACATCAGAAAGCAACGTTGAAAATATTTTAGTACTCCAGGAAAAAGCGATTCGGTCCATCGGATGCTTGTGCTCTAATTATCACGCATACATTTATTTTAAGAAGTATAATTTATCCACTGTCCAATAGTTAATATTTTCAACCTAGTGAAAGTATTCTTCAATTCTCTCAAAAATAATATGGAGTCCTTTGTTACACAATTTCCCTTAAGAGACACCCGATACAGCTTAAAGGGGTACGGAAACGAAATGACGTGAGCACGATCTCTCTGCCCCTCACTTTAAAGGGACCATGAAACGATTCTGAAATTGAATTTCATCCACCGATCGTCGTAAAAGGTGGGAAAAGAAACAAAAACACAAAAATAGGAAGCCGAAAACATTCTTCCCTATATAGAACTTTTAAAAGAAAACTGGACTCTTTTGCGCCTTCTTTCCTTCGAAAGCTCTCTGCCTTTTCACTGCGATGCATCCGAGGAACCTCAGCACGTCAGCCGAATCCACGTCGCCTATTGGGTAAGAGCCTACCTCACCAGCACCGCGATCGTAAACAATAAATAGCCGGCGAATGTTTCCTAAACGTTTTGTTAAATAATATTCAGATCCACATTTTGTAGCATGATTAGAGATGTGATGAAAATTGCCAAATTTGATAATGCTGAGAGCCAAGCGCCATCTATCGTGTGGTAAACGAAGCAAGAAAAAGACCCTACTACGCTTGCGCAGTAGGGCCGACAGCATCGCTCAGTTACTCGGTCGCGACGACCAACGAATGTTTATTTTTCTACGTGTTCTTCTCGCGCGTCCCAACTTCAAGCAGCAAGAAAAAAGTAAAAGTACTTGAAACAGACCACGACGAACAAGGACGCTGGATCCACAAACACCCGAGAAAAGCTACAACGGCCACGAATCCACCGACCCCGACCAAGCGAGCTTGGCAGAATATAGGCCTAGCAGGCACTCCGACTCGGCGCAGCGTTGCTTCAACGGTACTTGGCCAAGACCGTCTGCCCACGACCGGCTGGCGTGCTGAATGGAATATTCCCGCGCTACCCTTGTGGACCCTTCCCGTATTATAGTTTGATCGCTCACCTCAATTTTAGATTAAAAGGTGAGGTCAATCTCTTTCCCTTGTCATCTCCTTGTTTTCCGAGGCAGTGGTGACGAACACTGTCGTCGAAAAGGGACTCTCGTCGATTCTATCTTCTCGTTTTGTGTGATATAGAGCTCAAATAAACACCGTATGGATTACCTTCGTAACACGGTATGTACACTTTGTTATTATACTTCGTTTCACTTTATCTGCGAGCGAAGCCAAAGCTAGAAGCGCGAGACCAGCGCTTTTTGCATTTCTCCCCAGCTCGCGCGCTCGAGCAAAGCCTGAACGCACGGAGCTTCCGTGCTCGCGCTTCCAGTTTTGTCTTCGCTCGCACATAAGGTGAAACGAAGTATAGTATGCCATTTTTATTCTGACACGACTGCACGTCACTGTCGAGCTATAACAGTTCGTGGGAGCTACGTGCAATGCCGGTCCAACCTTCCTTTGCCGAGTGTCACGTCAGTATCGAGTTGCAATCGTAAAAGATCGGTCCCGAAGCGCTTGCCAACAGCGCAAATACAGCACTTCCATCAAACGCGCGCGTCCGCTCCGAGTGTGAACAGGTATACTCTTGCTGACAGTGTCGTAGTTCAAACGTATCTTTTTTAACGTCGGCTCGCTCTTGCATCTCCGAGGCCGCGAAAAACGCCGCGGCAATTCGTTTACATCTACGTCGCTTTGCAAACGACTGACACGGGCCGCCTTTTACCAACAATAACAGTTGGCTTGACTTCTGGAGTCTTCACTGGAAGACTCGTTGCACTTCCCAACAAGCATACCGGCGTAGTGGACTAGTCCCATGCTGTCGCTGTAGGGCAACATATCTCATTGAATTTGCTCAGCTTCGATGTGTCCATGGCTATCTCGGCGATGAGAGGCGCCGATTCAGAAAATACGTCGGTGACATCCATGTGACATCAGCGCCATCAGCGCGGTAAAACCTACCGGCGCACCCCCAACTCGCCGCCGCTAACGCTCACATTCTCCTACTCCCGAGAGAACTTCCGGTTTCTGCGCCAGAGTACGTCACGATCGTCAAAATTACGCTGCAACTTGTTTTGCGGTCAGTTGGAGACAAATACAAAGTCGATACTTCATTATTTTTTTGTGTAGAAGTTAATAAACCGAGACAAAAACGGATGCCTGTTTGGCATTCAGTGAACGTTGAAGGTTTAATGTAAAAGTTATCTGGCAAAAGTAAAAGGGCCATTTCATGGTCCCTTTAAAGTCGGCCAGCGAAAAGCGCAACAGCCCTCGCCGTTCTTATAAATAAATATTTTGTGGTCGAGAGTGACTCCGCTGTAGTGCAGCTCAATGAGGCGAAAGTTACCTAGACTTACCGCGGAGTCGGTGGCGGTTTCGTTGAGTTGGGTTTAGCAGACGACAAGCTCGAAGGCTTTGCTACGCGGAATTCGCTCACTCCCGGTAAGCCGCTGTCGAGATGGAACTTCTTTGTCATTCATCAACTTCTGGGCCTCCCCGAGGACGGTCTCATTGACGGCAAGCTCATTTGTTTACTCTACTACGAGAGCAAGCTTGCCAGCTCAGCCGTAGGTGCTCCGGTACGTTTCATTCTTTTAATCGGCTTTCGAACGTTTGAAAAATACCGATTCGATCTCCAAACACCCGACATAAGGATCGCAGCACATCATAAAATACTCGCCTCCGTGCACAGCGTACATGCTTCAACATTCTTAGTTTTGCGTGTTTCTCCCATAGACTTGCGTGTATGGGCCTCCTGCGTTCCCCAGGGGGTGCTGCGAAAGGGACTTGTTAGGCCTTGTTTTGGGTAGTACAAACTTTAGCGTCTCAAACTGTCACGCATGCAGAAGCGTGCCAGCTCTGGTGCCGAGCGCGAGATCATGATGAAAATACAAAGAAACAACAAAAATTCGAACGCCGTCAAAGCTAAGACGCTAAGCGCGTGAGCCAAGAACAGCCGTTCCGCGCGTTCCAAAGTAAACATGACAAAGAAAAAGAAAAATTAAAGCGTCGCTTCACAGGTGTTTTGACGTCACCACCCAGAGATAAGAGACGCGTACCCTAGCGGTGGTGTCATGAATTTGGCACTTTTGGTTGTCTTGAGACATTGAGTCTGGTCGATTTCTGGCGTCCAAAAGTGTTTTTTTGTTCTTCAGGACCAGACAAAATTAAAAAAAGCTCAACCAACGTGCCATAAGTAGTGCGAGGCTCAATCAACTGAGCTTGTACTACCAAAATGAGGGCGCTACAGTTTGTTCAAAGCCAGAGCCGTATATTAGGAGAGTTTGGACAATAGGCGGAGCAAAGGCCGCCGCCAGCGCCGAATATTCCCCCCACGCTTAGAGCGTAAACTAAATTTGTGACACAGCGTCGACCAATCAGGAGACCTCTACTCCATCTCACAAATGTCTGCAGTGAAGACAAAGGCACAGGCGCGTGAGCCTAGTTCAGCGAAACGCTTTTGTTTGTACGAGACCTCGTGCATAGGAGGCACTTTCCAAAGCCACGCGCTCGTGCTCATGCCTTTGTCTGCACTGCTAGAACAGCGTCCTGAGACTGGCTGAAAGAAAGCAGTGCAAAGGGTGGGGTGCGCGAGCGTCTTGAGACGCGGAGTTCCGCTCGGCACGGCTCAAATAGACCCTTTCCGAAATTCAGTCTGGCCACTTTGATCACCATCATCATCGGAAAAATGGCACATTTGCCGTACTAATGGCGGCCTTCTGTTTACTGATAAAGGAAGAAGTTGAAGATGCTCCTTAGCAGATAATTGGAGGCTTATACATTCGTGTCGTTAGCACGATGCGAAGCAGGAATTGAAAGGAAGATCTGCGTAAGCATTCATTTCTAGCTCGGGCCCAGCCAATCTGTTGGTAGCATCAAGGTGCTCCAAAGCCCCTTGATTTGTAGAACTTTATCAAGCCGTGTACGTGGGTTGACGCTTCGTTCTGACTGGTTGCATCTTTGTTTCTATCGTCACTGAAAGAGATCGAGAAGGAAATGTACAGTAAAGCGCACACTGTCGCTTGCCGTTGAGTTGCCAAAGTGACAGCGCCCAATAAAACACGGCAGACTTCATTTTCATTGCCGCCATTAGTACGGCAAAAGTTAAACTGCCATTAGAGCCACCAGATGGCACTGAATTTCGGGAAGGGTCTATTATTCGCAACTTTCAGCGATAGTGGTACCGCGGTGTGAGAATGGTGCTCCCTAGCTCCTGGATGATTGGCCTCATAATAAAAGAGCTTGCCTACACCTTCCTGACGTGAAAAAATAACGTAAGGCTCTGATACTGCTCGTATATAGCAAAACTAGAAATGCTTACGCGTTGCTGACCCAGCCTCGTACCGCTGTACTACGACGATCATCCAGATGACAGCCATTTTGATAGGCACCAGTGCGCCCCCTATAGGTCGTGAAAGTTGCGAATACTTCGTTTCACTTTATCTGCGAGCGAAGCCAAAGCTAGAAGCGCGAGACCAGCGCTTTTTGCATTTCTCCCCAGCTCGCGCGCTCGAGCAAAGCCTGAACGCAAAGAGCTTCCGTGCTCGCGCTTCCAGTTTTGCCTTCGCTTGCACATAAGGTGAAACGAAGTATAGTCGTGTCACAAATTTAGAGCACACGACCACCGCTAGGGGCTGTTTCGCGGCCTGTGGTTGGCCCCGAGATGCTCGCCTATTCAAACCAATGTATGGCCAAACTCTCTCAATAAACGGCTCTGTTCAAAGCTTCAGCGCAGGAGGCCTATTGCCTGGGCCGGCTTGCTAGAACCAGCGTCTCAGCTGAGACTGGGTGAAAGAATGCACTGCCAAAGCCAGCGCACGAGCTGAGCGGGACTCAAGCTGCGTCTCAAGACGCTCGCGCGCCCGAGCCTTTGCAGTGCTTTCTTTCACCCAGTCTCAGCTGATACGCTGTTCTATACTTCGTTTCAGCTTCGGTCCGAGCGCGGCCGATGTAATGAGCCGAAGGGCCAATCAAACAGCGAAGAGGCACAACGTCATGGCGTGCTCTCTGCAGTTGATAGGACCAGCGGGTATTCGCCGTCCCTCTGTGCGTGCTCCTACGCCGGCTAGTCCTATCAAGCGCAGAGAGCACGCCATGACGTTGCGCTTTTTACGCTGTTTGATTGGCCCTTCGGTCCATACCATCGTCCGCGCTCGGACCGAAGGTGAAACGAAGTATAGCAAGCCGGCCCTGGTGTCAAGCAATGGCCGCCGGTGGCGACACCGACGGGCTCCCGATCCACGATCCAGCCTACTAAAATAGAGATCAGTGGGACAGACCTTGAGACATTTATAGCATCGAGGTCTACCCACTATTCTTTCAATCAAAGCCAATCAGAGCTCGGCGTCATTGTGACGTCACCGGAACTTCTGCGCAAGAAGCAGACGACTTTCTCTCCGCACAGCACACGGCGTCGTCGAGACGGACGCGTCTGCCGCTTTGCGGCGACTCTCGTCGAACTTCGGCTTTTTGTTTTTTGTTGTTATTTTTTTCCGCTTGAGGTGGGTCGGGGATTCACTAACGATGACTTCATGCGCATAGGTCGGGGAATTAGGCCTACTCTCTCCTGTCGGTTTCTCCTGATCATGTTGTTGCTGTTTTTTTTTTTTTTTTTTTTTGCTTTATTTCGCTGGTCTCCATCGCATCCTATTTTCCGCCAGCACAAAACATTACCCGGCATTTTCTTTTCCTTTTCTTTTTTATAGCATCTAGTCGAGTTCTTGGCAGTTTGTTTTACGCGTCTTGCCGCCTTGAATTTTCTTCCGACAAAATAATGTGTCTAGATGTGCTCCTTGAAGCGAGCGCCGGCATTTTCAAAGTCTGGAGCGTGCCCTTATAACCTCCACGTCTTTCGCTCGAGAACACATTACTGATTCATTTGAGGGAGAGTACGCGCTTCGTTCGACGGAGCACACACAAGTTTCTCTTCCTCAAACTTAGCCGATTATATTTTTTTTTTTTCGTGAGCTTAGATAAAAATTATTATAGCGTTTTTTTTTTTATTGTTGTTGCCTTTTTTCTTTGTTTGTTTTTCTTTTTTGAAAGAAGGAGCGCACCTAAGTGCTTGCTTTCCTTCATTCTGGAATATTGGTTTTAACGAGACTAGCCTCCGTGAACACTCGGGAAGATTTTGACGGCGACCAACAGAGACAGGTAACATCATGACGAGGAAAAGAATGTCATCATCTGAGAGCATCGACGCCAAACAAAAAAATTTAAAAAAAAACAACCGCAGACCCTTTTTTTTTTTTTTTTGTAGACTGAGAGTGCTTAGACGTGCCTAACATCCGCAAGAACAGACCAGCAAAAGTTTTAATTATTAACCCCCAAAGCTTTTTTTTTTGTTGTTGTTGTTGTAGTTTTTTTAGCCATAAATCGTAACGATGCATGGCCAATTTTTCTATTAAAAAAGCAATCAAAGATCGAAGACACCAAGGTCATCTCAGGCGATGGAAGGAGCATTGTTCCGGAAGCCAGGACGACATGTGACCAATGAAAACGCGACATTTCGTTGAGATTGCAAGCGCTGTTATTACAAAATGTGTATGCTTGAGTAGATGATGAAAACAAGTAGTCGAATTTGTTTGCGGAGGAGGAACATACTGCTGCAATAATCGTCTCGAAAACAACGCTTTATGTTGTTGTTGTTGTTGTTGTTGTTGTCTTTTTCTTTTTCCGCGGGAGTGGTGTCTTCGGTAAGACTGTACTTCGGTCGTCATCTATCGAGCGCGTGCTCGCTGGGTTGAATTGCAGTTCAAGCCATATGGGCAACGAGCCGCTCGAATTCGAGTTATCACTCCGCAGTTCCACCGGTCGGAGGCGCGAGGGTCCTTCGCTTGCTGTTGGCAGACAGTGGTCCTGGTTTTGGAACATGCTCCTCCCATTGCCGGAGAGGAACTCGGTGTGTTGCGATCATTGACTGCTTTTTTAATAGGGAAATCGGCCGCGTATCGTCAAGACTTTTTGGGATTTCCAGGGTGCTTAGAGCGAGCAGTGTCAGTTATCGCCATATTTATGCGATCTCAGAAACCTCCACAAAGCACCTTTAGCTGAGACTGCAGCCAGTGCCACAACCACGAGAGCTCAAGGTCGCTGCTTTGAAGCGTTTCTTCGCAGAACGAGCGCTCACGCTAGAAATGCATGTATCAAAGCATAGCCTCCTTTATACTCACAAAGCCTGGCAGTTCGACGTGGAGCCATAGAGCGCCTGGTCGCAGATTTGGAGCGCGAGGATCTGATAGCACAGAGCATCGAAGAGCCATTTCTCGGGGAACCTCGACGTCAGCGCACAGCTTTTGCAGCGACGAGGGCCCGAAACACACTTCTTTGCTCGGGAGAAGCGTGTTTCGGCGTCTCGCCGCAGCGGGGCGCCAGTAATGTGGCTCTCCTCTCATCCGTTGTCTGCCACTCCATCGTTTCCATTTCGGCGGCCGCTTCTCGTGACAATCTGCCAGGTTTGTCGGTATATAAGGAGTATTCACTGGGCGCCATATTTGTGGGTGCTGTCTAGAGCGCATGCTCAGAACGAGCCCCCATTAATAGGCTGCTAAGACCGGCCATTTTGGCGGTGTGGAATGCACGTTGCAAAAGAACCCTGGAAGCTAGCCATCAGCACGCGCTCAGCAGTCGCTAAAGCCATGAGCGCGGGCTAGCTCGCGCTTGTACCTTTGGCAGGTGAACGGAGTATAATCGCTCCTATACTTCATCTCACCTTAGCACGGACTAACTGCGAAGACTGTGCAAGCTAGGGTGCCTTCATGTGCGCTTTGCTTAGGGTGGAGACATCTGGCCATTTTGTCCCACACTTTTATTTTTATTTTTTGTTCAGAAGCGCGTGAAAGAGCGCGTCCCTGCACGCGTTTGTGGCGCTGATTGTGCTATGGCGACATTTTGTTTTCGTCGATTTCTTTGTATTTTACCCGTGAGCGCGTGCTGTCGGCATCGGGTACTACAAAGGGTGGCATCACCCTAAACAGAAGGACATTGAGGCACCCTAGTGCAAGCGCGAGCGGTTAGCTTTGACTGCCTTGACTGGAGCACTCGCTGCACGAGCGCTTGTGCAGTCGCCGAGGCTTCATCCAAAGCAACTAGCTCGGGCTTTTAGCACGCGCGGCTAACAATAGTCCTCACCACGACCGGTCCTCACATTGCAACATCTGCTGATAAGGACGCTGAAGGACGGTTCACGAATCAAGAAGCATGGTCACAATCGGCCCCGCCCTATGTTTCTTTACCTGTCGGGTATTAAAACCTGCCCATTGCAATATCTACGTCCCAACAAAAAAAAAAAAAAAAAAGCTTTCCTTTTTCTTTCTTTTTTTTTTTTTTGTGGGTTGAAATTGAATTGAATACAACATGAAACTCACGTAATACAAATACCGAAGCTTCTCTGCACCTCAGTTCAAATTAGGCCTACCGAGGCGACTCGCGTATCGGAAGGCAAGGGAACGCGTGTACGTTGTGAGCAAGTTTCTAGTACATTCGAGTCAATATTGTCTTATTGCAAAAAGACAGCCTTTAACATTTACATATTTCGCCTCGTGAGCGGTTATCTCTCGGCGGCATGCGTGGTGGTTTATGCGCATATAAGTAACTTCCGCCGCAGTGAAAGAAAAACTATATAAACATTCTTTTTGTTCTCGAACGCGCTTATCTGATTTCGCCCGCCTGCATCCTTCGCGAAGCGGAGAGCCCGACATTCAAAACGTGCGTCTTGAATTCCAAAACAGCTCTACCTCAGGATCTGGAGAGTGAGTGCATGGCATAGCAGCTTCTTGTAGCCATTTTATTTCTCCATGTTTGCTTCTTTCTTGCTTAAATCTGACTTTCCACCTATCTTGTATTTCAAATTATATCCATCATATTCTTCCCAAGGAGAGCACTTTCCGTAATTTTGTTTTATTCGTTCCTGTTTTATGCGGTTGTCGACACTCTTTTTTTTTTTGTTTTTTTTTTCTTAAAGTAGGGAAGTCAAATTCAATTTCGTGCTACCTACTCACACACAGCAGGGAAGACAGACATCTTGCCTTCCCTGTAACCTCGAGAGCCGCATATATTCGTCCGCGTATGCCTCCGTATGCTGAACCATACCCGTGTATTCGAATCTTCGACATTCTGAAACATGATCATGTGTGGGTATGTCGCGAAACTGCTGAGGATCCAGTTCGACCATGTTCTACCTTTTCCAACCTCTCACGCGAAGTTCGGCGTTTGTGTGCATTCGTGGAAGTGGGTGAATGGATGAATACGGCTGAACCATTTTAATTAGGCGGCGGCTTGTGCCGTCTATGGCACCGATTTAAACGAAACAAAAACGTTAAGCTTTTTTTTTAACAGTATGCTTCTAAATTCTACATTAATTGAGCATAGTAAAGAATCCCATATAGCTGCTAAACACTAGCACTCATTTAACATCCTCCACAACTTAAAGTTCCAACTCGTGTGACGGTGGTGCTTGGTGTGCGCGGTCTCCGCCCTACAGATTGAAAACAGTAGTAGCCTACGTTTATTAAGAGGAAAGGAAAACCAAGATACTTTGACTATAGTGTCATCTTATCTGACGGGGATGGAATAAGGAAAGTTGGATCGGGCGGTGGGATGAGATTAAATGTACTGTGTCAATTTCGCTGAGAGTATGTAGTCGAGTCCATGGTCTGTTTTGCTTGTTGCAGCTTTTGTCCGGTGGTTATCCAGTCTTCATAGCGTTGAAGTCGTAAATCTTGACGGATTGAAAGAAAAGCTGAAAGCTAGCTAGTGAGTGCCACTTGGTAGAGAAAGGGCGCAAAATTGATTGGGTATATTTGTTTTTCTCATTCTTCCCCATTCTTTTATTATTTATTAAAGCTATTAAAAGTATCTCTATTTGATTATATACTGCGCAAACATTAGTAATCATTCTATAAGGTAAAAATAAACAACTACATGAAGTAATTTACCCCGTGAGTGATGACGTCACAACATGGCGCTCCGCTCCAAACAAACCGTTGCTAGGGCCGTTGTTATGGACAAATGCAAGGGGGCTTGACGTGAGGTTAGAAATTTTCTGGTTAAAGAAAGTAAATAATTGTTTGTCAGCATTGTGTTTTCTTTAAGGGGTCATAAAACGATATTGGGTTGAAATGTTCATGACTTCGCAGAGGCGTTCTCGGTTCTAGTGTGTCCCAAGTATACTCGCACAGACCACCACTGGTTCGAAAGATTCTCTGTCGCGGTGATATTGCGAGGATCAAAGGGGACCATTTCACTCAGTCTTGCCTTCGCAAAGCTCGATGACGTCGTCACTGTGGGATCGAAACCACTTGTCGGACGACTGTCGAGCGCGGCTCATGGATGGGACACGAGAACCGCGTGAGCACTCGACTTCGGCTCGTAACAACCAACGCCTCGGCGGACGCTCGGGTAGTGGCTGGTGTCAAACCATTGCGGTGATGGGTTTAGCAAAACTCTAACAATGTTTGGAGCTCAGCACGCGTTTTCTACTTTCCCAACCCCAGCGCGTGGCTATGATTAACGTTGGCGGCATAGGGTAGGCACCAGGCCAGGTGGCCGCTTGTTCTGACTCCGAGTTGAGGGGATGAACGATGCTCATATTCCTCCAATTTTTTCGGCGATAGCCATGCGGAGCGCCAGTTCGTTTGCTTCTTGCACAGAGGTTACGATGATGTCAGAACGCCGAACTCTTACTGGCTGATTGAAAGAATAGTGGGTAGACCTCATGGCATCTAAGCATTGAAGTCTAGCCACTATCCTTTCAATCAAAGACAATCAAAGCTCGGCGTCATTTTAACGTCACCGCAACTCCCGGGTAAGAAGCAGACGACTTGCTCTCCGCATTACCTAGAAAGAAAACTAAGGCAAGTTTAATCAGTTATTAACTTATAGGGAGTGATTCAAAGTACTAGTATTTAGCAAAAGTAAAAAACTCATTTCATGGCTCTTTAATATCTAATCTCGAAGACTTTGTCTATCGTCTCAGTATCACAAAGCGATAACAAAAGCCCAGGATAAAGTTGTACAACCGATTTTGCCTTGCTAGCAGACGACACGATGGCTTCGCGCGAGTTCAGTGGTTCTTTTTGGGGAACTGCGCCGACTGTGTTCAATGAATTTAGTAACGATTGACAAAACTTTTGTTCTTGGGGTCAACTTTCTGTGGGATTTCGGAAGCGAAGAGTGCGGGTACACAGCTTTGATCGGCGCTCGAGAGAGAGAGAGAAAGAGAAAGAGGCAAAACTGTTTATAAAGCCGTCCGAGGTGCGCGAGCGCGCGAACGCCCTCCCGTGGAGCTCGCTTCCGCAATATTTCACAAGGTGAAAACACTGTGAAAACGAATCACGTACGTCGACGACGTGAAGTGTATCAAGGTAGAAGTGCAGGCCAGCACACCTTCCAAAGATTTCTGACAGCACAGCTCTTCAGTTCAAATTTGCGCGATCAAATGAACCGTTCGTAACGTGTATATATATATATATATATATAGCCGCATGCATGACCGAGAAGGAACGCGTCGAAACAGCAGCAGCGGACGTCGCGGCGTCGGCGTGACAGCTGGCTGCAGCGGGAGTGAATGTGCCTCGGTCGTCGGGACAATCTGCTCGAGTCGGCAAAGCTCTCGTTCGACTCCTTATATACCACACTCGGCATCTCGAACATTTGACCTAGAATGTTCGAGACTGACTAGGCAAGGATATTCTGGCCTCCTTATCTTTTACACTCGGGATAAGAGTAAACACGCTTCTTCTGTATTCGTTCTCACCTCAAGAAAAAGGCAACTTGTGCGCGTTGCTCCTACGCCGCGCGGAGTAGTTCTTACCAGATTTCGTTTTCTGAGGAAGCAGCGATGCTTTTAGTGTTTGAAACGTGTACGTTTTGATTAGATAACATACATCTCATCTAAAATGCGCCTGCATGTATCTTAATTCTGCGCATAAAGGTGGAAATTAGTAGTGCTACGCGAGGACCAGGACTTCTTTTAGTACGGTCCTTGAGGTGAGAACGATTATGGATGTAAGAAGAAGCGTTCCTTTTTGGTCATGCATGCGGGAATATAACTTACCCGATGTTATTATCCAGCTCGTTCGCTATTTGAGGTCTTACATAAAAATTTAAAAAATCAGTAGGAGTTTTTTTTTTTTTTTTTTTTTTTCAGTGGGATGATTACAAGCAGGTACGAAACACGCACCTATATTGCGAGCCTGAAAAACGAAGTTTGGTGTCTCAGACCGCTCATATTGAAGTCAAAATAAGTGTTCCATCCTTACAACGCACGTCAACTGCCAACTAAAAAAGAGGGCTCGACGCTGCCTTAATATCATGTTCTAAACATGATTTTTTTTCGCTGTATCTTTTAGCAGATCTCTCTGCGTGTAATGATTTTCGTCCGACAGTATCGCATCGCACGCAAGTAAAATTCGTTTTTAGAAACCTGGTGAATTTTCTTATGCCTACCACGTTTAAAATAAATATAAGATCAATTTGTGTCCTTGTGCAAACAATTCAATCTGTTGCAGACGGCATACTTCAGTCATTCCATGTGCGTTCGTCATGCGTTAGTCGTCTGCAACAGGCATCTCGATACTTCTCGAGGAGCGGAAGTTGTCGTCGCAAATATTTCAGAAACAGCCGATTCTCGGCAAACTTCTGTCAGGGTAAGTGGTAAGTCCATGGCCCTAAACTCGTCAAACACAAAGTTGGAGCCGGAAGTTCGCGGAGCGCGCCAATTGGACGTCGGCGAAAAAAGCGCAAAGTCATCTTCGTGATAGGCCAATCGGTGCGTTCCGTCAACTTCGGCCCCAACTTTGTGTTTGACGAACCTCTATTCTATATTCCTTTTAGACCTTTATATTCCATGTCCGATTTTTCGCCAATCGTTCTTTCGGAGTGAAATGTAGTCCCCTACGTTCGTCCGTAACAATAGGGAGTTTTAGAATAGCGCACGCTAAAGCTTTGCGTACGCAAAGAATATCGTCGTCGCCACTGCGCATGCTCCGAACGCAAACCAGGTTCTGCGCTTTGCGTGCGCAATTTTAGCGTGCGCTATTTCTCGGAAATAGCGTGCGTACGCAAAGAGTCTTTGCGCTTCTTCAAGGAGGATTCGTGATGAGAAGTTGGCTAAAGCCAAGACGAGCAGAGTTTAAAAAAATGGCGGCTTCCAGGATTATGTCGGCGGCTGCTTTGGCGGCGTCGTGAGTGCGACGTCGGCGGCATCCTCGCGACTGCGATTTTCAATACGGGACGACATCGTACTCGGTTTGGCAACGATCACCGGCAACTTGATGCTTCTGACGCGCGAACATTTCTCGGCGAAAGTACGATGTGCGAAGGTTAGTACACGAGACCTCTCGTGCCGAGGCGACGCAAGGGGACACGACCGGTCAACCGCTCGCGTCGCATTCTCACGTTTAAACAAATCTAAAATGGTACTCTGGACCAAAAAACTTGGTTTTTTCTAAAGTTATAGCATTTCGTATGTGAAATAAAAATTGTGACTGTATCTTGGTGGCGTCGCCAGCGCGAGAAACTTGGGCTTTTGCGTCGCGACGGAGAAACGAAAACTCTCTCGCGTCGCGTGCGCTAATACAGGCGCTAAATTTAGCGCCAGCGTGCGCTAAAATTGCGTACATTATTCTAAAACTCCCTAATGGCCACCTTTAGCAAACCGCTGCCGCGTTCCGAGTGCCGCACTACTGGAGCCTTTGAAGCATGCTTTTAAGCGCGTGCCCCGCGGCCACGGTATCACCCGGGCGCGCGCTTAAAAGCATGCTTCAAAGGCTCCGGTAGTGCGGCACTTGGAACTCGGCAGCGGTTTGCTACAAGTTCCTAATATCAACGGTTTGTTCGGAGCGATGACATCACACTTACGAGGTCAATTGTTTTCTGAAATTCGAACTATTTTTGTAGAAGTCGAGCAACACTGTCCAGGAGTTGAACGTCGTCGAATTTCGGTAAAATATTGAAAAGTTCGCCGTACCAGTCGCACCTAGAGGTTCGACCAAGTTTCGCGGAATTCCTAGTCATATGTGCTCGCCGTACGCCAGTTTGTAAAATCGTACTCGCGTGCGTTTATTTGGAGCCGTGACTGTACGTGTACCTGCACCTCGTGTGTGACTACTCCACTGACGATCGAACATTGAACGGGTCAATTGAATTCGAACTGCCAAATTCCGCATTGAATTGTCGGCATCTTCAACGGACCGGCCAGTTTTTCTGTATAGCACCTCTGCTCCGGACCATGGCTTTGCCCTTGGTTACTTTTTTTATATAAATGAAAATAGCAGCTCTATCTACGACGTCAAAGCTGCGCGTGTAAAATGCAAAAAAGCGGTAGCTGAGCACTTGCCGTAACAGTTTCGTTTCATGTATAAGTTTTATTTATTTTTTAGCGCAATTATGAGTTTTGTATTTGTTGTGCGCATAACGTGACCATCAACACTTAATCTGTTTTCTTTTTCTTTTCTGACTTTTCTTGCGAGAAGCAAAATGCTTTTCTCGCATTTGGGAATATGGTGCACTAGAATCATAAAAAATGGTTGTTTTTTGTACATATTAATGGGTTTCTTTAAGTGTTTAGTTTTGTCTCATAGTAAGAGACGATCGTTGCCAACAAAAATCAAAACCCCAAAGCGTCGCTGAAATTTTCAGGCAGACTATCTTTGGGAAACAATTTCTGGTAAATTTCTCGCGTATTTTCTTTTTTTTTTTTTACAACGGTAACAACAATTTAGCACTCTCTCGCGCACCTTCTAAATTTTTGTGTTGTTGTATTTGTGTTTTATTTTCACTTTTTTATCGGGACATTTTAAGGGGGACAAAATAATGATAACCTTAGTCGAAGATGCGCACGTTCGCTGAAAGGTGGAGACGAAAACTTCCAAGCCTAGCAAATGTTACGCGTATTTTATGTTTTCCCTCGTGCTTTATTTCTCATTTTTACCATTGATATTTTTATACACGCTCACGGAAAGGATATTTTTTTTACGCACATTATTTGTTCCTTTGGATCATCCTGCTGCATTGGATTCTGCCTCGAGGATAACGTAGGCACGACGTATTCAGACCATCGCAACATTTTTTGATGATTCGCCATCTTTCTCGTCTTGTTTCAGTCATCCCAGTTTCTCCTCCCGTTTTTTTTTTTCTTTTTTTTGTTACGTATACTTTTATTTAAAAAGAAATAAAGTTTCAAAAGGGTTCAACGGTGCCCCATGCGGTTTCTGGTTTCCCGGAAAAAGTATAAGCATCGCGCACGTGCATGATAAAATAAAACACCACGAACGAAGACGAAGTAATATACGAGACGAAGCTCTTTTTTTTTTTTAATATGGGGTTTTTTGTTTTGTTTTTTGTCAAAATATTGGGCACCTTTAGAACTCTAAGCCCCCACGCGCGAGGAAAAACCCGCAATTTTACTTCAGTGTGGAGACAGCTTGATTAAAATGGATTTGGATAAAAGAGTTGTCCGGTGGGTAAAATGAGAGCTCCGCCAATTTCGACCGCTCGTAGAAAAACAAAAATTGAAGTCTTTACCCCCGCTTTACTTATGCACCTTTTCCACAAAGGCGCAGCCATCTTGAATGTCGTAACTTCTGGAATGCGGTAAAACATCGTTTTGATCTCTCCAAGCCGCGGCAATGTGTTTACAAAAAAAGGCGTGATTGTCACGCATTCTTGTTTTGCCTCACCTACATTTTCTCGCATATTCCAGGTTGAAATGTTTTATTATTTTTTCGTCCCGCATACCAGATACGGAAGTCACGTGACTGAGAACGACAGGAAACAGAAAACGTCTATACCTTGGAGCAGTGGTGAGGCGAAGGTTGCACGCAGAGCTAGGGCCTTTCTTTATTATGTGTTTGGTTGGCTGCACGAGTTGGGAGGCCTACCGTAGCTAGACACGCGCCCGTAACATTGATTGATTAATCGATCGATCGATTGATTGATTGATTGATTGATTGATTGATTGATTGATTGATTGATTGATTGATTGATTGATTGATTGGTGTGTCTTGTTGTTGAGGTGCTAGAGCTTGGTTATTTATTAGCTTCGCGTTGTCGCAATAGAGAAGTTAAAAAGTAATATGATCCTCGTACATATCAACACCTATATGGACCCTTTACAAAACTGCGCGACATCTGGTAACTGTAAATTCAATTATTTGAAACCACAATATTACGAGCTACGCACGACTGCCAGTATCGGCTGGTCGCCTCCTTTAAAGGTTATCTTAAACCTTGACTGTAGTAGGGATGTTTTTAAGTAATGCGCCTTTCAATAAAAGGGAAATTATTAAAGTTGCAGAACCTCGCAGAAAACATCCGGAAGAGATGTGAAGGCTGCAGCGAAGCGGGGAGCTACTGCCTATCCGAGTGTGCAGCGCAGACTGGCGAGGCCTTGCGACAGAAATGTGGAACAGAGAGAAAGCGATTAAATGCACGCCATTGAACCTAAGAATAAAAACCTAAAATCAGCTCCTCGGTAAAACGGCATTCGTTCGAAACAGAAAATAATATAATTTTTTTTTTTTAGGAAGTAGGAACGCTATTGCTTTAGAGAACGGACTATAAATTATGTGCCAGACAGTCGGCGAGAAACGACACTCGAGTGTTTCTATTTTATTGCCAGTCATACTATTATTAATATCATTTCACCGTGTGTCGTTCCGCTAATCCGCACTTAAATATTTCCACTGGCGCCAACCCTCGCACGTGTACATGAATAATGACCGATTTTTATCCCGGCGTCCCTACCAAAATCAAGGCCCGCAAAAACAAAAATAAGCTAGGGTTCGGTGAAGCAGAAAATGCGTGCGCCAGACCAAGGAAACATTTGTCAAGGAAGAAGGTACGATTATAGTTTAAAGTGGTACAGCCGTGAAGACCTATACGCGGACGGGAAACAACACACCAGAGCGCTGTGTCATTCTTTCCGTGTTCGCCTTATCCGCTGTGCCACTTTTAAATATGAATACCCATCTCCCCCAAGCTTTCCTAAAGAGAATAGAATTAGCCAATCTTTAATCAACGTTGCTGGAGACTTAATATTTCTTTCGAAGTCAAAATGTCTATGCGTCAGTCGATGAAACGTTCACAATTGGGAGCATACGAGATGACATTTGCTAATAAAATACTTCTGTGTCTTTACCGTGTGCTCGCGTTTGTCTTCTTTTTCTTTACTTTTCTTTTTTTCTATTTTTTCCCTTAATCCGTCGTTGTACTTTCTCTATCTCGACCTCTCTCTTTCTTTGCATTACACTCACAAAGAAAGAAAACGATATTATAACAGGCTCCTTCTGTTTTTTTTTGTTTTTTTTTAATTAATAACTGTCAGTGGCTATAGTTTATTTGGTGTTTAGCGGCTCAACGCCAAGCTTGATTTTGATCATTTTAATGCGAAAGCATTAACTGTCCCATGGAGCGAGCTGACGTCATCAGTTTGAAGTGCGAAAACGGCACCTAGTTTCCACGTTCGCCTTCGGTTCCATTGGCTGGCGCGCGTCGACGGGGCTCCCATCGGCCGCTGCGCTCGTCAGTTTCCACGACCGCTCACCCCACGGCGCTGCGTGTCCATCAGCGCGCCGTTACCACGGAGCGTCCAAGGTCAGCGTGCCCAGAAGAGCACGCGCGCTGACCGGCGACGAAAAGTACGCAGCAGACGAAAAAGGGAGCGGTCGAGTGGCTTGCATGCTTTCGCATTCACAACTCATAAGGAGTGCTTAGGTGTACCTTGAGCTTTTTTTATACTATTGACACATTATTAGAAAGGGAGTCTCTAAGCCCTCTTTAAAAGAGGGCTTAGAGTTTACTTTAAGGTGCGGGAGACGAACTTAGCAAATCGTGACGAACGGCAGAAGGATCCCGACGAATGGCAAGGCTTGGGATACGATGAGACCAAAATATAGGGTGCTTCAAGCAAACCTTCCTCTGTAAAACGAGCCGGGAAAATCGGCGCCTCCACATAGAAACCTTTACCTTTCACTGAATGTGCAGGTGAGCTTTACCGTGTAGAATTTCAAGGAGCTGTTCTCCTCCTGTAAAAAATAACATACAAATATGAACAAAACACTTGCCCAAGTTAAGGTCGCGCGCTTTCGCAGACGACCGACTTAGCGACGCTGTTTACTTGTGACGCCATCTCCCGATAGGTGCAGCAAGCAGACGACAGCATACATGAGTAGTAATTCAATTACAGAAATTGAATTACAGTAATTTAATTACTTTTCTTGATAATTTGTAATTGTAATTAATTACTTTCGGCTAAAAGGAATTGTAATTTAATTACTTTCTAGTGTCAGTAACTGCAAAATTTCAGGCACAATTACAATTACTTTTGCAAAATTTTGTGGCGCCAACAGAACCTCTCTGAAAGCCTCAGCGCTCGCACAAGCGGTCTAGCTCTCGGTGAAACAATTGCACGCGCACACACACACACACACACACACACACACACACACACACACAACAAAAATAGTGTCGCATTGTTCGTTGTTTTGTTGCTTACACTGCGGACTGAGCGACAATCCTCTTTAGAGCTTACCTCAACGGCGTCGTGTAGCACCGTCAGCGGTGCAAACAGAAAACAATAGCGTAAACATTCCAAAATATTGAAAGAAAAAAAATTTAGCTTCAGCTTTCAGCTCAGGTTCGGAATTGTAATTGTCTATGAAGTTCTGTCTTCTTTTTTTTTTTTTTGCCAGTTTTTTACGTCCTCCTTCCAGTACTGTCACATATTTGTATCTTTGTATTATTTTCAAGTTTATTTCCTGTTGGTTTTACTTCAGATATTATTTGCATGAGCATTTTGGAGACTGACCTCGCACCTGTGAATATTGACACCAATTATTAGGGAGCCCCGATTCAGTTCTTATATATTTCTGATCCATTATATTTTTCAACTCAATGTAAATCATTTACAATACCATAATGTTTGAATGTGAATGCGGTCGTTTTAGCACGTGTATATTTTAGTTTTATATTAACGCTAGTAAAATATTCATATATGACTAATTGTCGCATTTTTATTTGCCTTGACTTATATGCCATATATGACTAATTGTCGCATTTTTAGCGATCTCGCATCTTTCAGCATATGAACTAATTTATTATTATTTATTAAAAATATAAGAACGTAGTACTTCATTGCCCCAAACTGTCAATTTCTATTGTGAGTTTAACAAAATTTATAAAAGGAAAGTACAATACGTGACCTTTATGCAGCGATGCTTAAGCCTCCTCAAACATTGGGGCAAGGAGTGAACAAATTCGTTTCATTCTATACAACTCATTTAAAGTTATACGGCCGAAGTCGGGTCGCTTTCAGAAAAGAGTAATTCTAAAGTAATTGCATTACTTTTTAAAAGTAATTTGTAATTGTAATTAATTACTTTTCAGTTGTAGTAATTGTAAATGTAGTTGAACTACTTTTGAAGCCAAGTAATTGTAATTAAATAACATTTTGGAAGTAATTTACCCATGCATGGACGACACACGCTCTGCGAACGCGCACAGCCTTGACTTTGGCGAGTGTTTTTGCTCTTATTTCTTACACGACGAGAGCTACGCTTTGAAATTTAACACGGTAAAACTGACCTGCTCAGTGCATCTTCGGCGAAAGTTCGAGCTTTCTATGAGCAGGCGCCGAATTTTCCGGCTAGTTTTACAGCGGAAGGTCCGCTTGGGGCATCCTATACTATATATGCAATGCACGCAGGGACAAGGAGAACGAGCGTGACTTTTCACCTGCTTGTTGTCCCTCCGCACATCGCATTTTTCGAGTATAATCGCATCTTGAGCCTCATCGTATGTGCTGGAATCCATTTATTGATAGTCTAAAAAAATTAAATTATCAAATTTACCTTATTGAATTTGGCTGTTCCGCTTGAATTTGTGTGATTCCGCTAATTATTATAATGCGGATTAAATAAAATTTATTTTATTTAAATCAGATTAATTTGATATAAATTGACATTGCTAGAACATAGTGATTCGTTTCTTTTTATTGATTAATCAATTAGTCTGCTCAACATGATGACGTGGAAGAAATAATTAAGTATTGTAAATAAAACGTACAGTTTAATTACACATGGTTGAAAAAACCCCGAGACTGCGGGTAAACGACACGACACTAAAAAGTCTCTAACACAGCTGAAATTTTTATTTTCCGAAACCTGGTTATATAGGCACTTCGATACAAAAGAAAAAAAGAGAGAGGGTGAGAACACCAAAGAATGCCACTTTCCACCAACGTATCCTCTGACTAAACAACAAGGACAACGGACTCTGCGTCATGCACTTCACTTATCTTTGACCTTTCGCTTCCCGACCACCAAAACACTGGTACCCCAAGCCCAGTAACAAACACATAAAAAAAAAAAAAAAAGGAACGATCTGTCGTTTTTTTTTACCCGGAATACTATACAGACATAAACCTTGAAGGTCAGAACTTCTCACAGTTTAAGAAAACGCCGAAGTTCGTTGTCCAACCCAAACGACGGCTTATTAACTGCGTTCCCGTGACCTAATATTGTTAATGACTCTTTTATCAAGCGCTTATGGTCATCTTTTTCCCGCAACTCTACTGAAGTTGAATGCCACAACGGTACACAGTTCCTACATTCGATCAGATGTTTTGACACTTCGGAGTACGGATCTTTTTTCTTTATACAACGTTTGTGTTCCGTCAACCGCTCATTTATACACCGTTTAGTTTGTCCAATATAACAAAGGCCACAATCAAAGGGTATTTTGTAAATTACACCCGACGCACATTCCACATCCTTTTCTCTGTGTTTTATCGCGCAACCTGAAACAGTCGAGGCAAAAGGGGTCAAACGGCTCAATCTATAATCTGTAGAGAAGGCAGTGCCAACATTAAACCTGCTGGCTAGCGCCTTGATGTTGTGAGAAATTTTATGAAAATATGGAAGGACTACTCGCTTTGAAGGTCTAGGATTTTTCTGAGTTGACTTCTTGGGAAATATCATATACACCAACTGCTTTAAAATATGTTCCTCAGGATATCCAGCAACCTTGAAACGTTCTGTCAGACGACGAAGAGAAGAGCCAATAAAATGTGAGCATGACTTCTGTACTGCTGAATTGACGAGATTCCGAATTATCCCCAGTTTGACATGTTTAGAATGGCAGCTATTGAAAGGAAGAAGAGGTTTTGCAACGAGCTTTCCGTACTCCCAACAAAGGCCTGAACTAGTCCTAAGTTGAAGATCAAGATATTGTAAACTGTCGTCTTTCGGTCTCTCTAGCGAAAACTTTAATTCGGGCGCTGCTTCGTACACTACCCTCTCCAAAGAATCCGCTAAGGAACCATCTGTAGAACAAATCAAAATATCGTCTACGTACCTCCTCACCAGAATTTCCTTAGGTGATCTATGTTTAAAAGACTCTAGAAGACGCAGATCTAAGTCCCTTAGATAAATATCAGAAAGCGCTGGGGCTACCGCCGATCCAATACACACACCCTGTTGCTGGATGTATCTTTGACCGTTATGTTGCACCACCGTAGAACCTAGGTACACTTCTAAAATCCTAAGAACATCCTGAACAGATACCCCCGACTGCGACTGGAAACTGACCAAATGTTCTTCCAAAAAGCTGCTTACCCTAGCCAATAAGGTCTTAGGTTCTAAAGAATAGTACAGATCTTTTATGTCAAGTGAAAAGATCCTGCACCTCTTTCCGTGGAAAGGTTGCAAGTCAGCCACTAAATCATCAGAGCACCGCAGCGACAACGGGGATCTTGTATCCAAGATCGTGAGAGTCTTCTGAAGGAATGAGGACACTATTTTCTGCCATGTGCCATTCTCGTTAATGACTACTCTGAGAGGAAGATCCACCTTATGATCTTTAAGGAAAAATTTAATGGCAAACGTGTCTTTAGAAGCATTATTAATTCTGGTGGTCAAAGCGGCAAGATCGGCGTCCTTACAAACCCTCACAATTTCCCTTTTAGACTTTTTCAGACAACCGTCAAAAGGTCGAAACAACCCCGCCATGGCTTCGTCTGATTTCCTTCGGAACTCCAACATTGGTAACACTGAAAACACACCCGACTTATCGGTTTCTAAGAGTACTACTTCTTTCTCATCTAACTCCTTCTTGACTGATACAACCTTGCTGAAGTCCCTACGGTCGCTTTTGTACGAATCGTCAATCAGATACGACACCTTTTTTAGAGAAGACGCCATCAATGCAGTTTTTTCCGCCGGGTCAGAGACGGCGCTTGACAGTGTGAATCGCAGATACAATATCCATCCGAGACGGTTTTATATTTACACAAAATTTAGGGCCGTTAGCAAGAATGCGTTCCGTCGGTTTTGATAGTTGAACATCACACGGGTTGACGACCTTCTTTAGCACAGACAATGCGGTAGACAAAACCGGATTCGACCTCCTCCGGGAATATATTCTAAGTCTTAAAGTTCTAAATGCTACGTCGTAGTCCATCTTCTTTAGCGCAAGCCACTGTGTGCACATCGATGAAGTGCGAAAGTTCCCACCTAGGAGGGCAGTCCAAAGCTGGTCGCAGAGAAGACTCACGGTTCGAAGCTGATCTCTTGTGCCGTCCCGGTAGTCGTTGAGGATCCTCTTCTTTCGATGCCACCCGACTTGCATGGATGCCAGATGACCGAATCGTGTTGGGTCGACGTACTTGTGTCGGAGGCACATTCCAATGTACGACACCTCCGCTTCCATTTGGGTCATCCGTTGTCCAAGTTTGCAGAGAACCCACAAAGAGTGGGAAAACACTCGTGGAAAGTGCGCTGAATTCACAGAAATAATCGAATGGGGGGCGAAGTTTGCATCTTGTAGGATTAATGAACAAAATGTAAGGGCGCAAACGAGCTGGTGTACATTGCACATGGTTGAAAAAACCCCGAGACTGCGGGTAAACGACACGACACTAAAAAGTCTCTAACACAGCTGAAATTTTTATTTTCCGAAACCTGGTTATATAGGCACTTCGATACAAAAGAAAAAAAGAGAGAGGGTGAGAACACCAAAGAATGCCACTTTCCACCAACGTATCCTCTGACTAAACAACAAGGACAACGGACTCTGCGTCATGCACTTCACTTATCTTTGACCTTTCGCTTCCCGACCACCAAAACACTGGTACCCCAAGCCCAGTACAAACACATAAAAAAAAAAAAAAAAAAGGAACGATCTGTCGTTTTTACATTACAAATTGTTTCATTCTATACAACTGATTTAAAGTTATACGGCCGAAGTCGGGTCGCTTTCAGAAAAGAGTAATTCTAAAGTAATTGCATTACTTTTTAAAAGTAATTTGTAATTGTAATTAATTACGTTTCAGTAGTAGTAATTGTAAATGTAGTTGAACTACTTTTGAAGCCAAGTAATTGTAATTAAATAACATTTTGGAAGTAATTTACCCATGCATGGACGACACACGCTCTGCGAACGCGCACAGCCTTGACTTTGGCGAGTGTTTTTGCTCTTATTTCTTACACGACGAGAGCTACGCTTTGAAATTTAACACGGTAAAACTGACCTGCTCAGTGTATATTCGGCGAAAGTTCGAGCTTTCTATGAGCAGGCGCCGAATTTTCCGGCTAGTTTTACAGCGGAAGGTCCGCTTGGGGCATCCTATACTATATATGCAATGCACGCAGGGACAAGGAGAACGAGCGTGACTTTTCACCTGCTTGTTGTCCCTCCGCACATCGCATTTTTCGAGTATAATCGCATCTTGAGCCTCATCGTATGTGCTGGAATCCATTTATTGATCGTCTAAAAAAATTAAATTATCAAATTTACCTTATTGAATTTGGCTGTTCCGCTTGAATTTGTGTGATTCCGCTAATAATTATAATGCGGATTAAATAAAATTTATTATATTTAAATCAGATTAATTTGATATAAATTGACATTGCTAGAACATAGTGATTCGTTTCTTTTTATTGATTAATCAATTAGTCTACTCAACATGTGACGTGGAAGAAATAATTAAGTATTGTAAATAAAACGTACAGTTTAATTACATTTTTACTGCTATAATCCCCGACATACTAAAAAAATCAGCTTGATTTTTTTTTAAATGACAAAACTTTATATTATTTTTTTTTTGGCTCTATTTTAATAGAACATTACTTTTCAAATTTCGTTTCTTCCTTTTACGTCCTGGTCGTGTCGCAATAGGACGTTACGAAGCTGACGAATGGAGTGGAAGGTATGAATCAAGCTCAGCGCTCCGATTTTCTCAGTAGTGCACTCCTGTTTAGTCGTGTTCAACCTTGTGCCAAATTTTCATGTTGAGATAATCAATTGTAGTTACAATTTGTGATAATTTTGTATTGCGAGGCGCCCAAGTACTATGACTCCCAGACTTCCTATACCTCATGTTTTCCACCGCGCGTTAAAAAGCCACTGCAAAAAAAAAAAAAAATGATTAAACACGTTGGTTGGGACACGCCTGTCAAAAAATAAATTTTACGCGAAAAAAAATTTAGAGGAATATTGACGGCGCGAGACGCGATTTAGTCGGTAGTCACCTCCTTTCCACTTGTTTTCCCTCTCAGCATTTCGGGCGCGTGGAAGATCGGCTTGGCTATCACGTTGAGGGGGAGAGAGTGTATGACCATCTCGTTGAGGCGGAGAGAGTGTACGACCGTTCCGTGACGTCATGGACTTTGAGCGCAGAATTTAAAATAAATCTCGCGCCGTCAATATTGCTCTAGGAAATGTTTTTTTCGCGTAAAATTTATTTTTGACACGCGTGTCACAAGCAGACTGTCTAAAAAAACTATTTTTTCCTTTTATTGTTTTTTTTAAGGGCGATTCACACACCTGCGTGATTCCGTCAAGCCCGGTTCACACAGTTGCGTTTGACTGCGTTTGACTGCGTTGCGTCAGCGAGACACCAGGACATCCCTGCTGCTTATATCGCGTGCCAAGAAGATTCCTTGAATTGGATTCCACGGTTCATACGAAGCACAGATGTGCCGGTGACTCGCTTTCGGTTCTCGCCGCAACGCAGTCAAACGCACTCAAACGCAAGTGTCTGAACCGGCCTTCAGAGTGCCACTGCAACGGCTTGCGACGTACGGGTTGCTACGGCAACTCCTGCGTCTTCTCCAACAAGGGCAGCTCCGAAGCAGCTGTTGCTATGGCAACACCTGCGTCGGCTCCAACAACAGCAGCTCCGAAGAAGCTGTTGCTATGGCAACACCTGCGTCGGAGCCGCCGCAGGTGTTGCCATAGCAACCCGTACGTCGCAAGCCGCTGCAGTCGTACTCGGTCGTACTCACGTGAGTGTGTGAATCGGCCTTTAGGACGCTAGACGAAATTTTAGCATCGTGCAAATGATTTCCGAAAAACAAACATCGGTGAACAAAGAATCGGGTGTTACCTTTGGAATTTTTTGTTTGTTTTGTTTATTTGTTTCACCGGTCTCTCTTACGAACTCCTCTATCGGTGTCATATAAAAATCGAAGATCGAAGTATCGTCGACAAATATTAGTAAAGATGCCTTTGTGTACGCTGAATAATTGCACGGAAGGCGCAGTTTTTTTTTTGTGCTTGTTTTTGTTATTTTCTTTGTGAGAAACCTTTTTTTTTTCAAATATTTTCCAAACCTTTTTTTAGCCGAAGGTCTGTATACCTTCGTTTAAATAATAATTCAATTACAATGATTTCTTTTCTTTTGGTACTGTGCGTGCACAGTGACAGCATAAAAATAGAATAAGAAGGACATTTTAAAACAATTTCCGAAGAAACGCATAGTTGCTCTACCCAATTATATTCTGTTTACAGGATACCAAATAATCTTTATTTGTTCTTTCGCATCCCCACAGTACAACCACTAAAAAAACGTCTAAACTTCTTTCTTCGAGCAAATACATTAATTGAACTCTTTGACGTAACGCTACTGCGGTGGCGCTGTTGTCGGTACTGCGCCTGCGCATGAAACACCGTGTGGGTGAATAGAGTAATTTAATACCGCCGGCGGATGACCTGCCTGCTTCTCAATATTGCTGGTAAATTCATCTCGCTCCGTTCTTGAATCGACAAGAAGCGACAGGAAACGAGTGTGAAGGTAAACAACATTAAGAAACCTCTCGGTTTTTTTTTTTTTTTTTTTAATTCTCTGGTAGGTGGAATTTGTCTCCTCGGCGCTCACACACAAAAATATAAAACTGGTTTCTCAACATTGTAAATAAAAAAGAAACCCATCTGTCACTTTAAAAAGAAATCAATTTGCGATCAAACGACACGGTGGATATCGGCCCCGCTCATATATATATATGCGGAGATAGGTATTGGCGTCGCCCACTTTGATATCAATACCGGCCGATCAAAGGGAGCGTATAGCGACAACGCGAAATGTTGAAAACAAAATAGCCGGTTCTGTCTACTTTTTTTTAAAAATATTATTTAAGCGCCGTTGTGACACATTTACTTCATCGCGCTCGATCGCTTTGGGGCGTCGTTTTCGAGGGAATAATAAATGTGAGTGGTTTAAAGCATTTTTTTTTCCGGTACCATTTTTTTTTTGTTGATGTGGGACGTTGGTAAAACTAGAATACCCCCCCCCCCCCCCCTTTACACACACACACCTTTTCTTTTTGCTGCTTTTTAAAGGCACGTGTCCCGCATCGTTTTGTAAATGTAATATGGTCGAACACTCCGAAAAAAAAAGGTGTATGAGTTTATTGATCTGCGGAACGTATGGAAGCAGTCAATCACGACGAACAATGAAATAATTTCAGTGATGAAAAAGCTCTGAATATGAGAATGGGAAAAGCGAAAAAAAAAAAACGCGAGATGTGCACAGGGACCATAAGCAAGTGAAACGTCACTATCCCTGCACGCATCGCCTTTTATTTATATATTTTTGTCTATTCATAGTTTAAGTTTTGTCATTTATTGGCATGTTTGCATTGTCCGTCGTGCATGGCAATCTCCACGGGGGATCGGTGGCCGAGTGGGCTAGCACGCCAGCTCGGAGCATGTGGAGCGAAAGCTCGCGCTGCAGAACCCAGGATACTGGGCTCAATCCCCGCCCCTGCCCGTTTCGATCTGGATGAGCATCGTACCAGGCGTGCGGTTGTGTATCACTACTGCGTGATGCACGTTAAAGACCCCAGGCTAGCGGTTGTACTGCACTGGCTAAATTGCTCATCTACAGCTGGGAGACTCGTCGCCCTTGGGGGCATGACCAAGTTCTAGGCTGTATAAACATACACACAACCCAATTTTTTGGCAATCTCCGCGTTTTGCACAAACACAAAAAAAACACAGAATCCTTTTTTTTATTTTCTTACTGGAGAGGGGGGAGGGGGGTGGTAGGGGGGGGGGGGAAGCGGAGACGTCAAAGCAACTTTCGGCGCCAAGGAACGCTACATAGATTAGAGAAAATACTTTAAATTTCTTTACAGACACAAAAAAAAAATGTTACGTGAATCTTTTTACGGGGTTGTGCTATTGCAGTGCGAATGTTTTGCAGCGAATGGTGTGCCGCTTTCCTATCTTACTGATCATCGTCCAATCGTCGTATTCTAAAATGACAAGAAGTAAAGTATTACGCCGTCATTCGCATGTACGAATCGTCACTGGCTGCGTTCACATGAATGCGACAGCAGCGCATCGAAAAGAGAGAGAACCAGTCACACGCGGCCAGTCCCTCTGCTTCATTCTCTTGTACCCAATCAGAATCGGCATATCTCTGCTTACGTATCGCGGGGCGTGCCTAGGTCCGAGCATTTTATGATTTCTACGTAAACCAATGAATGTGCGACATCACTCTGAGAAACCTTCAGCGTCACCTTTCCCGCAAAGCACTCGAGAGTATCGATCGCTGCAACCTCCAGGCAGCTCGACGAATGACGAGGCTGAGACGCTGAGACTATGTTTAAATTTAAAATAAATTATTGTATCGAGGAGATCTAAAACCTCAAATAAAGTAAATGAAAAAAAAAAATACATTGAGTATGACGTTTCACCATAAGCGAGCCTCGATGTTGAGAACATCCCATTTAAGGCCGGTTCCCACATGCAGCGAAGCGCTAATGTAGCGCTTCTCACGTGCCGTCAGCTACTTATCGTCTGCCATGAGCAACAGTTTTGACGGTGCTATACAATGCTGGTGAACGCTCCCGTCAGCACGCGCTTAGCGCGAGGTCAGCGCTATGCTTGTAGCGCTCCGCTACATATGTGAACAGGCCTTTATACGCCCATTCACCTGAATAACCTTTCCCAGAGAACCTCTTAATGCCGGTTCTCACTTGCGGCGAAGTGCTGATGTAGCGCTACTCACGTGCCGTCAGCCGGCTTATCGTCTGCCATGAGCAGGAGTTTTGACGGTGCGATTCAAAGCTGGTGAACGCTCCCGTCAGCACGCGCTTAGCGTGAGGTCAGTGCATGTGCTTGTAGCACTCTCCGCTGCATGTGTGAACAGGCCTTTACTGTGTTTCGGCAGCGAGAGATTTTCTCGGAGATGAGAATGCGGAAACGAAGTGACTCAAACGCGGCCATGCTTCGACCAACTGAAGTCTGTAGAGGAATGCTTTGGAAAAAAAAAATATCTAATCGCATTCAACAATGCACCGCATTCGGGGTCTATTCGCCGGTATGATCATGTATGAAAACTTTGAAATTATAGTAGGCTCGTTCCGCATTCGTAGACATATGTTGCCCATTCCCCTTCAAAGAGGGTCGTGCGTTAGAAACATCCGTCGCGAACTTCAAAGACGGCGCCCTCTTGAATTATGCGTGCGTTTCTTCGGTAAATAAATTACGCGGATGGGAAGTGAGCGTATATTTTACCTGCTGGCTCGAATTGGGCTACGTGTAATCCTTAAAACTTTTTTTTATAACGTTGCAGTGCGCACAGAGCGAAAGATAGTTGGCGTACTTTACTGAATAACCCAATTTCGCGTGTACGTTTATCCATCGTGGTTCGGATGAAACGCCGTGCGCCCGTGCGTAAAATGGTGAAGCATCGATGCAAAGCCCAACAGACATGAAACATTGTTGGTATCTTAAATGGCACGCGTACAAAATGCCGAAATCTGTAAACTCTAATATATTTGTCATTCTGCTTAACAAAGTAATTTATTACTAAACTCGCGTGCAAAAATAAATATGGGCATGTTCCTCCTGTGTATTACGAAGCATTCTCGGTGTTTAGAAACTGCTCCTTTGTGCGGTACAAATTATAACGCTTTCAAGCGTTCCTTCTGTCCCACAACTTCCTCATATTTATTTACCCAGCTCTGAACGTTTAATAAGTTTGCACGTTAAAGAAGAAAAAAAAAAACATACGATTGAACACTGGACGGAAGTTTAACCGAACGGTGGAAAAATGGGCAACTGAACTATCATGTGCTGCCTAACGCTTTCTTCGAATGCAGCTCTTAGGCGCCCATTTCCGGGTTGAGCGGCGTCGGCATAACCGCGCGCGTTGCATTATGGGACGCCACAGTTTCCCCGCTAAATTTAGAGGGGAAACTGAGTTGGTGTGTAGGTCTGTCACGTCCCATAAGACAACACTGCCCATTCAATTTCCCCGCTAAATAAGGCCGTAAAACTGTCGTCACATGACCTCAACACCAACTGAATGGGCAGTGTTGCATTATGGGACATCATATTTTCCCCGCTAAATTTAGCGGGGAAACTATGATGTCCCTTAATGCAACACTGCCCATTCAGCTTCCCCGCTAAATTTAGCCGTAAAACTGTCGTCACAAGACCTTAACACCAATTCAGTTTCCCCGCTAAGTTTATTGGGGAAACTGAATTGGTGTTGAGGTCATGTGACGACAGTTTTACGGCTAAATTTAGCGGGGAAGCTGAATTTGTGTTGAGGTCACGCGACGTTAATTTTCCGGGCTAAATTTAGCGGGGAAATTGACGCTAAATTTAGCGGGAACTTTAGCGAAAATTTCTCGCCAAATGGGAGGCGATGAGGAGAGGAGGAGAGGGTACGGAAGGGGAGGAGAGCCATACTCTCCCCTCCGTACTCTCCCCTCCTCCTCCTCAAGAGCTGCGCTCTCATTTCGCATTACAAAGGATTGTAAACGTCTTTCATTTTTCTTTTTGTACTTAGGATCACGTTTTAACGTACTATAGAATCAATATCAGTGAGAATTTAGTAATTAAATTACTCCCGTGTTTCCGAGATTCACTGACACTGCAACAACATGCGACACCTTACACAAGCACATAGTACTGCGTGATTCAAGGAGCGGCCAGTATCTTTCAATCGACCGCAAAACTCGGTTTCTTAACCTATCGCTCTACGACGTTGTGCAGCGTTGCCCACAGATGGTGCTTTTTTTTTTTTGTAAAATTTGCAAAGAGCGAACTTACCTGAGGAAAAAGTAAAGACGGAAAAAGGCTTAGCTCCTATGGAAACTCAGCGAAGCCACCGGTCTTCAAACAATACGGCGCCGCTTCGCACGGGAGGCAAGAGATGGCGCAAGCGGTCGCGACGCCAACTGCCGCCAACGAACGAGCATACGGCGCCAAGAGCCGAGAGCCGGCGTCTTTAGCAGACGATCTTTCCGACTTAAAAGCGGCGCGAGCTTTTCTGATATCAGTTGCCAATTCATTTTTTATCATCCTTACTAATAAAGCATATTGAATGGACAGATAATCGGTTAAAAAATGGTTTGTTGGGATATTTTGAATGTTTTTTTTTTTTTTTCGGGGTACCGATGTCGTCTGCTTTGCAGTTCCTTGTTGTTACCGCGCCTGTTTTTGTTTCTGCGACTGTCGCCACCTGCGGAACGTGCGCCGCTTTTGAGTCGAAACGATCGTCTGCTAAAGACGTCGGCACTCGGCGCCGTATGCTCGTTCGTTGGCAGCAGTTGGCATCGCGACCGCTTGCGCCATCTCTTGTCTCCCGTGCGAATCGACGCCGTATTGTTTGAAGACCGGTGGCTTTGCTGCGTTTCCATAAGAGCTAAGCCTTTTTCTTTCTTTACTTGTTCCTCAGGTGAGTTTGCTCTTTGCAAATTTTACAAAAAAAATGCACCATCTGTGGGCAACGCTGCACAAAGTCGTAGCGCGATAGGTTAGGAAACCGAATTTTGCGGTCGATTTAAAGAGCCTGGCCGCTCCTTAAATCACCCAGTAATTGTAAAAAATAAACAGAATCTCACTTAAATTAAAATTTCCGTATCGTTTAAAGTCGGTTCAAGTTCTGCTAAAGTCACCTAGAGGATGGCAACGGCAGGGGAGGAGTTCTAGGTTTTCCGCCTCTGGAGCGAGCTTCCGACCTTCGATGACGCTTCGGCTTGTCGCGAGCCTCGGGCGTGCATGCGCCTGTCGAAGCACGGCAAAAGGCAACGAGCACGTTTGAAAGAGACACCCTGCCGTTCCTATCCTGCCAGTGACTACTGGCTCCGTGTTGCAACCGAAAGCGTCGCTGTTGTCGACCATCCGCCTTTGGCCAAGCGCTCACCGTGGTGGCGTCTTCAGTGCGATTCATTTCACGTTCACTAACGGAGATACAAGGAACGGCGAACTCTCAGCTCTGACGGTGTCGGTTTAAGGACGCGACGGCTCGAAGCTTCCACCGTTCTTTTGTGCACAGACCGTCGAAATTGTCGCTGGTAATTGACAATCCTGCAGTCGTGACTGATAACTTGATCCTGGGAAAGTAGCGCTATTGCTTTCCTTGCCGGCTAGCCGGACACAAACGGATACTAGCGTACAGACAAAGTAGCGCCATTGCCTTCCCTGCCGGGTAGCCGGACACAAAGAGATACTAGCGTAAAGACAACTAAAATCTCGCAAGGCGATTGGCTGATTGGTCTTCATTGCCATGGTGATTTCCGTTTCGGTCCCTTCAAATCTTCGAAGCTTCGATGGGTCGTTCTGTTCCAGTCGCGCCAAGATCGCTATGGAGCATCATCATACTGGAAAGCGTTCCTCTTCAAAAGAAGCGTCTTTGGCACTGTGTGTGCAATCAACTGATCAATCATGCTACTCTCCGCAGATCTCATACAATGAGGATAATGCAGTTAAATGCAAAGGTGCAAGCGAGCTGGACAAGAATGACGAAAATGATCCCTAGAGAAGGAAAACAAGGGGGACAAAGGACAATCACAAATGTCCAAACACAGCTAGGGGACTGGTGCGCGACTGAAAAAATCCGCCTGGTTGTGATATCGAACCAGGAACCTTTCCATTTCCAGTGGAGCACTCTACCGACTGAGCTAACAAGGAGTTAGACGTCAACAGTGCAAACGGGCTTTATCAGCTGCCACCAGTCTAAGAAAAACAAGGATGAACGGCTTGTATTTTAAAGTTATAATGATAATGCAATTACATGCAAAGGTACAAGCGAGCTGGACAAGAATGACGAAAATTATTTCTGGAGGAGGGGAACAAGGAAGACAAAGGACAAACACAAATATCCAAATGCATTTAATTGCATTATCATTATAACCTTAAAATTGCAAGCTGTTCACCCTTGTTGGTGTTAGACTGGTAGGCAGCTGATAAAACCCGTTTGCTCTACTGACGTCTAACTCCTGGTTAGCTCAGTTGGTAGAACGCTCCACTGCAACTGGAGAGGTCCTGGTTCAATAACAGGACCAGGCTGATTTTTTCGGTCGCGCACCAGTCACCTAGCTGTGTTTGGAGATTTGTGTTTGTTTTTTGTCCCATTTGCTCCCAATCTTCAGGGATTATTTTCGTTATTCTTACTATGCTATCGTTTTTCTCGCATATTTCGAGACAGGTAAATTGTTTTTTAATGCTGCCAAACACGGACGCCGCATGTGGTAACGGCTGCAAAGATGTGCGCTTGCTTCGCCGGTGTGTGGATAACAAAAATCTTGGTGTACAAGAAACGTCTTTACAAAAGCAACCAAGGATAAACTGCTCATCCCATGAACCAAAATGGCGAACATCGGAGTAGCTTGGCGCTACTTTTCCTGCGGTCCAGTGACTTCATTCCTGACGTACTCCTTCGTATATATACTGAATGGATCGATGGTGGTACACGATCGTCTGGTGAATCGTACGCGTTGTTCAGTCGGTATTAAATTTTTGGACATCATTCTGGCGACTTAACACCTTTCCAACACTTATCCCCCATGCGAATAATTCCGAGTAAGCGACCTGCGAACGCATGCGCGAAGTCTGGCATTCCATAGAAGAAAGCTGTAATGCACATGCTTGGAACGCATTTTGCAGCCCAGCAGATAGAGGGCAGAGCGCAGAAGGCGATTTTCGGGGTGGTGTATACTAGGGGCACTCAATGAGGCACGTTTAGAGTACGCAGCGCTCTATTTTCCCGTCTGTCTCGTGAGCGCCGACATTCTGCTGCCTGTAGCGCAGAGCGCGCACAGTTGGAAATAGTTGCGATGCAAAAATGCGACTTCTAGCTATGAGCTTCGGATACGGAGTCACGAATATCAGGCAGTATCGTTTTTTGCTGTCCCGGACCGTCTTAACATTCATTTCGAGGACCGAAGAAAAGCGTTTACCGCGATATCGGATAAAGCTTCGCAAGCCATGCTAACGACGATTTTAATCAACAAGATGGTTCGAGTGTCGGTGCTCCGAAAGACGGCTTAGCTAGACTCGTCGTTTAAATGGTTGGTGCGTGATATGTCATGGAAACTTGCGGGCGCAAATCGAGACGAACGCGTCCCCTTCTTGGTGCTCCTTTCCCCGTGGCCTCTTTTTCGCGTTCGTCTCTGTTTGCGCCGACAGACTTTCTGAAAGGCGTAGTTTATCTAAGCCGCGGACCCGCTGCCAATACATCGCACAAAAGGCCGTCTGCATGATACGATCTGAGGCTTGTTTCTTCCAAGTATGGCAGTCACATGAGTCATACGGAAACTGTCTGCAGAGATGTTCGAAACATGCTTCGAAGGTGCGAGAGGCGTGTCCGCAAATAGTTCTCGCATCATGTCTGCGGAGAAACTCTGCAGATAATCTCCGTGCCTTTTGTACAAAGTATGAGCAGTGTGAGGTCGGCTTGAGAAGCTATGGTCTCCATAGCAACGCCGTCCACATGGACCCACAAGTGCTGTAACAAAAGTGAGCAGATCTCGTTAACCTTTGAAAGAGGAAGTGAAGAGTTGCGTAATATTACCAGCGCCTATCATAGCGTCTCCTGCCTAACGGATTAATCGAGGACGCGCGTCGTACTCTTCGAAAAATGGCATCATTTGAGCAAGCAGTCTATTCATAGACGTCGATTGACTGGCATCTGTGACGGAAGCCAGTTGGGAGGGCCCTCTCGAGTTGTTCCGGGGAAGCGAAGGGCGGAAGGTAGACGGGGTGTACTAGTTCAATTCGGTTGCCATGGCAATTCGGTGAAGCGCGTCACGATCGGTTGAATGGGGCACTTTAGGCGGAGTGTCTACATAAGCGGCCACGAGTCGAACTTGCGCGGGCGTGACTTTACTATTCATCATCGTGCGGTGCGCCCGAACGCGGTCTTTCTGGCTGGTTCTGGCTTGCGCGCTGCTATTGGAACGAGAGGGAAGCAGAGAACGTGATTCAATCGAGCTTTAGCAGTTGTTATTGGGGACTTTTAGCAAACCGTTACCATGTTCCGCGTACCGCTCTATACCAGAGCCTTTGAAGCATGCTTTTAAGCGCGCGCACCGCGTGGTCACGGTATACCACCCGGGCGAGCGCTTAAAAGCATGCTTCAAAGGATCCTGTATGGTGCGGTACACGGAACACGGTAACGGTTCGCTAAAGGTAGTACCTATGTTTAACCTTGCACGAGGAAACTATACGTGTAGAAACTGAGGGTGAGGAGGAGACGAGAGCCCGCGGGGACGTCACGACACCGATCTCTGATTGGCTCTGATGGAAAGATGGTGGGTAGACCTCAAGGCAGATGGCTTTGAGGTCTACCCACTATCCTTTCAACCGAGCCAATTAGAGCTCGACGTTCTGACGTCACCACAACTCTTGCAAAAAAAGCAGACGAACTTCCGCTCCGCAGAGGTTTGCGGTGAGTGTGTTCGCTATCACTGGCTAAGCCGATCACGCACAGAGAAACGCGCAGGATCCTGGCACTTTCGCTGTGTGCGCTTTCTGTACTCGGTGAAGGCAAACGGACAAAGGCGATAAGTGTCGTAACGGTGTCTTTTTTTTCTATACTTGATTGGTTCGCTATAGGGTCGTAGAGTCGACGCGGTCTGAACAAAGGCTCGAATAGAATAGCTATGCGTCATTCGTGGTCTTCACGGTGCAAGGGAAAGTTAACGGATTCTCTTACCGGGGTTGAAGTTGGGAATTACACTGCGCGTTTTTGAACCGCCAAGCCCACACCCCTAAAAATAACGGGGAAGAAAGGAACTGGAACAGCACTTAAAAACTTTACCAAGTTTTTTTTCTTTTTTTTTTGTACACATGAACAGTTAATTACCGCGAACAGTACAAGTATCAAGCCAGAAAGACCCCAACCCCCCAACCCCCCCTCTCCCCTCCCAAGTCCAGCCGACCCTATATTATACGCATGCATTTTTACACCCCATTGACATCATTGACATTGACACCGCAGTCATTGACATCGCAGTCATCGACATTTTCGTCCATATTCATGGGAAACTTCATCCTCTTCGAGCACAGTTCGAGCAACATTACCCGTATCCAATACATGGGTTGCACGTGACGTCATATCCTTCCTCCTTTCTGGTGGCCAAAACCTGCTGTTATACTTCGTTTCACCTTATGTGCGAGCTAAGGCAAAGCTGGAAGCGCGAGCACGAAAGCTGCGTGCCTTCAGGCTTTGCTCAAGCGCGCGAGCTGGGCAGAAACGCAAAAAGCGCTGGTCTCGCGCTTCTATATAGCTTTGGCTTCGCTCGAAGATAAAGTGAAACGAAGTATAATGAAGCTGTGCTCACTCGTTTCCGCTCGCTCGCGACGCTCGTGTACTGCTCGTAGAATATGCACAGTAAAGGCTACGCTCGAGGAAGTTCGGCCACCAGAAAGGAGGACCAAATTACGTCAGTGCAACCTATGTATACAGAAGCTAAATTCAACTGACGCGTTCTGAAAAAATTAAAAAAATTACTCCGACAGTGTGGATGTTGCAGTTACTTTGCTAGGTTGCGCAAGCTACCTCCCATTACAGAAAGTTAGGCCACAACTCACTTATAAATCTAGCCATTCATACACACACCTTCGTTGCGAGCGTACGAGGGAGAGAGTGTAACATATAGTCCGCTTTTATTTGCCAAAATTACATGCCAAAAATTAGGATTTAGCCTTCCTAATCTCGCGTGCTAGTCTTCTTTCGATCCCATAAACGATATGCAGTCAGTAAAATTCTGTCTAAAATCGTTTCATGTTCCCTTTGAGCCCTGGTCACACTGATCATACTTCATACAAAGGACAATCTGCAAACACGAGTCACCGCAATATCCGTGGTTCGAATGCCGGGTGCCAAGTTTCTCCTTGAACTCATTGCCATGCGGCATCCGTCTTTTGTTTGATGTATAAGCAGTGTGAACCCAGCTTAAAGGTAACACGAAGTATAGAAACCCGAACAACTTTTAATTGTACTTTTTTTTTGGTTTTGGGAAGAAGATGTAACGAGTAACGTAACTACGTTATCCGTTACTTGAAGTAAGTAACGTAAGCACGTTACTGTTTTAAAAAAAAAGTAACGAGTACGTTACTACGCGTTATCCAAAATAGTAACTCGTTACAGCCAACACTGGTTTATGGTGACTGCTACCAATTTTGATTACATACTACTGCCGGTTGCTCTAATAATTGTTCTAAAGTCAAGTTGCAAAATATTAAGTGCGGACAAGAAAACAACGATCCGCTCAATGCCCAAGCGTCGATGCACGTTGCATTATAGACGAAGCTTTGTTTTGGAGGGCGTCAGTCTAAAATAAAAGGTTCCGGTGGTTGCTTTCCTCCTTCTGGGGCATACATATTGTGCGCGTGCGTGCGTGTGTGTGTGTGTGTATGCATATATATATATATAGATGTGTGTGTATGTGTGTATGCGCTTTTTCTTGTGTGTGTGTGCGAGAGTGCGTGCGTTCGTGCGCGTGCGTGTGTGGGTGTAGGTATACTTGTACGCGTGTGCATGTGTGTGGGTGTGCGTGTGTGTGTGTCTTTCGATATTACCTTTCTGTTTCCCACTTTTCACGTTTTAGTACAGCTTATGCGTATATATCTGCAACGTATAATGCTAAAAAAAAAGTTTTATTCTAGCCGGTTCACAGAAAATGTGGCTACGTATAATCCGTTCCATTTCGCCCGTAAAAAAATGCATTGGTGTCGTTCCTTTCTTCGTCTTGAAAAGAACGCATCGGTGAAACGCGTTTAGGGCCGCCGTTCTGCTCAATACTGAAGCTGTCTCCACGGCACATGAAAGAACTGGGTGGAATCGAGATGAAATATTGTGCAGAACCGCGTGGTGGTCCCACAGTACATTTAGGGAGAAGACGTTCTCATGTCATTCTTTATATCGGGTGAAGACTGGGACAAAAGGCGGTGTTAAAAAGAGCCTTTAATTATTTTAAAAAATGGCGCTTGTCTCAAGGTAAGGAATATGAAGAAGCACTCTGTTCATCATTCATAATTTGTCTCCCTTTCTCTGCTAAAAAAAAAAAAAAAAAAAAATATGTCGGAAAAAGATTATCTCTCTATCCCCGACGGACAGAACTGCATGAAACCGGAATAAACCTCATATTTTTCTTCGGAGGAACTATTCCTCAAAGAAAAAAGAAAGAAAGAGAGGCTGGATTTCTCCTGGCTGGAAAATTAAATTAGCAATTTCGTATCTTTTTTACTTTTCTTTTTTTTTTCGTGACGGTCTAAAAGCCTTTGACTCGCCAGAAATACGTCCCCGAAACGTTTCATATATTGCGGACTGTACCATCCCGTGAAATATTTTGTATATTTAGTTGCTACGATTTGTTAACTAGTTCTTTTTTTTTTTTCGAAATGAAATATTGGAAGGAACTTGAACTTTTTTAACATCATTATTTTTGACGAGATATACGATTGGAAGGTCTAGTTTTAACTCTTCGGTGCAGAAGGCTTTTAGGCGGAACGTGTTATATATCTATCAATTTGTTCTGCAACCTGAGTAAGATTTTTTTTTTATCCACAACTTTGATTATAACAGTTTTTGCTATTTCTGTCTTTTTATATTAATCTTTTTTAAAGATTCTCGTTTAATAGACTCGCAACTCGCAAATGCCAATCCGAAGTGTGTTGGGATATTCTAAAAGTTGATACTTAACAACTTCTGTGTTTCTTTTTTTGTGTTTATTTCATTTTTTTCTACGCAGTGTCTTACTCGCATTTCAGCGTAGGGAAAAAAAAAACAAATTATCGACAGATAAGTTCATTTAAAAGAAGAGCGTCTGTTTTTATAAAACGTTCAATAAACAAAATAACTGCATTTATTTCTACATGGTTAATACGAACAGAAGCACTCTACCCCTTGCTATTCTGAAATTTTTGAATAGATTGACTTTTTTCGTGCGCTATTGAGCTACAGAATTATGCACCGTAAGCCAATGGCTGAAACTCGAAATGTCACTTAGCAAAGAACACCACTCAAAAATAATGGGAGTCAAAACTCGTAAGTGGATTCGGTAATTAAAATGACTACAGTAACTAAAGTATTTCTTTACAAAAGTAAACGTAAAACAAATAACAAACCCAATTTCCTATGTAAATGGCGGGTCCATCGTCGCGCCGAGTGTGCCCACTCAAAAAAAAAAAAAAAAAAAACTTCAGTTATAAAGTTTAGCTTAGCTTCGTGTTTAATTTATGCGCCTTCATTTGCACCCCTTAATATAATTATGCGTTATTAAACAGGCTCGTAGAGTCAGGTTTCATGTTGCCTGTCAGGCGCTGGACGAAGAAAACGAAATTATCGCGCCTGCTGTTCGTGTGTATTGATAACACATACTATATGTAAATACCTAACGTTTGACGTTTTCAGTGTTTCTGTCTTGTTTTTTTCTAAATTTGGCGCACGATTTTTTTGTTTTTTTTTTTGTTTTCTTTTTCTCGCTGTAAGCCGAGGAAAGAGAAGGATGTGGTGGGTATTCAGAAAGTCAATGTTAATTTTTTATGGTTAATATTTTTACTTAAAGTTTTTTTTTTTTCTTCATGTGCGGTATTTTAGTTTAATCGTAATCTCAGCACCAGGCGAATATCTACAAATGCTTTGTTTATCAGATTGCTGTCATAGAGCGTGTGTAACTGCCATAAAAAAGATTAACAATCCTGAATCTGTGTTACTGGGCCTAAAATTCGACGAGTTCGAAAAATAGCATTTCTATTACCGTAGCGCGCATACAGCAATAAAACGATCACGAAACGCACATGAACAGTTACAGACGAGGCCGATATCGACGTGTGCTCTACCCAGGGCGTTTATAATAAACAACTTTGAATTTCACTGGTAATATATAGTTCTCAATTAGTCTATATGAATGAAATAAATCTGTATATGTAGTTTCCGAGGTTTTCTATAGAGAATTGCAAGCATGCCGCCCCGAGCGGTGCCCCATGAGTGCAAGCACGTGCAGCTTGCTCGGGAACATAGCTTTGGCAAGCTTGAAATTGCACGGGCGTGTCCGCACGAGCAGAGACATGGCGGCGGCCAGTGTCCTTGCTTGCAATTGTGTATAAGGGTTCCTTTAAGCCAAACGTTACCACATGCTTTTAAGCGCGCGACCGGGTGATACCGCGTAACCGTGGGGCGCGCGCTTAAAAGCGTGCTTCAAAGGCTCCGGTATACTGTGGTACGTGGCACACACGGCAACGGTTTGCTAAAAGTCCCCAGTAATGTGTTCCCGTTATCTGATGTTTATGACAGTGAGGTGCGGGAACGACTTATCAATTTACCACGTCCGCTCAGAAATCCTGAACCTTTCCCTCCAAAGAACCGCAAACTTGGCACGCAAAGCCGGATCAGCTAAAGAGAACAAAAAATAACCCTCAAAAGAATGTTTATTCTTGAACTTTCCCCAACATAAAGTACGACGATCCCGATAACTGTGACCATCGGAACTCTAAAAATACTAAGCTTCTTTTTTTTTCGGTTAAAACCGAGAAAAAATTAATTCGGCATACGTTCATCGGTGTCTATCGGTTTAAGCGGAAAACGGAGATCCGTACACATATATACTCGCCTACACCCTGAGCTCCATTTCAAATCAAATCAAATCAAGTCGGGGAGTCAGGGCGCGAACAGGCTGGTGAAGATCAGACATAAGTTATATAACACTGCGCCGAGACTGCAGGTAAGCAATGGACACACGTAAGGTCTCACATTTTTAGAATTTGTGTGTTTGTGTCGGCTTACTTGCAGTCTCGTGGTGGGTTATGTCAAATCAAGTATTCTTATTTTGCATCTACATATAGAGGCGACACGATTAGATTGTTTAATCTTTTTTATTATTATTAGGCATTGAATATATCATTCGGACTACAAATGGGACTCTATACATCTTTTAATTGTGACACAGCGCAGTGCTGGCTTCAATAAGACCTACGAGCACAGACGGATAGACTAAAAGCGCAACAAATTCGCGACAAATTCATTGACCTTGACTGGCTCAGTCAAAGCATGCTTCTGTGCGATTGCACGTACATTACTTAGGATCTGATCTAAGGGAAAGTTCCATCACTTCAATCACAAAATAAAATTACGATCATTACGGGACGCTCTTTTCATGCAAGCACAAATGTATGCAAGATCTATTAAAAAAAAACAAAAAAAAACATTATTCTCTTATCGTTTGTTATTGCTCTTGTTGTTTTTGAAACTAATGCTATAAAGAAAAGTAAACTTCCTTAAAGACAAATGCCTCGGGAATGCGACATTAAACATGCAGAAAGCATAACTGAAAGCATAACTGGTACTGCCTCTTCAATCTCTTTGAAAAATGCGCGCTTCAGATTCTTTTTTTATTATTTGTAGTTTTTTTTTTCGAATACTATATAATGAACCATATTTGTTTTACAATAGAATTTTCATAAAAGTAATACTCATGGCGCCTTGCGATCATTGGATTATAATTACTATTATTATTAAAATGAGCGAAGCGCGCCATGACAGGAACACTGAAACGGTGGCTTTGTCGTTGAAAGTAAAAAAATTGCAAGCGTGAAACACACGTGAGCAAGAATCGCGTCGCGTAACGCCCACGCTATGACGTGCCCCAATGCAGTGTCGTCCCGTGCAACGGGGTTGCTATGGTTACGCTGCTTGGCCACTTACCGGCTTATCGCCCCCCCCCCCCCTTTTCCCCCCTCTGTCTCCGTGGTACCACGCCATTGGTCGCGCAATGTATGACGTCAAACCAACATCTGCGTCTGCGCTCAGTTGCTGGCACTCTCTCCCATGGCCTTGATACGGTGCGACCAACATCAGCAAATATTCTAAATAAATTATAAAGAAGGTTTATAATTATTTGCGTGCATTCGGTGTTTAGTTGTTGCTTTTTTTCGAGGGATTTTTTTTTTTTGGGGGGGGGTGGGGGGCTATTTTTTATATATTTGGTGTTTTTGTGTAAATTCGTACCCCCGAATAAAAAAAAAAGTAAACACCGAAAACACGCAACCATATTTTTTATCATAAAGAACCGCAACTGTGGGGAAGTAAAGGAAACAGTCTGAGCATCCAAGTTATCATCCCTCAATTTCGTTTTTGTCTTGTATTAGGAACCAATATGTTCGACAGTCGTGTGGCAGAGTATTAACTGTACCAAAAACTTAACTTCATGGTCAAAAAGCGCTTTAATTGTTTCGTTTACTACTAGCGCTTCTCTCATGGCATCAGTTTTGTGCATATCTGCAGAGCTGACCCTTTATTGCGGCAGGTACTACTAGATAGACACTAATAAAAAACAAATGCTCAAGGAAATTCGCTTTGAGTTATTAATATAAATACGAAACAGCATTCTAGAAAGTTCTATATTTGCAAAGAATATTCTAAATATGCAGCTAATTATTCATCCTAGAAAAACGCTCAATTGTTTTTATATAAATCGGTATCTTAAAATACGGCTGACGTGCTTGGAATCAATCTATATACATAAAAAATTATGAACTCACTTTTTTATACTAAAAGAAGGTTAAACTCTGCATCACCTAAAGGTAAATATTACTTTGTAGCCTAACAACGCGTATCAGAATGCAAAAAAAAAACGCAACGTTGTTTTATTGATTTTTTTTTAAGCCTCAATAATTACGAATTTTGCGTGCGAATCTGCCCGTAAGCCGCTCCTGACCCGGAAAAATCTTCTGACATCTACCGGAACCCCGGTAGTTTAATACACGCTACAAAGTCAGCTGATACGTTCGTCGTCCGAACGACCCAGCCTTGTTCGTAATATGCAAATTCTCCAGCTCGAACCAGGCGCGAGTTGTGGCCCATGTGGGTCACCCGTTGGTTAACGAGCCACTGCCTTCCTAATCTCGCCCCGTGCTCCGGATCGCTACTTCGATAAGCTTTTAACTGGGAACGCGTCTCTATTTTGACCCTGAAATGGGCGGCGTGTCAAAAGACGCGCGACACAATCTTTCTGAACAGAGGGAGCGCGCCGTGAAACGCGCGGAAATTCTTGGGCAGAGGTGGTAGGTCCTGCCATCTATCGAACGCGATACCAAGCACGTCTAGGTTTGTTTTCGTTCGCTCTCTGGCGAAATAATTTAATTGCTTTAGCAAGAGGTATCTCTTTTCGTTCTCACTCGTGAGCTGGAATGCTCGCAAGCGGCGAAAAGCATTGACGGACGCGCAAATCGCGGCGTTGCTTCAGCAGCGTGACGACAATGACTCAGATATAAGTACATGCTCAGTGACAGCGAAACCTCGAGTGTATTCATGAGCCAAGGCTGGAAATATAAATTTCTCCAAACCTGGCACTTATGAATATACCCGTAATCATGACCTACCGTGCAAAATCAAACGTTTAAATATTAAGAAAAAAAAACGTCTCCTCTTTTCTGTACTTAAAGACAAGAAGAAGCAACATGTTATTCCTTCATATTAAAAAAAAAAATCAAAATGTTAGTGCGAAAACAATGTTTGATACTTTTTTTGCTAAAAAAAAATACCCCAAGTCGTGGGGTTTTCTCCACAAGCCGTGAGGAGAATTACTCTCCCCTCCTGTCACACTATTAATACATTATTAAAAAAAAAGACAGTCTGCAGATATTTTCTGAGGCGTATAAAGCCAGCGTGCTTCGAACATGATTGACGCGGGTTTTCAGCCAAAGGAGCAGCAGCCAGAAATCTTGTCCCCTCTGCCGATTTTGCTAAACTTGATTACTTTTTTTCTTTCCCTTTTAGATGCTACTGATCTCGGGGAAGGCACACGGTCGTGACAGTCGAAATAACTTTTGTGCGATCGGCTCTTTAGCTGGACGTGGTGCTACGAATAAAGAGCAAGATAAGTTCGTTGGAGCATACTAAACCAAGTTTCAACATAGGTTTAAAAAAAAATTCCTTGTAAAGCCGTGACATGTTTTTTTTTTTTTTTTCATATCAAAATTGTTTAGGAAGGAAAACCCCAAAGACGTTTTCCCGTTTCTTCTCGTCTCCCTCTAAAAAATTGTGCAGTCTGAATTTTAAATAAAAAAAATAAAACAGGTCGTTAAGCTTGTTGTTGTTTTTTTTTTTTTTTTTTTTTTTTTGTTTTTTACGGAACACGGAGACAGCCAATCACGGAGAACCAGAGAAAGATCCCAGCGAAATCCGAAGCTCGTAATACAATTAGATCTAAAAAAAAAAAAAAAAATGCGGTGCACGCTCGGAAACTTTGTGAGTGAAACGTCATGCTGTGTCCATGCGCACTTTCTTTTTAATAATTATTTGGGCTTTGTCATTCGCTGGGGTTCCTTATTGTTCGCCGTAAACGGCTGCCTCCGTGTTCTGCAAAAGAAAAAAAAAATAGAGTCAGTTGTTCTTTTTTTATTATCATATTATTATTTATTTTTTTATTCGACTGAATCTTCTTTTATGCAGAGCACTTGGGGAAAGCAAATCGCTGCAATATACAGAGAGAGCTCGGTACACGACGAAGCTGACAGTGTGTTTAGACATAAAAAAAAAAGACAGGTTGCGTCAGTTTTAATTTTCAACGAAGTTCTTTCCGTAGGTTGCAGCGATGGGCACTCCTGGGCCCTAATCTGGACACTTGGCGAAAAAGTCGGTGAGAAATCTAACGGCCGTGATTGGCCAACGCCGCACTTGACCTTAAAGGGATACTGAACCAAGGAATTTAGTGTCCATAATAAGTGGCGCACGTTCTTTCCACGAGCCAGCAGCCGCCGGTGTGCGCGAGCACACGCAACAAAAATGACGTCAAAGAACTCCATTCGCGGTTAAGATGACAGTGAAATGTATGGGCTTCGGGCCAGACGAGAATAAAGACAAGTTTTTCATCTACACAGTGGTGTCTGGTGTACAAAGGTAAGCGATTAATTGGTCTAACAAGCACGTAGCTTTCACTTCTAGAGATGAAAAGCCTGTCTTTATTCTCGTTTGGCCCGAAGCCCATGAATTTCACTGTCCTCTTAAGTGCGAATGGAGGTCTTTGACGTCATTTTCGTTGCGTGTGCTCGCGCACACCGGCGGCCGCTGGCTCGTGGAAAGAACATGCGCCACTTATTATGGGCACTAAATTCTTTGGTTCAGTATCCCTTTAACGCCGGCCAGTCAGAGCCACTGGATTTCTCGCCGAATATTTCGCCAAGTGTCGAGATTAGGGCCTTTAAGTGTGAAAAGTAGACGGTCTAGAGCTCTTGGAATAAATAAGGAAAACCAAATCAGACAAACAGGTGCTCTACACCCTCGGTGCCTCCCCCCCCCCCCCCCCCGGTCTCTCCCTTTCTCTCTCTGTCTCTCATCCAGAAGCTACTGCTCGGATTATCGCAGTCCCCCATTGTCTAGGCAGGGACTCTGAGCCTGTACTGAACGCGAGGGGCTAAGTCAGCGCTTGGGCTGCAATCCCCATCCCTGCCCGTTTCGATCTGGATGAGCATCGTACCGGCGTACAGCATTGGCTAAATTTCTTAGCTACAGCAGGGGCGGATCCAGAACTCCGTTTTGGGGGGGGGGGGGGGGGAGTTTTGTAAGGATACTATTCTTCCTTTTTTTTTTTGTGCACCGGGGGGTCCACCCATGTCAAATTGTCCTCCGAGAAGGAGGGAGGAGAGGGGGTCGACCTCGTTTTGTGTGTGTGTGGGGGGGGGGGGGGGGGCCGCCCCCGTCGCCCCCCCCCCCCCCCCTTGGATCCGCCCCTGAGCTACAGCGTAAACCAGTGTCGCCGCACCTCAAGGCCAGACCGTCCTTGCGCTGTGTAGAACGTCTCTCTTTATTTATTTATTTATTTTTTTTTGCGTTTGGCGCGAAGTTGGAATTAAATCTACGCTTCGTGCCCGAGAAATGGCGACCGTCAGTGCTGCTTGGTGAACTTTTGAAGGGGTCTATTAATGGGCGATACCACAATTTTTCTTCTTCTCGTCGTACACACTACTAAAAAGTCGCAATTTCACCGTCTGAAAGCCCCTCTCAAATAAATCGGAGTATAAAATTAGTTGCGTCTTCCGCGGCTTCAAGTTTCTGGCAATAATCATTCTTCTTTCAGAATCACCCAAATGATCACGTCATTAAAAAAAAAAAAAGAAATGGCGATTATTGGGGTTCATGCGATGGAACTGCGTGAGCATTAAATATAAACCGCATGTAAGCGATTTGAGGAGAAACGCAACGAGCTCGTAGGCCTTAGAGCGATAAACTGGCAACTGAAAGTGACCCTCAATTGGCCGCCGCCATGTTGCACATTTTTGACCATTAGACACGTGACCTTATTTATAGCTTTACATCTAGATTTTAACGAAGTACCGCTCACAAATAATTGCTAATTGATCTTTAATAACAGTACCGACGAGATAAGTTATGTTTCGTTTGTTTTAAGTCCAAAATGTGCTTTTACGACAAAAATTCGGGCAGATTCGCAATGCCTACACTAAATGCCGTCAGCCGCGGTGCTGTATTTTGGGTTTTTATCGGAGCTGGACACTGATACCCGGGGCTAACAGTATTGAAAAAAAATTGTTTATCATGTTTTTTAGAGCGATTGTAATACAAATCCTGCCTCACTTTTGTGTAAAAGCCTCAGGCTGTCTAGTGGTCAAAAGTTTACACAACATGGCGGCGGCCAAGTGAGGGTCCCTTTTGCTTTGTGACCGGGATACCAGTTTATCGCTATAGACCAGGGGTGGCCAGGCTGACCTGGCCTAAGAGCCGCAAACAAAACTACGAAACTTCCAAGAGCCGCGATTTGTGTGTGTGTGTGTGGGGGGGGGGGGGGGGGGGGCAAACTTTTGTTTGCAGCAATAAACGAAACTCGAACCACTTGCAATCTATCCGAGTCAAAATCAGTCCAACTGTACGTAAGGTAGCAGTAGCACAAGACTACCACACCGCAACCTGTCTTTCGATTTAAAACGCGTTCCATTTCTCTTTTTGGGGAAGTGCTCTTGTGACCGGGAGGGCGGCGAGCCGCACTTTAACGCGCGAAGAGCCGCATGCAGCTCGCGAACCGCAGCTTGGCCGCCACTGCTCTAGACCCTCTACCTCGTTGGAGAAACGAGACAAGCGACGGCGATTCGTTCCGCTGTCGCTCGCTCAGTCGCGCGACGAAGGTAACTGCATGAAAGCGACGGGGGCAAGCGACCAAGGCCATGAGCGACGTTTTCTAGAAATCCAAAAACCGAGCGACGAGACGAACAACAGTAAGAGTTCTCCGTCGCTCGTCGCTGACTCCTTTTCGCTTGTGCCGTTGCTCGTCTCGTCGCTCGCTAAATAGCTTACATGCGGTACAGCCTTTAGTTCTTCCGGCGACGGCACAGCGGCAAATCGGCTCGCCCGCACTCCCAAGGATATTCCACCGCGCCGCAGTGCCTCCTGCACTCTGGCTCCGCGCCAGCTGTGCACGATACCCCCCCTCGCCTCGCAACGTCATGCATGGCGCTGACCAGACTCGTACACGTTACTGAAAAATAGTAAGGAATTACATTTACAATTACTCGAGGCTAAATTGTATTTTTTTACAATTACAATTACCCTCTCATAAAAGTAAGTGACCTTTACCCCCAAAAGTAATCCGTTACTTTCGTGGCGTTACTTTCAACAATATTTTCCTCAACTAAGAAACAAATGGAAGAAGGTTATTCAAGTTCTTATTGTTGTCACCTGTTCTATTTATTGACCTTGAGTATTTTGAGCTACAGCTGGCTCTCGAAGGTCTCGTCAGAGATGTTTCGTCATTTCTTACTGAAGATGTCAACTGCTACGCTGAACACCCTTTGAACTGAGGCACTGGATGGGAGTGCCATATTGTGCCTCACGAATATTTAATGCTCTGCATTGAGCTTTTTCAGCGAAGCAATGAAAGAACTATCTAGCTCGAAGATAGAGCAAAGCTTCATCGTTGCACACGTTGCCTGATATTCGAGAGTTGTTGTAGAGTTGGCAACAGTAAAGGCCCCTACGCACATTAACGTTTGAGTGCGTTTGACTGCGTTGCGGCTACGAGAAACCAGGACATCCCTGCTTCTTATGTCGCGTGCCAAACTATTCCTTTATTTTGATTCTAGACTTCATATGAAGTACAGAAGTGCCGATGACTCGCTTTCGTTTCGCGACGCAACGCAGTCAAACGCACTCAAACGCTGTCAAACGCGAATGTGCGTAGGGGCCTTAAAAGAGCGGTGCAACGATATTCAATTGGAATATTTTTCACTTTACACGAGCTTACTGGCACTAGTGGGACTCAAGGATACTCGCACGCAACGCCACTGGCCAAGAAACTCCTTTGTTGCGGTGTAATTTCAAGGACAAAAGCGATCATTTTTATTCAATCTCTCCTGTGCAAAATTTGATGATGTAACGTGGGGATCGCAGTACACCCATATGACGATATTTGAATGCTGTTTATAGATTGGAGCCGAGCATTGCGTGAGCTCTCGATTTGGGCTCGTGATAATTACTAGCTCGAGAAGCATTCGGGTAGTGGCCCGTGTCCAATCGCTGCAACGACGACAATAGCTGAGCCATAACAATGTCTGGAACTCAGCGCGTGTCTTGTGCTTTGCCGAACCCAGCGCGTGGCAATGATCAGCATTGGCGGCATATAATCGGCTCCAGATCACGTGGCCGCTTTTTCTGGCTGCGAGTTGAGGGGGTGAACGCTGCTCCTTTTTCTTTATTTTTTCTGGGACTTCTGTTGCGGGGGGTGAAAAACGAACGCGTGTTTTATAGGTCATTAACGTCAGGGATCCCGTTCTAAGCGGTATTTGCGCAAAGTACAAAAATTGTTGCATTGCCCCTTTAAGGTGATAATTAAATAAATGAGGTTTGGCTCGATATTCTTCTTTCTTCGGTTCTGAACAGGTCGAGCCTCGGTTGATACGTTGGTGAATAAGAGTTTCCGATATGTAAATATAAGTAATCGAGAGAAAACAAAAGACACCAGGACACTTCAAACAACAATTAATTAGAACGTTGGATAAAACAAGGAAATGTAAACGCACGTTTGCTGTGTGTACCTTACTTGGTGCCGTTCAAAAACGCACGGAGCACGGACCGACTGCAGTTTACTCTGATGTTCTCCAGATAGACGACCGCTGATGCCACGGGCAGTGAAGGGTAGAGTACTAAGTAAGCCACACTAAGTAAGCCCCACTCACGAGTTTCACTCTCTCCTCAAGCCCAGAATATCAAGTCTACGTCAGCCACCATTATGTTTTATTTGTGAAAATATATGCTTGAGATAAGATGCGTCCTGCTGGGGTAAAAACAGGAAGAAAAAAAAAGGAAGACTATTACTATACTTGGTTACAAGTTAAGAAGGTAGTAGAAGCTCCTCCCCCAAGAAAAAACCGACCTGTGAAATACACCTGTGACGAAAAGTTTAGATTGCTACGGGCAGGCGTCGATTTTTACGGTCCATTCTAGATCGAGCCTGGTGACTTGGGTCACCCTATATATCTTACTGCGTATCGGAAGTCTAGACACAAGAGTAGTGGGTTCTCTGCAGCTCTATAACTGTGAAGGCTACGGGTTCCAACGCGTGGTCTCTAAGTGAACTTTCCCTCGCGCGAATGCCACCCTCCCCCCAACGTCATAACTACTGGATCGACGCAGCGTCGTCTAGCTTGCGTCAGCATCGTCGACAGTGCGTCTTGCTGCGTCCCACAACGAGCGCGAAGTTAGCACGTGGCGACGCCAAGACGGATGCGTCTGCCGGGTCGGGAACCGAGTAACGACGACGTGATGCAAAGACCTGGTCGTCTTATTAGTGGTATTGCTTCAGAGCGCCGAGCGCGGCGAGCTGCGAACACTTCGTGTCTAGAGCCCCATCGGCCATTCCTTTTTGAACAGAACCGCGCCAGACACCGTCCGGCCTTAGATCAGAAAGAACGCGGTTGTTATTTTGCCCGGCACCTAAAATTTTCTCGACATAAAAAGGATTTTTTTTCCCTGCTTCTTTTTTTTTGTGTTTGTTTTTCTCCTCTTTTGCTTACCATACCGTTTTTCTCCTCCTCCGGTTGCCAAATTCGTTTCGCTAAGAACTCTGAGTGGATGGAGAGCTGCGAGTGAAGGGAGGTCGAGCTTTTTGCGAAATCTCTGGCGCAGCGCTGCCTCGTGCTTCTTCGACAAGAGGTCATTTGCGAGACTGCGCCCCTTTCATTTTCCTACTTTATGTGCTTTTTGGTGTTTTCTTATTGTTACTATTTTTATATCTAGCTATTTTATTTTACCCTGCTTTTCCAAGTATTATTTTTTTTATTGTCTTTATTATATTTTACTTTTGGTTAACATTTTTACTATTCCCTTTCTTCACAGTTTTATTTTCGGTGCGTTCCCTAGTATTCTTTTTTTTCTATTTTGTGTTTTATTCTCTGTTTTTTTTTTCCTTTTTCTTTTTAATGTTGTTACTATTGCCTTACCTCCAAATTTTATTTTCTCCGCTTTCCCTACTATTATTTCTTTCCCTATTTTATGTTTTATTTCTTCTTCTTTTTTCATTGTTTTGCTTTGTTTTTCTCCCGGATTTCCTAGTTTTAGTTTCCCCGTGTCCCATTCCGCTTCTCTCTTGCTCGCGTGTCTGAATACTCTTGTCGGTTGGTTCCCATTTTCTTTTCTTTTTTCTTTTTTTTTTCTGTTCTTTTTTTTTAGGTCCGACTATGCACTCGAGGTTAGCTCGAGACACTCTAAACGTAACCCGGCGTTTCTACGACGGCCGTCTTGAAGGACAGAAAAAGGGTTTCGTATTTGATACGTTTTGCTTCTTTCTTTCGTTTAACTTCTTTTCTCTCTCTCTCTCCCTCTCTCTTCTTCGGGTTTTTTTATTTTAGTTTTGTGGAGTATACGTAGCAAAAATGAGGAGCAGCGGCAGCAGCGGCGGACGTTCTTGAGCATTTCTAAGAGAAATTTCATTATGGCATGCACCGCATCATAATTTCAAGGCCATTAAAACAAAAAAAAAATAGAAAAACGTATTTTGAACGTTTATGCGGAATAAACACTTGCTTTCGTTCGACCATGGTCGACAACTGCGGCGAAATTTTACTTTCAGGGTCATCATATTCCCGCAACTAGTGGGGGAAATTTCTTTAGACGCTGTGCCTATTTTGTCTTCTTCGTTTCTTTTTTTTTTCTTCATTTTTTGTGCGTCTACTTTGAACATTTTTGCCAAAACAAAAAATTACAACAACATTGCTAGGGCCGATGGATCTCTTTCGTACGGGACCGCAACAAAAAAATTCCATACAACCTGGTGGCCAAAACATGAATATGTCAAAGTTGATTGGAAGTTTCTCGGGAATCATCAGTGCCTATACTGCCGAGACCGGTTATAACGAAGTCGGTTATAACGAAATAGCGGCTACAGCGAAGTGATCACGATTTCCCATTCCCTTTCGCACTTCGTTATAACCGAAGCCGGTTATAACGAAATAGCGGATATATCGAAGTGATTTACGATTCCCGTTGACTTCGTTATAACCGGTCTCGGCAGTTACTAGACTTCGTGACTTGCTTTCAGCGCTACAACAGGCGCACGCGCCAGTTTGTAATATACTTTATTTCTGCGATCCCAAAGCAGCAGTCGCACTTCTCGTACAACGTACAAAGGGCGCGGAGTTTCTCCGCGGACATGATGACAGAGTTATGTCTGCGGACACGCGTCACGTATGCTCCAAGCATGTTTCTCTCACGCAAATGTGTGTGCTCTGGACATGACTGCAGACAGACTTCGTACGACCAATGATACCGTCATTCAAGAAAAAAAAGAACACACCTTAGACAGTTCCTGCAGCCAGCCTTTTTTGTATGATGCATTAGTGGCGTCACTCGCGCGAATAAAGGTATTTCCAAACTTACGCGGTCGAGCATGCGGCTCTGATTAAAAACTGCCAACAAAAAAAAAAAAGATTATCCCATTGCTAGGAGTAAACTTTTCTTTTTTTAAGAGCGTCCGAATGTCCACTTTAGAGAACGTAATATGCAGAATGACTGGAATCATTTAGTTTGAGTGCGTGTACTTTTTCTTTAATTTTTGGCTCAATAATTATTATTGCTGTTTGTGTTCAGTGGTCAACCGTTCCTTTAACTGCAGAGAAACCTAAGTTGCTATGAAAATATTTATTACAATCGTACTAAGCGGCCCTTCACACTCAGTTCGCACTTTCTTTTGATCTACGAGGGGCGTTCATAAAGTTCGTATTATCGGCACAAAAAATTTAATAAAGCGGAACAGAACAGGCATCAACATGAGCGCTCGTCCCTCTAGTTTCCGCACAGTGTACACATCGCGTGCTATAGTAGAGCGGAACACCGCTAGGGAGTCGAAACTAAAATGGCACCGCCCGTCGGTGCCAAGCACACGCAGTGATCGGTTGTTTGAATTTGAAGGGAAGCAATGCCAAGGATATTCCTTCTAATGTGGAAGCGTTGTTCGGGGACAACACCTCAGTTTATGACACTTTGGTTAAATGGCACAGACGCTTCCAGTGTGGCCAAACAAGAGGAACGCATTTCAAGGACGACGACCAAATGATTGCTGAAGTGGTGCGATTCCTGAACACTCAAGCGCGAGACACATGCGCGTCCAAACTGTCCGATTCGGCGTGCGAACCGCCGGAACGACGTCCGAGGGCGAGGGTTTTCGTCGCAACGAAGCGTCGGGCGGGGCCTCCGTCCGGCGCCGGCGTGCGTCCAACTTGCTAGATATCGCCGCACGGCTGTCCGAATTTCGGAGGGCCGCAGCCAATGGCAGCACGGATGGCGCGAAGGTCATGTTGTCACGTGACTTTCGGCCCGATCGGGCGAGGAGGCGCTTCGTGGTTCGGGCAGTTCGGGGAAGCGGATCTCCCCCTCTTTTACAACTCCTACACGACACACACATCTGGCGGTGCGCGGTGAAGGAGATGGACGCCATCGAGTTTTCTCGCGCACACAAAACAAGCTGCTGATCTCGCGCGCCATAGCAAGATGTCCTTCTTTGACTGATCGAGGCCGTCGAAACCCGAATGTACTCCGTTTCACCTTACGATGGAGAGCAGCGGACGCTACGAGCCATTCCAATACCGTGTGAGTGTCACATGAACTTCGGGAGAGACGCAGTAATGCGCGGTGTGCGTAGTCACGTGATTTGTACGCAGTGCTCGCTTCGCTGGGATGGCTCCTAAGGTCCGCTGCGGTCCATCGCGATTGAGTGATGTTGAGCAGAAAAGTAACCACACGGAAAATCTCTACAGACGCACACTTTGATAGAATGTAATAAAAATATTATGTTTGTTCTAAAGTCAGAAAAACCAAGAAGGGCGAGGGAAGTATTTTAGTTTTCTAGGCTAGGTGGCGCGAGCTACCGCCCGTTATAAATATAGCCATTAGCATTCATCCATCCCTTCGGTAGAGGGATACCCGAAACTTGGTGGAGCTGAACGGAGCGACGCAACGACGCGTCGGAAACCATGTGTCGCGAACCGTCGTGTGCGGCGATTCGGAGCAGCCATCTTCCCGACAGTTCGCACGCCGGACCGGACAGTTTTGACGCGCATGTGTTTCGCGCTTCAAAACGTGGAGTTCTAAAACAATGACCTCCGGCATGTGGTTCATCGCTTGCAAAAGTGGATATCGCTTGGTGGCGAACATGTAGAGAAAGTCTCAACTCCTACTAAAGTTTGATTGATCAATCTCTATTCCTTCGTGACAATGATACGAACTTTATAAACGCCCCTCGTATTTCTGTATGTTCATATTGGTTTTCATTCTGTTATTATCTACAAACATTACAAAATAATACTAGAGACGGATACGATGGTCCTAACGAACGTGCTTAATCGCAGAATACGGCTTTTATAATTGCCAACAATTTAAGAAGCGGAGGCTATGGTTAATTGCGTTCAAGCTTCTCGCTTCGTAATTAATTGTTCGGGGCTCATATGGACTAATGCCGGAGTATCATCCGCTGCGGAGCAATAATTAACATGATCAGGGCTTACCACGCCTTATGTTTCCTAAGTACAGCTCTGCTTTCAAAACCGTGAAGTCGCTATGATTAATAAAACTAGTACGAAAGAAACAAAAGACAGGTTAAAAGTAAGTCCAGTGACTCTTGACATTTCTGTTCGTTCGCGAGTGGTCGTGTTTTTTTGCGTGTATACTGTCCACTCCAAAACCTTTCTTCATCTACTTTTCTTTTTCGAGCTTTAGGTTTCGAATTTTGTTCCAAAGGGCCCTTTACTGTACTTGGTCGCAGCACAAAGGGCAGTAAGATAAGGCCAGGTAAGACTTTGAGTACGAGCCCACCTTTTGTTCGGCCGGACATCATGGAGACTCGAGACTTTCTTTTGTATATTTGCTTCTTCGTTATTTGCCATCTTTTGTCAAACCTTTCAGAGGAATATGTTTATTTTATACGTATTTTTATTTCGTGAGGAAACGTTCGTGAGATTTTCTAGAAATGTGTTTGTACTTAAAAAAAAATTTCGAGAAACAGTTTGAACTGTAGTCGTTGTCGCAACAAGATAAAAAAAGGACGTTTTGCGCATTATTCGTGCACTGCGCGAAGTAGTTGTCACAAGATCTGGTCATAAATAAAAGCAAACGATGATTTTCATTTTTGAAACATGTACGTCTTGATAAACTATCAATCAGTAACGTTCCTAAAAAAAACGGACTCTTTTTTTTTCTTTTTTTTTTTACTGCGGTTTTTGAGGTGAATACGAGTATGGACAGTACTAGATAAAGTGGAGAGAGGAAACATTGACAAACATATAGCTAAAGCTAAACAGATTTCTTTTTAATTTTATTGACGCGCAATAAAACTCCGCAATATGGTTTAACCGCCAACACCCCCAATTGTCTGATTTTATATTCACTGTTCAGTGTTCAATGTTTTATTCAGACAACATGAAAAAAAATCAGTTGTCTGGGGAACCTTCACAAAAGGCGGTATACCTGAAGAGGTGACAGCCCCCCCCCCTCCTTTTTCCCGTGAAATCACATCACTCTGCAAAACAGACAAAATATTCACTGTTGTAATGTCGTAAGTTTCCTCATCACATTAACGACTAAAAAACACTGAAACTATTCAGTCAATCCTATCGCACTCCATCACGCGACAGTTAAAGTTGTTTTTGTTTCTTTTTCGAATATCTACCCGTTAGTTACAAATAAGGTGATAAAAAAATAAAAAAATCACTGTGTAGAAAATTAATCTATCATCAGCGACATAAAGTGCACATTCATGTTCTTCCTAAATATTTGCATTGGCACACTTCCTTCAATGGTGGTCATGATATGAGAGTGATCATTCAGAAGGTCGGGTATTTTGTAATTTTGTTTGTGCATGCCGTAGTTTGTGCGTATTGTTTCTTTTGTACGCCTGGTATTCTGAGAAGTGTATGGATGATCTTTGAAAATATAGTTCTGAAAGAAAAAAGTCAGTTTAAACTTGATTTGATTATAAATGACTAATCAATTTCTTTTTGATAACATTTTGAATGGTTAATATCAGTTTCTTTTATATAAAAAGTGGCGCAGAGTGACTTCGGAACGGAGCATTTTCGTCTAAACGCGGAAACCTTTTTTGAAATATGTGCAGGTTTTTTTTACTTGTTTTTCTGGTAGTTCTCCATACAATAAGGCTATCATTTAAGCGGGAACAAACTAATGGGTAATATAACTCTTTTTGTTCATATAAGGCAGTACATGTTTAAGTCTATAGATGGCTCCTATCGATCATGAGATATCGGTTCTCACTCTGTCGATTTGCGAGGACCAACTCAAATGTTCATAAAATGAAACCTCGAGTTAAATAATTTCACCTTGAAATTTATTATGAATTTTCCGTTTAGTACATTGACTACGACAACGAAAGATAATATACTTTGTTGTTGTCTTTCGTACGGTTGTTTCACTATAACATTTGTTTGTTTAGCATAATTTTATAAAAAACGTACATTGATCGTTTGCTCAATAGGTTTTGAAAATATTGGTAGGACAGAAATTGGTCTATAATTTTTTAGGTCATTGTGATCACCTCCTTTATGTTTCAAGTTTCAAGTTTATTTGTTTCCCTTCGTACAAGAAGAGAGGGAAGAGGGGAAAAAAAGCAGTACAGAAACTGCTTGACAAAGCCCCCCCCCCCCCTCCCCTACAGCAACAGTGATAGCAGCACTTTATATAACAAAAGAAAAAGATGATTTGTGCATACAGTCAACTCCCCATATCTAATGGAACGAAACCAGTAGTGAGCGTATAGCTTTCCGTGAGACACGTTCAATGCAGATTCCCAATGACACAAAATAATTTAACACTCTTGGCAGCTGATACTTGATCATCTTATCTCCGTAGTTGGTTCTGGAGCGCGGGACTGTCCAGACATCGGCATGACTGACACCCTCGCAATGTTTAATTTAATGGGAATATACCATACTCAGGATTAGGTTACATATATGTGAAAGTGGATGGCCAATGAGATGGGAAACTGATTTTATAAGCTGAGTTTTTATGACATTTCCACCTCAAGCACTACTATTCCTCAGTTCAAGCAATAGGCTAATCTCCGATTCTGTAGTAGGAAAAAAAAATTGAACTTTCAATGTTAGATGCAATGTTAGATTTGTAGTTGGAACTACTCGTGGCATTATTATTGGCAACACCAAACACCAAAAAGTGGGGATTGATTGTTTCGTCTAGTATAGTCCCGGCGCAAGGCGTCTCATCAAGTGTAAGCTCAAGAATACTACTTTTTTCGTTTTTCGACAAGAGGTTATTTACCTCTTTCCACACTATCCTAAAATCAATAAAAAAATATCTGAAAACTTATTTTGACAATAGATAGTTCGTGCTCGTTTAATTTTGAAGCCTAGTTTATTTCTTATTTTCTTAAATTCAGCTAGATACTCCGGACGTCCTGTTTTTATTAAAAAAAAGTGCGTACTTCTTATCACGTTGTTTAAATTTTTTAAGAAGTGCGACATCAATTGAAGACTTTCTTGATTTCTTGTTCTTTCTAAATTCCACTGAAGAAAAGGTTTCCTCATAAATCTCTTTTTTTTTAACAGGTTGTAAGCTGGAATGGGGTTGAACAACCGAAAAACGCCGCTCCAGTTTGTTTCTTCCGCTAACCTTTTGAACAACATAATTTTAACATCATTAATGGGTCTGTACGCAATGGGTCTGTATTTCCAGGGACGTTTATGCTGCGTTGAATGAGGTGTAGAAGACATAAAAATAGGCAAGTGGTCACTAAAATCTGTTAGCAGTACACTGCGGAAAACATATCTATATTCATGTCAGCGCAAATAATTGTAGGCATATCGATTTCAGAGTTATATTATAGCATATTTTCACTCAAAGCTTAAGAAACGTTGCACGTAACCTATGCGTAGAGCAAGTAGCCTGCTTCCTGTACAGGATTTGGGATGACGTCAGAATGACGACGAGCTCTTATTGGCTTTGATTGAAAGGATGGTGGGGTAGACTTCCATGCTAGATGCCTCAAGGTCTACTTACTATTTATTGTTTTATTTTTTTTTAAATCAGCCAATAAGAGTTCGGCGTTCTGACATCATCCCATCCCCTGAGCAAGAAGCAGACGAATTCGCGCTCCGCATTAGGTCTATGTTTCTCGCTATGTGATTAGGTCCTCGGAGTTCTTATCGCAGCATTCTCATTCACTGCAGAGCGAGCGATAACATATGATGCCAGAACTCGCCACATTTTGCGTTTTTTTTTTTTTTTTTGGACTGTCAGTGATTTTTAGGTAATATTGGCGGTAACGCGCTATAATGGTAAACGCGTTACGTTTTTCGGTAACGTCTTTCAAAAGAGTGACGCATATCGTACTTACGTTACTTATTTCGAGTAACGGGCAACGTGGTTACGTTACTCGTTACGTCTTCTTTTCCCAAGACTTCGGAAAGATTACATACACCTCACTTTTTTTTTTTCGTGTTTTTAATCGACAAGTCACGTGAATTCTTGCGTTTCTCGCGTTTTCCTTGAGTTCTGCCTCGTAAATATTCAAGTGGAATCGTAAAAAAAAAAAATAATAATAAGTTGATTACTGAAAGTTGCCAGCAGTATCTCTATCTCTGTTTCCTTCTTCTATCTTTGTTTTTCACGTTTTTTTTTTTTCGTCTTCCAAGTTCAAGCTAGCCTATTCTAGTAATGCACCAACTAGCTCAACTCAAGCCCGTGATTACTGAAGTTTCGGCGTGGACTTACCGTTTCGTGAAATATGGCACTTATGCACACCTGCGACGTCAAAACAGTAAAACGTTTTAACTAATAAATAAAAACTAACGCAAAAAGTAACGTCTCACGTTTTTATCGGTAACGGTAACGCGTTCCTTTTGTTTTGAGGTAACGTAGGTCTGTAACGCGTTTCATTTACTTGCAAGTAATCAATAACGTAACTTGTTACTTTTTTTTTCATAACGCCTACAACATTGTTGTAGGCGTTCCTTAAATGCCACATACGGTCGCATTTAAGGAAACAATATAAAATGTGTAAATGTGCAAGCTGCCCGGTGCTTTTTACACGTATTATATTTTTATGTCTACCAAATAAGGCAGTAGTTTGTGAAGCAAAGGACAGTTTTTGCCTAAAGCGGATCGCTACCGCAACGTATAAACCTAGTAACTGCTTTACCAGCCTCTTATAGATCTAAAAGCTTATAGTTCAAGAAGCTACAGTTTGAAAAGTATCTATAAACAGATGTCGATCAAGGCATCAACGCCGCCCAAACATGTTGACTGCACCAAACAACAGCAACTAAGACAGAGACGAAATTAGGGTGGAGCAACAGCAGCTCGCCAGACTGTAAATCACGACAGCGTCGTCAGCTCCAATGTCACTTTAGCGTAGGGTGCGCAAATCGCGGTTCTGGCGGATTGAGCACGAAACGCGTCTGTTTGGTACACGACCGTCCTCGCTACGGCGATCCCACTCCATTCTGATGACCCCGTGCTCCCGCTCCTTTCCAACGACAACAGAGGCGACCTAATTTCAGTTCGAATCCTCTTCACGCCGAACTGTATATTCCCCTCCCCTTCCCCCTCCCCCTTCCCCCGCCTCGAATAAACAAATATGCAGATTACTTTCCGGTCGAGTTGTTCGGGAGTCTCTTTGTGCGTCGTTCATCCAATCCCAGGTTCTGTGCTAACAAGGCGCGGTGAAGAGCACGCGGCGCCATCCTCATTCCCCAAATAGTTTCGTTATACCGCCTGTGCTGATGAAAACAACGCAGGTGTTTTTTTTGTTTTATTCGGTTTCGTTCTAGATATAGCCCGCGATACACTGGCGAGCCTGTGTTTTTTGGGGACGCGCGTAACATTCTACGGCGAGAAACGCGGATTTTATACGCGTTGTCCCCCTAAAACAATTTACTGCGATCCTTTCAACTAAAAAATAAACGACGCCAAAATGTAGCGCTAGCAGTCTGGACCAGATGCCGAAGTTCCAAAAGCTTTCAAGGGCGAATGGGGCCCATTCCCGGTAGCCGACGACATTAATCTCCGTGTATTCGTAAGCCATGTCGGCCGTCATTTTTTTTTTTTTTTCTGTAGAAACCACCCAAAAAAAGACATTGCTTATAACTTTTGAATAAGTTAATGCCAAGCTTTGAAACTTTGACATTTGGTTCGGACCGCTAGTGCTGCATTTGGGTGTACACTGAATGTAGCGCTAGCGATGCGTAGTTTAATTTTGTGGAATATTTTTTTCTTGATTTCTGAGAAACTTTGTAGCTTAATTCGCACCGCCGTGCGCGAGCTGTTAAGTAAGTGTTTTGCATGCATTTTAAGACAGAGAAATGTTCGTCTGTTTCAAGGGGCGTCTAATGTCTCCGCGCTGTAGATGAGAAATTTACTCAGTTCAAGACCGCACGCCGATGCGATGCTCACTCAGATGGAAACAGACAGGGGTGGGGATTGAACCTAGGATCTTTACGTTTTTCAGCGCTAACATTCTCTCCGTCTGCTCCAAGCTATACGGCCTACGTTTACACTCCCGGCATCTCCATGGAATCGCTTGTTTTAAGTTCCTTTCAGAGGCGTGAAAACACTTTGCATTCGTTTGTCTACTGTTTGCAGAGCATGTTCGGAGATGGCTTCTGCTCATCGTCTGCCAAGAGCGACATTCTTGTCGATCGATTTCAAATTTACATCGAGGATGCCTTGAGAAATCTCGAGGTCAGCACGTGATGAGCGAAAGCACCTGCAGCATGCGCTTGTCGGCTTACCATAGACCCCTTTCAAACGTCCGTCAAGCAACATTGGCGGCCGCCATTGCTTGGTTCGTCTTTTCAGATTTAGGATAGGTGGCGCAAGCTACCGCCCGTTACAAAGGGTATAGCCATTAACATCCATCCATCCATTCTCGGACACGAAGCGCGTGATTGGGTCCGAGTCCTCGCCGAACGCTGACGTCAGCACTCGTGGCCAATACACGCTCAGAGTACGTGATCAAGCAATGGCGGGCGGGCGATGACGCGAACTTTGAAAAGGGTCTCTTGTAGACGCTCCCGGGCGAGCAGAAGCATATCACCGGCCAGATGTCCCGCTTGCGAGTATGTATGTGTAAAGCCACCGGTGAACGCGTAGCTATGTGTGCAGCTGTTGGGCCAGTGGTTACGACTCTCTTTTTACGAAATAAATATGACGTCCCTGATTTTACGTCCGTGTCCTCTCGCAACGCTACACCCTAAACAAATCTGCAGCCTCTGCTTTCCCATGACGAGCTCGTAAGAGCCAATTGATGAAATATATGGAGGTAAAATCTGCAAATGACAAAGTTGATATTTTGAGAACCTCCAAGAAATTGTCTGCGCACTCAGCACGATGAAACGTCATAATCAACGCCGCAGAGCGTGCAGTTTTTTTCTTTTTTTTTAACATGTTTTGCGGGAGAGAACACGCTCCAGATTTTTTAGAGTGTATACGTGTGACACATGGCGGATATGCACCATTCAGTTCTTTATAAAATTATAGCCCAGGGTGCTTCCTTCATAGCCAACGTACGCGCATGTTTATCGCTGCGGAAAGTGCGAGCAAAGCACAGCTATACACGCGAACGATGGAAAATGACACGTGCCAGAATCCCTTTTCTGCAATGATGTATAAGTCACACGAAACTATTCGGACGACACTATTTACGTGCGTTTTATCCCGACCGAGATTAAATTGAGAGGAAAAAAATATGTTTAGCTCCCTTTTTTTTCGGAATTCTGCGCTCTTTTGTTTTCTTCAGAAATTATGGAAATTGTGTGAGCGACGCAACGTAGCCCGATGTATATGAAGACCCATGACCTTTTCTCCAAACCACAAGCTTCGTTCATTCCATTAAAACTTGTTTTGTTTTTTATTTTCTATTTTACTCATTTTATTTTTGTGCCTAACTCTTTTTTTTTTCAGTTAACAAAACTTTCGGGATTCTAAAACGTGCTCAGTCTCGTTCGTTTTAACGTATAAAAAAGCAGGTAAAAAAATAAGAAACACAAAAAACACATATATAATGTACAACGAAAAAACACACAAACAAAAATAATTCTTTCGTATACGTTAACGCTTGATGGATTTCATCGAGCCTCACTGAGAAAACGAAATTCAGGTGGGAACCTGCGTACTCTCTGAAACACAAAATATCACAAAATACTTTGCAACTATAAAAACGACAATGAACACGGAAAGTTCTTCGTAATGCGCGAACCTCAAATATCGATTGGTTCAGAAAGGATGGAGCGTGCTGCTGAAGCAAATTCAGCGCCATTTTGCGACGCTTGTTTTGATGCTCTTTCTCTCTCTCTCTCTCTCTCTCTCTCTCAGCCCCAGTCTACGTTACCCTTTCCGTCCGTCTCCTTTCTCCTCTTGGAATTGGCGCGTCCGCCAATAATTGGACGCTATTTTAGCCGATGAGAAATACCACCTGCTTGTTTGATTCGAGTTCTCGGTGTGCTTTCTTTTTTCATTCCACTTTATCTCTACGTATGGGCGCTCTCCGCACATTGAAGCAGACTCCACCGCCCCACTACACATTCTAAAAAAAATCTGTAGCATTAACTATTCTGCAAAACTCTTGGGAGAGGCTGGAAATCCGTTTAGTTCTAGGAAAACAGCCTGCGCTGCGGCACTGAGCATGAAGATTCGTCGCACTCAATGCCGCACCGCGGACTTTTTTTTTTTTTTAGGTCTAGATATACTTTTAGCCTCGTCATTCGCTAAGCTTGCTCCGTAGATTGTAGCAATTGACTTTCCCTAGTGACCTTCAAAAAAAAATGACCGCATCTTCACGTGGTGAATGATGTTGATTGGGGCGAAGCTCTGGTGGTGCTGATGATACTGATTTTATTGTTCATAGGTAGTGCTGACGGTGCTGATTTTTTTTTTCTCATAGGTAGTGCTGAGTTCCGGGTTGCGTTTCGACTTCATTATTACTGCTTTATGGTCGGTTAAATGCAGAGCCATGCATGCAAAGTTTAACGCGATTATATAAGCATTTGTCCGCAGCGCCCTCTCCTGTATAGACTTTGAGCGGCTACATGCAACGTTTCATCCATGACATCCCCAGCTCTTGAATTACTCCACCATCTCAGAGCCCCTACTCGTCCCGCAGTCGTGGCCGAGTGGTTAAGGCGATGGACTAGAAATCCATTGGGGTCTCCCCGCACAGGTCCGAATCCTGTCGACTGCGCAAACATTTTTTTTTCTTTTTTTGTGAGCACGGACGCCGGACGGACGGACGGACGGACAAGGGTAGACCCTAAGGAGCTTCGCCCCTAAAAAAAGCACTGCAGTTTTTTTGTTTTTTTTTTGTTTTTTGTTTTTTGCCTAACCACACTTTGCACTTATGTTGTCAGGGATTATTGGTGATGAAATGCAAGTTCAAAACGATTTTCCTTTTTTTTTTTTACTTTGGTTTTTTAGCACTGTGCTTTGCCTAACTCGCCGCCGTTACCATTTTTTGTTCCATTGTGCAGTTGGCAAAAGTTACCTACTAAATATATCTTATAAATAAAAAACAACTCTAATAAACACCGTCTTTTTTTCTCTCTCTTTTTTTTTAGACATAATGCGAGGTTAAGTTTTGCAAGGCGGCTTTCCCGCATACAGGGTGTTGTAACGGAGAAGCCGACTTATAGGTGACCTTGTTTCCAAGTTTGATGCATTAAAGCAGTGCGGGTAGAAACCAGACTTCGAAGTAGTCCGTTACAAATAACGAGATTACTTGTAATCAACTACTTTTCTCGTAATTTAGGAATTAATTCGTGTTGTGTTTTGAAAACGTATTTTGTAATGTAATCTCATTACTTTTTTTCAGTAACGAGTTACTTAAATTACTCGTTACAATTCTTCCGCCCCGTCAAAAAGAGAGAGAGAGTGGAAGAACGGTGACGCAATGGCACGGTAACACAGCTGGTGAATAGTGTTGGCGAGGGAAAGGAAACGAATGCACGGAAAGCACGAGCGCCTAGCCAGAGCCCGTTTCTGTACTCGTTGGTACGGTCAGCCAAGCTGGGAGGATTCGACTGTCTACGTAAAGGCAACAGGCTTCGACTTCTTGGAAAGCAAACGGACTGCTTCGATCGCACAAAAAAGCTGAAAACTAATGGCCCATAAAACCGTCACGTGAAAGTCGTGAGGAGCAGGACCGTGGACACTGTGACCGTGGCGCATATATCCGCTCCCCCCTCCCCTCCTCCTTTCCTCCCAAACCCTCTGCATTTTGTCCCCCCCCCCCCCCCCCAAAAAAAAAAAAAAACGATAAGCTGTTGTTTTTTTTTTTGTTTTTTGTTTTTTGCCTAACCACACTTTGCACTTATGTTGTCAGGGATTATTGGTGATGAAATGCAAGTTCAAAACGATTTTCCTTTTTTTTTTTTACTTTGGTTTTTTAGCACTGTGCTTTGCCTAACTCGCCGCCGTTACCATTTTTTGTTCCATTGTGCAGTTGGCAAAAGTTACCTACTAAATATATCTTATAAATAAAAAACAACTCTAATAAACACCGTCTTTTTTTCTCTCTCTTTTTTTTTAGACATAATGCGAGGTTAAGTTTTGCAAGGCGGCTTTCCCGCATACAGGGTGTTGTAACGGAGAAGCCGACTTATAGGTGACCTTGTTTCCAAGTTTGATGCATTAAAGCAGTGCGGGTAGAAACCAGACTTCGAAGTAGTCCGTTACAAATAACGAGATTACTTGTAATCAACTACTTTTCTCGTAATTTAGGAATTAATTCGTGCCGTGTTTTGAAAACGTATTTTGTAATGTAATCTCATTACTTTTTTCAGTAACGAGTTACTTAAATTACTCGTTACAATTCTTCCGCCCCGTCATAAAGAGAGAGGGAGTGGAAGAACGGTGACGCAATGGCACGGTAACACAGCTGGTGAATAGAGTGTTGGCGAGGGAAAGGAAACGAATGCACGGAGAGCACGAGTGCCTAGCCAGAGCCCGTTTCTGTACTCATTGGTACGGTCAGCCAAGCTGGGAGGATTCGACTGTCTACGTAAAGGCAACAGGCTTCGACTTCTTGGAAAGCAAACGGATTGCTTCGATCGCACAAAAAAGCTGAAAACTAATGGCCCATAAAACCGTCACGTGAAAGTCGTGAGGAGCAGGACCGTGGACACTGTGACCGTGGCGCATATATCCGCTCCCCCCTCCCCTCCTCCTTTCCTCCCAAACCCTCTGCATTTTGTCCCCCCCCCCCCCCAAAAAAAAAAAAAAACGATAAGCTGTTGTTTTTTTTTTTGTTTTTTGTTTTTTGCCTAACCACACTTTGCACTTATGTTGTCAGGGATTATTGGTGATGAAATGCAAGTTCAAAACGATTTTCCTTTTTTTTTTTTACTTTGGTTTTTTAGCACTGTGCTTTGCCTAACTCGCCGCCGTTACCATTTTTTGTTCCATTGTGCAGTTGGCAAAAGTTACCTACTAAATATATCTATAAATAAAAAACAACTCTAATAAACACCGTCTTTTTTTCTCTCTCTCTTTTTTTAGAACATAATGCGAGGTTAAGTTTGCAAGGCGGCTTTCCCGCATTACAGGGTGTTGTAACGGAGAAGCCGACTTATAGTGACCTTGTTTCCAAGTTTGATGCTTATAAGCAGTGCGGGTAGAAACCAGACTTCGAAGTAGTCCGTTACAAATAACGAGATTACTTGTAATCAATCGACTTTTCCTCGTAATTTAGGAATTAATTCGTGCCGTGTTTTGAAAACGTATTTTGTAATGTAATCTCATTACTTTTTTCAGTAACGAGTTACTTAAATTACTCGTTACAATTCTTCCGCCCCGTCATAAAGAGAGAGGGAGTGGAAGAACGGTGACGCAATGGCACGGTAACACAGCTGGTGAATAGAGTGTTGGCGAGGGAAAGGAAACGAATGCACGGAGAGCACGAGCGCCTAGCCAGAGCCCGTTTCTGTACTCGTTGGTACGGTCAGCCAAGCTGGGAGGATTCGACTGTCTACGTAAAGGCAACAGGCTTCGACTTCTTGGAAAGCAAACGGATTGCTTCGATCGCACAAAAAAGCTGAAAACTAATGGCCCATAAAACCGTCACGTGAAAGTCGTGAGGAGCAGGACCGTGGACACTGTGACCGTGGCGCATATATCCGCTCCTCCCTCCCCTCCTCCTTTCCTCCCAAACCCTCTGCATTTTGTCCCCCCCCCCCCCCCAAAAAAAAAAAAAAACGATAAGCTGTTGTTTTTTTTGTTTTTTTTTAGGTCGTTGTCACGCAAAACGGTTCTTTTCTTGTCGATGTTTCTGCTTACACACGCCCACCCCGCAAACACAGAAAAAGTTATAATAAGACCTCGTCCTTGCTCAGTCTTGACAGCGCTGTGAGAGCTAAATACCGACTGGAACAACCAGCCATGTGGCTTCTGTCACTTGACGTCGCACTATACTCCGTCCACCCTTAAGCTGAGACGAGAAACTCCTCCTTGAGCGCGAGCTTGCTGGCTTCCGCAGCGCTTTGGTTGCGCGTGCCTGCGCGTTTACACTTGTGTTAGCAAGGGCAGAAAGCTCGTGCTGAAGGCGGAGCTTCTAGTCTCAGCTTAAAGGCCGACGACCAGACTCGAGATTCTGCAAGGCAGAAGATCCTCCTCACCATGGGGGAGGAGGAAACAGGCAACGGTGAACAGTGTAGAGGGGGGGAGAGGAGGAAGCGGGGAAAAAGTGGAAAGCGCGAACTGGTCGTCGGTCTTTAAGGGTGAACGTAGTATAGCGGATGCGTAAGTCAGAAGCATGAAGTGTGCGATGAGAACAGTTCATTGGAACATAAAAAAATGTAGGCTCAACCTTGCTGTCAGTTTAAACAGTTACTTTCGACAGCAGGCAATGAGCTGGCCGGGGAGTACAGTCAAAACGGCTTGGGACTTCAAAGCTGAATCCATATTCTTAGAAACGAGAATACTGGGGTTCTCGTTATCGGATTGTTCCTGCGGGAACTTAGACTAAAATTTTAGGAAAATGGAACACAACCCGAGTTTTCTAAGAATAAAGAGTGTCTTATTTGGACACTGGAGTTGAGACAGCATAAGGCGGCTGTAAGCGCGTGAGAGACGTGTAAGCCTGCTGTTCACTGACAGTTGTGCTGTTTTTATTACTATTTACCGGCAGGATCAGTTCACCTAAACATTTTGCGTTAATATTTCGTGTGGAGTTTTGGTTTTTGATAAGTTTGGTGATCAAGAAAGAAGATCAAGTGGGTCACGGTCGGATAACAACCTTCATCAAGCAGGAGTCTTTGACATGTACCCATACTCAAGTACCGCATCTAGGCCTCACAGCCAGTTAGTTTTAGTGGGTAAACCAGCCCCTAATTAGACAACATCCAGCAATCATCGAATAATCATATCTTCGGGGGAATCGTGTTTTGAAGTTCGCCGATGCCATAATTCGAACGGTGTGCCTGCCTCCACAGCCCAAATTTATTCGTCGCATGTTCATGAGATTTCAGGTACGTTTATAGTCCAACGTAACGTCAACGGGCGTGGCGTAGCGCAGCGCGCACAGATACTGATTGGTTGCAGATATCGAGTTTCTGGTTGCTGGCCAATGAAAGGCTCGCGTTCTGCGCTACGCTGCGTTCACTGCGCTCAACGTCGGAGTATAAACAGCCCTTTAGTTCCGTCCCGGTTGGACAGCGCTAGACTCGTTCATCTCGAACACCTCTTTTAAGGTCGGTGCTCACATGGAGCGAAGCGCTGATGTAGCGCTCCTCATGTGCCGTCAGCTACTTATCGCCTGCCACGAGCAACAGTTTTGGCGGTGCGATACAAAGCTGGTGAACGCTCCGGTCAGCACGCGCTTAGCGCGAGGTTAGCGCTATGCTTGTAGCGCTCCGTTGCATGTGTGAACAGGCCTTAAAGGGGCCATGAAGTGATTTTTCAGCTTCTTCCTCCTTAGCTTTCATCCTCAAATCAAAAGCCAAATAAAAAATAACGCGGCCGGGAGGTGCTTGGACACCGGTATTACCCAAGCTTCACCAGTCCTTCTTAAGCACACCGTGGAACAGATCATTCTTAAGTGAGGATAAGTGCCGTCACGGCACTCATGTGCCACGAATGCGAATTCAAATATTCGTCGGCGGATTGATACTTTCTTCCATGTGACGCAGTGCTTGTGTCAAAGCGGCTCCCTCGCTCGGCTGGGACAACTTCCGTTTCCGGAAGAAAGGCATACTTTACGTCACGGCCACGTGACTTTGACATGTTGGGGGCCGAGTCCGGTCGAGTCGAGAAGGAAAGCGGACGTAAAGTGTTCATCTCTTTTTGCGTGCAAAACTGGGGGAAATGAAACAAAACTGAATTCCTGCTCCGGGTTCTATGGACACTGAAGATAAATTAGAGTATTCATTTGGGAAAAAGCTGGAAAACCATATCACGGTCCCTTGAAGTCCTTTTAAACATTATACAGTCATCCTCCTAAAATTATTACACTAAAATAAGGGTTAGATATTACTGAAGGTGTTTTATTTTTGATGGGACCCAAAATTTCCCCGCTCAAACACGCAGTAGATAATCTCGAGTCTTTTCTGTGTTTCTTTGGAGTAACGCAAAAGTAATCGAGTAAAGTAACGAAGTAATTAATCAATTACTTTTTGCGAGGAGTACTTTGTAACGGTAATCTATTACTTTTGAGGCCAAGTAATTTTAATTGTAATTAACTCTTTTTTTAATTAACGGGCACAAGTCTGGTAGAAACTGAGCGAGAGGAGCAAATCAGAGTGCGGCTCTCTGGCATCCGCGCGCACTCTCGTCCCCATGTCTATCCTCTCTCTCTCTTTCTCTCAGATTCTACCTCCATAGGGTAGTATTTACTGGCGGCCATAGTATTCGCGATGAGAAGCTCGCTAGGGGCGCTCCTGTTTTCCCCGCAATGGGTAGTGCACGTGCTAATCACGCGATTATGTTTGAAATTGAAAGTGCTCGCACCAGAAGAGGAAGTTGAAGTATCTTCACTCTGGGTTGCGAAAACATTCCACCGGGCGACGATACCCAGAACCTTGTCACCGCGAATAGAGTCCGTCGCCACTGAGCGCGAGCTTTAGGATGAGATTTCACGACGCTTCCTCAGCGTGCATTCCACACCACCAAAGTTGTAGTTTTTCGCGGAAGATGGGTGGAGGCTCGTCCCGAGCATGCGCTGTAAATATCGCGCTCAGATCTGGCGCCCAACGAACACCACCAACATCCACGGACGGTAGCTTCAGAAGTACATGGCGTGGCTTACTGTGCTAATAGTTGATGCTTCGTGATTCTTTTTTTTTATGGTTTTTATCCGTTAATGTCACAATCCCATTGACTGAAGAGCGATAATACTATTTCATCAACTCTTAATTAACGTTTCCGTAGCCTCCGTCGAGCAATGCCATATGGCAAAGCGTACGATTTATCTGCACACAGTGGCATTTACAGCATGTACTCTGAAGCCCGGTTCACGCAGTTGCGTTTGACTGCGTTTGACTGCGTTGCGGCAGCGAGAAACCAGGACATCTCTGCTGCTTATATCGCGTGCCAAGATGATTCCTTGAATTGGATTCCACGCTTCATACGAAGCACAGATGTGCCGGTGACTCGCTTTCGGTTCTCGCCGCAACGCAGTCAAACGCACTCAAACGCAAGTGTCTGAACCGGCCTTTAAAGGGGCCATGAAACGAATTTTGGGTTGAGATGAAGGATTTTAAATTGGGACTTTACTAATCGCATATCGTTTAGTTGGCCAAAAGAAAGAGGCTAGAAAGTCAAAAGCCAGCTTTTCGGTACGAACATTTGAAAATATAGCGGACTATTTTGTACCTTCTTGCCTTCGAAAGCTCTCCGCCTTTTCACTATGATATATCCGCGGTTCCAAAAGCGCGTCACCGGCGCCAAACTGACGTCAGCAGAGCCCAGCTCACGCATTGGACACGAGAACTGAGTCACTCTGACGTATGCGCTCGTCAACAATCAATCCGTCGACGAATATTTGGATTCGCGTTCGTGGCCAATGAGTGCCCTGACGGAACTTATTGTCACTGGGGAATGACAAGTTCTATGGTGTGCATAAAAAGCACGGTGGAAGCTAGGAGTCATCGCACCGGTGCCGAAGGAATGTCACGACCACGTGATTTCACAATTCGCATTTGAGTTGAGGATTAAAGCTAAGGAGGAAGAAGTAGAAAAATCGTTTCATGACCCCTTTAAGGCCGGTTCAGACACTTGCGTTTGAGTGCGTTTGACTGCGTTGCGGCGAGAACCGAAAGCGAGTCACCGGCACATCTGTGCTTCGTATGAAGCGTGGAAACCAATTCAAGGAATCTTCTTGGCACGCGATATAAGCAGCAGGGATGTCCTGGTGTCTCGCTGCCGCAACGCAGTCAAACGCATCTGTGTGAACCGGGCTTTACGCTTTAAACCCACTTTTGACGGTCCGCAAAAAAATCGGCTTCTCCAAGTGCTCTGTCCCTTCTACTTTGTCTTCGAGCTTCCTTTCCAGTCTCAGGATTTAAACATCACGAATAATTTATTCGAGCTTAAAAATTCACACAATTAGTTTAAATTATTTCTAGACTGTGGAGCCCAAAAACGGGACAATGAAAAGTTCTTGTCTCAATTTTCTGATTTTTTTTTTTTCCTTTGAGCGGTTGATTTGTTGCCGATTGACCTACTTGCCTGAGCCTTTAGTGCTGTTCCTACTGAATACATTGACGGAAGCTATGACTCGTGATATTCGACGCAAATTACAATATATCAACCATTCCAAATAAAAATTTCTTCAACGAATTGAAAGAAAAAAAAAACGTGTTTTTTATTTTATGTTATATTCCTCACATTATATATCGATTTCTCAGTTTCGCTGCTTTGCGTTCGTAACAAGCAAAAAAAGAATACTGTATAAACTGTATTCCGCTCTCGAAATTGGTCATCTGTTCATCATTTATGTATTTATTCACTAAACGTGGAGTTACGTAATTGAATGAAAAACCATTTCGGTCGTCCTCCGCCAGATTTCAATCGTCGCGCGCAACGGCGAGGCAATACGATAAGCCCACAAAAACAAAACAAAAAAGTTACCCAAGCCATAAGTAGTTCTGAAAAACAAAAAACACCAAGCGCTTCTTTGCGGAAATCTTGAACAGACGCGTAGGTCACCGAAACGAAGTTCGTCAAAACAACAGCAAAACAAACAAACGAAAAACGTACAAAACCCCAAACGAGAAAAAAAGAAAGGTAAAGGTCAATAGGAGCTTCCAATTTCATGACGCACAGCGCTCACTCAAATCTCTTTTCTTTTTCTTTTTCTTTTCGTTTGATATAAAACGGGAAGCAGCTACGCCGCGGTTTCGTATAGCGTTCCGGAATTTCATCTCTACTATATGGTGCCTCGAACTCGCGTCTCCGACTAGGGTGTTTACCGCGTCCTGAAATGCGGTCCCTCGATTTCTGCCTCACGAGATCATAAAAGCGTCACGTTGTTGCCCGCCGCAATAGGGCTATAGCTCTCATGTCTTGAGCTGCGCCCCTTTGCGAGCGAACCCGGACGTTTTAGGGTCGCGTTTCGGTAGTGCGTCACCACCACAAAGTTATTATAATGTCCCCTAGAGGTTTTACTGGCGCTAGTGTCTATGCGACTTCTGGGATGCAAATTGAAACAAACAGCAAGCGACCAGTCTACGTTTGCCGTGCTCCTGTGCATTTTTATGAGAAAACGCGCGTGCATTTTGTGCCTTCGCCGGAAAATAACATGGAACACTTTTGTTATTTGGGTCGTACCGAAAAGTGTGTACATTTTTATGATTGTAAAAGTGTAATTGCTTCAGTTACGTAATTTTTCTTCCCCAGTAAACGACTTCGCTATATTTAAGGCACAAGCCTGTGCTAAACAGAAGGTGCGTAACAGCGAGAGAAAATTCTAAGCAAAATGACAATCAAAAGGAATGTAGACTGTGTTCAAGGTTCGCTAACATTCCGGTGACGCTTACATATTGCTAATATGCCAGTCCTGTCACTATATGAAGATGACTCCCTCGTGCATCTTTACGGGTGCTTAAAAACATTCAAAACGTAAAGAATGATGTACATGGGCTATGGAAGGTGTTTTTTTCTTTATTTCCTATGCAAGGCAGCTTTTATCCGGCACCTGTTCTCTGGCTTGTCCTATTCTTTCAAGATTCCGAGCGTGCGGGGGATGTTTTGAACGCAGAATGAGCATCTTCGCACATATGCACGGGCAGAAAGAATAAAGCAATACTTATTTACTGCACATCGGACTATATTAACTTGGTCTTCACTTTACTTTGATCGTCTACATGATTCACTATTACTGCGTAGTTCTTGCGTTTTCTTGGTTTTCCGCATGTCCTTCGTTCGCTCGGTAAGTACCGCGTCACCCATGCTGGAAAGCGCTGACGGATTGTTCGCGCTAACAGTATCCGAGAGTGCACATAAATGCATGTATGAAGCTGTTTTAGAACCATGTTCAATGTAATGAATTTTGAGAAAAAAAACACTGTAACCGACCAATATTTTTATTTACGTGATTGCGGAATGTTCGAAGCTATATCTACTACATTCTAGTTATTCGTAATATTTGCACTTGAAATAAAGCGCAGAGAAACAAAATACACCCGCTTTTCTTTCTACAAATGCATAACCGGGAGTCAGTTTTCCACTAGTTGTTGTTTGCTTTAATTTGCATCAGCACACTAGCACCACGCAGCACGGCTCCGTAGCACTAGTTGAACCTCTAGCGTTTATTGTAATACCTCTGTGGTCACCACCTTTGCCCACGTTAATACACGCGTGACGCGCACATTAGTGAAATGATGCAACAAGAACATGATAAGTTGAAAAGAAACCACTGTATCAGTCTTCTTTCTGTGCTTTCGAAGATTTCCGAGTTTTGTTAAACACTCTGTTGGCGCGCATGAACATACGCCGACACACGCTGAGAGACGTGCATGGTGGGACGCTACAAAGCCGTTTTATGTCAGCGTTGAACGGTCGCGTTTCGGGGACGCTGGCGGCGGCTAGAGCCCCCCTTTTGTATTCGCGTCTAGAGGACGCTGCAGCCAATGCGGAGCGCAAATTCGTCTGCTCCTTTTGCAGGGGTTGTGGTGACGTCAGAGCGTAAAGCTCTGATTGGCTCTAAGTGAAGGATAGTAGGTAGACCTTAACGCTAGCTGCCCTGAAGTCTATCCACTATCCTTCAGGTAAGACCCAATCGGAGCTCGGCGTTCCGACGTCACCACAACCCCTGCAAAAGAAGCAGACGAACTTGCGCTCCGCATACCACCCAGAAGGCCTAGCTTACGTCAGCATCGCCGCTAGCGCGTCTTTCAACGTCGCGAGAGCCACGCTAGCACGCGGCAACGCCAAGACGGACGTCGAGCTTCAGCGCCTTTGAGGCTCGTGGCGGGGCAGAGGTCCACCAACTATGACGTCATGCGCAGGCCTCGTCTTCCAGGTGGTATTTCCACAGCGCCCCCTGGCAGGGATAAACAGGCTCCTTCTGGCGGTTGCACAGCAGCGGAGGCGGAAGCGGCAGACGCCTTGTTCTGCGGCAGGCCGCTCTGCAGCCAGACAGTCGACGGAAACCGAAAGAGACACGAGCTGCGACGTTGAGAGCCTAGATTGAAGAGAGGCTCCATCTCGAACCACGAGGAGCGTTTGTTATGTGATGACGGACGCCCCCTTTTGCGGAGATCGATCGCAAGTGCGCATGCGCTGCGTTCTCGCGGGGCGAGGAGGAAAGCGGGCGGAAAGGCGGAGGCGCTCGCAGACGATCGACGGGTTCGTCACCTCGTCGCAGTTTGTATTGCAAGGGTGGCTTATAAACCACGTGACTCCAATCGAGCAGTTGGACACTCTCTGCAAATAGAGGCTCTCTAATGGGACGCCGCGACGACAGTGACCCTCGCGTCCGCTTCAATTTTTTTTCCCCGGCATTTGTACAACCAATCACCAGGATCGCGAAATCTGACAGCATGACGTATAACGCCGGCTCCTGTAACGCAAGTTGTTGCCACTTAGAAACCGCTTTCAATGCATGGGGCACGACAGGACAGTAAACACGCCAGTCCAAGACGCAACCCAGGCACCGTGGTCTCGACGCCGATGCTTTCCCGTTTAGGGAGCTCAGCTTTAAACGGGAAGGACGGGAATTCAACAACAAATTCGACAGACCCATTTTTTTTTTTTTTTATTCGGTACAGTCGGGGGATGCGTATACTTAGTCACGAAACTTTTCGAGGCGTTCATGGTCATTAGTCGTCGGGTGCGATGCGACGCGGCTGAAAGGTTTTGGGCATTCGCGTCTTCGTCGCCGCTTTCACGCGAATCCGGCTTACGTCTCTTTTATATTGTGTTGATGGTGATCTGGCTTGTTATGAATAGCGCGGGATCATTAGTTAGAGATGCGAAACGCCCCTTTGTTGAGAAGTTCCAGCGCCCAGGTAATAGAGGGTTAGTTCATCTAAAACAGACTTCACAAAGACCAACTTTTTTTCTCTCTCTCTCTCTTTTTTTCGGCGTCTTTAACGTTGCCAGCGCTACAGCTTAGTTCAGGCACGTTCGCACTCGGCCACTGTTGATGCGCCGCCGCGTTTTGTCACTGTCATCTCCGTGGTTGAAAAAAGGAAATTTTCTCGCACTCTTCAGACAAACTCTCTTGGGGAAAAACGTGCTTTGGGTGAACTCTTCGGTATTTCTACGATGCCAACGCGCAAACAACGATCAGTTGTAAGTGAGCACTGTTATGTGTTTGTCTCCATGTACGTCTGTCTTTTGCTATGTTTGTTTGTAAGAGCCTCCACCAGTCGTAAGACACTGGCCAAAATTTCTAATCTACACCGTGACGCCATAGTCTGGCAGACGAAGGACACGCTATCTAAATATTGAATGTCTCATTTCTTTTTCTTGAAGGCCGACCTGCAGAGTCGTCTTCTGTCGGGCAGAAAACCGGTTTCCAGCTTTCTTCTTTCCATTCCCTCTCGCACTCTTCTATTTTCCTGTTCCCGCAGGAAAGGGTCTCTGAGCCACTCCCGGCAGAAAGGAGGAAGCTTCCTTCTTTCTGAAATTAAAAAACAAATTGAGTGAGAGTTTCCTCCTTTCTGGTTGCTCGTCAACCTATAAAAAAAATATAGCTTTTTTTTTACTTGTTACAGAAAGAATAAACAAAAAGGACGGACAAGGACGGACATCTTTCTCCTTGTCCGTCCTTTTTGTTTATTCTTTCTGTAACGTCATCAAAACCAACGCGCTCACGTTAAACTATAAGCTTTTGTTTGTTTGTTTGTTTTTTTGGGGGGAGGGGGGCTCGGAAATTGTTTATTGTTTATTTCATATTTTCTTAGACAATAAATACAAAATTGCCTTGGAGCCAAGGCAAAAGGCGACAGCAAATATCGCCTGACTGGACCCCAAGCACCAGACTACACTTGCGACACAAGCAAAACTACAACAGAGCAACACAAATACAACATGAATACTGCAAATATACACTAGTATACACAAAGCATATAATATAACAACAAAATTTAAAAGAAATGGCGTTACACATGATTTGGGAAATACATCTTCGATTGTTTCCTGAAGGTCTGCGGAGAGGAAGTATGAATGTTCAGGAGGTTTGGAATTTGCCAATATAATAGTTGTGTGCCATAGTTAGTTCTAGTTTTTACAAAATGTCTATGTCTGAAATTGTACATATGTATCAGAGCTTTTATATGTAAAAAAATATATGTATTTCGCTGTAGGCTTTTCTAAAATATTACTTCGGACAGTCGCTGGTTATGTAAGGCTTCAATATTCAGTATACAATTTGAGCCAAAGTAGAAAGAAACATGACCGTAGCTCAAAAGGTATTGAATAAACGGCGCGCCTTTTTTCTGCCTTAGGTACATACTTTTTATATTAGATTTACATGTAATGTTAGGGACATATGTAACGTCATACATGAAATGTAACATCATGGACAGATGTGACGTGGTAGGCAAAAGGTAACGTCACGGATAAGATGTAATTACCGGGACGTGAGACAGCGTCACGAACAAATTATAACGTCAAAGTTGACGGGGAGGTCCTCCTGTTACACCTAACGGGAAAGTTCATCTCGTTACGTCACATGACCAGGTGACGTGACGTCACGGTGTTACGTTAAACCCTGCGACCAGTGAGCGTATATGCTAAGCTCACGGGCGTTTTTTGGAGCCTAGGCATTTTGTTTTCTGTCACTAAATGCCCCCGCCACCTTATTTAAATCAGTATGCAAGACATGCCGGAGTGCGGCCGCTTAAGGGTAACATACAAAAATAAACTCCTGATATTGATTCCCAAAGAATAACTACGATCACTGTCAAAATATTACACTAATGGGAAATCACGATCCACTCTCAAACCGATGTTTAAAATGCTACCACCAGCTTCTCAGCGGGCATTCAGCGTGTTGGCTACTTGTCATGCAACCTCGTACCTCGATGTCATGTTTAGACTGAAAGAGGTTGCTTGCTTGTACTGCCTCTTCTTTAGCCGTGCTTTTCTGGTTCGTTTTCAGCCGTCCCAGTGAACGATTTCTGCTTGATGTGTTATGTTTTTTTTGGCGGCCGTCGCTTGTAAGTGCTCCTCTGCGATTGCACACGAAGAGTTTTGACTGCCTGCTCGCTCAAGCGTGTCGTAGTGCCCAAGTGCAAGGAGCGCAAGGTACTCGCATCCTTGTGCAATGCCGAGCACGCCTTGCTGTGTTTGAGGTCACGCAAATAACCCGCTGCACAACCTGGACGTGCGATTTTACGAGTTCCCCCAAAACGCGAAGTTCAGGAAAGTATGGGTCGATGCCGTTCGTCGAAGAGATTTCGGAGGGCCGTGGACTCCGAACACTTCACTATACTCTGTTCACCCCTTAAGCTGAAACTAAGGCCAAAGCTACAAGCACGAGCTAACCCCCGCTCCTGGCTTTGAGATGTGCATTTCTATACTCCGTTCAACCTTAAAGCTGAGGCTGCAGTTAGAGCCTCAAAATGAGCTACGCTTAGAGAATCGGCACCCTGTTCCCGATATTGTTGGGGCGCCGCCATCTTGGTGCTTGTGCAGAACAGACGCAACTGCCGATCGTCATTATTCAGAAGTGTGACTTTCTCAGCATTATTTTCGCTGTTAGGAAGCTCATGCAATATAGGTTTGCTCTGTCGCGAACTGTATAAACATTTCTGGAGCACGAAAAAGCGTTTCTTGTGATTTCTGATAGAGCTTCAGATAACTTGCAACTATGATTTTAAGCCACAAGATGGGCAAGTGTCTTTACTCCGAAGCGTAGATTATCTAGTAGCACTGGAGCTACGCTTAGAGTATATCGGCACTCTCTTCACGATATTGTTGTGGGCGCCGCCATCTTTGTGCTTGTGCAGAGCAGACGCAACTGCCGATCGTCATTAATCATAAGTGTGACTTCCTCGGCATTATTTTCGCTGTTAGGAAGCTCATGCGAACTGTATAAACATTCCTGGAGCACGAAAAAGCGTTTCTTGTGATTTCAGATCAAGCTTCAGATAACTGGCAACCATGATTTAAAGCCACAAGATGGGCAAGTGTCGTTACTCTGAAGCGTAGCTTGTTTAGTGACATTAGCTGCAACCAATGCCACAAGCACGGGAGCTCGATGTCGATGCTTTCAAGCTTCCTTCCGCAGAACGAGCGCTCGCGCTATAGGGAGTATTTACTGGCCGCCATAGCTGTGTGCGTGACTGCTGACGACGCGCTTCCACAGTTATTTTGCAACGTGTATACCGCGCCATCAGGAATGCCGGCCTTAGCAGCCTATTAATGGGAGCTCGTTCTGAGCATGCGCTCTAAGCATTGCCCTCAAATAAAGCATCCAGTGAAGACTCCCTATAGAAATGCATTTCTCAAAGTCAGGAGCGTGAGCTAGCTCGCGCATAGACTTTTACAAAAAAAAAGGGCTCCTGGCCGGTTTCATTTTCAGTGTTTGTGCGTATGGCGCGTGATTTGCTCGCTTTCCGAAGCGACGAACATGCGTGTACTGGGCTGAGGAGATCGCACGCTGGGCTGAAGACTTGTAAATATCGGAATGGTGTATAGGGACGTGCATCTCCAGGGTTTCAAAGCAGCGACCTCATGCCTGTGGCACTGACTGCAGTCTCAGTTTAAGGGTGAACGAAGTATAGTTAAGTTCATTCCTGCTCAACGCGAGCTTATCGATAAGCTTCAACAACGCTTCTGCAACGTGCATTCGCCACTTTCAGTGATGGTGGTACCGCGGCCTGAGAATTGCGCTCCCTAGCTCCTGGATGATTGGCTTCAAAATAAATGTGCTTGCTTAGTCCTTTCTGGCGTGAAAACATCACGCAAGGCTCTGGTATCGCTCGAATTTCACGAAATAATAATTGTGCGTCGCAGTCTCAACCTCGTACTGCTTGTCTACCATGATCATCTAGATGACAGTCATTTTTATAGGAACTAGTGCGCGCCCTATAGGCCGTGAAAGTTGTGAATTGCACACCACCATAAGTTTAGTTCCTCTCAGAAGATTAGTGGGGGGTCGTTCTGAGCCTGCGCTTCAAACACCGTGGTCAATTATGGTGCCCAGTAAATACCACATATTTTCGCGGCAAACTCGCTTTTTAGCCGCCAGTGTCCATTAATATTCGGTACAGATGTCTGATATCTACGAAGCGAAACAGTAAAACAGCCATAGCATCCTACCTGACTGATCGGAACTACTCTTGCGACTAGCCTCTGGGCCAGGCGTACATTTTTCGGCACCGCGGTGTAAACAATGCCTCACACGATGGTTGGCTGGATGGATGGATGAATGCTAATGGCTGTACGCTTTGTAACTGGCGGTAGCTTGCGCCACCTAGCCTAGGTCTAAAAAGACAAACATACAATTCCTCCCGCCCTTCTAAGCAAATTTTCTTCCCCTAAATATCACCAGCAAGTGTGAAATATCACCAGGATGACCTCTGGGAGATTGGGCAAAAAACTAAAAACATCACCCCGCCTCTTTCTTTCCCCCGGCGAGGGAGTCGCCAATTTTCCTCTGGACAAACCTTGAGGTGTTACCCCAGCACGGACCCACTGGGGAACAGGGTTGAGACTTCGGGCCGGTGCCACGCGGGAGAGACCTCGTGCTTTGTGCTTTTTGTAAACTCAGTTTTCCCAGTGATATTTTTAGATTTGATTTGTTTATATGACTACTTTGGGCCCTGACCTGATGTGATATAACAAGAATTAAAATTACATCGCCCCGCCAACGTGCTGGCATTTTTAATAGGACAAGACAGCAAGTACACTGTCTTTCCCGTTGCTCAATTTACCCAAGAATTAACCAAGCTCAACATGTTTCGAAGAAACAATCGCTTAATTTGGTAGTTATTGGTTTCCTGACGATTTTTATTACAACACTCTGAGCAACTACTTGTCTTTTAACAGACATATTTTCTGAAGGCAATAATTCTGAGCTCGTAGCTTTATCTTTTTGCAGTTGCTCCTGCGGATCGAGTGTTCGCTCAGCCAAGATGCATCTTTCAAAGACTAGCTTGCGTTTGCAACCTAGGACTGGAATTGTTGTACATCACAAAAAGCTGGGAAACAAAGAAAAAAATAAAGCGAAACAAATGGCCAATGAACACAGATAAGTATAAACTATGTGAATACGTTTAAAGATCATAGATACTTTTCGAACGAAAATGAACCGACGATATGAGATCACTATGACGCATGCCATTTCTAGCGCTCGAGACATGGGAACCTGGACTCGTTGCCGGTTGCCTGTGGGCAGCGTCCCAGCGAGTCGCGGGCCGCATACGATCCGCGGGCCGCGTGTTTGAAACCCTGGTCTATTCCATTGCATTCTTTTCCGTTTACTTCTGTTCTCCCTTTCCGTCTTGATGCCCTCGGGCAAGAGTCGCGGTCGTACCAGTCAACTATAAATAAACGTATTTTCAGTCAACCTATTCACGAGCAGGGGTGATCGTGTCCAAGGTCTCCTTCTTAACTGTCATTCCTTCTTTGTCAACGCAGACCCGGAGTCCGGCCAAGTGAGCTCCCTCGAGCAGTCCTTCCCTGCCCGCTAGACCTCGTCCCCAGGCGACACCCTACACGCGGCCGCCATGACCGAGGCGGCAGGCGGCGGCTCGTCCTCGTCCAGCGCTCCCAGGAGGACGCCCGTCATCCGGCTGCACGGCGCGCCCACGCTGTCCCCGCGCCAGGCCCCGAAGAAAGGTGGACGTCGGGCGTCCGAGTTCTACTTCAGGGAGCCGGAGTACCTGGCGCCGCCCAGGGCCACCGTATCCACGCCGCCGCCCGGACGCAAGAGGTGCGCTCAGATGCCCCCCCCCCCCCCCCCCCCCTCAACTCTTTTCACACGCACACAAAACCTCCTGCATAAACCAGGCCGTAATGGTATGGTGGGCTAAAACCGCGGCCACTCTGCTTACATCATACAAAAGACAGCCTGCACACAATGTCCGAGGCATGTTTCTTCCTTGAGTGACGGTTGTACGTCGCACTGCTTTTACAAGACACAATCTGCGAACACTGTACGGGCAAATATTTCTTTCTTGTATGGCGATCCTGTCACATCGGTGGTACAAAAAAATTGCCTGCAGACATGTTTAGAGCACACACATATGTATGAAGCACACATGCTTCGATCGTGCTTGAGGCGTGTCCGCAGATGTAACTCTGTCATCATGTCGGCAGAGAGACTCTTTGTCCTTTGTACGATGTATGGAGCAGTGTGACCAGGGAGTTAAAAGAGAGATGTGGCGATCTCTTGCAGCTCCCAGCGGTTCTAAATGAAACGACCGACCAGGCAGTAAACAGTTTAAAAAGAATTTAGATGTTTCCCATTTACGACTGGACAACGTCTCTACAGAGTGTTAAAAAACCCTCGATCCAGCCATTTTTGTTAGCATCTTCTTCTCTTCTAGCCTCGGAGTGCAAGATGGCGCTGCTTCCCACATACAGATTATGCTGCACCCTGTAGTCTTTAATCGGGGATCGCTCTCCCCCGCGCAATCCTACACCCACTCTCCTAGACCACCATCGGAGGGATAAAAGTAGTTGTTTTGAGGGTATGTTTAGACAGTGGGGTGTTAGTTCGCCTCAAAAGACGTCGCATGTATCCGCTGTTTAAGATACATTTAGCCAGTGCAGTACCATTGCCTACCTGGGTTCTTCATCGTGTATCACGCAGTGTGTAGTCATACACGACCGCATGCTGCTGAGAAGCCTATATGTAGACGTTTTCTGTTTTCAGTCGTTCTCAGTCACGCGGGTTCCGTATCTGGTATGCGAGACGAAAAAATAATCAAACAGTTCAACCTGAAATATGCGAGAAAATATAGATGAGTCAAAACAAGAATGTGTGACGATCACGCAGTTTTCGTTAACACGTTCCAGCGGCGTGGAGAAATCAACACGATGTTTCACCGCACACCAAAAGTGACGACATTCAAGATGGCTGCACCCTTGTGGAAAAGCTGTATAGATCAAAACGTGAAGGGGTGCGATTGAACCCTGTGTCCCTGGGTTCTGCAGCGCGAGCTCTTGCCCCACATGCTTTGATTCCCGGCCTTTTTTGGCGAGGATATTGACTTTAGGGAGCACTATGTCCACCTTGTATTTAGAGTGCCTTCATACACGGCCGCTTTTGCTCGAGTTGTAACCTCTCAGCCATTATCCCGCCCGATCATTTTTGTAGTGACTATTGAAGTGCACGCAATCCGGTGTAACTCGGCTCGAGCGCGAAGCCTTGGCTAGTACTTAAATATCATTTCATTTAGTGCACGAGCACGTCACGCGCTGGCCCACCCAATGCAACTAAGAATGTCTTCACCCTGAAACAGACAGACATGTAGTCACCCTACTTGTTTTCCCCACATAGGCATGTGCACTGGTACTTCATCTTTCTTTGATCCTAGTGTGGGGTCAAATATGAAAGAACAAAAACACGATTCTGGGGGATTCATATTGTTTTGTCCCCTCTACTCCCGTTCTTCAAAGTTTATCATCTTTTGTTCAACCAGCTCACCCCCATTCTTGCTTATCCAACCTCAGGAGTGGTCTTATAACAGAAACGAGTCCTTCAAGGGCCTCGATTAAGACAGCTTTTTTGTAAGGGCCTCCAACTATAGTTGAAACAGCTGTATTGGTTACAGCTTTTTCTCGCTTTCCTTGGTGTGAGCCGCACGCCGCCAATCGGCACACTCCGCAAAGTTCCAGTAGGCATACTATACTTCGTTTCACCTTATGTGCGAGCGAAGGCAAAACTGGAAGCGCGAGCACGGAAGCTCCGTGCGTTCAGGCTTTGCTCGAGCGCGCGAGCTGGGGAGAAATGCAAAAAGCGCTGGTCTCGCGCTTCTAGCTTTGGCTTCACTCGCAGGTAAAGTGAAACGAAGTATACAAACCTTTTTACTGTTTACAAGCACGAGCCGTCTCTTAGTTCACAAGAGATTTCCGGCCGCTCCATTTCAGCAGGCCTTCCAAGCCTGATGAAACGTCTGCTTCCGAGCCTGCTGAAACTTGTCAAAATTCTTAGGCCCATGAAGTCCTCGGGAAGCAAGAAGTTGGGCATTTAGCTTATATGTTGTGCTATTCAATATAAAATAGGGGATCGGTAGTCTTACAGAAGTAATAAAAAAATCTCCAACAAATATTTCGTTAACCGGCCCTTTAGCTAACCACCTGGAGAACTGGGCATAAAATATGTCATGAACATTACAAGGAGCGGTGCTATGGTGGGGACTGTTTGTCCTCTCGTTTGACCGGAAGTTCGCGGGGATGTAAACTGCCAACAGCGGCTCCTTCCGGTGCTATTAAAAACTACAAAGACACTTAAGACTGCTAACGTGTCGAAATGCGAAATCATTCGTATACGTAGCGTATTTTTACAAGCTGCGCGCCACGCTGAGCTCGGCCGTACGGCCTCTCCAGAGTCTGCCCGGGAGGGCTCTGCTGGCTCTGCGGCCGGCAGCTCCCTCTTTCCGGCGGCACGGCCGCTGCGCCATGCAGAGGACTTCTCTGTGGGGTGGCGCTCCTAGGAACTTCTCCGCGCTCCAGCCAATGGTGTGGCTGCTACAGACTACAGGCTTCGCTCCATGGGAAATTTAGAAAGAGAGGGAGAGGGAAATTTAGGTGCCGTTTGGCGCGGCTTCAAAGCTGATAACGCCGGTTCGCTCCATGGGACAGTTAATGTTTTCGCATTAAAAAGAGGTCTATATATACCATCCCATCCATCGTCTTGTAGTCGCTGCCGTCATTGTCTATTTGGCCGTAAAGTCATGGCCTGGCTGTGGACCGCACTCTGAGCATACGTAATTGCCCTCTTGAGCGAAGTATCGTATCTCACGCCTGCTTTCACAGTCCAGTGACAAGGCGCATTTCGTCTGGGCAATAGGCATATTGGAACGATGTATATGGGTTTAAGGTAGCAATTTGGGCCAGTTGGTTCATGATCACCTAAAGAAGCTCAAAAAATACAAGGACGAGGAAGTACGAGGAAGTAAACAGACAAGAGCGCTCTTGTCTGTTTACTTCCTCGTCCTTGTATTTTCTGCGCTTTCGGTGATGTATATGGTCCCTGGCAACGTGAAAAACGCACGGCACGGCTTTTCACGTCCACGCTTCTTGGTTCGTGGTTCCTGTTAGGTGTGCTTACCGACCAATGCCTCAACCTCATTGACTGTCGAGCGACAGTACGACGCGTTTTAGAGCACTTGCTCGCCGTATAGTTTCGACGGCAGTTCTTTCATTTTCTCCGCGCCTGTCGTCCTCGCCAGGTCGGCGTCTCTGCCACACGTCCGCAGTCCATCGCCCGTGCCGCCCCCATTGGCCAGAGCTGCCCGGGCACACCACGTGACCCAGCACGGAAGAGGAAGAGAGGAGGACGACGAGGAGGAGGATGAAGACGAAGAGGAGGAGAGGAAAGCGGACAGGGAAGAGGACGAGGAAGCTGGGGAGGACGCCGAGAACCAGCCCCAGCAGCCGCACGAGCAGCAACCGCAGCACAGAAGTCGCTTGCTGGGCGCCACGGCTGCGTCCGCAGACCGCAGGTGAGAAGAACCGCGGCTGCAAAAAGACCCCATCAGTGCTCTAAGCGGAGTACGCATGACTCTAAGCCAATCTATATACCTTTTTTTTTTCAATAATCGCCTTCTGCGCGCTGTCATCTTTGTCTACTGGGCCTGTGGAAGGCGTTCTAAGCGTGGGCAGTACATCCCAGTGACTCGGCATTTTTCGCCTGTGTGATAAGCGCTGGAAAGGTTTATAAACCGTTTTATCGGGGATAGCGCCATTTGGAATATTGTAGCTCCATCTAGCGAGCGTCAGGTTCCGCGGCTATGCTGGGTGGTTAGAAACGTTGGCGAAAGTGCTCTTCTGGGCGCCACTCCCGCGTTCGGCGTGCTAGCTGGGTGCTCCAAAGTGCTGGGTATCTGACTTAGGGCCCGTCTTGTGTTCTTGTGTGCCACGGGTGGCGTTTTTCAACTCATTGAGAACGTTTGTTGTCCCGCATTATGGCATCCGCCAGTGCGGCGACGCCGGAAGTGCGGCACTGAACGCGCCACTGATTGAAATCGGAGGCCAGTAGTCGAAGTATTGTATCATTTGACAGCGATTAAATTTCCCATGGGTTTTTTTTTTTTCGTTTTAAGTGCAGTACACCGAGAATGTTTTTAGCTTTTCGTGTCGTTCACGACAATGAAATATAATGGGAACAAGGACGCGCGAAATAATAATATTGCAGGGAACGATCGAAGGCAGCTCACTTCGGCTTGGAGGTGTTTATAAACGTTTTATATAAGGATCCCGTGTCCAGGAGTGTGTCATTTTGTCGAGAACTGAAAACAAAAAAGTCGAGATGGGCCTATTGCCGGAGCGTGTCGATTAATGATTTAACGATTCGAAATCGATGCATGAGCATATTTCAACTTTCAGCAACAGAAATTGAAGGTTTCTTTCCAGCTACATTATGTACTAACCTGAACAATTTAGTCGCGTTGTGAAGGTCAACATAGGTTCACGGCTCTCTGGTATCGCGTAAGAGATCGCTATGCAGGAAAATCGATAGAACTAGGCTTTTCGACAATTACCAGCCACACTCGGCGGCGGAAATGAGCCTTCAACTAAGTGTTGTAGATGATAAAATTGAGTCAGTGTCACCACTTCAAAATATCAATATTAAGATAAATTTAGAGTCAACAAGTTACAAGCTGAAACAGCAATTATCTCAAGAGAGTTTGCACGCACCTTGCGGGCGTACTCCATGTCCATCTACGATACAGCGTTAAGTTGGGTGCGCGCTCCATTCGTTGGGGAAAGGTCTTTTCGGTTTACGGACGAAACCCGCTGCCGCCGGAGTTCGGGGTCATTTAGAGAGCGATGGAGCTTAGACATTGCTGTCGCACTCGCCTTGCCGGACTCCGTGCAAGCTACATAGGTCTTCAGACAGTACTAAACGCTTTCTGTCGTTATTCGTGCACCCTATACCCAGCAATGGTGTCCCGGTGACCGGGGGACTGTCGCCATCTAAGCCCGTGGCTCTAATTAAGTTTGGGAGTTTAAAACAGAGAAGAAAGCGCTAACAAACTTCGGGCAATGCATACACCCAACACCGGCGAGGCCCCTCAATCCCGTGGTTTTCACTCTTTCCAACGTACCAGCAAGGGGAAAGCGCCGGTCGCCTTTCCCCTCTTCTCTCTCGCCCCCTTTGAGTAAAACGGTCTATAGTCCGTTCAGCCCTGTGCTGACAGCACTGCCCAAGCCACAACCACGACCATGCGTTTTTTTGTTTTTTTTTTTGCGTGATTGATTTAGCTTTTGATAGCCAACCAACGAACACGAAGCTGTGACATAAACGGCCAATGACGATGAGCAATGGAAGGGGTCCAGCGGGGGGAGTTACAAGCTCAAAATGCAACTAGATTTAAAAGAAATATGCGACGTGCTTAGGGGAGTGAAACGTCATGCTAATTGTCTCTGCCCACGTTGCTTTTTTTTTAGATTTAATCGAGTTTTGAGCTTTGTCATTTGTTGGAATCGTTCCACTGTTCGCCGCGATTGGATGTCTCCGTGTTCTGCAGGAAAGAGAACTCGTACTTTAGAGTGAGGGTGGAAGCTTCGTGCTACTGGTTGGACCAGACAGACGTCGATCATTCGCCACGTGATCACACTCGCCTATGGCCACGTAGAAAAACTAAGGAAGAGGAGAGCGCCGACCTTTGATTGGAAGGATTAGTGGGTAGACACAAAGGCTAACCGGTGTCCGGCGTTCGAACAGCAAGACCCTGCGCGAGGAGCAGACGACGCCCGTGTTCGCTCTGACTGGAGGGAGACGATGGGCAGAGACAAAGGCAACTTGCCTTTCCCACTACCCACTAATCCTTCCAGTCAGAACT